>CM074576.1:175879609-177079609 GCA_037305975.1 Chrysolophus pictus | reverse complement strand
TAATGGCTGGTACCTTTGTACTTCACAACCACTATTGTAGGAACTTATCTGAAATCTAGGTAAAGAATACAAATCCAATACCAAATTCCGTCATGATATAAAAACATTTTTTGCAGTAGCCTCATGCCTTCATTAGGGTTTTTGAATTTTCAGCTACAAATTTTCTCTTATAGAATCCCAAAATTTTTCTTTGAAACTCATCCTTTGGATATGAAAGAGAATAACAGTCCTTTCAGTGTAGCCATTTGGAAGCTGGACTTGTTATACAAGCTATTCAGAGAGGCAAACATTAGGCTGAAACTAATTCTGTAGTCCTTCCCTGCAGTATTTCCCTGCAGTTACAGACATTTAGGTTTTTCAAGAAGTAGTTATCAAACTACTGCTCTGAACGGAGGAATCTCATGCCATCTATGAACTGTAGAAGTAACTGATGGAGATCAGTTTCACTGAGTTTATGTCTGCTTTTATAAGCATCCCACTGAATTTGAATTTCCTGCTCCTCTAGCTTTACAACTATTATCTTAGCTTTTTGTGTGTGTGTGTGTGTGTGTGTGTGTGTGTGTGTCTTATGTGTCCTGAAGCTATTACAGAGCCAATATATTTTACCTGACATGGCAAGTCTGCAGAGAGAAATTGATGACTTCCTGGAAGCAAAGGAGCTGAAGCTGTGCTGCTTCTGTTTTCTACTCTCTTCATCAGCCAACACTGGATATCAGGGAAGAAATTTAGAATGTGTTTCTTTCCAATTAGTCTGGAAAGCATCTAGGTTCATGACTGCATTTTTTCTAGGATCACCAAAAGCATTTATACTGGTAACAAAGTCCAATTTGAAAAAAAAAATGCTGTCAACCAGTCAGGACTGTTTACAGCATGGAAGGAGTCTGCTATTTTTCTGCCTGCAATGACAAGTCACTGGAAACTTCGTTTCTTCTTTTTTCCATATAAAAAAACCATGTTTGGCATATTTTTCACACAATATGAATTAAAAAGAATTTCCTCACCATCATGGCAACTACAAATGTTAAGAAGGTGAATTGTCTTCAAATAGAAAACACCACACATGGCAAGAAATGTCTATTGTCTGTTAAAATTTCTGGACTATCCTTAATTAATTACCTGCATTTAATTACTGAAGCACTTAAAGGTCAGGATAATCCTATTCATAGGGAAAGCAACAACTATAGCGTAACACACTAGGGATCCTGCAAAAGAAAACTGAGTGAATTTCCTGTAGCAGAAGTCTTACATCATTCCATTGTAAATGAAGTCTGACCAGGGACAGACCAACAGTAGCGGCATCCCGAGCAGAGGTTGCATATGATATATATTAAAACACTGGAAAAATACTGCAGAAGACCATGCAGGCTCCTGTCAGGAATGGCACAGGGTAGTCAACATGCACATGTTCAACAGGTCTAAGGCTGATACTGGTATTTTAATTCCTTGTTCAGGGTCAGAAGACAGAACTTTACTTGATTGTTTCTGTTAAATGGGACCTGATGAACATGTAATACTGGTGCAAAAATCTCACTTTCCCTTTTCTCCTACAAAATGTATCTAACCTATGCTTTGAGAAGCTAACTCAGAGGTCATGCTGGCTATCTCTTCAAAAGTAAGAAAGTCTCACAAAGGATTCACAGGGCATCTTTTAAAATGTGATTGCCATGCCTGGCAATGACTTCATTGGAAGACATAGCACACATTTGACAGCTAAGAATATTTTCTACCATGCACTGCCAGGCTCCCCAACAGATATCTGAAGACCTTTCCCAAATCATGTCTTGGTTTAAAAGGAGGTGGATATATTTGAATGCATAACATGAACACAGCCATTTTAGAAGTTTCTTTGAAGATCTTTGAAGATATGTATTGAAGTGTTATAGGGTTGATAGCCTGGGCTCTTCCTTTTCAGAAAATATTTTTCTTAATAATATTCCTGTTGCTTTTCTTAGAGATGCCAGAAAACAGTGAAACAAATCAATCAATCAATCATGAGATTGTAACAGAGCCCCAAGGAAGTCTACATTTTTTTGCCAACAACGTAGAAGATGAAAAGCTTATGTGTGGACATTCCTCTCTGTACATCTTATTATGAAGAGTTTTAAAAAAGAATAATAAAAAAGAAAGGGATGGAATATAAAATGTCATAGAATAACTAAAGATGATATAAAATACATAACACTTTACTTTCATTGATAAGCACTTCTGAACATTCAACTTCTTCCTCAGTTTAATACATTTGAATATAAACTAATGAACTCTGCAGAAATGTTTTCCTCTATATTTGATACATGGAATACACAGAATTTTTACTGTGAATGTCTCTCTGAGCCTTCTATAGACATTTGCAATCTATGAAGGGCTCCAGGAGAATTTAATCCTTTTATACTCAAGAAGTTTATGTAAGGTAAACTGCTTCAGTAAATAATTATGACTACAACCCATCAAAGGACACAGCACAGGATTAATAAATATTTGTACTGATTCGTACGGCTCATTGCTATTTTGTCTTTCCTATAAGTGTTATTTAAGAAAGAGAGCTGCAATCTCTGTTCTGATAAAGTGGATACCATATTAGACACTAGCTGCAAAAGCAGAAGAAATGGACATATTTCTTCTGTTTAATTCTGGCACACAAAATTTATGAGTTTAAATGAATATGTTATGAAACTGTACATTCTTTTGAAGTGAAGGTTTTTTTTTTCTAAATAGCTATTTTACTGTCTATCTGTTTTACTGCTATTTTACTGTCAGGATGTTGAGATTCCTTGAAGAGTGCATTCTTTAACTAATCACCAGAATTGTAAATCAATAATCAGATTAAGAGCTTCTTACAGAAAGCAAAGGATTTGTTCTTTGTGACTGACAACAGTGATGTAGTTCATAATTAGGATTAGTCCTTTCAGGATACTGAAGATTACAATGATATGTACACTATAGTATTTTTTTTCTCCTTAAGTATCTCTGCCAGCTCTTCATTCCAACTTGGACAGTGCTCTCTTACTTGTGTGTCTGCTACCCAGAACACTGGACAAACCAAAGTGAATGTGATGTTTACTCTTTAAATTGATAGAATTTGGCATTTTGTAAGAAGCTCTCAGCAGGACGGCTTCCCCTGCTGAAATATGTCAGTAGACATCTCCCCTCATTATCCAAATGGCCTTTTTTGTTGAATGGCAGCAGCAGTCTCTCCTTGTTAGAGCTAGTTAGCTGAATGCTCATCACTATTGTTTTACCATAATTATCTTCAGGGTTAGGTGGAGGCCAGGCAGTTCCCCTTTAATGCTACAACACTGGAGTTGATTTTTCTTCACAACTGTTAGCACTAAGGCATGAAAACAGATTGGGGATACTGAAAAAAAAAAAAAAACAACACATCGCTTAATCAGGCAGAATATACAAGAATTTTTTTATTCCTTTCTTTTTTAGACAGTATCATTTCAAAAATTCTTTGAAGTATATAAACCTATAATCGTGTCAAATGGAATGCTATTAATCTTTTGAGCAGGAAGAAATGAATACATTTTCAGGAATCTTTATATTTCCCTGACTCGATTAAACTGAACATAATCTCCTTATGCTATTGCATATCTGAGAAGGGGAAGAGGAAACAGAGAAGTGAGTATAGTTCACTGGTGATCATATCGATTGAAGTTATAACAATGGAAATGTTTTGATAGTTTGAGGCTTTATCACAACTAAAGAGCAGGGGAGAGGGTGGGGTAAAATCTCTGTACTAATCTCTTGATGAGATAATTCTTACATTGTCCCCTTACTCTAAGACCTCATTCCACCACCTCTGACATGGCTGTTACATAAACTGTTATTGGAATTACGAAACTGAGGTTTGATTGCAATTCAGTCACGGGGAAAGAAGATTCACTGGGATTATTCAAATTTTCAAAGAAAGCACCTGTTTGTGGTCTTACAGTATCTAATTACACTTTCTATGTAAGTCTACCAGATCAACTGCTGAGTTCTCATGGGAAGCGGGGAGAAAGAGGTGGATAGGGGATTTCCAAGAAGTTAGATCTGGAGGTTGGATTTAGTCATGTGTGCGAGATGTAGGTAAAGGCAGGTTGGTTGGTTTGTTTCTGTTTTTCTGTTTGCACTAAAATTTGATATTTATTTCCAAAGCTGTTGATCTGAACCCAGGTGCTGTGGTCTATCTTTGCTGTCCTTACAGAGAGCTACAGTTTCCTGTGCACAAGCAAGAGGAAACACGGGGCAGAACATTTCCCAGTAGAAGCCCACTGTTTTAATTTCCATCTGCTCTCATTCTCCTGTTGGGACAAAGAGATATAACAAATGCAGTACTCACCTACTTTCTCTACTACTTCCCCTTCTTGCAGCCTGGCTAGACTAACATTTTGTGATGACTAATTCCAAGTGAATTGTATTACAAGCCATTGTTATTTATTTGTTTCAGTAAATGAGGCAGGCATCCAAAACGTACATGGGCCTTAAGTAGTATTGTGAAATACAGTCATGTTCTTGTGGAAGTGAGATAGAGAATGAATTCAACACAGAGCCTCTCTTGCAGAGCAAGTGGCCACTGCAAGGAATAGGTGTCAGGAAGATATTAGATATTGGTATGGTGCTGTCAGCTGAAGGGATTGACCACAGTTTTGGAGACAACGCATGGTAAGAAATTTGTTTTGGCAATGTTTTGGGCAGCTTCCACTCACCATAAATAACTTTTTTATTATTATTATTACATTTAATTAAGTATTTTTAGTTTAAGTAGCAAGCTATGCATTATTCAAATGACAACTCTGAGGCAATTTGTTGAAATGTGAAAGTACTTCAAATTGATTTTGAAATTATCAGCAGCAGAGAGGAAAAAACAGTGGACTTATAAAACATTTTAACAAATAATTGTGTATTTCATGTCTGTGTAGACTTTTGTCTACTAATGAACATTAGTAATTCTTGACACCAACTTTAATTAAGCATGTCTTCATAAACACAATGAATGGCAAGGTACACACTGGAATTTGTTTTTTTGTCATCATCATTTAGAAATAAAACAAAATGAATACATTGTGTTGAGCAGAAAAAGAAGGAAAAAAAAGAACTTAGTATGATCCGTAGTAATTTTGAACTCATAAGCTACACACAAAGAATGTTCAAAGTTGAATTGTAATCCAGTGAGTGTATTATGTATCTTGCATTACTGATGTATTGTATTGTCACTGAGCAATAACTTTTGTGATTTAGTTCTGTCAAACTGCTTACATTTTCTCCAGCCATTTGTATTAGGAACAGCTTTTGTGTGCCACATAAGTGAGCCCGGCTGTAATCTGCAACTGATTTTACTGCTTTTGCCTTCAGGGCCATCATCTGTGTACTTAGTGGAACTGGTGGACATAGCAGGTCTTGACATACTGTACAGGAAGTTTTTTTTTTTTTTTTTAATAAAAATCAGGCTTGGCAAATCTTGAGGCTGTTAATAAAACAAAATCACATTGACTGATTAAAAGTTGAGCAAAGTTCTTGAGGTCTGACCCACAATTTAATATCAGATTACAAGCTTCTCTTATTTAATAAAAACTTAAAAGATGGCCTCAAGCTCAGAAAGCAATTGTGCACATGCCCGTCTTTAGGCATGTGTAAAATTATCTTCATTTGAATACAACTACTTCCTGCAGTAGAATGCAAAGGGAAGTCTGGGAAAACTGTGTGTGATGTCAAATGTCCTTTTCTTTGGCTTTGATCTCCTTGCAAGATCCATATACAGTGCTATGTTTTTCTGAGTTCTTGAGATCATACTATGCCACTTTTCCTGCAACAGTAAAATATATTTAACTGATAGCAGAGTACTGATGGAGGTTAATGTTGCTGTTGGATGCACAGAAATATTGCTGGAGGGACCTCTGACATGCATTCATGTATAAACACTGTGAAACTCACATCAGGAGTCTCTGGCTCTGTGTGTAGCTGTTCTCAAATTGAGTTTGGAGCTTTAGGTTTTGTGCTACTGCTCTCACTGTCAGAAAGTCTCCCATATAAAATAGATTTTCCGTTTTGTTTCTTTTTTTGTTTTATATTTGAAATCATTGATTTTCTGGGGAGTTTTGTAAGTAAAAAAGGGAATTTGATAAGAGCTTATATCAAGGTGGGAATCTTCGAATGAATCTGTTTTCATTTAGAAATAAAAGAAAGTAACATTCATATTTGCACAATATTACAATTTAGCACTCTAAGAATTTCTTTATGCATTTCTTTTCTCTGATTTCTGCACGTTAGAGTATGTGGGAGAAAATTTATGTCACAATGTCATAAAGGTCGTTTTGTAGTTATCTTTACTGTGAGTATATTGTTGTGGCTAGGTCTGTCAAAATGACTAAATGTCAAGTAACTGCATTTTGCATATTTATATATTATTTCTGAAGTTTTATAGCATAATGATTTTCAGTAATATCTTTAAGAGGTTTTTTTTTTTTTTAATAAAATTTACATTAACTTCAGAGTGGTCATGATTTCAATCCTGAATTTGTTTTTTTCTGACAACTTTCAAGTTTACGTAGGCAGCTGCAATTGTATGCTTACAAGAAAAGGGTGATGACATTAAGTTTATGCTCTGTTGCATTTTGTTGTGTTTCTTTAGATAAAATTACATTGGAGCATTTCTCATGTAATATCAGATATTAAGTAAGTGGTTATGCCTTTTTTCTTTTCTCTTTATAACAGATTTTGATGCCTGGCTTTTTCCCAAAACTAAGAGCATTATAATGTGGGAACTTAACCTGCTAAACTTGGGAGGGAGTAGATAATTGTTGCTGTAGGTGTTCAAATAACAAGCCACTTATATTTTCTCCTGTTTGTTTTCAGCAACTCCTATCTCAGCAAATTTGGCAGATCTCCCCATTTAGCCCACATCTCTATTGTTTACAAGCTAATTGTGGAGTTCAACAGTTGTGAACACTATCCTGCACAGAGTATTACAGTGCTGTTGTCTTGGGAGTGTCTTCTTTAAATAGAATAGGGATTACATTTATTTGCCTGGGATATATTTTCCTGAAGAAATCCTAATTATCTGACTTCCTATGGTATCCCTACAGAAGAGGGAAGCAACTATAAGAAATAGGCAAGGCAGCTAAATTGCTGTCAGTGTGTAAAGAAGTAGTAGCTGAAAAATATTCCCTCCTAAGGTTGCTAGTACTCAAAGGAAATGAAGGAACCCCAAGACTCTGAAAAATAACTTGTTTTTCTACATAGGATCACAGTGATAGAGAGATTTAACAGTTAAATTTAACGCATTTAACAGAGCACTTTTTATCAGTTTTAAGCTGTACACAATAAGTATCTTTGGACATTTGGGAATATTTTCTTCAAGCTCAAGGTGATATTTTCAGTGGAATTACTTCTCTAGCAAATCTTATATTTAAACTTTATTTCTGTAGATGATTAACATATATGTAGTAAATATTGTACATTTGCAACCTGCACCAAGAAAACAAAACTCAGCTAGTATTTTTAGCATGTCAGTACCTTTTACATCTTTATTTTCTTAAAATATCCCATCCACCTGAAATCTTCCTTCTAGTTATAGGGAAAATCTTCCTCCAAAATGAAACCTCCAAAATGAACATGCAGCATGCCCCCACAGAATCCATTGTAGGCCTCTTGTACTACTAAATAGCAGACCAGTTTTACTCATCAAGCAGTTCCATGGAAGACAGAGAGATCCATGTTCATGAACTTATTTGCATGTTGGCAGACTATGTTTCACTGTAATTGGTTTATTCAAATCACATTAGCAGGAAATACAGACAAAATATATATATATATATTGAAAAGAATGAAATCATTTGCAGCCTTATCTAAAATCTCTTACACGCAGTCTGTTCTTTCTGAAAGCCCATAAATCCTGGGAATCAGAACAAAAGCTGGAGAAAATAGAATTAAAATAGTGCTCCAAAGTCAGAGACTGTATATAGCTTAAGACCCTCTTAGAACTTCCAGCATATGAAAGTCACATGCACCTTGGTACAGACTTTATAAAGCCCATTTTTCAGTAAATGATAGAAGATTGCCCCCAGCTATGTCTTATTAATGCATTGTGTGGATTTTAACCATCTTTAGAAGGGTTTCCTTTTTCAAGATGATGACACAAATATATATGTATTATAAGATCTTACTCATAAGAAATGACTCTGTAATGTCTATATTTTGAGTGTTATGTAATTAAAAAATATATATATATATATCCAGTATTCTGTAGTTTTAGTGAAGCAAGACTATTCACATTTTAAAAAGAACCTCCTACACAACTATTTCTACTTTAGGCTTGTCTTCTTGTAAATGCAATGTCACTTCATAGTTTTTGAAGCCTATTACTAATTTAATAACATCATGAGAAAGTAAAATTATATATAAAATAACTCAATGCTTGCCAAATTTCAGCAGCTGTGTCTCCAAGAAAGTTTGTAAACAAAATTGATTTACGATAAAGTTTAAGCGTATCCGTGTTAAAACTATTCCGGATCTTCTCATTACAAGCATTTAATAAAATGAACTGTTTGAAAGAGGGAAGGGGCATGAATGTAACAAAGAACAAGCTATACTATTTATTCTCCCCAAAGCTAAAATTGAAGTAGAACAACGAAAGAAAAAAACAAAAAAAGGGGTTAGAGATTAAATAAGGCAAAAATCTGAAGAAAAATAAGGATGTGATTTTTAAATTTTTAGTCATAAAAGACATGCTCATATAAGCACACACACACAAAAAAAGGCTCTTCAAATATAATAAAAAAGCATAAGTGCTTTGTTTGTCTTGGCGTAGATCTCAAGTTATCTGTTGACAAATACTATGTCCATACTAAGCATTCATCAAATCTTCTCTGTTTGAATGAACAGCTATAATTTTGCATATTTATGGGCATTTTTTATCCTCTAATTTCCTGTTCTTAAACTTTCTGCTTCAAAAGTGCTTTTCTAAGATTCTGTTTTCTCCTTGTGATCATTGTTGTAAAGCAAATAAATTCTAACAATGGAATGTTGTCACTATATGCACGGCACAGAGGACTTGAGGCTTGTCCCCAGAGGTCTCAGCAAAAATCCATAGTGTCAAGTCATTCAGTAGAGAGGCATGATCAATAATCTGTCAGCATAAAATCAAATGTCATTTTCTCCATCACAATATAACTCAGAAGACACAGCAGGGACAGCTGTGCTTTGTGCAAGATTTTTTGTGCAAAGCATATTAAAATATTACTGAGGCCTACATTGAAAAAATGCAAATAATTTGTGTTGCATCAAAAGAAAGTAAGATGAAGAACAGATTTTGAATGTTTTTATTATTTAGCTGTCATTCATACCAGTCAGTAGCCAAATTCTTGAGTATTTAATGTCTATTCTCATAGCTGTGAATAAACCACTAAGGGAAGTGTATGCGTCTTTCGGATGTTCTTTGGAATTTAAGAAGTATTGTTTATTTACAGAGAATTTATTAATGGATCTTCAGTCCTTTCAATGTTATTATATGCTCTTTTATTAATCACTGATATTTAAAGACAGGGTTAATATATTTATATTTTTTTTTCTTAAATCATCTCTTTTACTGAAGTAGTATCAAGAAATCTGTATTCTACACTGCCAAGAGCACATGTGCACACTTTAAAGGTCTTCCAACCAGTCATCCATAAATTTTGCCATTGAAATGATCAGGCTTAGGTTATGACTATGATTATGAGTGTTATTAATTTTGGTAGAAAAGAACTCTGAAAGTACAACCATTCTTCTTAACCTTCAACATCACAATTAAATGCTATAACTTCATTTAGTTTTCACTTGACATCAGTGGGTCTTTTGATACATTTTAAGACAGAAGGAAAAATTCAGATATAAATTCACTAAGACAAGCTACAGATGTTCTTTATAGTGATCTTTTCTTTTAACATTGGACTTGAGTAAAGGTCCCTTTGAAGAGAAATGAGAATCATGGAGAATTTGTCTTAATGGGATGTGAAGACCAAGGTAGTGTAGGGCATGGTGAAAAGCATGTATGGGAGGATTTGTGTTGTAAGCTGAAGTTTAAAAAAGATGAAATGTTTGTGAAAGTAATTCAGAGCTTTTTTGATATGGAAAAAAAATTGTTGGCTTGGAATGGGTTGCTTAGCAGAGTGAGGAAGTATCTTGGAAGGAGCTGTATGACAAAGTAGGATAGGCAAAGTAGAGTCTACTATTAAACATATAATCTTCTAAGAGACTAGAAACATGTTTACCTGTGTGTTTTTCCCAAAGGCCGTCCTAAGTGCAGTTCATAAATAATACATTTCTGTAGTCAACATACTATCATTTGACCCAACATAAGTTCTCCTTTTTTATAGAAGATAAAACCACGTGTGTATATGTGCTAAATTCCTTTCTCTAAGAAATATGAGAAAACCCCTTTCATGCATGGTGGATTTGTAGTCACATCAGCTGTCAATAAATAGTCAGAATTTTGACTGGACTACCAACCTGCCACACCAGCATTACAGTGCATGGCCCATGTGTCTCAACATAGGAACTAGGCCTCTGAAACTGGGCAACAGACGCATTTGGAAAAAATGAATGAAACTTAGTCGATCAGAAAGAGAAATTGTACGTATGATTTAAAAAATGAAAACCAAGTGTGCAATGTGATTTCTAGATTTCTAAGAGTGATGCAGAACCTCACAAAATTAGGTAATAATACATATACACTAAATATTAATAATAACAATCATAATAATAATGATATATATACAGATACTATTAAAATATTGCCCATGTATATTGCAAGCAATATATAGAACAGTGTTGTCATTTTCTCTGTACATTTACAAATCAGAATGTTTATTACAAAAAAATCTAGTCTTCCAAATGTTTACAATTATGCAAATTACAAATGAATTAGAAATTATGTGGTGGCTTCTTGAGTCCTTTATATCGATTTGAGGATGACTAAGCTGAGCGGTGCTGTTGATTTAGTAGAAGAAAAGAATGCCATTCAAATGGACCTTGACAAGCTTGAAAAGTGGGCCCATGTGAGCCTAATGAGATTCAACAAAAACAAGTACACGGTGTTGCACTCAAATTGGAACAATCCCAAATACGTCTACAGACCGGGAGAAGATCTCGATGAGAGCAGCCCTGCGGAGAAGGACTTCAGAGCTCTGGTGGGTGAAAAGCTGGACATGAGCCAGCAGTGTGTGCTTGCATCCCAGATAGTGACAGAGCTGTATCCATAAGGAGAGGGAGTTGATTGTTCCCCCTCTATTCTGCCATTATGAAGGTAAACAGAAAATAATTGAATGTATGTGTTTGAAGTGGGTATTCCTTCAAAATGCAATTATATTACTTTGTAATTATACTGAATAAAGTTGAAGTCAATGAACTAACTCCTTTACTGTACCATGTCGCTACTCAGTGCATCATGGCTTGGTGCTTCTAACTGTGCAGCAGAAAGTTCACAGGGTAGGGAGGTGCAGCATTAGGCTTACCTTTTCCTGAGTTCTTAAGCCCCGAGTGGCAGTATAATCTGGAGAGGTATCAGGAGGATGACCTTCAATACAACTACATATGCCAAGATTCAGGGTGAGATTTCTCTAAACCAGGGAACACTGTGAAGGTCTATTCATCTGAATATACATCTGGTCTTTTTTTATATAATTATACAGAAACAATAATATACACTAAAAGAAAAGGATGAATTCAGTTAAAGTAAATAAATTAGCATTGCCAAATTTTACCATCCTTTTTAAATGTATGGAAATTCTGTCCCCAAATAGGAAACATTCGTAGAATTAAAAAACTATCAACCTGACTCAGATAGTGATTATGACCACAAAATATCAGGAGTTAACAGTGAAGCTGTAAGGAACAGAAATAGTGGTGCTGGGTGATTTCGATTCGTCATTTTCCCAAATAAACTAGATGAATGTCATTTAGAGGCATAGTTTTGGGAGTATGTTTTTGAATAAGAAAGATCAGTTGTTTCTTGGAGCAATTACTCAGAAAACGTATGAGAACAAAAATAATCCTTGATTTGATTCTAGAAGGTATAGAGATCCAGTTCTCAAGGAAACAGTTTCCTCATGGAAACATTCCTCCAGATTGAGATTAAAGTATCAAATTGACTGTCTCTGGTGGATGAAAGGAGACACAGAAAAATGCACACAGTATTGTTTGTCTTTAAGAAAAAGAATTACATTTAAGTGAGAATGCTAATAGCAAGGACATTCAAAGTAACTGATAAAAGAAGAAAACGGAAACTGCTTACAGTTAGCACTTTTGAGATTCATTTTTATATGCAGAGTTTAATGCTATTACAACGTGGCGTGCTGTTTAGGAGCTAAAAATTATGACAATATTTTTAGAAATGGAAGAAATGGCAAATTGAATGTAAAATATTAGGAAGATAAATTGAAATGATCGGCCTCTTTTGTATTATTATTTCATATATATATCAGAAAGTTCCTTATGAAAGGAGGACAAATACTTCATCTAGATGAAAGATGCTGAGAGTGTAAAGTGAGTGAATGAATAGGAAACAAATACTGATTATTTTCCCCCTCAATATTAAGGGCTACTAATAATATTGTCAGTCTGCACATTTTACAATGTGCAGTCAAATACAATATGAAAATACAATGCAATAATACAATAGAACAATTTTTTTCATCTGTTCATAATGAGATTATGAATTTATATATATATAATTATATTTTTATATATAACATATATATAATACATATATAAATAATATATATTTAGAAGGAAAAACACTAAGGTATCTAGAAAACAACTAGAAAAAGTATGGTGACAAGTCCACTGGTATCAACTGAAGATGACAGTTTGTAGAAACTGGCATCTCAGGGAGGTCTTAAACCACTGTTCGCTGGAAGTTTGTTGGAGTTTTTGTAAAGGAACAGAGTCCTTCTGTGTACTTGTACTCTTTTGTATATGTTTTTACTTAGCATCCATTATTGGATTACCTTAGAGATACAGAATCTTAAACTAAACAGCCCCTGCTACATTTTTTAAAATCTTGTGTTAAAACCATACAGCATGCAGAATTCATTTCTGAATTGTTGTGATAAATTCCATTCTTCTTGTTAAAAGAAAAAGATCAAAAATAAAAAAATGCAGCTGATATTCACATAGCCAGAGCTACAGAAGAGCACTGTAAATTTTTTCTTCCACAGAAAAAAACCATATTATAATGAGCTATGATATTTAATCTAAATCACAAATGTTGTTTTCTAGCTTTCCTAGCATTTTGCATGTGGTGAGACGCTGGTCTGCTAGCTGATAATTAATTCTTCTGAAAACAGAGACTAGAGAATTTGTTTTGCAAATTTAATTCCTAGGAAGACTTTTAGATGCTGAAATATATACAGAGGTTTTCATCAAAATCCTTCTCATTTGTTTTCATTAGTATTATTCTTACTATTTACATTGGTGTCATGTATTTTAGAATCTGTTTAGGACTGAGAATGTTTGGTACCTCAGGAACTAGAAATGTTGGTTCTCGGAAAGGAAATTAAAGCTGACTTCACAGTCAGTAGTGGGGGTAGTGGGAGAAAAGGTAAAAGTATGCAAAGCTTGCATATATTTTACTTAAATCTTATAGCACTGTCTAGATTTTTTTTTGGAATCATTTTGCAATAGTGTAGATTGACGCACAAGCATATATTGCATCAAATCATCCAGCTAAAATGGTGAAGTGGCAGTTTTAGTGAATACTAAGCATCCAAAAAAATGTTCTAAGTACAATACATGCTTTTTCTTAAGCTCTGTATGTAAAGCACACAAGTTCAAAGGCTGTTCAAGACACCTCACCAGGTACTGTGTTGATATTTAAAAATATTATGCATTTATCTGGTAAATTGTTATTTGTTGGTAGGACCAGGAAATCTCCTTTCTCTGGATTGTCTCCGATCACACAGGTCAGTGAGGCGTGATAGTAATGATTATAAAAATTAATAGTGATAGTTAATTCTATCTATGGTACATTGTAAAGATCAAAGTACCATAGAAAATAATAATAATAATAATAACTATTATTATTATAATCTAGAGAGATTGATCTTCAAATATCCCTTTGTGAAAAAAACAGTAAGAGCTTTCCACTTTTACCCAAACAACATAAAGCATGTTTCCATTAGCATCCAAAACACTTATTTTACAGGTCCAATGTAATAGAAATGGCTTTAACTGATATATAATACTCAAGTTTGAGAAAAGTGTGTACTATTTTTAGAGAAAGAAAAGTGGTTATCCACTGCAATGTTTCACTTTGTTGCATGACTTCCTTCATGAGAGCTGGCTTTTGCCTGTTCATATATCTACCTGGAAGGACTCTATGAGGGATGTTGCTGGAAAGAAGTGAGTTCAGATGAGTGGGTCGATTTTCAAGGATCATTTCCTCCAAAGTCAAGAATGGTCCATATCTATCAAGGAAATCAAGTGAAAAATGGAGATCCTAACTAAACTCAAACTACCCTTGTGGATCAATGCCCACAGTGGAGATCCAAGTGAAGCTTACCCTCGGAGCAGATGAGTAACCCTGTTGTGCCTACTACAGAGTTAAGCAGATGTGAAATACACAGCCCATGCTGCACAGAGCAGGGCAAGTGCTGTTATGACTGAGACAATGCTTTGGAGACAATTGTCTGGGGTGCCCAGCACCCCGCACACTCAGTGCTTCATTCCTCAGGGCTTTTGATTAGGAAAGCATAGAATTATATTAACAACAGATGTATGTATTTTAAGTATTAGCCAATCCCTTCGCATTCTGTACAAATTCAATGCATATATATCATACTTAGTACAGATTAGTCTTAGATTTGATATTATTGTCCATGTATGTTTGTCGTTTATATTTAAAACATTCTTGAGCTTTATTAATAATTATACAAAACAAATTAAATTGGCTCATGGAGTTTTTTTTTAATTTTAAATAAATAAAATTATGTTTCACAAAGCAAGAGTTCTTACTTTTTTACCTGTTCAAATGCAATAGCTAAATATATCAACTAGAAAAACATGAAATATTTAAATTATGCAATGTCTAAACTACAATGTTCCTGTTGTCTACTTTTTCTACCAGAATTGTTTAAGTTTCTTATCTAAGATCCAAGTAGTCAGAAGGTGGCATTCATAAGGGATATGGACAATTCTTGTTTTCTTCCTGCTCTTCTCTGGCACAGCGCTCAACTACGTAAAAATACCTTTATCAGTAAACACATACTGATTTACAACTTCTCATATCTCCTGTAAACAGCCTTATATGAAAAAACTTGTCTTTTAGCATAAAATGCCCTAGCTTACTTTGGGTCTCAAATAATTAAGATAAATAGAACTCTTTTCTGATCTTTAGGGTTCATAAAAACAAGCCTATATCTTTGAGTGTACTGTGAGAGGAAAAAGAGGAATAAAAGATTAATGCATTATTTCAGTATAATTTGCAGAAGTGGAGAATATATAAAACTTAAACAGATTGAAAATCATGCAATCAAATTTATTTTCCTCAGAATATTGGAAATCATAAACCATAGAAGAGTACACATGCAATACAATCCAAATAAATAATTTGTCAGGGCATTTAGACACGTCAAAAAATGTGGTTAAAGGGAAGGCAAACAAACATTTACAGATACGTGTGCTTCAAGCATGAGAATAAATGTACCACACCTCTTTCTCTATCCGGTTCCCAAGGATTCTTAAGAAACTGGATTCAACCACTGTACTATTCTCTTCTCTGCCAGAGAAGCTTCGTTCAATATGACATTTAGAAGGCAAACATTCTGTTATGTGATTTGTAACTTCAGACAGGATTTGCTAACCTATATTTTTTCTCTAAATATTAGTAAATCCAAGCTGTAAATAAGATTAAAGCTTTTGATACTTAAAGGTGAACTGGAATTTACTTCAGATGATTGATTTTAATGCATGAATGACTTACAAATACAGTATTATATTTTCCTTTTAAAATAAATTAGAACAGTTTTAGAGTTAACTTTAAAGGTCACTGCTAATTACCTATGGTGAACATTTTCAAAGGATGTGACATCTTTCATAGTGTGACACTGGCTCCAACAGTGGTTGGAATCAGTGAAATCTGTAATCAAAACTATGGCAAATGTTAGAATTTTACCAGTAAAAAAGAACAATGCTAACTACTAAGCTGACTGCTTTATTTATGCATTATATTATTTCTTAATATTTTGTGATTTTGATTTTTTTTTTTTTCATTTTTTAATGCTTTTCTGGAATTGACTAAATATATATATATATATATATTTATTTTCACTTGTTTTGGATATACTTGGTAAGATTTAAATTAAACCATTGGCAGAAACAGATGTAGAAATCTAAAAATACCATAATGGCATGAACTCATTCTTTAGCTAAAATGAGTAGGGCAGATGCATTTTTAGCCAACAGTGAAACACATACAGGAAAAATTTTGAGGATTACATGTGTCAAAAAAATAATACTCTTATGCATAAAATAGAAAATATTAATCATTTTCCAGAGCTCACCAGAAGGTTTTCTACTAGAGACTAAGATGAAGATATTCAAAATTAATAGTTATTTCTAAAAGTCTGGGCTTTAGTTCATATCCATTCAAACAAGCATCTCATTATAAGAACCTTTTTTACTCTTTCTCTGTTTCAATTTGAAATTTCTCCTCAGATCGGCAATATCCTTTTATATAATATCATTTTACCTTAGCCCTCCCCATTCATGACTGAAGTAAAATGGTATTTCCAAATGAGACAAGTTTTGTGTCACTTGAATAATTGTGCAGAAACTAACTCTTTTTCCACAGGAAATGAAAAAATTGGAGGAAAAAAAAAGAATCTAGGGCTAAATTGTACTGCAGACACCCAACCCTGTTTTGGAGATGTTTCAGAAATTCAATTTTCAGAGCAAGGAACAGAGCCAAGAGGCTTTGCAGCATCTCGCTGGCATGGGCTCTGTGCCCCTGCAGAGCAGCTGGTGACTGCAGACTGGAATGTGAAGCTACAGACCTGCACTGTGAGCAGCTTGGTGGGACCAAATGGTGGATTTAGAATGATAGGTGTGTTACCTATTTGTCCTCATGCAGGCAGCTATAACTTACTTTGATATTTACTAATCCATATGAGATATATGTCTATGTACAGTAGATAAAATGAAATAATATTTAGCTAATTTTCCTATGCAAATGATCTGCAAAATTGTTGCACTTTTAAAGCTATGTCACATTATAAATTAACTTCAAGCTCTTCATGGTTTTTTCTTACAGGCGATTCAGGAATAGAAACTGGAAACAACACATTATGCTATAAAGTTTCTCAAAGAACCCGATGGTTATGCTCTTTTTCTCTAACTCTTAAACACTGTGCTCTAACTCTAACACAAGTTAGACAGGTCTAACTCATGGTATACAGTGAAATGTAGTTGGTTCTATAATTAAAAATGGACAGATCCTCTACCATTTTCTTGGATTCATTCAGCAAATGATTTTAGTTTACCTGAATGTTATCTAGAAAGAGAGATAAAAATTTGTCTGAAGTGATTTTTAATTGGTAATTGTTGATATATTTGGAAGAGGTAGTTCTTTCCTGTTGTATTGATTATTTAAAAAAGAAAAAAAAAAGTCATTTCTTTCTTACTTTTTTTCTTAGAGTCATATTATTTCAGTTTCTCCATTTATAAGAACTGACCCTCTATTTGTGTTGCCCGATAGAGTTCAAAAGAAAGAGCCTAAAGATTGTCAGACACATTTCTTAGGTTTTTAAGGCAAGTCTGCCTCTAGTAACATTCTTTGTTTCTTTTAGTCATTGAGGATTAAAATATCCTAAGTTTTTCTACATTTTCAGGTAATATTTTCTTATAGAAATACATCACTGTGTTGGAGAAAAACTTTGGGATCTTTTACTGGACATATGCATCACTTCTGTAAATGTGCTGTTTTCTGAGTGTTATCTGTATTTGCATAGAGTGCTGCAAGAAGCTACATAAACCCCTGGAATTATCTGTGTGTAATATCAAAACTATCAACATAAATCTATCTGCTTATTCTGACTGAAGAACTGACTCTGAAATCTAGTAGAATAATGATTAATAACATCTCAGAGGGTAACAAGAACTAAGCCACTTACACATACTCATTTGCTCCCCATTTCTCTGAAAAATAAAAGGAAATAAATCTTCATAGAACAGGTGTTTTATTAGCATTATGATAGGTTTAGATCCCTGACATAATCATTCAAAAAAATATTTCTGTGTATATTCCAAAGACTTTTTTTTTTTTTTTGTTTAGCATATGTAGATTGTTCTGAAAGTAATGCCTCCTACTTATTCCCATGGAAACTATGACAGATAAAAAGAGACAAATAAATAACACTGTTTGAGAGAAATTTCTGAGCTACAAAGCACTATTTTTCAACTATTTTTCAACATAATTATCACCACTAGCTGTGCATTTTCGCAAGCAATGAGCAAGAGCCTACGTGCATGAGCAGAGGTGACCCCCCCCATTTCACAGCTGCTATGATGACATTCTTGCTAAAACACACAATCCACTGCCTCACTGTGCTCACAACCATTATTTGACATCCATAAAAGGTCTACAAGAATCAGTGAATGACAGTGGATGCAATTTTTTCTACATGAAAGAATTCAGTACCACACCTTTGGTTCATACACCCTTCCATGTCAGATACCATTCTGTGAGGCAGCCCCTCTGCTGCCATCTGTCACACAGAAAAAAAAAAAAAAATGTAATGGAATATCTGTGGAAAGTTCAATGTCTGATACCACACCACCAATATCTGTGGAAAGTTCAATGTCTGATACCACACCACCAATATCTGCTTTGGTATCATAGGCCAACATAATAAAATGGGAGGCATTACTTTCAGAGCAGCCCATGTGTGTGGTAACAAAGATATACTGCAATTTCAGAGGTCATCAAGATACCAGACCTGACCACATGAAAGAAAATCATTACTGAAATAGTAAAATATATCAGAGTAACAGAACTTCCTTGAATCACAAATCTGGTAGTATTAATCTTAGAGTGCATTTCACAGCTGTCTACCTTTTTGGCTTTGCAGTCTTGATAATATGATTACAAATTAAAATCCTAAACTTGCTTCTGTTGCTCTTGTCCTGTGTTTTTGGGTCTTTTTGTTTGTTTGTTTGTTTGTTTGTTTTTTTAATAACCTAATTCTTTATTAAAAACTTGCATGGATGAATGAAAGCAGCTTTAAATATTATTTTTTTTTCTCCTGTTAATTTTGTCTAGAGGGGTTTCAACAAAACAAAGAGCAACCTCCTTGCAATGCATGATATGTTTGATGAATACTGTCTACTTTATTACACAACTCTTTGAAAAGGATTAGAGACAGAGTTTCCTATTTCATTAATTTCCACTCCAATAATCAATTTTGTTCTTGCAGACAGCACTATTGTGAATATTTATCTGTTCAGATATAACTTAAGAAGCTGGTGTTGCTTCCTTTAGCGCACACAAGTATGGGGAAAATCAACATCTTCTCACATGACCCAAGGTTCACTACTATGGCTTAAATTGATAATTTATGCTTTGTAACCACAAACTCTTGTGAAGCACCTTGTGCCAGGCAGTGTTTGACACTTCAGAGGGCTCAGTTTCTCCTCTCCAGAAGCTACTTCCTGAATGCCAGTCAGTAAAGGAGTAATTTCCAAAGAATAGTAAGTCCAAGATGCAATCTCTTTAGTGAAAGTCGATGGCAGTGATCAGCCCCTTACCTATTGATTGAAAATCTATTTCCAAGAAACTGCGAAGAAGAGGGAAAGAACTCCTTACCATTGGGCAAGAGATCTCAATGATCTCTGGTATAAACCCCATCAGTTAGGCTGTCCCAGCAATAAATCAGTTACTAAATCTTTATTTTCCTCACTCATGAGAAAGAAATTTAATATTAGCTATGGTAAAATTCATCACAAAAGAAAGACCACAAAGCCTACAGTCTTTCTTTCCTCATTTTTCTTAGACTTCTACAGATCAGTGTGTAAGTGGTAGGTCACATTTAGGAAGCCCAAACATATATTGCAGCACCCTCACCTGAGGCAGGTTGCTGAGTGGAATGTAGTATAAAGGCTTATATCAGGAGAAGCTGTAGCACAATATCTTATCTGCTGCTTGTGTATAATACCTGCACCCACACAGTTTTAAAGAAATTATATATCTCACAACTCTATTGAAACCTTAAAGTGTTGTGTGAGGCACTGGGACATGCTAAGTTTCACGAGACACAGAGTGTCCTGAAATAACCTAGAACAACTTCAAGTGAGATGATGATACATTGTAGCCTACAGGGAGATACAGCTTTACTAATCTTGAAAATCAGAGAAATTATTCAATCAATTCTGGACTGCTTAATGGAGAAATTTAGTGACAAATCAGATTGACTGGCAAGTACCTAATAACAAAGAAATTACATGATTTTGAAGGTCAGAAAACAGGATGTTTCCATTGGTAAGACCACGTAGGGAGAGAAAGATCTATGATATAATTTATTTCTCCTTTTCCATATGAATGTTAGCAGCAATACCACTCATGTGGTGACAGAAGAAAATACAATTTGTTTTTCTTCTTATACTTTTATTTATTTACTTATTTTGCTCTGGAGTCAAATGGGAGGACATTTATAAAATTATAACAAGGGAAAACATCCCATACAGTGGCCAGACATCCTGTCTTCATATTGCTCTGAGTTCTTGTCAGCCAGTAAGGAATTTAAACTCTGATCTTTTGCCCGATGGCACAGTGAACTGCCACAAGATTGTCTGGCTGGCTCCAATTAAAACCTTTCAAAGCTTTTGCACTTTTAACAGGCTGAAAATCTTCTTGAGTCTTTTGCAACTGCTTTGCCACCCAACAATCTTGAGGCATTTTTTTTTGTCAAGCAACCCAACACCAAACATGCTGTTTTCATTTGACCTATATTACAACGTAAAGATACTCGGTTCTTTAATTCACTGCCAAATAAAGCTGTTGTTATCTCTGGATGGATAAAGGGAACTAGGCCAAATGGTACTAAAGTCTCATGGATGAAATGAGATTAAACCAGTTCCATCTCACCTTGCTATATGCTAATTATACACACACTGGTCGGCAGAGCTCACTGCCTGTCTAATCATATATCTAAAGGGACTATCACTCAGAAATTAAAAGAGACTATCACTCAGAAATTAATATCCAGTGAAAAGGATTAATCTGCATAGGGCTTATGCCTGTCCTTTTCTCTCTTTTTTTTCTTTTCAAAACATTTTAAGGGCATGATACATAGTACATAAAAATGGAGTGTGCTTTTAAAGCACAAGAGGATTTCTCCCTCTCAGTTTTTTCTTTTTTAAATTCAAAATGACTTGGCAAACACAGTTACAGTGCAGATCTACAACCAAGTCAAAGAACTACCTCTTGTTTCTTTTTTAATTAACTCTTGGCAGTACTGTTAAAGAAAACATTACTCAGAGAGCTGGAGTCATGTTAGTATCAGAAACCTCTCCAGGGCATTAAACAATGATGAGAAGTTTCTGCAGAAGTCTTTTTGGAATAGTTGCTCACTTCACATATTTTCTGTCCATGCAGCAAAGATGTAAAATGGTTTATTTATAAATAAACTCAGTAGGCAAGATTGTGTTGTTGAGAAGGATGGGAGTAAGTAAGATTTGAAGTTTAATGAATTCTAGGCTACACTATTTGAAAACACAGCAATGGATAAATCTGCAGATGAAAGCAAGATGCAATCAGGCAATATACTGCTCTTATCAAACTGC
This sequence comes from Chrysolophus pictus, assembly GCA_037305975.1. Taxonomy (NCBI): domain Eukaryota; kingdom Metazoa; phylum Chordata; class Aves; order Galliformes; family Phasianidae; genus Chrysolophus; species Chrysolophus pictus. Next base: position 177,057,817 of record CM074576.1, on the reverse strand, counting down.
CCTAGCATATCTTAGGAAACACAGGCCTAGGCTTCCTGGCTCCTTCTCTTCTTTGGCTCCATCTTCTCTTTCATAGATATATGGGCACCAGAGCAAAACATGAGCAAGTGAAGAGACGATGAGAGCTCTTATTTTCACATCTGATCAGCTCCTCTGGAGGGAGCATTTGCTGCTCAGCAGGTGAGAGAGGGACATGCAGCCATGATCCCCTGTCCTAAAGGAGGAGGAGTAAAGCAAAAGTTCTGAGAAGGGGCTGGGCACATAGATATCATGAGTGAAGGAAAGAGTTAGGAGTGCAGAGTGTACACAGGGAAGAGAGAAAGACTAGAAAAGGAGAGTTCCCATAAATATAGTTTTAGCTGAAACAGGTGTCAGAGAGGTGCAGGGGAAAATGGAATCAAAGCATTAAAATAGGCAGTTTTATGCCTGATCTTTCGAATTTCAAATGGTCCATAAGTCAGGAGCGAGAAGCAGAATAAGAACATACACAGTCTGACAGACAGAAACCTGAACAAATGCCAGAGTTTCAGGCAGTGTAATTTCTTTGGAACAGGACACATATGGAATAAGTTGTCATCAAAGCAATGAGCATTAGCAGATGTCTAGACAACTTTATGAAAAGAGAAGCACTGTCGGGTGTAGCATGACACAGCAGGGAGGTGAGGATGCATTTAAAAGTGGACTGTCTTTTTTTTCCAGTATAACAGCTCCTTGTGCCCTTGCGGGAATAGAATGTCATTATTCTAGAAATTTAACTGCTGTTACAATTACAAATGTGTATTTCAAATTACTCAGAGATCTTTCAATCAGAACTGGAAATGCAGAACTTTGAGGTTTTCTAGCAGACACTTATCCTTGTATTCCTATCAGAATGAGCCATTGGAGCATCTTGTTTTTGCCCATCATATTATCTGTGTTCATTTTCACTAATTTACTTTTGGATACCATATATTTCCTAGACAGGCATCTAGCACCATTATGTACATGACATATCAGCATGTGGAATACACATCTTTGATACTCTGTTGCTGTAATTGATCATATTGCTGTTCATACACATGCTTTAATTCCAAATCACATTTTTATGGCTTCAGCTTCCAAGCCTCCACTGCTGGGTAGGGAAACTGCTTTTTCTTTTACCCAGTGTTTTCCCGTCCTGAGGATAACTATGTGCTGTAGTCAAGTTGCTAGCTGTAGATGATTGGCTGATCAAGGAGAATCATATCCAGCTTTTTGAAGTGACAGCATCTCCCACCATGAGGAAATTTCTCAAACACAAACTGCACTGGAACTGCAGCATGGTCTAGTTAACTGTGTGGCTTCATGGAAGTGAGGTGACAAGGCAAATATGGAGTAAATGTCAGATGATAAACTGACTATAGCAGAGGGGTACCCTAAGGGAGACTCTGAACCATTTGAATCTACTGAAGTTCTGAGAGAGATCTGACAGAGAAAGTAAACATATACCCAAGTCCTCTATGTATGCTTGTAAAAAAAAAAAGGTTTCTTCAGCTTTACTCAGTCTTCTTTTTTATTTATTATATTTTCTGTTTTATTTATTCTCACTTTTTTTTTTTCTGTATACAATTATTTTAAAATATTTCCCTTCTATGCTGCATGTAGTATGCTATTATGTTTTATAATCTATATGCACATACACACAAACTGCAGTGAACAAACTGGCTTGGTTGATGAGGGGAGTGAATGTTCTCTATCTTAAGTAAGACACCTGTCATTGTCTCCTGCTAATTGCCTTATAGGAAGGATGATGAAGTGTGGGGTAGATGAGCACTCAGTGGAGTAGACTTAAAAGTTGCTAAATGGACAGGCTCAGAGTGGCATAACTAGAGGAGGCCGTTAATTAGAATGCCCCAAAGGTCAACACTGAATCTGATCATGTTCAGCATCTTCATGAACGATCTCCATGATGGGACAGTGCACTCTCAGTACACCTACTGATAGTACAAAACTGAGAGGAGAGGATGGTATGCCAGACAATCAATCTATGCTGCTACCCAGAGAGACCTCGATAGGCTGGAGAAAAAATCTAATAGGGTGAGGCCTAGAGTCTGGAAATGACTGCAAAAATGAATCTGGATCCATGGTAGACAACAAAATGTACTTAAGCCAGCAGTGTTTCCATTCCCTTCCAGCACAGGAAACCAGTGGTAGTCTTTATCCAGACTGTCATCAGCAGGTCAAGGGAGGTTAAGTCATCATTGGTGAGGCTATACCTGGAGTGCTGTGTCTAGTTCCTTCAGTACATGAGAGATCTTGTCACACTGGAAAGAGTAGAATGTAAGACCACTAAGATGACAAAGTGCCTGGTGAATCTCTCCTATGAAGAAAGGCTGAGCAAGTTGGGACTGTACAGCCTGGAGAAGAGGAGACTCAGGGAAATCTAATTAATGTACACAAATACCTGAAGGGAGTGTGCAAAAAAAGATGGAGCCAGGATCTTTTCAGAAGTGCCCAGTGACAGGAGAAGAGGCAGTGGGAACAAATTGAAATAAAAGAGTTTCTTACTAAACGTAAGGAAACACTTTCACACTGTGTATGTGACAAAGCACTGTCACAGAGATGTTTTAGAGTCTCCCTCTTTGAAGATGTTCTAAAGCTTCCAGGACACAGCCTTCCTGAGCTGGCGTTGGATTCAGATGGCTCCAGTGGTCCCTTCCAAACTTTGTCATTCCATGATTCTGTGATCTGCCATACCCATCTTTTGTACAATTGATCATATCTAAGCGGACAAATATTAGGAGATAGAGCAAATGAGACATGTGGAATAGGTTTAGATGTTAGTCAAGTGTTCAATATTGTGTGAGGAAGAAATAAACAAGCCAAACGTCTTTTCTCTAAACAGAATTCTAAAAAATATAAATGGATGAACTAAGTTGTTTGAAAGTCTATTAATAAATATTAATCTCAAATGGCATTGTATTGAATAGAGACAGCAAATAATAGTATAGAGAGGAATCAACGTTAAGTGCTGTAATAGATAATATCTTTTTTAATGAGCTGGAAAGCAGACTAATGGCATGTTAATAAAACTCACAAATGTGTATCAGTTGAGCTATTTCATATATATAAAAGGATGGACTAGCATGGAAATTTAAACCAGGCAGCAAAACAGCTGGTAAGGAAATTATGTCACAAAGAGAATAAATGTATACATGCATTTAGTCACAGAGACGCGTATATACATGTATAATGAGAGAGGAACGGGAAGAGATAATATTAAAAACCACTAATAGAAAGCAAACTAACTCAAGTTTGATAGAGTTGGACAGAAAGTCATGGAGCTTGAGACTTCCTAGCTATATCTTGAAGGGTCTCAATTGTCCCTCACAGTATAATATATGGGCATCTCAAAATCTCCAGCATATTCAACCCTGTTATAAATCTGCAAAGAAAATATTTTTAACATGACTACTGGAAGATGTTACTATTTCTTTCTTACAGTCAGGAAATCTGATATAGAAAGATTAGTAACCAGATCCGATAAAGAACTTTGAATGTAGTTACTTTGTTAAAAGCGATACTCTCTTAACAATGAATTCAAGGCATCATCTCTGCATCCTACTCTGCAGTAATGTATTGGTAGGAAGGAAGTTTTTTCACTGGATAGACAATTGAACATTTACTGTGTAGTGAGAACATCCCAGATGAGTGCTTTAACTAATACTGAAAACTAGTCTTTGCTGCTACTGCCAGAGAGAATTCAAACTTACTGGCCAAAAAAAGTAAAGGAGAAAGTGAATAAAGATTGTGTGTATGAATACAGAGAATCCAATATGTAAAATGTATTTGAAAACAAACATTCTTTATTACTCCTAAAATTAAATTAGAATGGAATTCCAAATAAACTTAACGGGCAGCTTACTTCTTTAATAAGAATTTTTTAGGAAGGAACCATCTTACAAATCAGTAAATGCAACAGTACTGACCTAAAAATTGTTACCCTCACAATTAGTTTTAGAGTTCCTGAAATCCTGATGACCTCCTTCTTTACCTATCAGATTTTTTCCTTTATTCACACCACTAATCTGGCTATAAGGCTCATAGTCTTTATATTATTTTGAAATGTAGTATGAAACATTGCTGTAGCATAGGCTCACTTCACCGTTTCCAGCTTCTTCAGAAAATTCATTTACCTACTTTTGAAAAAGCTGGTTTTAGACTAGATTATAGTGCCAGCCGTCTGTAACACCAAAACTTTGCTGTAATCTTGTCCTCTGTCCACCTTGAGATAGCATGAAAGCACGAACACCATTAGATGTGCTCTTGTTCTTATTACAGAATTATAGTTTGGTTGAAGGACCAAAATCTGGATCAGATTCATATTGTTGCACGATCTAGTAAGATTTGGACATTTCTAATTTCAGACATTTCAAATTGTAGAGGCCTACATTTAAATATCTTTGGAATTTTTAACATGCATATATTATTGCCCTCAGTGGCTCTTTCCGGATACAGATTTCTTGAAGGCATCATAGAATCTTAGAATCATAGAACACTCCAGGTTGGAAGGGATCCACAGGGATCACTGAATGAACTCCTAGCTCCACACATGACCAGACAAAAATCAGACCATATGTCTGAGAGCATTGTCCAGACGTTTCTTGAATTCTGGCAAGCTCGATGCCATGACCACTTCCTTGGGGAGGCTGCTTAAGTGCCTGAACACCCTCTCCATGAAGAATCTTTTCCTGATATCCAACCTGAATCTTAAATAATATTTCTCCTTTTTTCCTATTAAGCTCATCATTACATGTTCTTAGCTATTTCCTTGATTTGGATTTCTGTTAATTGTACATGTTCTATCAAACTTACGATTTCTTTTTACATTTAATCATTGCATAGATTAAATCAACCATAGTCTGAGATGAATTCAAGATGTTGAAATCTGTGGTACCAACATACTCCACCACCTATGTGCTGAAATAAAGCATTCATTCTGCTGTAATAATTGACAGAAATCTGAGGGAAAATAAACAAGAAAGAACTCAACTGTTCTATGAAGATCAGAGTTAATACTCTCAAAAATCATAGGTGAGAAAACAAATGTCAAACAATAATAATATGAAAATATTTGGTAATGAGACATCATTACACAGGTCAGATTCAGTGCATAAGAGAGTTCGAAACTTTGTTACAGCGTGAAAAAAATGGATTCTTAGCTCAGCTGAAATGCTTACATATCACAAGTTCTGATTTCTGCTTTCTAGATGTTTCTAGATTTTGGACCATGAACTCTTCTCATATCATGTCATTTTACTGATTCCATCAGTTCTCTTCCACCTATGACTGAATTCAATCATGTTTATTTAAGGAGGTGAATAAAGTCTTGTGTTCACGTTGAACATTAGTCTGACTGTTAGGAGTTCTTCAAGCTGAGATATTGCATCCATTAATAAAGGTTGCTCAGATTGTTCAGTCTTCCTAACTTTAGGCACATAATTTACTTGTCTCTCAAAATTGAATTTCTGCTCTGAATAATCCCCTGGAGGAGCCTATCTTTTTATAATAATTATATTGGAAGCTTAAGGTGTTTGGCCTCATATCTTAGTCATACTTAAAACTGAGCTCTGTTAAGGTCTCTTACTTGTGTCTCTTTTTCAAAACAACTGGTCTAAATATACTTGGTTGTTATTATGAAAGGACATTTCTTTAAAAGAATTGGTGTCATTACCTTGAAAAAGAAGCTTGTGGAATACAGAATCTAGGTAAACTAAGGGAGTATTTCCTGAAGTGAATGTCAGTCCTAAAAATGAACAGGATTTTGGATGTGCCTTATTCACATCTCTTCAATGACTTAGACAGTTTGGCCCCTACACATACCTTCACTGGAACTGATGCTGATAAGCTGCATGCCAGAAGAATAGGGGTTTGAGACTCAAGAGTGGTATGCATTAGCTGCCTAATCTTTGTAGCAGCTACTGTCTAAACTGGTCAAGTTTTGTTATTCACAGCAGTGTGCTGTAGAGATCTTTGTGCTAAGTGCCAGAATTAGAACCAATTTCTGCATCTGATTGGATATCATATTCCCTTCTTAATTTCTGAAACCTCTTGAGCACTGAACTGTTGGACTCATAGAGATGCAACTAGGCTGTAAATACCTTTAAAGGAGAAGAGTAGTGTGCTAACTGAGAGTAGCCCTGGACCTTCTGGAGAAGAACAAACTAAGCAAATAGCTACAGATCAGTGAGTTCTAATTCAACCAACATTGAATCTTTTCTTTTCTTCTTTCTTTTCTTCTTTTCTTTTCTTTTCTTTTCTTTTCTTTTCTTTTCTTTTCTTTTCTTTTCTTTTCTTTTTTTCTTTTCTTTTCTTTTCTTTTCTTTTCTTTTCTTTTCTTTTCTTTTCTTTTCTTTTCTTTTCTTTTCTTTTCTTTTCTTTTCTTTTCTTTTCTTTTCTTTTCTTTTCTTTCCCAGATTCTCTAGTAATTTGTTACTATTGAACACAAAAATATTTCAGTTCCTGGGATGTGACTGGGCTATGTGAACTTTCCCTGTCCCACTAAAAGCTTGTTTATTATGTGAAACATGCTTAATTCCATAGTTTTTTTTTTTTTTTTTTTTTTTTAATCCTAGAAATTAATCTGATCAAGAGAAATCTCTATCACCTACAAGCAGGAGAAGCAAACTCTTTTCTTTTCCATGTATTTGATGCCATCAATAGGCAGTGAGGTTGCCCTACCTTATCTACTTGCATGGTAGAAAGAAAATGTACTAAAGCTTCAGATCAAGATTTTGGTCTTTAGTTTTCTTCCTCTGCTACAATCTTCCTTTCATTAGGACAGTATATTTAAGGAAGATTTTTTCCCCAGAAGAATCATAAAATCTGTGTCTGGAGCATTTCCCACATCAACAGTATCTCGGAAAATAACATTAAAAAAGAAAAAGCACAAAATTAAACACTGCCAAGTCAAAATTCCTGAAGAACCTTTACCTTTTTACTTTTATTTACATTTGTTAAATATTAGTTAATTTCATAAATATATTTTTTACTCTTAAAAGTCATATATGATATTAAGTTTTAAGATGTATGCTAAGGACTTTCAAGCATTATAAAAAATATATCTGAGTTTCAGCCTTCATCAGAGTAGGTTATTAAAAACCTACACAATACAGCATTGTTTTTAATTCAAGGATATACACTAGAGTCAAATGTGCCAATCCAGGCATATTAAAAGATCGGATTAATTATACAGGCAAGTTTCTTACTGTATTTTTGTTTGTTGTTGTAGAAATCTTAGGTTATGACAGCGACAAAACTGAAGTTCTTTACCACATAAAAGAGACAAATCACCTGGGAAAATAAGCTGTAGCTTATTACTCATCCTTAGTAATAACTGCAACGCTGCCTTAGTTCCATTTAGGGTGCATAGTGGGAAAGTAAGAATCTGACAAGTTTAACTGTAGAGTGGAGAAAAACTATCATAATGTAACTAGTCACATAAGCTGATCTTGCTTATATATGATAAATTGCTTTTTGTGGGTATGGTATCCATTGTTTTCAAGAATCCCAGACAACTGACTTGATAATTATGGCAGTTGTCTTGTAGTTGTTTTTAGAAGTCTTACTCACATCATGTTACCCATGGTCCTGGGCACCACATTACTCTATTCCTGTATAGACCTCTTGATACAGATTTGATTCTCGTTCTACTATTTTCAGTGTGTTCCTGTAACAAATACACAGTTTGTAATAATACATTTTAAGCAACTTATTTTATTTAGTACTCACCAGCATGCCCAAGACTACAAAAGCAACACCAAGACAATGAAGATAGTTTCAGCCACTGCCTTTGCTACTCTGCCTTAAGAACCCCTTTGATATTAGAAGACTTTAAGCTGTTTATCTTGATACTGTTTTTATTTTGCAACTGTGCTTTATGGACAACCAAACTGACTGTAGAATAAGAGTCAGTTAATTCTTCTATCACTCCTCTTTGCCTCCCTTTCTACCTACCCAAGCAGTCTTTAAAGAGTGTAGCTGAATGGCAGACATAAACTTGCAATAATTGTTAGCAGATTCTACTTCCTGCTGAAGTAAAAATGACCTTTGCCAGATGACAACTATCCACCTTCCTCATGTCTTCAAGATTCATTAGTGAGACAAGATTTGATCTCTCTAGACCCTTGTATCAATAAGGTTTGGAAATCTCCATTTTTCTCTGACATGGAGCTTGTAGAATTCTCCATCAGCATCCTTTATCAATATAAAGTTTGCTCATTGTGGAAAACTCATAAACAATTACATAAAAGCAAGGCCCCATGTCTCCATATAAGACAAGTGCTTCAACTGCTGCATTTTGATCTAAGTATTTGTTTTTGAAAGTTTATATCTTTTATATCTAACTTTTTTTGTTTAAAATTAAGATAAATTAACTTAGTAAATTGAATATATAAATGAGACTTCATGTCATATTCAAGTCAAATGAATTATTTTGCCATAACATTTTAGTTACTAAGTGAGCTTATTTTTTGCTTGATTGCTTGTTCATTTTTTCAGAATATACCTAAAATATTTTCTATTGGTTTCACACAAATTATCTTATCATCTAATTTTCAATTTTAGCCTAGCAGAAAACCATATGATTTTACCATTGCTATAACTGCTTTCCTGCAGTGTTTAATAATGTTACTAGTATATGAAGAGAGATTATACTATAGTGTAAAATCCACCAGTGTACATTAATAAATGTACACAGACAATGAAAATGCTGAATTTCCCAAAGTTTTCAGTAGTGTAGATTGAAATTCTAAAAGAATCACAAGATGCACAGATATTTTTAAGTATTTTGGCTCACATCTCATCAATGTCTAACAATTGAGGATTCATAAGATGTTAGAGAGTTCTGGAATGCATTCATAATTATAAGATGCCTACGGACTCTAGGTATCCTGAAAGTAAGATACAGCCTTTGGGAATCTCTTGGCAGTGTTTGATTTGCTTAAAAATTCTCAGGAACCCTGAAGATACTGTCAAAAGAAACTAAGCCCAGATTCTTGACCAAAGACTTTCTCAAACCCTTGTTCTAGTTTTATCTCAAGGCACAAACTGAAAGAAAAATGTAAGTGGGACTGAATTATCTAGTTCATTAGTATGACCATGCACCACAGATATTTATTATTGTTCATAAATATCATGCTAATAAATAAAATGTCTTAGGACTGTTGAAGGTGTTGCAATATTAAACTAAGTGGATCATTAAATTAGACTGGAATTTAACTCAAATTTTGTCAATTTTTTGTCTTATTTAGTTCTTTTTAAAAAAAAAAAAATAATAATTTTCTGATTGGTAACAATCTCCTGTTTTCTGATTGTTCTGGTATGAATGCCAGTCTGGGATATGGGTCCAAGTTCTTTAAAAAAATCAGCTTGATCTCATACTATCTTCTGTTTGTTCACACTCATTTGTCCCAACTAAACTGTTTGAACACAATCTGTTGATTTTCCTGTGCAGAAGGAAAAGGCAGCTCACCCTTTGATGGATGTGAGAAAATATGAGGATTAGAGAGACATTCAAATTTTGTCCAACCAGGAGGGAAAAAATATCCAATCAAATCCAAACATGAGACACAAACCTGTAGGAAGTATTACGTTACTCGTTCTAGTGCACCCATACTTAGTTCTCTTACAGTTTTTATTTTTCTGATGAACTGTTTCTAGAATGGACAATTCTCATTCCCCTTTCTTCTTCTTCATAGATCTTATGGCTTTATGAAGGCTTTCAGTCTGAGACAAATTAGGGTCCAGACTATTTAGTTCTGCTGCAGCATCACAGTGATGTTTCCATACCTCAGTGAGCTTACCTCTTTACAGAACTTCCCTGAGCCACAGAAAGATGACAAATCAATAGAAATGACTTCACTTATCTCTACATGATGTTACATTTTGTTGTCTCTTGGAGGTTTATCTACATCAACTGCCTCATACCAGTATGTCCTCCATAGAATCTTCTACTTGGATAGTTACCCGTCAAGGCAAGGCATTCCCTCAGCATGAGCCTTCACTGATTTGGAATGGAAGGGTTGAACTGAGAGACCAAAACACTCAGTTTGTTCATCAATCTTATTCTAAAATGACTACACTGGAGGCAACCTCTTCTTTTTCTCTCTGGTCAATTAGGAGGTACTTGGGAATTCAGTTAAAAGTTTGAAATAAATTTCTGTCATGTTCGAAGTTTGAATTAGCAAATAAAACAGTTCATTAATGATATTTGCAGCTAATTTTGTGCTAATTAAAACCAACATATTTTTCCATTATTATTTGCATACTGTTTTCTGCAGCTATGCACTTGGAAGGATAATGCTGCCTTGAGATGCCAGCTTTTTGCCATCACTGTGTGCTAATGAATGGGATGAGATAGTATATTCTTAAGCTGGAGCTTCTTGTTCATTTATTTTGAATATTTCACAACTAATCAACCATGAAATAACAACTGCCTCATATTCCCTGTTAAAGAACTGCTTGTTTCTATAGTGACAAACAAAATCTACTCTGTAAACTCATTCTCATATTAAAAAATAAAGTCCTTGTAGTCTTTCCAGATAGCTAATTACTTGAGACTGAAAGAAAATATACTGAGGCATATATAGAAGGGAAAATAAAATGCTAATAGAACTTTGACGGGCATAGTGGCAAAGGAAGAACACTCAATTCTCTGGGGTCAGTGTGATTTTCTATTGTATACTAGGGCCAAGACAAAGACAAGACTGAAAGACCACAAGTGCTAATCCTATATACTATATAGGCACAATAAACCTTAGAGTATCCATACTGTTCTGACTGACTCAAGATTTAATGCACTAACAGATCAAAATAGCACAGAGATGAGAAAACTTCAGATAAGTAAATCAGCAACAGAACTGACTTTTGAGAGCACCTCTGAAGTATGATTTTGGTTTTCCAAGACACAACAGCAACAAAACATAACTATTAATCTACCTTAACACAAAATATCATCTTGAAGCCTACTTGTAGTTTCAAATAAACACAAAGAACGTGAAGAATCCTGTTTAGAAAAGACTTGTAGTGAAAATAAAATAAATTTGTTCTAAGACACAAATTTACAAGGCTAGCAACATACTATATAGAGCAAGACAATGATGGACTTGTGAAGTTAAATATATTAGGGTTATCTTAATCAGTAAATAGTCCTCAAGATACCTTCTGAACTGCATGAGCTTGTTTGATTGCTGTGAAGGTGACTTTGAGCCTTCAACTTAAATGGCCCTTGGTTAACTAGAAAATGTATTCAAAATCTCGTTTCTCTATTGTTAATTTGATTCACTGTGGTTTTAGGACTTATTTATTCTATTTCCCTGCATAAACAAATTAATATCTAAGCAGGAGCATTTAGGCAGTAGTAAGTGCCTTTATTGAAATCTTTACACCACAGATTCCATTTGCAGGAAAGAATGAGGAGGTTAGCCAAAGAAAAAAATTCTAACATATAAGATATTCCTTAATTGGGTGAGTCATTGCCATCCATAATAGCTCATTGAATCTACTGGCATCCACAATTAATTAAAACTGCCAGAAGCCTGGGAATAATTACTAATTAATGTAGTTTTAAGGTTAATTTTTATTTAAAATAGCCATTAAGGAATGTCCATGTTGTTACAGCTCATGAGCATTGATCTGATGGAAGTCTCAATGTTTATCAAATGATTTGTCCTGGCACAACAATAATACTGTAGCTTTTTCCTGCATGTGATTCCTCTAGGCTGGAAAAATTACTCAGTGAGCCTGCTTCAGTGAGTGACACTCATCAGATGAGACAGATGTGGAATAGTGCTTCTCAGTAAAGGAAATATTTGGGTCTAGTATGTTGGATTGCTATTTAAGTGGGATCTGGATTATCTGAAGTTGTTAAACTATTCACAACAGGTGAGAAAATCCAGCAAAATCCTTAAAATCATAATAATTGATATTAAAACAAGTATCAGTGGAGGCTTTCTGTTGTTGTTCTTGTTTGGCTGGTTGCTTTCTGTTTTTCCAAAATTGTGCTGATAAGTTAGAATAGATATAATGAGTTAGTTAGATGGGGTTGTAAATCCTCTTACAGAAACAAACAAGTTCTTTCCTGAGAGGATGGATTGCACTAATTATTTGCATTGGACAATAATGTTGAGATTTCCTGACCTTCTTAAACTCCATCATATTCCCTAAGGGTAGTTTTCACAATCATCGCTTGCATCAGCACTGGCTTTGTATGGCTTCTCAATGAGTCAAAGTGGCTCACAGACATGATTGCAGATAAATAAATCCCTTGTTTTTCACCTGAGTCAGAGAGCTGACTTGGTATGCGTATAAATGCAAGAGCTCAGGAAGGGAGGAGGAGCATTATTAGTGGCAGCAGCCCAGTTTTATAACTATTTAATCCAATGATGAAACCACACCCATGATATATATTTTCTTTTCTTCTTTCCCATCTTCTTGAAATGTCCATGGATGCCTAAAGTTCTGTGCCAGTTTTAACCTTTCACCTCCTACTAAGAATAAGACTTGCACTCCTCTTTCTCATCAACTATAAACAAAGGTTCAGACTCAGGGATCTATGAATCCCTCCTCTACTGAAATCTACTGATGTGTAAGCATCATGGCAAAATTTATAATCAGTTCACACCACCAATTAAAGTTAATCACAGTTTTGCATCAGCCAGATTAGCTACTAGGTAGATTTATCAACCTATGAAAAAAAAGCAACAGTTTATTTTATACAAATGAATTTCAATAGTATATTTAGTGTAATTGCAGAGAAAAAGTATAAAATTATCCTTGAAGATGGATGTTCTACTTCCTGCTTCACTTTACCAATTTCTTGAGTGAAAGTTGCACTTGTCTGGCATATTAGTAATCTTCAACCAGAGCACCATCCTTTTTCCTTCCCTAGCGTGACTAATTACTTTAGTGGTATATCCTTAAGGAGGAGTCAGAAAGATGCCTCTGATTAACACAGGCTGAGATCACATAATGAAGGGTATATTTTCATCTCTTTGATCAAAGAAAATGGTTTAATGAGATCAGACCTTTATTCTTGCAAAAAGAGAGAATACAAAAGGATTACATTGCTGACATTCTAGAGGAAGTATTTGTGGTTGGTAGTAGAGATATTTATAACTGGATGTTCAGTGAAGCAGGTTCAAATTATGGATTAAATATAAGGTGTAAAGTCCAGAGAGCAAATATATGCCAGTGATATATATATAGAGATAGTTAGGGTGCAGCTATATAAAATGTAGAGCAAATATCTTCACATCAGCAGTATCTGTTTTGTAAAGTAAATTTTTCTCATAAAAGTACTAACAAAGTAATTCCCTCTTTTTACTCCCTGAAAGGAAAAAAAAAAAAAAAAAAACAAGAAGAAAAACAGCAACAACAACTAACATATAATTGCTGATTTCAGTATTATTCGAATTCACTAAGCAAAATGGAGCTGAAAAGGAAGATGAAAGGAGAGTGGAAGCAAGACCTTTTTTGGTAGTGACTGAATTATCAGTCTTGAGTAACTTAGCAATTATGCAATAGGTACAAACTGAAACGGAGGAAGATCCATCAGAATATGAGGAAAAACTTCTTTACTATGAGAGTGACTGAGCACTGGCACATGTTGCCCAGGGGGGTTGTGGAAATATTTAAACTCACCTGAACTGGACCTGTGCAATGTGCCCCAGGCTTCAGCAAGATGGCTGACTTAGAAGATCTCCAGAAGTCCCCTTCAACTTCAACTGTTGTGTGATTCTATGTGATTTATAGAAAGCATTTCCTTGTGTAGCAATGCTATTTTAATAAATTATGCCCTACCAGAGACAATTCTACACAATTGTATATAGACCTATGTATCTGAAGATATGTGGACTGATTTGTTTACTTTTTTTTTTAATTTTAGGGAAAGAAGTATTTTAAAGTCAAGAGTAAATTAATGATTTTGACCCATAAATGCCCACAACAATGTAAGTTGTTCTGTATCAGACTGTACAGGATTGTCTTGGTGTCAGAGAGAGTACAGAAGGGCTTTAATAGTGAGGAAATTGATTGCATAGATATACAGTTGCCACATCTTTGGAATTAAAGCATTGCCAAGTTGTCCTGAATGAACCTACCTACATCATTAAGTAATCCATTAGTGCACTATTTTTTTTTTTCCCAAAAAGGCTCCTCCTTCCCTTTCATGATGTTCTCTGCATATTTCTTGTTTTTTTTGTTGTTGTTGTTGTTTGTTTGTTTGTTTGTTTTTTCACTGTTCTTTCACTTTACCAGTGTCCCCCTTTGATGGAAAGTAAATCTTCAGAAAATCTTTGTGGGTACCACTCCCTTATGCACTTACATAATCTGGAGCAACATACTGAGTAGTTCTGTAGAAATCGATCCAGAGATAATAATTCAGTAAAGCTTTCTGATATTATCTAGCCTGTACTTAGAGAGTGGTTATGTAGTTCCTTTGCTTTTTAGAATGCCCTTTCCTTTACTGCCTTTTAGAATGACCTTTATTTTAAACAAATGTCCTTCTTCCACATACAAAACAAAATGCCTACAATGTGAATTAAGACATTTTGTTGCTATAACATTTAACTTCACTTATCACTATGATAATATAAACAACTTCAATGTGTTTTTTAGGGACTTATCCTACAGACCCTTCTTCCTTTCTCCCACCAAGACAATTTCTCTCTTTAACCAGGGTCCTGTGCATGCCATACTCACTGCTAACCACCTGGGAAAAATAAATAAAATCTATAGGACTTGTTTATGATCATGAGAGGAGTTTAGTCCTCGTAAGTAAGAATCTCCACTTTAAAAGAACACTTCCTTGTAATGTTTGGTAACCTGGAAAAGCAGAGTTCAAAGAGGCAAAGGATGAAAGTCGTTGTTTACTGGCTCCAGTCTAAGCTGCTAACTCATAAATCCTGTTATTCCAATTGCAAGATTGCAAACTCAGTGAAAAACTACAATAGTTTGCATTTGTGTTGTTAATTAGTTTAAACCAAAGTGCAAGCTTCAAAGTATCAATCTTTCCTTGTCACAGGAAAGTCATAGTATTTCCAAGAGTTTTCAGAGAATCTCAGTGTGTAATACAACTAGTAAATCAGCTGTAAATATGCCTATTATGCATTATGGGCAAAAATGATTTCAGGGTAAAATTACAGGGTAAGAGTTGTTGGAAAATCTGTCAGTGGTAAACAGCTAGTTTTTTCCAAGCAAATGAATTTTCCTAAGTGCAGAGCTCCCAGTTAGGTGTGAAAATTTCAGAATGCTGAATAACTTGGAATAGGTGATCATTTTAATATGGTCTTCGCATGAAAGTTTTCTTGAAAACCATAAATAAAGCACGGGAGTTGATAATATTTTAGTACAATTTTGAAGAACTACTACAAATCTGTAATGTTGTCTCTACTTATATCTGCTGTCTCCAAAACTAATAGTTTTTAGACATAACAATAGTGTTGATTTACATATAAATCATCAATTTTCTATAGAGTTAACTCTGCAGACTTAACTCCAGAGAAACAAAACAAAAAAAAATCTGCTAATCATTTAATGTATGATGTAAAAATTCCATGGCTAGTGACACTGAAGAAACATCTAAAAGTAGGAGTAGAAAGCAGTGTCTCTGGTAAGAAATGCACAATGAATATTGATTCCATATGAAGTGATTGGAAATGAAAAAATAGGTGATATGTACTTTTCAAGAACAAGTAACATGTCAGTTCCAGGGAAAAGATCTCAAAATATAGCATTTTAAATTCCAAACTCTTAGTTTCCACAGAAGGGAACTCTAAGTTGAGCAGCACAATGCAACAGACAAATTTTTCTACTGTGACAGAGGCAATTTCATGCACAGCTATAACACAGTTTGGATTCCAAAAGGTTCTATAGCTCTGCTTATTGAACTCCTTGAATGGAATATGACCTTCTGAACTTTATTTTCTGACAGGATCTGAAAACTTAATGTCCTGAGGAAGCATACATCACTTATTTTATCAGTCTGATCTGGAAAATATCATTTCTTGTGTATGATTAAGTGAATTATGATATTAGTGGCTTCATATTTATTCCCTGTTATAAAGGGTTATTATGGGACATGAAAACTTTTATGTCTCCAAAAATATTCAATAACATTAAAGAAAGGAACAAGTATATTAACAAAAGGAAAATCTCTGCCCTGTTAATCATTCATTATTAGTTTTATTATTTTGAAATCTCTTGATGTTTTGTTCTAGTATAGTTTTCATATGTTAGTCAAGACAAAGTCAAAATAGAAAAGTACTGGTAACATTAGAAAGTAGATCATATGGTATTAAGTCACAGACCAAGATTCTTGTCACCTTACTACTTCTTTAGCCTCTTGTTGGAAGCATGGCCCTCTGGTGAAATAACCATTCCTTCCAGTTTTGTGTTACCTGTGATTTCACTGAGGGTACACTCTACACCATCATCCTGTGTGACCACCCTGTAAAGAAAATGTCAAACAAGGTTGGACTCAGTATTGACCCCTTCAGCTAGACTTTGTCCTGTTGACCACAACCCTCTGGGCCTGACTATTCCTATAAGAAATACATTCAATTAATAATAATTCTTAATCACAGGCTTATGAGTTATATTCACTTAGAACTTCTATTTTATTCAGTGCCCCACACATACACGTATGCTGAAGATAAGAGAGGCAGTAACGAGTGAGGAAAAAGAGAGGTCTAGAAACTTGAACAACAGCCTAAAAGCTGATGAAGTCACTAGAGTGTTTCATTTACTTTCAGAAAGATAACACTGTCATAAGCCCTATGCTAGATAGGAGTGGGATGAAGGAGTACAGATTCCTATTCCGCATCATGAATCACTTCTACAGTTTGCATTGACAGCTGAGGGAAAATGCAAAGATACGTGACCTACAAGAAGAGATACATTTCATGGATAAAGACAGCCTGTGATACTTGTATGAACACACATTCTTTAACCAAAGACCAAATAATTATTAAGATGCATATGAAAGATATGTATGTCACATAAGAGTACCATAATTAAAAGTTATTAGAAATTTTCAGTAATAATATTTAAATTGGAATCAAAAGTATTAAAACTGTTGATGAGTATAAAAGTGCCTGACATTTCAGAAGGGCTGATACCATAATCAGATTGTAGAAGAAGTGGGAGAAAAGGTACAATACTGTGAAAACTGCAGCTTACTGTTGCTTGTGACAGACTAGAAATTGCACTGAAGTTAGTCTATGGAAAAGGTTGGTCAAGGGGCAGAGAGAAGCTCATTTTACACAGACTCTGAGTGAGCCGGGCCTGGGATGCAGGACTTAAGTCTAAAAAGTCATACAGATATTTTACTGCAGCAACACAAGCAAATATCTCTGGATCTTCTCAGAGTATATTATTCCAGGATCAGCAAGTTCTCATCACATTAGCTTTTTTTTACCTACCTGCAGTCTTCCAGCTAAAGCCTAGTTGGATATATTTTTAGTAGGGTAAGAGTCAAATCAAATGGGAGAAAACTACGGGAGAAACTGACTCTATGCCTCTAATTTGGTATACCAAATTAATGATCTCAGAACAAACAGTAAGCAAGAAGACTTCTAGGTTAAGAGATGTGTGCTATCTTAACTAGTGTAATCAGGTACTGCTTGTATTTAAAATGCAGTTGTCATTTCTGTAGGCAAGATTCTTAATTTTGTCCAAAGAAAACTTTTTTTTTTACCAGTTTTCAGAATATTAAAAAGAGGGCTATCTTAAATGTTGGGACTGGACAAAATGCTCTGCAAGCTGAAGATTTTTATTCCAATGTTTCCTAAGAAAAGTCATTATTTTTTTCAGCTGGGCTATTGGTCTCTTTAGGTCAATCAATGGTTTTAATTTTTATAGCTTTATATGGTAGATTTCCTGCTGTGTTTTAATATTTCATGCCTGGTGCTAGGCTCTTGTGGCATAATGAAAAAAATGCAAATAATTTATTTGAACAAATTCATTGGATTAATTATTCACCACAAATCCCTGCCAATATTACTACCTCTTTACTTTTTTTCCTTGTCCTTGGTTCATGTTATATTAGATATTCTAGTGAATGGTTAATAGAAATGCATCAGATGTTGGAGCTTCTGGGATCATGACTTGGAACTGCATATATTCTTAGTGAAAATTTAGTGAAGCGTGGAAGGGAGACTGAAAAATGCTGCATGTGTGTGATAAGGTAGGGAAAAGAATATGGTAGGAAGAAGGAAAGAAAAAGTAGAATACGTAGCTACACTAGTTACTATCCTCCCTGAAAATAAATATTTGATATATCTTTATCAAATCACTACGTAAACCTTAGCTGTATGCAAATCTGCATTAGTGCAATTGATATGAATCATCTAGCTAAGTAATGAAAGAATGCTATAAATCATTTAATTCCAGTTTTCAATCTTTATTGATTGTAAATGTGTCTTCATATAAAATCCTCAACTAAACACAGATGTTGAGGAGACAAACATTGCTCAGGAGGTTACTTTCAGCAAGCTGTCATTGCCTAATATGTATTTCTCTATAAGAAAATCAACTACCAGTTGTGCACATAAGTACTGCATCCCTCCTGATGACCATACAGAAGTTTGCTCTGAGGTTGGTAGCTCCATTTCTTCTCTTTTTTATCCTCCTTATGGTGAGAGCCCTGAACTGAAAGTAATTAACCTATTGTGCCACTTACTCCTTTAAATAATCTGGGAAATTTCATCTCCATCTCAGAGGCATAGAACAGAAAAATTCACATACAGTAATTTACACTATATTAGCCTTGAAGCTCAGCCCTGTAGAACTGTGACACTTTTATATCAATTGATGGAAAAAAAATGGAAGAAATGTAAGCATAGTTGCTTGCATTTTGCTGGAAACAAATACTGGCTCCATTCTAAAAATAAGAATGATGCATCAGATAGAATACTTTGTGGACTCACCCTGTTTTCCTGGTCTTAATTAAGTAGTTATGCACTACAACTGCATAAAAAGTCTTGTAAGACGGACGAGTCAGTGAACACAAAACAGTGAAGCTTTGCCTGACTCAGCAAAAGTAATCCAAGGCAAGATTATGCTCCACAAAAAAGTCACATGAACCACAAAAGGAAATATAGTCATTCTTTCTCTGTACTATTTAAAGTGCCCCAAGTGGCCAAGTCCTATGGCCTTCCCAATCTGAAGCAACGTTATGTAAAAACATGGTTATGATTGTACTGAATTTTGGATGAAAATTATTTTTTTATTTAATATATTCCCTGAATCAGATATGTGATATCCATTCCACTACTCAAAGACACTGTGCCAGCAAATACAGGCCTTTCAGCTAATCTTTCAACTTCTAAGATGAGCCATCAGCAGAAAGCACGTAATTTCACTACAGGTGAAAAGCTAGACTGGTTTTACCTGTTCTGACAAAGAAGCAACCTTAACCAGACATGGATTTACTTAAGAGGGAGAGGAACACTGTTGAAGGAAAGAGAGAGATAGAAATGCAAGCACATGTGGGGAATGCTCTTTTATATGATATTCCTAAATGACAGTCAACATGCTACTTTCTGCTCCTCTCTCAGATCACAGCAGCATGTTTATAGTGTAGGTTTTTAATCTATTCAGGATGAGAGAAACAAAGCCTGAGTTGGTATTTTAATGATTGTATGGCTTTACTATCATTAATTTCATTGCCAATCTGGCAAAGTCAATAGTAGTCAAAAACTCTCTCCTGGGAAGTAGAATATATGTCCCTTAATCCTCCCAAAAGAAAGAACTGACATTTTCTATACTGCATCTTTAAGATATGAGGCTAGTGTGTAAAAGAAATCACCTTGAGCTTTGAATAAAAGTGGAGGCTCTCAAGATATTTGAATTCTGCCTCTAAAGGCATACGTTAATCCCTAAGAGCAGAATCCTCAGCATAAATAAGCATGAAAAACTTAGTCTTTGGATACTAGATGTGAAATACACACAGAGGTGTTCAGATCTGATAAAAGTGAATTAGTTCTGGACATATAGAAGAAGGAGGTTAGTTGCTCAGGGAATTTACTGATGAAAGCTAGGATATTTATGGACTGTCACTATCTAGAGGTTTTGAGAGACAATTTAAAGATAGCACTGTTAATCTTAAATGCTTAAATTGTATGAACCTGTCCCTAAATTACTTCAAAAAAACTCCTTTAAGTTATTTTCAATTTGACCTAGAAACGAATTTTTGTATATGCTGGTATATGACTGTTAGTGATTGCTGTTTTTTTTCAATTCACTTGTGCAAGTACTATTTGATGAACAATGTATTTGCCAGATTTTACCCATATTTGTCAAATAAATTATTCAACAAATCATTTTCACTTTATTTGATCAGCTATAACAGCCTTTCTGACTCTTCTACAATCAAGATACCTTTTAAATAAATAAGTATAGTTGCCTCTAGAGACTTCAGGAGTCGAGCAGTTGTTTTCCATCACCATGGTAAAAACCTTGAGGGTGATTCTAGATGAATAGTGTAATTCTCACATAGTATGGGAGGGATGAGCTATGGGGTAGCAGATATGCCTGTAAAGTCAAGCATCAGAAGCTTACTCCTTGTTTTTGGAAGGGAGAATATAAACTATTCAAGAATTTATTTTTCATATGATCCATAAAGCAATTTGGTAAAGAACCTTCAGCCGCCATTTTTAATTATTTTCAATCATAACAATCTGCTTCACTATTCTTTTATTGGATAAATTATAAAAACTCTTAGCTGTGATTTCTAAAAATTGATGTTCAAAATTATTTAAGCTAAGTATGCATTTACAGACTGATATTGTTGCTTACAAATGCTCCCCTACATAAACAAATTTTCTACTACAGCAATCTCAGGGAAGCAGCTGACTGCAAATGAGAATATCATCATTATCTTCAAGTCCTAAAGGAAATGTTGAAATGACAAAGGTTTAAATTTTTTCACCTAACTACAATTAGAATAACCATTTTCTTAATGGAAAATTTGGATTAGCAGAGGAAAATCTGTTGCAAGTTTCGTGCTTAATACTTCATGGTTATCATCAGCCTCAGGGTTGTACTTTACAGTGAAGGTAAATTGATACATAATTTATTTAGAGCTCATTAATTATTAATAAAAGTTTCAAGTGAGTTACAGGTGTATATGGTACATGCCACAGATGATTATGAACACTTCAGTAAAATGTGTTTATGCTGCCAGTAACCTCTTTCAAATAGTCTTTTATTAAGATGAGTCTATATTATCTGTTTGTTAGCTATTTCGAAAATTATCTTTAAAATTTGTGCCCAGTGAGCAACTGCACAAATACCATGTGAAAGTATTATTATGTTTAATAGAAAAAATGGATTTATTTAGTATATCTGATGTCACATTTTATACTTTATATGATTCATTTTGCCGTGAAATTAGTAGTGCAAAGCAGAATGTTGCTATGTAGAAGAACTGGGAGTGGCTATTTTCTCCTAAAGTACATCTTAAGACACTGCGAGATGAACTGCCTAACTTATTCTAAGAACTCTGAAGTTAAGGTACAGGTATCAGTAATGTTCTTCTAATAATTCCTGTCAACTATAAATGTTGAAGAAGAGGCCGTTTATCAGGGAAGCTGATAGAATTAGGTGGTTTGATGCAAGATATTGTAGGCAGATGCATGAGGCCAGGTTGGATGGGGCCCTGGGCCCCTACTACTTGATCTAGTGGATGGCAACCCTGCCTATGGCAGGGAACTGGAACTTGGTGATCTTTGAGGTCCCTTCCAACCCAAGTTATTCTATGATTCTATGATTTCTTCATAAATTCCACTACTAGAAGTGGAGCAATTGCTCTTTACAGTCAAGAAGAAATGAAGGACGTAAGGAAAGACTTCACTGAACTTGACTTGACTTGCACTTGACTTGAACTGCACAGTAACTGTTTCCCCACAAAGATGCTGATTCCCATATGGCTCATAATACATGTAGGTGTCTACAATACCTACACCTGAGCCTGAGGTCATTAGCTTAAGCTAATGCATATGTAATAGAGGGAATCAGGAACTTTGAACAATAAATACGTTTGCCTTATTTTAGATCTGTATTTAGAATGAGTTGAACTCCAGAGAGGAATGGAGAGAACTTGAACAGTGGTAGCTTACTAGAGTGATATTCTCCCAGCTTATTCACCTGATTAAGGCAGACATGGATCTGGTTTGTCTGCATCCTGAATTAGTATCCTAAACATCCTGCCAATACTGTCTTTGAATTGCCCTTTCTTCTTTGATTGGGACTGTTGTAAACCTGTAGTAGGGCAGGCACAGATGAAGCCAGCTTCTTCTCACTGAGATTTCCTGGTGTCTGAGAGTCCTATAGACTGATCTGCACTTAGGACTCAGCAGAGCATGTAGCAAATCCCTAGTCACACTGTAAACACATTTTTAATAATATTTGTCCCATAACCTTTTCCATTATGAAGTTTAGCTTCAAAGGAAGGATCCTTTAAACAATTAAGTATCCAAGAGCTTTTTATCATATAGTCATTCATGACCTTCTAATCTGGTTAAATCTTAGAGGTAAAAAAATGTCACTGAATTTGATATGAATTTTAATTGTAATAGGAATTTCAGTAAAATTTCAACTTTCAGTAACAATATCCTAATTAGTTCAATTTTATTATTTGCAATAGCCTTTTCTTGTAATTTCTTTTTCTTTGTTATAGGATATCAACAGTGCATAAATTGTGCAAAAAAAAAAAAAAAGAAAAAGAAAAAGAAAAAAAGAATAAACAGAATAACAACCTCATTCTGAAAGTAATTGAAAAGACTCTTCAATTAACTATGATCTCTGTTAACAACCTATTGCAAAACTGCCGTCTCATAAAGATGACTTTTTGTATTGAATCTAGTACTTTATCCTGTAGTAGAATTCATTGTTTATCTACAATACATAAAGCTACACATCTAATATGCATGTATGGAAATTCTAGAGAGAGAAAAGTCAATAATTTGCTTTCAATTGAGTGCAGGTGATGCAGAATTTAATCCAGACTTTGGAAAAAAAAAAAATAGTGAGAGTGTCATGATTACTGTGATTTTCAGATAAAGTTATCTTAAAGCATTTCTCAAAGGTATAGATTAAATGCTCATTATGTAAATGTACTTACTCATCAATCTGTTCTTTGTTCATCTAGATAAAGTGGTACACCGTTTCCATGTCAAACAACTGCTGATTACAAATAAATAATTCAGCACCGAGAGATGCTGTCCACAGTGCATGAAAAAGGAAAACAAATTGAAAAGGAATGTCAATAAGTTGACAATATTAAATTTCAATCAATTTGCTCTGATTGGATAATTAAAGCTTGCAGTTGCCATGAGACCAGAAAGGGAAGGGAAATGTCAACAATTCTAAAATGCACTAACATTTGACTTTTTGCAGTTGTGCATAAAACCTCTAAAATGAAACAACAAAGTTGCGTATAGAGGCAGAAAATGAAATACAACTTCTATGACATTGCAATTATAGTATTATTGTTAGACTTAATAATGAAGCAACAGAGGCCACTAATGTGTATATTCAAGAAGCAGAAAAGATTTATATCTATTCTGTTTGCTTACATTGGAGGTGTTTTAGTTATTCAAACACATTTGTGGGTTTTTTGTGACATTTAAATGGTAGAAGTATATTAATATTGCTGTTACAAGATGTTTCTCTTAACTGGAAATCATACGTAACCTTGGAGAAAAGGAATAAGGATGTTTTTATTTTTCCACTGCCAGATTTTCCACTGTAAAGAGTTACTGTGTTCCTTGTTTCTGGGAAATACTTCTGTTAAATGTAGGAAGACAAGATACTGACATTTCAATTGAGATTTCTAATTTCCTAATTGCAGCCTTTCAGTACCTAAAGGGAGCCTACAAACAGGAGGGGAATCAATTCTTTGAAAGGGTAGATAACAACAGGACAAGGGGAAATGGTTTTAAGTTGAGGGAGGGGAGATTTACGTTGGATGTCAGGGGGAAGTTCTTTGCTATGAGAGTGGTGAGGTGCTGGAACAGGCTGCCCAGAGAGGTTGTGGATGCCCCATCTTGGAGGTGTTCAAGGCCAGATTGGATGGAGCCCTGGGCAACCTGGTCTAGTATTAAATGGGGAAGTTGATGGCCCTGCCTGTGGCAGGGGGGTTGGAGATTCATGATTCTTGAGGTCCCCTTCCAACCTGGGCCATTCTGTGATTCTGTGATTCTGTGATTTCTGAAAAGAAAAGGAAAAACCTCCACGGTTCATTTATAGGATAAATTTGGGATTATTTGCCTGGGTCTACAGAGTAAAATAAAAACTGAAATAGATTTTTCCATCAATATTCTTCACCATATTTCCATAATATATTTGCATCTATGTTTTGTATTTATTCTACTTCATCTCATTACTGCCATTATTAATACAACTGCATGTTAAAAAATATTAGCTGGATAACACTGAACATTCTATATTCCACTCAGATGTTTATCAGGCTGCTGCAATTTAGACCGGAGGTTTTCAAATATGGCTGCATATGTTTCAGTTTATCGCACAATTAGGTATGCAGTATGAATATTTTACGTTTTCATTAGCATTTCTGTATAGATAAAGGAATGAATCTTCTGCAAAAAAGAAAATCAGACATCCAGATTCCCACTGGTCCAACAGAGAAAAATCAGTTATATGTCTTTATTAATATAAGTTGAAGAAAATAGTGAAAACTAGAAGCTTTTCTTCTGTCACTGGTTCCATATGTGGAAGACAACTATAAAGAAGGGGAGAAATTAGAAGGAAAGGTAAAAAAGCCAAGACACGTAGATCTGAGTTCAGAAGAAGGAAAATGGGGAAAGCATATTTGAGTCCTTTCATCAATACTATAGATTTGTTACTTTGGGTTCTTTGCAAAAACCAGGATCATAGGCGGGATGGGTTTGAATACATTACAGTTAAAGAGGGTAGAGAGTTATAGCTCTCACCTCTGCTTAAGTCTCAAGTTAAAAGACCTGATAGCTCGTGGAAGAAGAAACAAGATACCAACAATTAGAAGCAAGTAAACACCAGATAAAATTTACATGGTTCTTTAATGTTTGGTACTGCAACAATACCCAACTCATGTAAAATAAAAGAACTAGAGAAAACAGTGAAACAAGAAAATTCTATTTACCTTTTAGGTTTTATTTCCAGTACAATAGATAAAAGGAAAGGTTGCAAGCTATTAATAGACGTTGGGATTTCAGAACATACCTCATAGTTTACCAAAGTTTAGAGTCACATTCAAGATGCAACGAGACGTTACAGGAATCATCTCATGGGTGCATTTTCATGAGGCAGTTGAATTATCCAAACAGTTTATAGGTACTTTCTCCCATCTTCTCCATTCTTTCCCCTGCCTTAAAAACCTAGTAGGATGTGGAGTGCAATTAACATGCCATGATTCACACACACCCTAGGAGATTGCCAGCAGGCTATCTTCAGGCTCTCTGACAACAAACCTAGAGGTGAAAGGTGCAGGGCTCCGCATGTACTTATGGTCCAGAGAATGAGTTTTTAGAGCAAGGCAGGTCTATATCTAAACAGCCTGAGGCTGGGCAAAACTGCTCTTCTTTTCACTCTAATCCATAGTAGTATGGAAAGCCAGAAATCATTAGAGGAAGTAGGAACATCTTTATCACCCAAAGTTTCCTGTGATTACTTTAGGATGTATATTGCCATGATATGTTTTGGGATACAAATTTTCCCAGTGATTTTATACAATTTAAATGTGTGTTTTCCAAATGACGTTTCTTTTTTTCTCTATTTTTTTCATCAGCAATGTTTTAGTAACTTTACCGTATACCCAGTCATGAGTTCTGTGATAAATTATCCAAGGATACTATCCATTCCTCCTGAAAGGAGAGCTAATGTATTCTTGATAATACTGAGATACTCTCTCACCTTGTAGTTTTGCTTTAGGTCTGCTCTTGTTTATGGTTTAAAAATTATCTAAAAATTAAACACAAAAGAAGTGTTTAAGTGCTTTCCCAAATGGAGGTTCAAGAAACAACTTGTAGAGGTCAGAAATGCAGAAAAGTAAGAAAATTGAGAGTCCTAGATTTCCAGGATAAGTTTTACTTGAGATTTAAAGAGGGCTCTGACATTTCAATGCGAACATTACCTACCCATGTTTTATGTGCTGTATTATTTTCTCTAGTTAATTTGAGGGCTGTTTTGCCTTCTGCTAAGAAACCAAGAATTTTTTGTCTGATTTCTGAAGTAACTGAGCAACAGGAAGGAAAGACCATTTTCTCTCTCTAAACCATTTTTTACTCTGTTTTGACACTTGTCTCTAAATATTCAGACGCTACTGGAAAAAAAAAAAAAAAGACACAAAAAAGATAGTTATATAAACAAATTTGTAGAAATTGTACCACTAATTAATTCTAACAAAGAAAAGGGGAGTTAGTACACCTCCTTCAGACTAACTCATTTCTGTATTGCCAGGAAGAATTGATCCCTCATGCTCATTTTCTGTTAAAACAAACAAGCAAATGATTTTTAATACATAGGCTTATCTAAAATTCCATCTGTCATATTTTTCAGTAGGAACATTCTGAAGCAGATATAATCAGTCTTTTATCAGACAGGTAGGATGTCCCCGTTCTGTCACATTAAATCATCTCATTAATGTATTGCCATCAGAAAAGGTGTTCTCACACCTATATTTGGATCTGTGAGATATTCACTAGCTCTTCTGCCAGAAAAAAAACGCACTGCTGAGATAAAACATAGCAGCCCATCAAATATGTGTAACGTAACACCCAAGGTTAAAGCAATAAAATAGAGGTATTCTGTTCTGGTAGTGGGACTGCTGGCCTTAGCCACAGTATTGGTCCCTTCTGTTGGACTAGCGTGCTCAGAAATTCATCAGAACTTGTCTAGGACTAGTGTCCAACAGAAGGGACCAATAGTGTGGCCCCACGTGAGCTTTCAAGGTTGCAGCAGTCACTGAAGGAGTCAAGATCCAGGCTGGAGCTGCCTTCTAGCTTGCTGGTTCTCCCTCTGTTGTTTCACTGGGTGTCCATGCACAGGTGCTGACAGGGTGATGAAAGGACCTACGTGAGGAGAGGCTGGAGATGCCCTCGGTTAGACACAGATGATGCCAGCTGGCTCCAACAGCCCTGTGATGGGGCATGGCTGGGCACCAATGCCAACATGGCAGTGCCTCAGGGAAAACATTTCTAAGAAAGGTTTAAAATGCTTATAATCAAGGAGTGAGGGAAAAAAAATGTGATAAAAAAAATTAAAGCAGAGCAGTTTAATTCATAATAATTTTGAATTAGTTTGCAGATGAGAATCAATATAAGTTAGAAAAATAGTTGCATGTTTAAAAGTTAATATTTTTTCATTCATTCAAAATTGATTTTAATTTGCTTATCATGACTTTCCTCTGTAAATTGTTGTTTGGTTTTCTTTTTTATTTATTTTTTTAATTGATATGTATTTTCAGAATAGAACAAATGGTTTCATGATTAACAGAAATTCACTTGAAATCAATAAAGCAACATTAAAAAAAAAAATACTTAAGAGGTAATACAAATGATTATGTTCTACGAGGAGCCGAAATACAAAATTTATATGACCAGGTTTGGCAAATGGTGTATGTGTTTGGACTGCTCCTGAGCTCTAGCCTGGTTTGAGCACAGAACACAGGCAAATTGTCCTGTGCTGGTACTGATGCTCCTTCTGTTACTTAACATTATCATGTAATGCTTCCATCTTCTTGACTTGATGACATCTGCTTCCTTATACAAGTTAGACTCATCTGATTAGGCAGTAAAAAACCTAAAAACATCTGTCTCACAACTCTTTCAAGAGAGTTCTTGTTCATGGCCATCAAGCATTAGCCCATCAGCCAGGTGTTCATCAGACCAATATACAATATGTTTTCTGGGACACACCACTTCAGCCTGTGGCCTTTACTAGAGCGTACAAAGTAGTCTGTAAGAAATTTCCTGGATACATCTGTGCTGCACTTTAAATTTTGCGGGTCCCATTGAATGTATATATATATAATCTCAGGGGAAGAATGTTTTGCCTTACTCTGTCCTTTAGTTCAGGCTCTAGTCTATTTCTACTTGATCTTCAGACAGAACAGAGGTAATCCAAAGGGAGGATCACAGCGATGTAGGTATTTCCACTGCAGCCCGTGGAGAGCACCACCCTGGAATAGGCATCTACATTGCAGCCAATGGAGGACAATGCTGGAACAGCTCTATATTGCCTGAAAGAATTACAGCCCACACTCAGAGAGAGAGTCCATAGTACAGCAGGGGAAAAGTGTAAGGAGGAAAGAGTGGCAGAGAGGAACTAAGCACTGTTACAGGCTAGGTACAACTTGCCATTTCCCATCACCCTGCATGTCCCAGGATAAGAGTGAAGGGGTAGGAGAAACAGAAGAGTTGGGAACAAAGGAGTGAATTTCAGCCTGTAGAAAAGGGAGATTCTGGGGTGAAGGTATTTTATTTCTTTCATTATTTTCTTACCATCTTTTTTAATTGATAAATTAAATTGATGATAAATAAATATTCTTTTTTCCATGTCAAATTTTTCCCATGTTCCTATTATCTCTACCCACAAGCCTTTTTTTGCCACATCCTTTTAGGGGCAGTGACAGGGTGGGCATCTGGCCACAGTCAACCAAACCCATATTTTTAGGAACAAAATATTTTAGATAGGTTATATTTTTAAGACAGACTGAAAGTACAAGGTAATTAGGCTACAGTCCACTTGACAACACTTTATAGGTAGGTATAGTATATTCACTCAAATTTACCTGATTATTAAACAAAGGCATATTTTTACATTGTAAACCAGTGTTTCCACCTGTTATCATATAAATATAATTAACAGGTTTAACATATTACACATACAGTTGTTACAAATTTGAGCAGAAAATGATTTCTGAATTCCAAACTGTTGAAACGTGTTCAAATAACAGTATTGTCAAGCAATGAAAAACAACAGCAACACATTGAACTTCCTAATCTGAATACAAAGAATATGCCAACTTTAAAATGGATAAAATGTTCTTAGCAAATGATAAAATTTCTCTAGAATTTTTGAAAGGGCAACTAATTTTTTACCTCACATATACAGTGAAGTAGTCCATAGGAAAAATTCAGAGCATCTTAAAAAGTAACACATTTGTCTGGAAATACTGGAATTCTGTGGAAGTAAATAAATAAATAAATAAAATTAAAATTAAATTTGAATTTAAATCTTAAATAAAAATTATAATTCAGAGTGAGGAGTCAACCATGCAATAATAATGATCAAAAGGTACTGGCTATTTTAAGTTCTCCAGTCCTCTTCAGCACTTTTATATGAATTCAAAAGCATCAAAGTAATTTATGTCACACTATTAGTGCGTGATTGCAAAACAGTTATTCAGTATTCCATTCTAGCGTAGATGTGTTTTTTTACTATTTTGATGCCATGCAATTTTCTTGCAAACTTCATCAATCAATATTCACTTCATATCATGGCAAGAGTCACTGAGTGACTAAGAGTAAGCTTGGGAACTTGTGGCTACCAGTGTTTGTATCAAGAAAAAAGGAAACCTTGAATTTCCCAGTCTGGGACTCCGCGAACTCATTTACGGGGTCTCTGTCACAGTAAAAGTAATTTGGGATCTCATATAATCAGAGCAGCTCTTTTCATTCCCCTGCCTATTCTCAGTTACATTATTGACTATTGTATAAAACGCTTTAATTCAGTATTCTGATAATGCTGTTGTCATTTAACGTTCAGTGTTTATTGCTGCCTACCTGTCTCATGTTTTATTATGAAAGTTTAATATAAACTTTGGATTTAAAAACCTATTCTTCATTTGAGACAGTGAATTCTAAAGAGACAGTTTTCAGGGGTAAAATAAGATTGATTTCTAAATTGCTTGTCATATCTGTTATGGGTCCAGCTCTGAAGTCTTGACATAGTTAAATCTCTAGTTGACCTAATTTAAATGGAATACTGCAGTGATGGAGCTGCAGATACAATTTTTGTTGTCACTTGGTCCTGAAATGTAATGTGAAGGAAGTTTCAACTGCTAAACATACTTGCTTTTTCTGGAAGGGGCTTTGCTAATTACTAACCCCAGAAGAAAATTATTACTAGGTAAGGTGAGCAGGGCTGATGGGGACTACCTGTGAGTTTTTGCTTTGCAAGGCAAAGTCCTGCTTGGACAAATATATGTAGGCCTGCTGTGAACAGGATGATGAAGTTACTAACATGGCCACACTCTTCTCACCACAAAGCTCATCAGCCTTGCACTTTCTCTGTTTACTTAGCTGGATCTGCTGCTTCTAAGATGAGTCATCTAAGCCAGAACAGTAGGCGTATGGACCTGATGTGTGGATCTGAATACTACTCTGTCATAGTGTGGATCTGAATACTACTCTGTCATAGTGCTTGATGGGCTCAGCACTGTGCCCTCTCCTCAGCTGGGAGAGAAATTCTGAGCTGGGTGTAGTCAGTGGGAGCTCTTCAGGAAGAGTCAATTGCTGTAGAAAGAGACAGGTAGAAACACTGAAGTATTTCTGTTGAACTCAGTATCTATTAAGTAAAACAGCAAACTTTAGTAATTAAAGACTCTCAGGTAATATTCTGGGACCCTGGGATGTATTTGGAATTGTTTCCTGACTACCAATGAAACAACTTTTGTTTAGGCATGTCTACTAAGTGAAATTAAAAAACTTTGAATCAGCATTACAAACTGTTTCTTTGATTCATCTTCGGTACAGGGGGGAAGGGATGTCTCCACCTAGACCTAGTCACTTCTAGAGTAAGTAGATTCTAAAGTTATCTGGTGGTAGGTCACCTGGAGGATGAGGGAAAGGCTGTTGATTTAGTCTACCTAGACTTCAGCAAAGCCTTTGGCAGTGTCTCCATCAGTATTCTCCTTGAGAATCAGGCAGTCCATGACTTGGATAGATACACTGTTTGCTGGGTAAAGAACCGGCCAGAGTGCTGAGCCCATGGAGTGGCATTGGAGTTAAATTCAGTTGGTGATCGGTCACGAGTGATGTTCCCCAGGGATTGGTTTTCAGGCCTGTCCTGTTCAATATCTTTATTGATGACCTGGATAAAGGGATTGAGCGCACTCTCAGTAAGTTTGCAGATGTCACTAAGCTGGAAGGAAGTGTTGATCTGCCTGGGGGTAGGAAGGCCATACAGAGGGATCTGGACAGGCTGGATCATTGGGCTGAGGCCAGTGGGATGAGATTCAACCAAGTACTGGGTCCTGCACTTTGGCCACCACAACAACCCCGGGCAACACTACAGTCTTGGAGCAGAGTGGCTGGAAGACTGTGTGGCAGAAATGGACTTGGGGGTGTTGATCAGCACTCAACTAAACATGAGCCAACAGTGTGCCCACATCACCAAGAAGGCCAATGGCATCTGGGCTTGTATCAGAAATGGCATTGCCAGTAAGAGCAGGGAAGTGATTGTCCTTCTATACTCAGCTCTGCTGAAGTTATACCTCAAGTATATTCAGACAACAAACGAGGAAATGGCCAGAAGTTGTAGCAGAGGAGGTTTAGGTTAGACATAGGGAAGAACTTTTTCCCTCAGAGAGTGGTCAGGCATTGGAATGGCCTGCCCGGGAGGTGGTGGAGTCACTAGTGTCTGGATGAGGAGCTATGAGATTTGGTTTAGTAGGTTGTGGTAGCAATGGTGATGGGTGGACAGTTGGACTAGATGATCTTGTCCTTTCCAACCTTGTGACTCTATGATTCTACAATTCTATGAAGTACTGTGTTCAGTTTTAGGTCCCTCAGTACTAGAAAAACATTGAGGCCCTGAAGTATGTCCAGAGAAGGGCATCAAAGACGGTGAGGGGTCTGGAGCACAAATCTTACAAGGAGTGGCTGAGGGAGCTGGGATTGCTTAGTCTGGAGAAGAGGAGGTTAAAGTGAGACCTTATCACTCTCTACAACTACTTGAAGGGAGGTTGTGGTGAGGTGGATGTCAGCCTCTTCTTTCTTATCACAAGTGACAGGACTAGAGGGAATGGCTTCAAGGGGAAATTCAGGTTGGATGTTAGGAAAAATTCGTTCCCTGAAGGAGTGGTAGGCACTGGAATGAGCTGTCCAGGAAGGCAGTTGAGTCCACCCCTGGAGGTGTTCAAGAAATATGTACATATTTTAGTAAGGGACATAGTTTGTGGGAAATATTGATGGTAGGTGGACGGTTGGTCTTTTTCAAACTTAGTGATTTTTTGATTCTATGATTTTATGATTCTGTGATTCTCTACGTGATAGTTTGATATGACAGGTGAGCAGCAGTCAAACTAGTTTTTCAAATAGTCCTTTCATAATGTAGAAGTCTTTTGCCAGCCTCATGAAAACTTAACTTGAGAAAAATATACAGCTCAAATCATATATTTTCTGATTTTATGCTTGATGTTAACCACAATTAAACAAGGAAATAATTAACAAGAGCATTGTTGCCTTTCAGTCTCTCAACAGATAGTTGTTCCATTTGGGAGAGGACAGCAAGACCTTTAAGCAGCTGCAAGGAAGGAACAGCTGACAACCTTTGTTGGGTGTAAATGCAAAATGTACATTCAGTGTACTTGTTTTATCTTTTGTTTTAACATCTGTGACTTAATCTATATGCCACCAGCAATTACTTGTAGAATCCTGGTAAAGAAAATAAAATATGATTACAAGTAGGAAAGCAAATATGATGAGTTAACATGGCCATTATAGCATGATAATACTGATCTGGCACTCTTCAAATTGCTTAACTGCATTGAGAATGCAATCAATCAGCTTTATTTGTGTAATATATTAACTCCTTTAAAATATTTTTTAAAATCTTCTAGCAAAATATGTCCTTTATTATATCAATTCTCATTGTATACTCCTCTCTTTTGGTTTCTCTAGTTCTCACTGTCTCAAAGCCTTATTTCTAGAAGAGCTCTCATACCAAAAATGTTGCCCCAAGCTGTTACCACTTCACAGTTCATCTGGCAGGAAATGGAACTTCAATTGGAAGAGAGAAAATGCCTCATGAATGCCTCTCACAACTGAGCATCAAAATTCTTTATTCTGTACTCATTTTTTAAATAATTAAACTGGGACAAAGAATAAGAAGTATTTGGGTAGCTAAATCCATTACCCTCTGCATTGTTGCAAGGACTGTTATAGCAGTGTCTCTATCTCACTGTTTGTTGTATACACAACAAACTTTTATCTTCATGTAATTACTCTCACTTTTTAACTGATTGTACTGCTTCAAGCGTCAAATTTCCAGTAGGAGGAGTTCTTCTCTGGGGAGCAATGAAAATAATAAAAGAATTTTTTTACAATGATGTGTAATGCATTATGAAAAGGCAGAAAAAAGTTTTTGAGTTCTAGGTAAGTAAAAAATTACTCCATGGAAGGTACATTTGTACTTACCTGAAATAGGAACTTTTCAATTAAAAAATGGTAAAGTATTAATAATATTGTAGTTATTATATCAAAAGTGTTTTATTCTTAATGTCACTTTTCATTAGCTGACAGAATAACAAAGTGGTTGAGGTTGGAGGCCTTTGAAGGCACCTGGTCCAAACCCCCTGCTCAAGCAAGTCTACCAAGAGTAGGTTGCCCAGGACTGCATCCAGATCATTTTTTACTTTTTCCCTCTTTGTACTAAAACTGTATGTACTAGATTATTCAGCAACGTAAGTATACCTTGTGAGTCAGCTGCTAAGATAACTTGACAGTTTCACAGAAGATAAAAATTTGATTTTAGATTTTTCCCTCATATTTATTTATTTGCACAACATCATTTGTATTGCAGTACCAGTTATAAGACATAAAACAGAGACTGATTAAGGAAAGTATTGCATGCATTACACTGCCTTCTGCTTAAAAACTCAAAGAAGCTATTAGAGTAGGCCATCATTTCCAATGTCTACTGAATGAAGCCTTCTTGCATAGGCATAAGGAAGCAGGCCCATAATCAGACCTTTCGTGGTATGAAACTGGAACATAGCTTGGCCATCAACATTCTCACAGGAACATGGAGTTATCTGTTTGGTAGCTTAAACTCAGCATCTACTTATGATTACTTTCCTTTTGCTTTCCATCCATGTTTGCTTTATTTCAGGCAGGAAAAAGCAATGCGAGCAGTACAAATTGACCTTCTATGGATACAGCCTTTTCATGTTTTAGAGACCGTTTCTGTACCACTGGTGGATAGTTATAATAGCCCAGTGCTTACAAGATATTAATAACTTGCTTTGATAGCTCTTTATTAATACATTTTTAAAATTCAGGCTACAGTTTAACAAAGCCTGTTAAATATTTAGAACACTTATGATTTAATTTTATCTCTAGCTTTGTTGTAAGAAGGTATGTAAACTGAAAAATCAAAACTATGCATCCATTTATCTGCTCCTGTGGTTTTTTGCTCAGTGGCTCTAGCAGTAGAAGCAAAAGTGG
This sequence comes from Chrysolophus pictus, assembly GCA_037305975.1. Taxonomy (NCBI): domain Eukaryota; kingdom Metazoa; phylum Chordata; class Aves; order Galliformes; family Phasianidae; genus Chrysolophus; species Chrysolophus pictus. The sequence continues at coordinate 177,023,351 of CM074576.1, read as the reverse complement.
ACTTTCTGTGAATTTATTACATATTTCATCCATACAGAAAACACATGTAGAGGATTTGATTTGATCTGACTCATGCACCAAATGTGGGCAAGTACAGAAGAACTTAGAGTGGATATGTTTTTCATTCTGAAAATGTTCAGAATATTAACTTTATAAGAAATGTACTTTATTTTACAGGCAATTATCTTAAAATATGCAACCTAGATAAAAGAATGTCCTGTCAGGAAAGCCAGTCAGAATACACAGAATGAAATTTATTGCTATTAGGACACATAGCATAGCAGTAATTTACTGAAGGATCAGACCAACCCATACAAATTGATTTCTTGGCTCAGAGGATAAAAGAAGATCTAACACTTCTTGACATGTGTGTCTCCATGGTTATATTGCTTAGTAAAATTGAAGCTGGATTTTTTCAAGTCCTCAGAAAACTTTGCCAGGCTGCAAGTCCCAAAAATCATTCTGACGGCAGAAAACTCAATAAAGAAAGTGGGAGAGAAAGGGTGGTCAGGAAACAGAGTGTAAGAAACAAGAATAATATAAAAAGCATAATAGTACAAGCAAGTTGAAGAGAAACCTGAATATGTAGGTCCAAAGCCAATACAAGAATATTAATCTAAAAGCTTCAAGGGCAGAGTGACAAAACAGACTCTCCAATTCAAAATGGCAGTCCTTCAATTCCATATTCACCTTCTAGCTCACTGAGGACACGTAGCTGTCTTATTGCTTTCTAATTGTGAGTTCCCAAGGTGTTGTAACAAGCTACTTGGGAGGATAAAACTACAATTAATTCCTGATTTGAATTTAAACCAATAGTATTTCTCTGACAGCATTCAGGCCACATGGGTTCAGATCATACACATCTGTCCCTAGAATGATAACCTCAGTTGTCAAAATAACACCTGAAAATGCAATTGCAGTCTGTATTCTTTTAACAGACAGCTCAAGGAGATGACAGGATGACACACTGACAGTTCCATTCCTTTATACTAGCAGTTCCATTTCTTTAGACTAGCTGTGTAACTAAAACCTTTGCTTAAGCTGCAGGTGATTGCAGGTTCCTATTTTTTTAGATTTTGTTCTGAATTGAGCTGAAGTTCTTGAGATATTTCATGTTTTAAAAGACGGTTTTGAAGAATTTTCTTTTGCAGCAGAGTTCTAACAGACTTTATCTCTTTGCTTCCAGAAATCCCACTGTGGAATGGATCATCCATCGTTTACATAGCCTGGGAATCTGTATGTCTCGTAATGCATAAGCACATGAGAAATAACTTTTAAGAAGTTGCTGTATCTTTATACTTTATATCTTTGTACAGAACTCTGCAGAGGGCCCCAGGAGCAACACCATTATGCTAGTGGAGCGTTATGCTGCGTGCATTTTCTTATAATGGCTAAGTAGCTGGGGAGATTATTTTTCAGGCTGAATGCTTCCTTGACAGAGCTATTTCCAGTTTTGGGTTAAATTCATTCCAAATGTAGAGCTTCACAAATCCTTCCTGAAATCAAAATGTAGTCAATGTCATCTGGCATGCTGAGGAGTTCTCTCATCCATGAAACCTGGAGCACTTTAGAGATAACCATAGCTATGTGTTACACACATAACCCCCTACTGCTTTTATGCAGTCTACTGACCTTGAGTTAGAGCAATTTAACTGACAGTGGTCTTCAGGGTCTCAAATAGCCATTAGTTATACAGCAGCCAGAAACATTAAGGTACTGTGAAAATTAAACTATGTTCCTTTTATCTTTGGTAATTTTTCTTGTGTCAGTAATAGGATTGTGGCTGGTAGGAGCTGTCCCAAAAGAGCTCCCCAGCCAGAGCAAGGTCAGCTGTTTCTGTGAATGTCTGAGCTATCTTTTTGATAGTTCTTTTTCATTCATGTTTATTTATAGGAGAGAATCTTCTCAAATGTTCAGTAGGAGAGGTCATACTAGTGTAAAATAGCAAAAAACATTAACTGCTGAGAAAAAGCAACTGTGAAATGCATGGTCTGGATTATACACTGCCTGTGAGGGAATTAAATGAAAGAAGGAAGCAAGTAAAGTGGTTTAGCAAACTAATACTTTTATCCATAAGACCCTTTAGGCATTGTGATGCTGCCAGTTCTTCACTGGGATGAAAGAGAGGAAAATCCCAAATCCTGAACAAGGAGTGACTCCACAATATAAAGTTTAAGTAGTAGAACACAAGCATTCAAATAAATCACAAAAGCCATTTCAAAAGCTGCTCTGATTACAGAGGAAAATAAAGAAGCAATTTGCCCTAGAGTCTTAACAAGCTCACTGTGTTTAAGTAGAACAATTATCATTTACTCTCCACCTTCATTTGCCATTTAGGCACAAAGGATGTCATGCTATTATATGCAAATTTGTTGATAAACAATAGTGAATATTGTAGACACACCCAGGCTTTCAATCCATCACTGAACTTTTGACATTAGTACTCTCTTTGATTTGTTCAGTCTAGTGTTAACAAACACGGTTGGGATGACAACATACTGTAGCCAAATCATAGGCTTCAGATCACATGCAAATGTTTTGTTTGCAAATAAACACAGAGGCCTTCCAGTGAATAAAGGCCTGCATCACTGAGTTTCCCTCCAGGAAGCTGGCAAGACATTGACAGGGATATGTGAACAGAGTCTTGTTTTTAAAGACTTCTATCTGTTGCTATTTACTTTAGAGTAAAATAACCACAATAGGTTTAAGAAGAGACAACTACTAAATAGTGCATATTATTTCTACAAGAATAACTACTGCAGTGCCCTGAGGTAGGTCTCCAAGTTAACTGAAAAGTTGAAGGTACCATGAAAAATTTCTGTGAATTTCTGTACGTTTTGGCCTGAGCTACAGTGATGGCAGCTGAGGCCAAATGTTTTTGGAAGTGCCCAGATTATCTATGCCCTACCTGTTGCGGGGGGTTGGAACTTGATCCTTGGGGTTCCTTGCAACCCAAGTCATTCTACGATCTAGCTGCTTCTATATAGGAAGGATATACATTTCTATACAGGCTGCCTCCAGTCCTAGATAGGGACAGATTTGTGGAACATAATTTGTTTTTTTTCCCCATCCTAAGTGGTATTTAATAGCAAAATTTTGAGAGTGGAGAACAGTTTGGGAGAGAGAAGGGGGAACACATGCTCTAAGCATGCATTCCTTTTACTAAGATATTTCACAGACCAATAAGTTAATCTCTTCTTTTAGCGGGTTCTGACCAATGCCAGGCAGTGATATATAAAAGCAATTGTTCATTAAAACTTCATATTGCAGAATAATGTTTTGGTATCAAGTCCATTTTCTCTTAGATTTCTAGCAGTGAGATAATTAAAGAGCGAGGAACAAAGTTTATGAAACAAATTCAACTTTTGGAACACATTTCAATTCTAAGCTGCTATCGGGTTTTGTATAAAAATCCAAACCTTATTATACTGCTGATGCTTACTAGGTTTGACTCCAGCCCCTTACTACTTTGTCAACTGTCCATTTTTTTTTCTTTCATGTAGCACACAATTACTGAATGCTAGCAATGGATATTTGGGGGATAGACAATGCATTCTGTTCTGATTAGTATTCATAGAGGGATTTGACAATATGTTTCCAGACAAGATTAAATGAGTACTCAAGTGAATGCATCCAGTATAATCGAAATGATGCTAGAGAGTTCATGCAAACAATATTATGAACACATGGCTCAGGTCCATACAGGAAATGCTACAAATATAGTCTTTTGTTGTTGTTTTGTTCTGTTTTGTTTTGCAGGTTAAAATTTCTTCCCCAAATTAATATGGCAATGCTGAAAGAATAGGGTGAGCCAAAGGAATCACCACCCTAAATATCATTGTAGTAATAGTCACCATGTTTGGAATTTGGTTTTACCATGAAGAAGCATAATTCAAAACACCGTGACTGTACTGAAAACTTACTCAACAGGCTTTTTCCCACAGTATTTGTTCCAAAGACAAACTTCCTCTTCCCTATGGCTATTTTCACATCCCTTATATTCAGGGTGGATCTCACCAGTTTCAGCAAGTCAGCAACCTTCAGCATTCCCCTAATAGGCTGTAACTAGCTATCACAGGCTGAAGTATGTAGTCAAACATTCCTGTGGTTTTTCACCTATCAAGCAAAGACTGGGCCTCACTGGAGGCCCAAATTAGGGCAGAGTTTGTATGTTTTTTTTTTTACTTTATCAAGTCCTAACTCAGCAGTGTACAGTTACACAAATTCTTAATCATTACATTTTTTCAGATGGATCTAGCAGATGTTCTCTCTTTTGGCACACCTGTGTATTTATTCCATGTCTCAGGTACTGTGGGACAACAGCACAAGGCTTTCTGGCACAGGTTGAGGTGATTATTGCCATAAAAAGGAAATAGCTTCCCAGACATCCACAGCCAAAAATCTGACCCTTTTAAAATGCCGATAAACTGTCCAGTTTTGCAGATGCTCGGGGCCGAGAACCAACTACCATGAAGCCCCAGTGTCCTTCTAGGATGACACTGTGGGTATTCTCCATCCATCTGTCTGTCCTAGTTTTCGTCAGAGTTCTGGAATCATAGAATCATAGAATCATAGAATTGCTCAGGTTGGAAAAGACCTTAAAGATCATCGAGTCCAACCACAACCTAATCAAACTACTCTAACTCTGACAACCCACCACTAAATCATATCCAAATGGTTTTAAAACACATTCAGGGACAGTGACTCAACCACCTCCCTGGGGAGCCTATTAACAACCCTTTCTGTAGAGAAGTTTTTCCTGATATCCAACCTAAACTTACCCAGGAGCAACTTGAGGCCATTTCCCCTGTCCTGTCACCGGTGAGAAGAGACCAACCCCACTCCTGCTGTAAACACCTTTCAGGTATTGAAAAAGAGCAATAAGGTCTCCCCTCAGCTTCCTTTTCCCCAGATTGAATGGCCCCAGTTCCTTCAGTGTCTCCTCATAGGGCATACTCTCCAAGCCCTTCACAAGCCTTGTTGCCTTTCTTTGGACCTGCTCCAGCACCTCCATATCCTTTCTGTACTGAGGTGTCCAAAACTGAACACAGTACTTGAGGTGAGGCCTCACTAGTGCTGAGTACAGGGGCAGGATGACTTCCCTTGTCCTGCTCACCACACCGTTCCTGATACAAGCCAGGATGCCATTGGCCTTCTTGGCCACCTGGGCACACTGCTGGCTCATATTCAGCTGACTGTCCATCAGAACACCAAGGTCCCTTTCCATCAGGCAGCTTTCCAGCCACTCCTTCCCAAGCCTGTAGGGTTGCTTGGGATTGTTGTGACCAAAATGCAGGACCCAACACTTGGCCCTATTGAAACTCACGCAGTTAACATTGGCCCATTGATCCAGTCTATCCAGGTCCCTCTGCAGTGAACTATGGTCAGGCAGAAAACTAGCACATTTCACTGGGTCTCCTAGCCCACTTCTGCAGGAAGTCAAACTGCAATTTAGAGTCAAACAGAATCCCAAACCATAGCCTGGGCCATTAAAGATTGTACAGAACTAAGTAAGTTATAAGTTGTTTTTTCTTTTTCCTAAGAAAATCCTCTCTAGTAAACTGTTTAACTGCCCCACCTTCAAAGTGATTAAAAAAGCCCTTGCTTCACACTGTTTAATCTGGATACAGTCAACAGAAGTACTCAGAATAGATTCAAGTACATACTAGAAACAAACAGTATCTTGGAGTTACTATGGAAGCAGTATCATGTAAGTAATCATCCATCCTTTTCATTGGCACCTAATTATTTTTTTATATCTTCTCTAGTTACTTGTGGAAATACTCACAGCCACAATTCCTATTTTAAGAAAGACCCTTACTAAAAGCAGAATAGAGGAGACTTCGGAAAGAGGACCCTGTACAATGCATTACACCATTACCTGCAGACTGTGGTTTCCTCTGCCACACAAAATGAGCAGGGGTTAAAACACTCTATCTTATTTCATGGGAAGCCATGGAAATGTGAGAGACTTCTTGACATATTACCCACAACTCTTTTGTGCTCCTTGCAAGTTTATCCCTTTAACAAATAGTGCTCTCATGTGATCCCAAACCTCATTTGCCTACTGTCCAGAAAGACAGAACAGGCAGTATTAATAGTAATCGGGAGAGCCTTATCCTCATGATTGATTGACAGCTGCTGATAGCCTTACTACAAGCTCCTTACAGTGGAGAGAACTTATATGGAGAGTTTACAGTGAACGTGAAGGCAGAAATCCTTCCCCTTCCTCCTTCTGTTTTACTTTTTTCCTTTATTTTATTTATTTTGCAGGATGAGGGACCGTATTTTTGTCCAAGAAAGCAAATGAGAGCCTTTTTGTTGATTTTATTGATGTATATTGTGATCCGCTGGAGATGTACAGGAAACTTTCAGCACTGTTTATTTTCTCTTTAAGTGAGTTATTGAGGGATTATTTTTTTTCTTTGTTTCTTTGTTTTGTTTTTTGTTTTGTTTTGTTTTATTTTTTGCAGCCCGGTAGTATTGCTCATTAGAGCATTTCAAAATAGTCTGTTAGGTTTGGTTTACGTTGGCATTTCTGGTATTTTGTCTGCAACATCTTTCTGAGGAGAAAAAAAAGTCATGACTTCAGATAAATATCAGATAAATATTCGGCTGAATGCCTGGCCGAATAGATATAAATATTTTCTCTCTCTGTTTTTATTTTACTACTTGGCAGAGAATATGACAATATAGACCTTCTTTGGGCTTAGATCTTTCAAAGATTTTTCTAGAATGTTGAAGTTACACCACAGTGTTCTGCAAGTATTCATCTAAGGTTTATAAAGAAGTTCTTATTATGGAAATTATGTTTCCAACTTTTTTATTTTAACTATTCAATTTTCTTTCTGACAATCTTTAACAGTTTTTTTTTTTTTTTTTAATTGTTATTTGTCTTTGTGCTAATTTAATTACAGTCCAAACCAAAAGAGCAGTAAGGAAACTTTGATGTAGCTAAAAGTTCTTCAAAAATTATTATTCAAAACCTAATCTGAAATCATAATTTGTATCAATAATGAATTTGATTTTGAATGTTTCTGCACATGTTTCTCAGATGTATAAGTCTTGTAAAAGTATTTATGATTTCCAGAGAATAATTACTTTAAGTTGTGGACAAATATATTTTTAAACAAAAATTTGCTATTTTTATTTGAGGTAGTTACATATTTTTCATTACATAGTTAAGGCTCACAACATGTCCTTTTGACCTCTTATTAAAAGAAGACATTATACACTCATAGAGCAGATTTTGTTCTTTTTCATCTTAAATAGCAATCAATAGATGCAAAAATATTGGAAGGAGTCACTGTATGTTTTCCTGAGCACTTTTACACTGTTATTTGGTTGATGTTTACTCAGTGAGTGTAATTATGCCATGGCCTATTCTTGTTAGCTTCACTGTTTTTAGCAGGTGTTTTCCTTCTTCCATAGAGAAAGAAAAAAATAAAAATAAAAAAATAAAAAAAAAAACAAAGAAACTTTTTTTTAATTCTGTCTAAGGGTAAGAGAAGATAGTAAGAAAGAGAAGATAGATACCCTTCATCTGCAACACAATGACACAAAATTTCCAGTGAACTGCTCTAGCACTCATCTCATCCAGGCTGTGGCTGACATTATAGAACCTGTCAATAAAAGAAACCCAAGTGAACAACATTAGAGAAAGTCTTATGGAATCTTGTGGAAAATCATAATTCTTCCTGCTAATGACCTCCCTGTGTATTGGGATAAAGTATGTCATGGTCATGGTTAACCTCCAAACCACTCTATGTCCCCTTGGGGGTTCCTCACCTTGCTTTCCTACTTTAATAAATGCTGTGGCAGAGCAAATGCCCCCTCTTTTTCCAAACTGCACTAAACAAATGCAGCTGTTTATAAAATAACAGTAATTATTTTAAAGACACGACTTTAATACCATTTCTGTTCAGGTTATGAGTAATGAAAAGGAAATAATGAGAAAAACATCATTCTTAATGGAGCTAGTATACAATAGGAAAAAAAGGGAAATAAATGAAAATGATTCTTAGCAGAAAAGATTTTATGTAATGAACAATACATACTTCGGTTATTTATGAATTTTTATAAACATACAATCAGAGAAAAATTTAAAATGCATTTTAAGAATTCTGCCAGGTCTCACAATTTGTCAAAATCTGCTCAGTAAAGGAGCTCATCTAATAGTATTCTCAAATCAATGGACATTTTCTGACTCTAACACAGAGAGGTATTATTTAAAGAAATTTGGTGTAACTTGGTGTATATATTATCTGATTTTTTTTTAACATTTATACTTTTTATTTTCTTTGTGTTTTTCATTAAAAATAATAAAGCAAAACTAAAATATATCATACTACATTTCAGTTAGATTTATAATATTTTTAATTGTAAAGTTCTCTCTTATATCTACACAAATACAAGTGCATAGAATTAGTGACAGATGGTAGTTCTACCCAATTACATCTTTAATAATATGCTCTTTGTAAGGTAACAGTCACCCTTATGTGATTCTTTATTTTCAAGACAACTATTCAGATAAATCTTTCACAGAATCACAGAATCACAGAATAGCCACGATTGAAAGGGACCTCAAGGATCATGAATCTCCAACCCCCCTGCCACAGGCAGGGCCATCAACCTCCCCATTTAATACTAGACCAGGTTGCCCAGGGCTCCATCCAATCTGGCCTTGAACATCTCCAGGGACAGGGCATCCACAACCTCTCTGGGCAGCCTGTTCCAGCACCTCACCACTCTCTCTGTAAAGAATTTCCCCCTGACATCCAACGTAAATCTTCCCTCCCTCAACTTAAAACCATTTCCCCTTGTCCTGCTGTTATCTACCCTTTCAAAGAGTTGATTCCCCTCCTGTTTGTAGGCTCCCTTTAGGTACTGAAAGGCTGCAATGAGGTCACCCCACAGTCTTCTTTTCTCCAGGCTGAACAAGCCCAGCTCCCTCAGCCTGTCTTCATAGGGGAGGTGCTCCAGTCCCCTGGTCATCTCTGTGGCCCTCCTCTGGACCCTTTCCAATAACTCCCTGTCTTTTTTGTACTGGGGGCTCCACACTTGGACACAGTACTCCAGATGGGGCCTCACAGGAGCAGAGTAGAGGGTGACACCTCTCTTTTGATGACACATGCTGGCCACCCCTCTTTTGATGGAGCCCAGGACACCTACAACTTACGCGTGAAATATTAAGGTCAGCTAGAAGTCATGTGCATCACTTAAATTCAGTTTAAGTGCACTTGAGAGAACTGGATGTTCATGATGACTTCCTGCCTAAGGATGACACAATCTTTGCGAATAGCTGTTTGGATTATTCCATGTCTCAAAATAGCTGTAGTATAATATAAAGGTGTCATCCAGTGTATGCAGAAAACTCAGCTCTGTAATAATGCACATCAACGAGCATGTGTACGCACATACATACGCACAAATACTGTGAGTCTGAATTTCAGCTTGTGTGGGATGTTTTCATACTCTGCAATAAAAATTACAGTTTCAAAGGATTTCTGTGCTTTTTTGTTCTATGGGCAGATGATTTGAGCAGAGCAGTCTATAAATGAATCGTGGTGACCAACATTAGGCACCATTTATTTACTTTCTGTTTATAAACTTTAATGTTTGTTTTCCATGTATTCTGCTTCATGAGATGATCACTAAGTACAAGAGTTCCTTTAAATCAGCGGTGACTGTGGTTTGGCTCTTCTTAATGATGTGAATTTATAGCTTGGTTGAAGACATTCCAAACTGCAGCATGTGTTTTGCTTGTTTTACTTTTTTTTTTTTTTTTTTTTTTGCATAGAATTACAGAATCATAGATGTTGGAAGGGACCTCTGGATATTCTGGGTATCACTTAGTACAATCTTGCTAAAGCAGGTTTCCTGAAGTAGGCTGTAGAGGAAAGCATCCAGGCAAATTATGAATGTCTCTAGAGAAGGAGACTATAGCTTCTCTGGGGAGCTTATTCCAGTGCTGTCATTCTCAAAGTTAAGTTATTCTACATGCTTACATGGAATTTCCTGTGTGTCATTTTGTGCCCATTGCCCCTTGTTCTGTTGCTGGGCACTGCTGAAAAGAACCTGGCACCATCTACTTGACACCCATCCTTTAAATGGGTTTAGATTTATAAGCACTTATAAGATCCCTCCTCAGTCTTCCCCAGGCTGAACAGTCCCAGGTCTCTCAGCCTTTCCTCGAGGCTCAGGCCTCTAATTGTCTTTGTGTCCCTCCATCAGACTCCCTACAGTAGTTCCCTATCTTTCTTTAACTAGGGAGCCCTGAAATGGACACTGGACTCCAAATGTGGCCTCACCAAGGCAGCATGGAAGAATCACCTCCCTCGGCCTGCTGACCATACTCTTTTTAAGGCACCCAGGGTATCACTGGCCCTCTTGGCCACAAAGGCACACTGCTGGCTCACAGCCAACCAGCTATCCACCAGCACACACTGGTCCTTGTGGGCAGAGCTTATTTCCAGCACATCAGCCCCTAACCTGTACTGACACATGCAGCGTGTCTTTCTTTTTTTTGTGTGTGTATCTCTATAGAACTGATGTTGATTTTGAGTTCTGACTTCAAAAATAGGAAACAGTAAACGAAAACAAAAAAAGAAAAAACAATGTGGTTCTGTCTACAAAAAAATAAGCAAAAAACAAAAAAAAAATACTACAAAGCAAGATGCAGAAGTCATTTGATTTGATGATCACTTTCTAATCTCTGTATTATGGATTTCAATGGCTATGTCTGTGTCTATGCAAAATGATAGTTGGAGAAGCACAGCATTTTTTGAACATATATTCAGTCAGACAAATTTGCATTCTAGTCTTTGTAGCTGACAACATACTCTGACCTCCAAATCACCCTTCCTCTCTGTCTAAAATCACCCCTAAATCATCTTTGTCAGAGCAATGGGTGACCTAATAGCAAGACAATGCTCTATGGGACGGCTTTACATGCTCTAGCATAATTCTCAATTGCAGGGAGAGATGCTGCATTTTCATGGTTGATGCTTAGAGCAGTGTTGATGAAGAGCAAACAGTGTGAACTCTGATAGAAGACAATCTAACCCCTGTCTAGGGAGATAGTGACTCAGATGTTGTGTGAAGGAGTCATCAGTATTCTAGTAGACTAAGGTGGATTTGTATGATCATTTTTTCCACTGCTTTTTGTAGAAAGTAAAAAGAGTGACTTATTAGTGAATGGCAAATGCAAGGTAATACAAGTGATGTCAGCTCATTTATTTGAGCGCTCTAAAAGAAATTGCAGGATATGCCTCTTCTTAGAAGAAAACTTTTTGAACGCCATCTGTAAACTCAAGTGCACCTACTTCTTCAGTTAGTACTCAGAAGTACCAAATGCTAACTAAACTAACAAGTTTTAGGTACTCAGTAATTTGTGGCAACTCCAGAACCAAGTCAAGTATTTCTGCTCTTTATATCATGTGTGTGGTGAATTCAGTACGTGAAAATGGGAACAAAAATATGCAAGCCATTAATCCAGATGCTTAAACTACGCTTAAGAGTGAGCCTTGATATTCTGGACACAAAGATGTGCCTAAGTCCAAGGTGCAGGGAAATGCTTTTCTCCACTTAACATTCACACATTTGTAAACTTTTTTTTCCAGGAATTAGGAAACAAAAGTCAGACTTTCTTCACCATACTTGAGAAAACAAAGAAGAGGTTCATTCAGACTGTGTCAACATCAGCAATGAATGCAGTGCAATGGGTCTGGACAGTGAAAAATATTCTGCTGAAGTCCTCAAACCTTTGCTAAATATGCTTAAGGGTTTACTTTGGCCTGGCTGTTGTCTGGCCCTGAGTGCTAAGTGCTCATTAGTGGTGGCAACATACTGGGTATGCTCCTGGGTCTCTGGAAGCAGTCTAGTTTCATTGGAAAGGATCCAGATTGTGTACTTTGAGAGAGCCTCATGATGTGAAGCGAGGTATGATGAGGGTGACTGAGAGATTCACTTCACACCCCTGATCTCCTGATCTGAACTAAACAGGTAAGTAGGTGAATAACCCTGTGAGTACTGGGCTTGAGAGACTTATACTAATTTGTAGAACATTGGAAAACAAACAAAACAACAGGGAAAAAAAAAAAAAAAGTATGTATATATATAAAATCCACTTCCTAGTTTAGTTCTTTTCATCCTTGTGGGTCTCTTCCACCTCCCTGTGAACCCTGTGGATCCTTTCCAAATCAGGATATTCAATGATTTTATTGTACCGTTGAATTATTCTGTTATTGGTGATTCACAGATTGCAGATTCTCCTGATTCACTAGAATTCCCTTTTCCCCATTGTTTGCACATAAGTGACATTTATTTAACAAACATCACCCCAAGTTTCACTTCACGGATGTATAATCTCATATTGTTTCCTTTTTGATTAAAGCAGCATAGTTACTCTGAAATAAATTTCAGCTGAGACCTAAGAATGTTCTTGTTGATGGACATGTCTCAAAATTATATGTACATAGTTTTTAAGCGCATAAATAATCCTTTTCATGATTCTTCAGCTTTCTTTGCATAAGACTGTGCCAGAGATTACTACCTTGTGCACGTTCCCTAAGTTAGAACAAAATTACTGTTGTTGCACAGCATATTTCATAAACCAGTCAGTGTATTTGTGAACACTAGTTTTTCTGTCTCCAGTGGGGTTCAGAGAGACAGGGATAACACTGTTTTTGAACTAAGTAACCAGCAGCAGAGCACATTTTCAAGGACACTTGTGCTTGACTATCTCCTGCTTTCCCAGTGGAACATTTTTTTCTTCACGTTAGAATCAGTGGCATCTCAAAGAAGTTTCAGAATTTATGGTAAGTATGCTTTAAATCCTAAAAGGATAGCCTGTAAATTGCAATCCATAGCAAACTAAAATTCTCATAAATTGGCCTCTTTCTTGTTCTTCCTTTTTCACAGTTCTTTTATGGGTCTTTTTCTGGATGAGATCAACAGGGACAAAGACTGGGAAAGCACTTAGCTGGAAAGAAGCATAGGGAAAACATTGTTCACCACATTCACCTATATATCAGTACCTATGGGAAAAGGCAGCCAAACTAGCGAGGTAGAAACGTGAACTGAAAATGCTTTGTGTAAATCTACTGAGGTTTGTTTTTCTCCCTTAAAAGGGTGCCACTTTCTAACATCCACAGATACAGATTTTTTGTATTAACAAAATAAGACGATATTTCATTCTAATATTTTGCAGCACTGTTTTTACAAGCCTTGCACTTCTCATTTAGTTTAAGTATCAGACACAATTTTAGTTTACCAGATAGACTTTTTCATTTTAACTTTTTAAAAATATGTATTTTAGAAAGGAAATAAATGACATTTGATCAAAAAATATTACAAATTTAATTAAATTAAATGCCAAACGCATTTATTTCAAAAGCTTGCAATTTTTTTTAGTTTGCACTATACTAATGAGTTAGTATTATACTAATCAGAGTAATTTAAGTGTGAAATAATTTATGTAACAGCATCTACGATTCTACTTGAGAAGATTTCAAGTATATTTATTGTTGTGGAACCTTCCTATCAGGAAATCAGTAGCAAGTTCTATCATCTCAGTGAATACGCAAAGATTGAAACACCCTGTTTAACAGGGATATATGATATTTTATCTGAAAACAAAAATTAATTATTTGGGGGTGCCTGTCTTGATTTCCTAGGAAATTTATTTTATTTTTGTTCTTTACTTATAGGTACATGAGAGTTGCCTGTGTACATATGTAACTAAAGGAGGAGTTCTCGGCAATTTATCACTCATCGTGTTGTTTTGCAGACTAACACTAGATACGCTAGACATAAGCATATGTTTAAAAATGTCAGTATGGAGTCCAGCGAGAAAATATGGATCTTTCAATTTCCTGGCAAATCTCTGTGCAGTATGGAAAGAAAAGTCAATCTCCAGCCATGACCTAATGCTCTGTGAATAAGAACAAGTTAATTTATTAAAAGGGTAAAAAAATGCAGCCTTTATGGAGCATATGACAGTACACTACATGAAGGAATATGTTCAAAATTTCCCCAAAGTTCATCTGTTCTCTATGAAAAATGTGAATATGTTGATTGGATTTTCTAGGAAAAGTATAGGTTTTAGCTTCAATCCAGAGGCCTATTCTCTGCAAAGAAAAGTGTGTATATGACCCACAGTCTAAAGCCTTTGCTATTTATTTATTCCTGGGATATTGGTTGAGTTATCGTCATTTGGCACATTGAGAAAACTTAGTTTTCACTAAGTGCTGATTCTGTTCTTTCCTTTTTGCTAGCACAACTGAGGATATGTACTGACTGCTTGTGATACTAACTGAACTGGGAAGTGATTAATCATTATTTTTTTCACCATATAATTAACACATGAAGTCTGCAAAGAATTACCGTGAAGACTACTATTTCCTCTCAGATTTCAATTCTTATTTAGAATAAAAACATTAAAATTTTTCATAATGAGAAATGGAAAAAAAGTGGCTGAAGTTAGAGTTATAGGGACTACTAATCTACATGTTCTAAGGCTTAACTTACACAGGTGAAATCAGGAAATAATTTTTGCCCTGAACGTAGAAGTGTTCCAGTAAATGCATTCTAAGAATCACGTTTTTCCTTGAAGCATCTGAGACTGAATTCTAGGATGATGCAGGGCTAGATAGAGCATCCAGACACAATGCGGGGTGACTGGTAGTTAAGAGTTCCCATCAGATGTTCATACATTATTGTAATATAGCTGGCTAAGTTCTATGAAATAAATATCTTATAAATAAATACCTTATAAAACAAACACATGACTATAAGAAGATGGGTCTTCCACTAACAAACAAACAAACAAAAAAACAAAAACCAAAAAACAAAAAAAGACAAGTGTAAATATGAATTAGTTATAAACATTTCTGTTCTCTTTCTTCCTGTGTTTGTCCAGACAGTGACACACATTTATTTCCATCCCTGACAGGTTCCATTGCAAAAAGTGCCAATAACAATTATGCTGAGTTTGGCTGAATGCAAGCCATGCACACTTTATTCCCTTAGCTTTTCAGACTTTGACAGCACTATTGGTTCACAGCAGACCACCTGTTTGTTTTGCAGTGCCTGCCAAAACTCAAAAGTTTTAATGAGGAAGGGCAATGTTACTTAATATGTGTGTATATTTTTATAATATGCATAAATGAATATACATTTAACATACACATTTATTTCCACTGAGATAGAAGATCAACTTGATTGCAAGGAGAATTTTTAATTTTTAATTTTTTCTTTTATTCATCTTGCTGACATTATTTAGCAGCAAGGTAAAGTGTAGAGAGAGAGGGAAGTAAGACAAACCCTTCCTCACAAGAATTACAAAGGACTTCAGTATCTGTCCTAATTTCAAACTCACAGAGCTATGATGTAGATATTACATATCATGCAGCAATCCACAAACTGTATATTCTGAAGTCAATTGAGCTATTATTTACAGCAACTGTATTATTTTCACTGTGCATTGATTATAGGCAAACAACCATACATACAGCATCTTCATGAAAAAAAAAAAGTAGGGAACAGGATCCTTTTCTCTCAAACTGCTACTGTCAATATTATAACTGTTAGTTTTTTCCCAATATCAGCCAATGTTGTCCACTGACTGAGTCACATCTCATCCAAACATCAAATCTTCCTCTTTTCTCTCAAATATTGCCACATGGCATTGCTCTGGCCAAGTATGTGTTTCATACATGACTTAAAATGGGAAGGCAAAGAGAATTCTGATCAACATTTCTGAGAGTCTTCATCCTAACACAGATATTAAATGCTGGATTTTCAGAGTTTCTGAGCAGTTCCATCTCCAATCTGAATTTGTTTTAGAGTTTGAAATGATGAGGACTGTCAAGTGAAAGAAATAAAAGGAAAACAGCAGAAAATAGGAAAAAGAAAAGGAAAGATAAGGTAACTACACTTTTATTACTATAAAACTAGTCAACAATCCAAATCACTTCTTACATTTGAGGTACAGACGCTCTATTGTTCAGAAATCTCTTTCTAGAGGTTAAAAGTAATACCAAAATTGTAAATTTTGGAAACAATAAATTTTAAAATTAGAAATTTGTTTCTGATTTTGCAATTGTGGAAAGAGATGTGCCAAAGAATTATCTGTAAGCCTGAGGTAGCAATGGGAATCAAATTTTAATTCCTAGGGCAATTATTTTTCTCTGCAATAGAATCCCATATATTCTGAAAATCTCTGTTATTGAATAAGCAGGTTTAAATTAGATTTGAAACACCTAAAGCATATATGTGGAAAATGCAAAATTTTAGCAACACTGAGTGTCTTCTTCCAAGACATCAGAGGGGAGGAAGGAATCATCTGTTCACCAAATTGATCATAATAAATATCTCAACAATATTCTGACTTGTTCAAGAAATTCTAACACAGAAGACTTTTTAGTTTTTTTAACTCAATGTTTTAAACCTATGTATCTTTCATCTACGTATTATTATTTGCCCCTAGGAATTTTAAATTTTATTATAAGCAGAGCTATGTATATCTTTGAGCTGACAGTACCTTACCAGACAGTTAACCCTATACGTTAACTATCTAATTCTTTAACAGCATGCACATCTTTAAAGTCTGTGGAGTAAGTATAGTTTAAATGGAGATAAGAAACCGTGTCTTTCAGGATTTGCAGATGCCTTCCTCATTTTAATAATTCTATTTATTTTATTGCTATCCTTTCTGCCTTCTAAGAATAACTTGCACTTGTAAAATAAGTTGGATATAAAACATATTTTAAATTTTTAACTTTTTAATGAATTTAGTCTCTTTTGCTCTAGAATAGTGCCCAAATAGAAAACTCTAAGCAGACCACTGAGAAGCTGATATTCTCTGAGAATAAAAATGTATTAGACAGAATCTAAAAATAAGTTTGTAGAAAGGCCTAGATATACTTGAAGTACCACACTGAAATAACTAAAACAGTACTGATAAAGCCAGAGACACATCATGGGGGAAAATTTATCCTGATAGGATAAATAAATGGTAGGATTACCCTGGGTGTTTCCACTCTGTACTGCAAATGCATTGTAGACACATTCCCATGATGATCTTGGGGGTAATCCTGCATTGTATGTTATTGCCTCATCTTCAGAAACAGGACTATTGTGATGTTAAGATTCGTTAGTAAGTGTGAGATGCTCAGATGGTATTGTGATGAGGTCATAGAACACGGACTATGTCTATGCAGAAGCATTCGTTCATGCAAAAGCATTAATGAAGAATGATTTCATCTCATCAGCCTAACCAGATGGAGAACTAGCACAAGTTATTTTTAAGTTGAAGCTGCACTCTGGCACAAGTCAAATTCAGTAGAGCTGCACAGATTAATTTAACACTATATTTGGAAATCTTCCTTGAATCTCTGTTCACTACACTGACTGAGAAGATAAGCAAAGAGAAATACCTGGCACCAGCTCACAGTAAAGGCTATGAAAACATGGCTATTTTCTACTGTAAATGCAAAGGCACCATCAGCCTTTGGTCTCAGGTTTAATTGGCTGGAAAACTGACTAAACTGGTAATGAATCACAGAAAATCTCCTCCAAATGCATATTATTGGAAAGTATGGGCAGTTATCCGTAATGATTAAAACAGTTTTCCAAGAAAATCTAAATTAAAATTGAGTCCCAAAACAGATAGTACACTAAAACTTGTATGAAAAATATCAATTCTCATTTTGTTGCAGTAGACAAAAAAAACATTGGACTTGAAAAACCATGTTGCATGTGTTGCTGACTATTCAGAAAATCAATATCAAATGATAATCATGTTAGGAAAAAGCAAAGTACATCTAATAACGTTTCTTCAGCACAAATTATTATGGTTATTTCTATAAAATTGATGAAACTGCTAAAACATGTCAAAGTAAATCAGATTGACCTTGAAAATATATCTAATGAGCTATGTATTACCCTTGGAAATGTATATTGTGACTACTAAAAAGTAATTTTCTGTAGAATACATATGCCTCTGGAAATTGGGAAAGGCAACTACTTATTATATAATATATTATATATTCATGACTCATGACAATGTCTTTTAGAGATTTGAGATCCACTGTCATACTAATTTCCGTCTTAATTTACTAAGTGCATACAGTAGATCTCAAAGAATTGCTATCATATCTGTGTGCAGAAAATCATTATGACAGGTCTTTCATGGCATTTTGAGAAGGTACCTAGAAGTATGTTTACTAGTGGTGTAACACCTTGGAACTTCATGGAAACATATGTTAACAACCTATGTCAGTTTTTACATGGCATTATATTTTCAAACTGACTTCTGTAAGTGATTAATATCTAAGAGTTGTCTATGCTACGATTTTCCCATCAAGTAGCATAATTATATGTATACAGGTTGCATGGTTTTATTAGAATTTTGTTGATAGGCATTTGTAAGTTCTAGCTAAAATTCAGACTAAAATGTCTGAAACATGAATATTCACAAAAATTAAGTAAAAAAAAATGGTGAATTTTCTATAGAAATAAATATTAGCAGGTGAATAACAAGGAGAAAGACTTAAAAAAGTAATAATCCACCATGTCCCGTTGAATTCTTATTAGTTTTTGATTTCTGAAGGTATGTATATATTTACTTTTTCAGAAACATGATAGTGTATTTCAAAATACTACGTACTGAATAGTCCATCACAGAATCACAGAATCACAGAATCACCAGGGTTGGAAGGGACCTCAAGGATCATGAATCTCTAACCCCCCTACCACAGGCAGGACCACCAACTTCCACATTTAATACTAGGCTGCCCAGGGCCCCATCCAATCTGGCCTTGAACACCTCCAGGGACGGGGCATCCACAACCTCTATGGGCAACCTGTTCCAGCACCTCACCACTCTCTCTGTAAAGAACCTCCCCAACATCCAACTTAAATCTTTCCTCCCTCAACTTCAAACCATTTCCCCTTGTCCTGCTGTTATCTGCCCTTTCAAAGAGTTGACTCCCCTCCTGTTTATAGGCTCCCTTTAGGTACTGAAAGGCTGCAATGAGGTCACCCCGCAGCCTTCTTTCCTCCAGGCTGAACAAGCCAGCTCCCTCAGCCTGTCTTCGAAAAGAGGTGCTCCAGTCCCCTGATCATCTCTGTGGCCCTCCTCTGATCGTCTCCAACATCTTTCTGTCTTTATTGTACTGGTGGCTCCAGACCTGGACACAGTACTCCAGATGGGGATTCCTCTGGCCCAAGTGCAAAACCTAGCACTTTGCTGTGTTGAACCTCATTAGGTTCACCCAGGCCTACTTTTCAAGCCTGTTGAGATCCCTCTGAATGGCATCCTTTCCATGCACTGTGTCAACTGTACCACTCAGCTCGGTGTCGTCAGCAAACTTGCTGAGAGTGCACTTGATTTCATCGTCAATGTCCATGTGTTACAGTAATGCTGTTAAGAGCACCTGAGGTATCTCAGTGCCAATGTATTGAACAGCCTCCAAGTTCATTAATTAATATTTACTGTCTCCAATGAAATGTCTTGGAAAATTCTAATGAATGCAAATACAGTGCCTGAGAACTTCATCCAAGTAAATACATCGAGAAGTCAAGACAATAGAACAGTGAATCAGACAGCCATGGTTTCAAATATCTATATTTGTCATCTAGCCTATGACGGCAATGCATATACTCATTTCAGAGGGAGAAACAAAGAGAAAAAGAGGATAAAAAGCAAAAAAAAAAAAAAAAACAACCAAAACCACAATCTTCCTGACGTGAGAGCACACTTTCACTCTTACTCCTCTGTTGCCTAAAATTAATGGTTGATAAATTTTATTTGACAATAGACTCTATTTATCAACAATAATTCAAACAATAGGGGCAAATTATGTCAAAATATGTGCTAGAAGTTTTTGCTGTTTTAAGAAAAAATAAAAGAAACCTCAGTTACTCCTGCGATAGTTCCTTGATGTATCTTGATGAAAGAAAATGTATTACTAGCAAAATTTTATAGTTAACAAAAAAATTGTTGTTATTTCTTTTTGTTTTTTGTGGCTGTGGCTTTTTTCCTTTTTCAATAAGGTGGGTAAAATGTCTGTCTAAAGACTTAAAACACATTCTGCCATGAAGTACTTACTACCAGATAAAGAACAGTTCCCCTGAGATATTTGGCTTATGCACAGCTGTAGATTTTGGACAGACCAAGGGCTATCCACAAAAGGCAGATTAGCCATATCAGCCTGAGCTGCACTTTTTCAAATGGGTGCAAGTCTGAAGAAAACATTCTTATTCATAATATTTACTAGTTTACTATTCCAGAATTAGTTTTATGTCCCATTAATATTATGGGATTATGTATTTTCTTTAATTATTTCCTTCATTAGTCATAAGGATAGCATCTGAAATCTTCAACCTTTTATACTAATTTTCATCCAAGTTAATGTATATAACAGAAAGATAGAGGACAAGACTGTTTTTCATGCAAGTCTCTTTATACTCATGTTGTTCCTTGCAAATTTTCTGTGCAAGACATACTACTACATTTTGATAATGCATTCCTGAGTCTTAATGAACATCATGCTGAAAGTCACGCAGAAAACTTGTGGCAGAGCCAGGGGTCCTGATATTACAAATTTTAGTCCAGTGGTTTGGCTGCCCTTTCTTTTAACTCATCAGTCAAAAGCATAGCAGTCTTTGTCCTCGTTTCAGATTGACAGGAAGAGACTTAGCTGAAATATGTTAAAGTACCACTTTTTGCAGTGATTGATGTTTTCCAGAAAGATGTGCATTATCCCTATATATCATTATAATACATGGTTAATAAATTCTCTATGTGCAGATGATGTTCAGTCACTTGCCAGTCCATCTGTGGTCTACACATGGAGACAAGTGCTAACCAGAACAGATGCCCCTGGAAATATGTCTCTAAACACACATATGCTACATGGGCTTCCATAAAAGTGTTGGGTTTTAAAATCTGCATCTTTTCCAGTATCACCATGTTGTTGTATGTTTCAGTCTAGACCATAATGTCTTTGATTTCCTTTGTTCATACCAAGATAAACTTCATCTGCCTGCTTGGTGAAGCAAAGTTATCCAAAATATATTTAACTTTTTTTTTTTTTTTTTTTTTTTTTTTTTTTTTTTCTCCCCTTTGGCCTGTAAGGACAATAACTCTCAGACTTATACATACAGACCTCCAAAAGGCACAAAGAAAGGCAATATATTTCTTCTCTTCATCTTTTTACAGTGACTATTAGGGCTGAATTTTCAGGAACAAGTAATAAACACAAGGTCATATACTGTATCTTCTGTTGGCTGATGGGATTAGAACAGGCATATTATTTTAAGTACCTAACATTAGAAATTGATGTGTCCGGGTTCACTTACATACTCAGTGCTACTTAAGATCTCTCTCAAGGAATCTCCCTTTCTGCTGAGCACTTGAGGACATTCAAGTAACAAAGTGCCTAAAGTTTGTCTTCTGTATCACTAAAGAAACATTTAAATATTTATCTATATGTCACATCTTGTGAAGCTCAATGCCAAGACCTGTATGCTGGCTTTCATTTTGCTGTTACATTTTAGGTGTTTCTTGCAGTTCTTGTCACTTGGGACTATCTGGGGACCGGGACAAAGTCCTGCTTCTTCAGTGCTACATTAAAGCCAGTAAGAAGCACTGCTTTGCAGAGACAATTGGCTGAGCTACTCATTCTTTCTACTTTCAAGCAATTCAAAATTATTTGGATATTCAGAATTAATATAAGCATGATTTATTAATTCAAGAAAAGTCAGATACGTCACAGAATCACAAAATTTTGGAGGTTGGAAGGAACCACAAAAGATCATTGAGTAAAACTCCCTGCTAAAGCAGGTACCGTACAGTAGGTCACACAGGTGGGTGCCCAGAAAGTTTTCTAGTATCTCCATAGAAGGAGACTCCACAACCTTTCTGGGCAACTTGTTCCAGTGCTCTGTCACTCTCACTTGTAAAGAAATCTCTCTGCATGTTTGTATGGAATTTCCTGTGTTCAACTTTCAGGCTATTACTCCTTGTCCTATTGCTACACATCACCAAGAATAGCTGGGCTTCACCCACTTGCCTCCCTTTAGATATTTATAAACACTGATCTGATCCCTCTCAGTGTTCTTTTCCCCAGGCTGAACAGACCCAGGTCACTCAGCCTTTCCTCATAAGGGAGTTGATACAGGCCCTTAGTCATCTTTGTGCTTCTCTGCTGGACTCCTTCTAGGAGAATTCTGGTCTTTTTTGAGCTGGGGAACCCCAAACTGAACACAGTAGTCTAAATGTGGCCTCACCAGAGCAGAGTAGAGAGTGAGTATAACCTCCATTGACCTGCTGACCGTGCTTTTTAATGCATCCCAAGATATCATTGGCCTTTGTGGCCACCAGGGCACACTGCTGGCTCGTGGCTAACCTGTTGTCCACCAACACACCCAGGTTCTTCTCCACAGAGCTTCTCTCCAGCAGGTCATCACCTAACCGGTGCTGATGCATGCAATTATTCCTCCCCAGGTATAAGACTCTACACTTGCTCTTGATAAACCTCATCAAATTCCTTCCAGCCCAACTCTCCAGTCTGTCCAGGTCTCGTTGAACGGTTGCACAGCCTTCTGGTATGCCAGCTACTTGTTTCAGCTTTGTATCCTCAGCAAACTTGCTGCGTGTGAATTCTATCTCTTCATCCATGTAATTGATGAAGATGTTGACCCAGCACTGACTTCCAGGGAACACCACTATTTACAGGCCCCCAGCCAGACTCTGTATTTCAGATGACAGCACTCTGAACTCTGCTAGTCAGCCTGTTCTCAATCCACCTCACCGTCCACTCATCTATCCCACATTTTCTAAGTTTCATAACAAGGATGTTGTGGGAGGCCGTGTCAAATACCTTCCTGAAGTCAAGGTGTGCAACATTCACTGCTCTCCCCCCATCTAGTCAGCCAGTGATGACATCATAGAAAGCTACCAGAATGGTTGAGCATGATTTCCCCTAGATGAATCTACAATGACTACTCCTTATAACCTTTCTCTCTTATAGCTACTTGAAGATGGAATACAGAACACATTGTTCCATCACCTTTCCAGGAACAGACGTGATACAGACTGGCCTGTAGTTTCCTGGATCCTCCTTCTTGCCCTTTTTGAAGACTGGAGTGACATTCGCTATCCTCCAGTCTTCAGGAAACTGTAGTATTTGCCAAGACCCTTAAAAGATGATAGAGAATGGTTCAGTAATCATCTATGCCAGCTTCTTCAGCCAATGAAGGAAAAGAAATGAAGGTCAGTTAATAGATCCTCTCTTAGTCTGGATGTAATTTTATTTGTAACTTCCATCGGGTCTTTCTTTGAACAAAACAAATAATGATAATACACCCCTGTCCCCTGGAATTCATAGCCTATGTAAAAGCTTTAAGAGGTAGAAAAAGGCACACAGTTTGGCAATGTGGTACAACGTAAGCCAGTGAAATATGTTTTAATTTATGATCCTAGAATATGAGAACATTCTAGGTTTTCTCATTTCAAATGTTGTAATTCAGGTATCTAAAAAACACTAGTGTTAAGCATAAAGGAAGTATCCAAGTAGGCATCAGTGTTTCATATCCAAACTCTGTAGTCACTGAAAAATAAGGTGAGGAGTTAGGCATTTACCGGCCATAAGTAAAGCACAGGTGCTGAATGATTTAAACACATTATTCCATCAACAATGTTAATGCTATATACTTTTTAACATATTGTCTTTTTAAATTGATAAATTTATTTCAATGGTAATGGCCTGTACTCACAACAATTGTACTACTCTACCCCTTTCACTGAAGCACAGAAGAGAGTAATCTAAAATTAGCTAAGATCATAAAAGCATAGTGTTATTGCATTCACAGGATAATCTTATTTTGTAGCAAGAATTTATGCTGCCAAGTGATTAAATGGTTATTTTGGAGATAGTAGGTGCACAAATTACACATCATCTCATTTTTCCTTACTTGCCTCTGATACTTTCCACAGCAGTGAACTGCAAACAGAAACACAAACCCAGAAACCCATCTGAGTATCCCTTTTCCTTATATACAATTACAGCATGAGGACTTTATCCTGGGTAAGCTTCTGTTTAAAAAAAAAAAAAAAAAAAAAAAAAAAAAAAAGAGAGAGAGAGAGAGATAACCTTCTAAATAGATAGGAAAAATCCTTGCTTTTCATTTGACTGATAAACAGTTGGAGAAAGAAGTATATATGTTCAATTAAGAAATTATTGATGAAGAATCATGTTTGATTATTTAGCAAAAGTGCAGCTCATGGTGTTGAACATAAGTCAGCAAAAATTAAATTAACTCAACAAACTAAAACACTGAAGTTGAGCACTGGATAGCAGACTATGTGTTGCAATTTAATTTGTAAATGTCAAGCTGAGCAAGGTTGCAAATTTTCCAGAAAATATGTTTTCAAGTACTTCCTATTTGTTCTTATGAGTAAAATGTATCATCCAAACATCAACTACACAACAACAACAAAAAGCCAACAACCATGATTTCTCAGTCCAGATGTATGCAAATTATTTCTGCTGAATGAATGTTCAGGTTTATTTTCTACAGCATTTCACCTCAGTGCTTGACAACATGCAAATTTTGCTCTCCATGGGATTACTCAGAACTATGCTGGTGAGAGCTGTATTTGTTCATTAATTTAGGGCTCATTAGTCAAGACTAACTGGACAAGGATAAGAATAGATTATGGTCACTCTCCAATGTATCTTAATAGTTTGTTTATTATGTAAATATAACTGCATGCTGATGTAATTTGATACTGTGCTACTTATATAGCCTATAATTCAAAACATCTGCTAGGAACATTAAATAAAATTAAATGAGAAATGACTTAGCCTGGAACGTGGCATGCTTTTCTATTTTTGATGGTGATAGGCATATCTTGTAGCAGAAATAATATATTTTCTATATGCATATTCAATTTTGTATTTTAAAATAAGGTAATCACACAGGCCTTATTGGAATAGGCTTGTGAAGGTAACAATTACGTATTTTTTTCATCTCTGACAAAATATATCTACCAGTGATCTACAAAAATAATTGAAATTCTCAATGTTGCCACTTGGAATTACTTTCAAGTGTTCTCAGAAACCATTTGGGCTGGTAGTCACTGAACAGGTAATACATGATCTGTGCAATTTATTCCTTAGACTCTATTAATCTCCCTGATTAAGCAGTGCAGCAAGAACTTTAATTATTTAAGCAATTTTAACTGTTTACAGAAAATATAGGGTGCATAATTTGCTGTCATGAACACTCAAGCATTAGAAGGCAAACACTGGTGTTCTGTCTCCATGAGTCAGTCCTGGACTCAGGCTAAATTTTGTGAAAAGCTACATTAAAACTAATTTTCAAGCATGAATGACTACCAACTCAACTCCTTTTGAATCCCACGCTGTTTCTTCTGTCACAAAAGCAGATATTATTTTTAAAATTGGGATACAAGCTTTATTCACATGCTTAACTAACTCTGGCTGACCTCAAGCTGATAATTTAGATGACGCTAATTATTGGACAACAGTATCTTCTTAAGGCATTTCTAAACTATTTCCCTGCCTGTCCTACCCCAGCAGGTTTGTAGTTACTTGTTACTGCTTGCGAATTCAAACTTGTCATTCCATCAGCTTGATTCTGGGGGGAAGAGGTAAAATTGAGATACTGTGACACATTCTGGACCGAAAAAAATCTACTAAGTATTCCTTTAAAAGTAAGCCTCACAAAGAGAGCAGAGATACCAGAGATAGGAGCAATGTGCAGAGCAAGAGTGGGAAGAAATCTGTTTCCAAAATACAGCCTACAAGGCATGGGATGAAATTTGCTAAGATTAAAGACCTGATCAGAAGGCTTTCAGAAACATCTAAAAATTCCTGTTTCTTTGATTTCTGGAAGAGCTTTGACAATGGGATGCCTTCCTTTCTGTGTGACATCAATTTAACATGGAAAGGTTCACATTTATGTTGCCTCACACCTGTATGCCTGAGAGACATAGAGGAAATATTTTGACCAAGGCTTTTCAGAAGCTTCATTTTTACTTCAAACAACTGATAATCCTTCTTTGAATATAAAAATTGGATCATTACTTGTCTTATTTAAACAAACCTCTTCCTCGGAACCATAAGCAGGGAGAGAGGAAATGCCTCCTCAAAACATATGTGTGTCAGGAGTTCTTTGCGGAAGAAACTTATTAATTAGCTCTTAGCAAATAAGTAGATGATTCCTTTCCTGAAAAGGCATCTGTGAGCCTCATACCTGTGCAGTCTCATGATTTCAGTGGAAGCAGTCTGAATACTGTTAAAGCTGTGCACATGGATTCTTCATAGATGTTCCCATAGTAATTTGACATTGTTTCTATGTGTGCCAGAAGTACTGGGAGCAGGGGAGGAGTGTGAAATATTGTATGAGACAGTCTGGAAATATCAGAAAAAATGTCTATGTACACACTGCTGTTTTACAGAGTGTTTAGTCATCTGAATTTACAGTAGAGAAAAAGTATTCAAGCTTTCCCCTCTGAAGCATACGGAGTGTGAGGAATTATAATAATAGTTTTGCTTCTAAACACGCTCATAGATACAGGCCTCATATAACTGATGATGACTAATAACCACAACATTTCTGTATTTGTAATTGCTCTGTTGCAATATATTTAAAAATCCTAAGTTAGTGCACAACTTGAATGCTGAGAGCTATGAATTGTTTGAATGGTATTGTTGAAGCAGTCTCAGTATGACTTCTACAGTTCTGCAAAATTATCTGGAATGTGAAAGCAAAACTTTCTTCCTTTAATGGCCTCAAGTAACTTCTTTAATATCAGGGGGTAGTTTGTTAATAGAGTTGAGATACCACTGAACCACACTCAATTTCAAATAGCATTGAGATGGTGTCAAATTATGTGGAAATCTTTTGAAAGCTATTAAAACAGAGTGGCATGGACTTACTTTCCAAGTTATTTATTATTTTTTATCAACAGAACTATTCACGTACTTACCTCATATTAACGTTTTTATGAGATATAAACTTGAGCAAATATCAAACCTTGCTCCTTGAATTTGCGGATTTTTTATTTCCACTCAACATGAAGATCTGAACTGAAAATCAACAGGCATTGGCATCAACTGAGGAAAATACAACTTTGATCACTTTTGATACTGTAGTAACACCCAGAGTCTGCATACAAGGCATTCCACAAATAAATTGTTGGTATTTTTTTTTCTTTCTTTTTTTTTTTTTTCTTTTTTTTTTTCTGATAGTATGTAAATCTAAATTGCAATAGAGAGCAGGTTGTTTAGAGCCTGTCTGCTGGTTATATACAGCTAGTTGCAGTGTTCTCTCTTCTCCTACTCTGTCCACATAACACAGGCAGCATTCTACAGAAGCAAATAGACAGAAGGTAAAATAATATCAGAACCTACTTGTCAAAATTTTCTCAATTTCTAGAATATGACACAATTCAATCTTTGGTTTATTTAGTCATGGGTGGATTTTAATTGCTGTTGTATTCTCTTTTTTCAATATATAGCTTATCACTATGCCTTTAATGTTTTTATGATAGTCATTATAATTGTTGGAGATATCTTCAGAAGTAATTTGCATTCCACTGAGCTGGAAGCATTCCAGAGTTTGCACTGCTTTGTTATGAGAATAGCTATAAAAACTGTTATCTGCTGTTAACATTTCCTTCTCTGTTTGAACTTTAAAATTGCTATCTGATTAGCCTGCTGTAAGTTGCAAAAGGTAAATGCAAGGCAATGTTTATAGCATTCTGATCTTTAGTGGTCATTAGAAAAATGCACAGTGTTGGCTCCTGATCCTTCTGCACATCTGAGAAATAGCTACCTACTATTCCGTTTTGCTGATATCCTACACCAGTATGAAACTTGGCTGACACATACGAGGCGAGGCTTAGATTGTCAGCCTTGTGGTTCACAAACATTTAGCTTTCCATGAAAATTCATTGCTGTTAAAAATAAATAGAGCTTTTTATTTGAATTTCACTTTGAATTTTTCTTACTGGTAGGAAGCCTGTTAGCTCATACTAAGTTTGTAGATTTCTCCTAAAGGTCTTAGAAAGAATGAATGATCCGGCTAAGGGAAAGCTGGCTGGCTTAGCTACATATTTTATGACCCCATTCTTAGTCTGGTCCTGACCTTTTGCAGAAAGATTTAAACATCCTTCATGTTCCAGCTGGTTCAGCTTACTAATTATGTAAAAGTGCTGAATTCTATTTTTACTTACCTTTGTCTTTGAAGACATGGAACCCATTTTGTGCCATTGGATTGAAGAGAGCTCTCTCAATGGACTTCCATAGCTTTATTGCTTTACAGAAGAGCTCTGAAAAATATCAGACAGTTTTGAACCATGCGAACTTTTGAAATACCTTTCCAAGTAGCTGAGTTTCCTTCAGATGACAGGGAAGTGCTAAAGACAATATGGTCCTATGGACCCTGAGCAGGCACCTTGCAGCTATTCCATCACGAGCGCTTGTTGAGCTACCAACAGTTACTGCAGCAACTGAGCAGCAACCAAGCACCCAACCTTTCCGCATAGAAAATTCACTGGCACAATAATTAACACTCATATAACTCACGTTATTCCATACCACCCCCAGCTTAAGTAAACTAAAATGCCATAATCCTCTAAAAACTTTGCAGTCGTATGCAATGTGAGTTATTTTGATGTCACAAAGGATAGATTACAATAATCTGAGAGTGAACAAGCAGGAAAATATATCGACAAATCATCCTGACACAGGTATTTACATCAATATAAGTTGTGACAGCAGAAAATGTTTAACAAATATAGAATTTGTGTTCAAACATGGTTCTGGGCAAATTTCTTTGATTAAAATGCAAAATTATGTGCAAGAAGAACTAATAAGAAAAACATTATTATGTGAAGAAAAAAAAGTATTAAGACTGAAATCTCAGTACATTTCCTGGTACATTAGAGAATTGTTTTTAACATTCTTGAATTACATGATCAAATAATTTTTCCCCCTCAAGGGGCCTCTTCCTCAATAATTGCAAAGGATGGATTGTTTTCTCTAAATGAGAAATTATTTCATATTTTGTTTTCTCATTCAGTGTCATAGAATCATAGAATCACAAGGTTGGAGTGGATCTAAGAGATCATCTAGTCCAACCATGGCCCAGTATCCTATTTCATGCACATTGTTCAAACATTGCTCAAAAATCAGAATATTTTGCCATAAGTTTCATTATATTTATCACTATCATTTATATATTTATTAAAAATTGAGGAATTCATTTTGAAAATGTATCAAGGAGAGAGGGAATTATATCATTTCTTCTGTTTAAGGTAATTGGTTTGCATATTAAATAAAAGTCAAACATTGCTAATTTAGGGTGCCTTATTAAGTATTGCAAGACTTGGCATTTTAAGATGAATTAGAGCCTTTAAACAATTAAAATGGCAGCATGCAGCTCAATGTAATTCAGAAGCACGTGTTAGCATTCAATATTTTTACAAATCTGGCATGAATTATCACACTGGTACCTGAAAAATGGAAAGTATCAAATTAGTGACTGTTGGACCTTGCACAACATCAAGCATGTTTGAGGCTTGAAGTTCCAGCATTCCCCTTACTTGATTGAGGACTGCCCCAGCTCTTTTACTCATATTGTGTCTTGTTCAGTAAGCAGTAAATATTTTTCTTTAATAAATTAAATTTCAGGTCCTTTCTCTGTTCACTCTTTAACCCTGTAACCATGTGACCCTCAATCTTGAAGGAAGCTGAAAAACAACGGCTGTAGTGTAATTAAAGACTGTCAGCTTCTGCATACACACAAAAGAGATAAATTCAGATTGCTTAGAAATCCAGTATTTTGTTGTTTCTTATTCTTAGTTTATAACTTTTTGAAATACGGTAATTATACTTGGCTATGTTTTGAAATAGCTGTCTAATGTAGGTTTGCAAAAAAACCCACAGACATACCAATACTCTGAGTAGTTTCAATCTAACTAATATTGAACTTGGTGACAAAATATAGATGGTTATGTTCATCTTTTGTATGGCTGAAAGCATTAGATCTCCAAATCTTACTATCAGCATGACCAATAGTAAACAGTCATCCCATTATCCCAAGAACATTTGGTAAAAACAATTGGATGAGTTGATACTGCCCTTTGGCTTCCATTTCAAGCTTGATGCTTCTTTCCTGTTCTTTCTAGTCAATTCTATTCTGAGATACATTTTTCTTTCATTTAGTCTTGTCCTTTCCAAGCATACAACCTCATTTAGTGTCAATTTCTCAACAAAGAAAAGTATTATTAGCTCTGAAATACTAATTGGGCTTCTAATGTTTTTTCTAATTAATTCTCAGAAAAATAGTATTTGGAATATTTTCTATTTTTCCTTGTACTCTGTCACTTGTATTGTTATCTTTATTCACTTTGGCTGAAATTGTCTAAAATGTTTATGCTCCCTAGGTTTCTTCTGTTTTCCCTAGAGTTAATGTTCCTCCATTCATGTATTTACTCTTCTGAATGAGAAACAAGATTTCAATTTTCACTGCATTTTTCTTAGCTTATTAATTACTTCTATATTTTACTCTTATTAATTACTTCTATATTTTTACTATGTTCCACTTCTATGTTTAACTTCATTCAATAACAGCTTTTATCTGCTCTTATTTACAAAATTCCCACAGAAGTTTTGAGAAAAATAACCATTGTCCATATCATTCTAGATCTGCTCCTGACCCTAATGGTTATATCACATGGATTTCATTATCCCCATTAGAAATAGAAATAAAATTAATTTTGAATTATTTTTGAAAGCACAAGAAAGATTTACAGGCACAACATTATATTTCTATCCCCAGTGAATAGTGTGAGAGTTTACAAAGGAAACCTGATGTTCTAGGGACAAAGAAATTCTGGCCATTCGGATTCCACATTGGTATATTCTGCAGTAGAATTTTTATTAGCTAGAAGAAGTGTCTTGGAACAAAAACAAAAAAAAAAAAAAAAAAAAAAAAAGAGAGAGAGAAAAATATTTCCTCAAGCAGTATGTCCACATTGATAAACTGATATATGTGTTATCATTCTCTCTCTGTAATTTTCCCTCCCCTTTTCTCTATTTACTGGAAAAGACAGACTTGTTCTATCTTGTCATGTGAAGCAATTAAAGAAGACTGAAGATGAACTTCTAAGCTCATGATGGGACATATATTTGGTTTCTGGTCTCTTAAATTCTTCCTCTGTTCTTTCACTG
Organism: Chrysolophus pictus; assembly: GCA_037305975.1. Classification (NCBI taxonomy): domain Eukaryota; kingdom Metazoa; phylum Chordata; class Aves; order Galliformes; family Phasianidae; genus Chrysolophus; species Chrysolophus pictus. The sequence goes on along the minus strand of CM074576.1, from coordinate 176,992,077 downwards.
TTTGTGAAGAAAATACAAGCAAGACCTGACATGTCAGAACATAAAAAGGAAAATGTGACTCAAGACCTTGCTAATGCTGACTGAAACAAACTCTGAACTTCCAGGAAGTTCAGTAAGATTTCAGGAACTTTTAATGAGAGAATTCCCCTGATGTTCAGAGATTGTTCTTCCTTGTTACAAGCAGCATCAAAAGTGGAATATTATGAAGCTATTCTGAGAGAAATAGTCTCAACATTTTCAAAGACAGCAGAAACTGGAAATTCCTCCGGATATCTCATCAGAGAGGAACAGATAAATATCACGGCTTGCTAGGTCATTTGAAGTCTATCCAATACTACTTTAATTTAAAGTTTTTTCTTCTATTACTTCTTAAAGCCAAATGATGCCTGTGGAGATAGCAAGGAATCAACTGCCTGAGGTCTTATCCATGTCATGCAATGTTGAGACAGCTTTTCTTCAGAATGAAGGTAGTATCTGAATCACAAACATTGCTATCAAGAGATCTTTCAGCTGTCATTCAGTTTACCTATGTTTTGCACCTGTGATGTAAAATAAAATTTTAAGACTTTTTGCTACTTTATTATATAACGTCTTGTCTCTAAAACAGAAAATGTCATCTCATTCTGTTACCTTTCTCCAAGATCAGATCTATAAATATTATCTAAGAAATTTTGATTTGTTTGATTTCCTGTATATTTTGATATTTTATTTAAAAATAAAAATATATATATATATTTTGATAAAATTCTGAACAGAATTAGGTATACAAACATCTTAATAAGATTATGGTGCATAAGACTGGTGCATAAGTACTTCTAAAGAGAACATATACACTGACAGACTCTCCAGACTAACTGAAATGAGACTATTCAATATAGTAATATTGAATATCCTTTCTTGCACACCGTAGATAAAATGCACAGAAGTTGCAAAGTCATTCTGTGTTTACAGCTGTTACTTTATTAAGGATTATTAAGGATTTTCATCTGGTTCTGGGGGAGAAATGGATTAAGGAAGTTCTGCCTATGAAATCCTCGCCGGTGACCCCCACTACCATCTCAATTACCAGTTTGGAGAGTGGCGACAATTTATACAAGCAGTGTTTTAGTTTAAACTACTTAAGTATTATCTTGACACTTTGAGTGGCATAAAATAGTACCTTAAAATATGTACAGACAACATGCCTCCTTGCTCTATCAAACAAAATATTGTAGAGATGAAAATTCTAGGGGATTTGGAGACTTAACAGAGAAAACAGTAGCTGGTGAAAGAATGCAGTTCCACTGTAACTGGCATAAATATATTCCACACTGAAAAGAATTCAGTATGTATAGCTCATGAATTCATCTTGATCTTCTGAATTAATTTATAGCAGAGAGGTAGACGTGCTCTTGCAGAAGGGTGGTGATGTGGAACTGGGAAGAGTTGCTGCAAAACTGTGACTGTGCGGCATTTTAACATCAATGCCACGAATCCTGAGCCAGATGCATTCAAGGCCTCGCCTGTGGCTTGATGACACATACCCTTTTCACAACAATCGGTGGATTTGTGGTAACAATCAAAAGGCATTTAAAATGCTTGGAATGTGGTTTAGAAACCCGCCTTGGCATCCTGCTTTTCATGTCATAGCATAAATGCCTGAACTGTTTTTATTGTTCTGCAACTACTCGTTTATTCTGAAAGAAAGTGCTTGGCCTGCAGTATTTGCATTCAACAATACTTGAAACAAGATGTTTAAGTCTTTTTTTGTTTATGCCATGAAATATTTCATATGAACAATGCCAACCGCTGGGTCAGAACCTTTTGGTTTTAAGTAAGAGTTTCTTCCAGGCTTGCTAACAGAGAGTATTTTTTTTTTTTTTTTAGAGAGACAGTTTCTGATAAACTGCCAGCTTGGAAATATGTTGCAGAACTGGAATTTCTTTTTAATTTATATTATAGCTATACCAAATTTGTAATATATTTCTGATTTCTTTTCCCTTTACAACTCTATTTTAACTGTTTGCATAATTAATTAATTTACAGTTGATGAAAAGCTACATAACTACTTTCAATAAAACCAAGAAAAGAGCGATGTTAAGGTGAAACAAATTTATGAGAAAATTATTTCTTTTGGGGGGAAGAAGGGACAAGGCAGAAACATACTTATAGCAATGGATAGGCAAGATATTATTTGATGTGTTTAAAAAACAGATTGATGTATTGATTAGTAGACCAGTAGTTCAACAGATAGAACAGAAGTGCCCTGTCCAGTCTTAAATTTCATGCAAAATATGTCTTAGCATTGGCAGCCACCAATAAGCTTTATCTCCTCTGGATTTTGCTTTATTTGACAATTAGCAGGCAAGAATAATTTTCTAAGTTTTAGAAAGTGAGGAATTAGTGTAAGAATTGGTAAGCCTTGCTACAATGAAAGAAGAGATTAGTTATCATGAGAGGGAAGGTTGGTTTACATAGATAAACTTTATCAAAAAAGTAAATGGATAATTTCTCCTGTAAAGTAAAACAAGTCTTGGACAGTTTATATGCCCAGATATTTCCCTTCTGATGTAGAGAATGGGATCATCAGCTTATATGAATTCACCAGAAAATGAAATTCATCTCCTTTAAACCAGAGGACCAGTGCAGGAGGAACCACAGTCACTGTTGTTATCATTCTGTATCATGGAGATATAAGTCAACATATGGGCTACTGACTAATTGAGTCAGTTTGACTGCAGATATCACTAGAATTTCCTGCCATCTAGTGACAATTCTACCACCCTTTCAGAAGAAAGTCTTGCTGCTCTTGTAACAGCTATTAAGATTGTGTAATGAGGAAAATCAAAGTAAATGGTAACTCAGGTTACTATCAAAACTTCAAACTACAAAGATCAGGACTTTCCTTTTTCTTGAGGAAAAGTGGGAGCTTCTATTATGAAGGCTATCCCCAAAGTAAAGTTTGTCACTTAGACCCCGCCCCAAGTCTTCACTGTTTTTCTTTCTTTAGTCATTATAACTAGATCAAGCCAGAGAAAATGAATTATATGACACAAATTCCATGTGTAATCCTTGGATTCTCAGTTACCTGTGGCAAAACTATTGCTATTACCACTACCACTACTGTCACTTAATTTAACCATAATAATGAGCATCATCTAAATGCTATCAGGATTTCTGCAGAAACTGCATCGCTTCCAAAGTAAGAGAAGATGGCTTATCAACTTCAGCAAACTCCAAAGATGTATTTCTATGTAGTTCATCAAATATTTTTTTATTCTATAAAATGTCAGAAAAAATTGTATCATTCAGTTTACAAAAAAACTGAATCAGGCAGAAATCTTATTTTAAAAACTTCCTCTGTCTGTTTGTTCATTCCCACATCAATGGTCATGATTGTGTGCAGAAGAGAACTTTAACAGAAGTAGCAATCAAGAAATATATCATCCAAGACTGTTCTACTTTTTTTAAATTTTAAATTGCATCAGAAATATGTCCTGTTCTGGAAATTTACATTATCATGATAACGCTATGCCCATTGCTTCAGTACCCTGTCATGGGAATAGACAGGAGAAAATCCTGTCTAAATTTATTCCTTCTTCTGAACTTTCCCTATTTATCACCATCTCAGCCCCTGTCAGACCGTCTCCTAGTAACTCTCATGGCCTGTATGCATGTAGTGGCACATAATATAATGTATAAAAAACACAAAACAATAGCAAGTACGATGTAGAATAAATTCAACTTATTCATAAGTAAAATTCCTAATATGAAAAATACCAACAAATAAAGGACTAAAAGTTGAAGTCTGAACATATAGAATTATAAAGAGAAATATTGGGGTGTGTAAGTTGGAAATAAAACCAGGAACATTTTAAAATACCCAAATAAATAGAAATGGGGAGAGAACAAGCTGCAAGAATAATATCCCTAAAATAGAGAAGTAGTGATTCCAAGTTTTAACATTCTTATGTTCATAATAAAATATTAAAGCATCATACAATGAACAGCCATACAATGTAGGGACAAAAAAAAATCTCTTTTTCCTTCATGTCAACCACTAGATCCGATAAATACTTGTATTTCATGGATAATACTATACACATTGCTGATGAAGAACTGGGATTCTTATTCTTGGAAAGTGAGAACTTCATCTGAAGATATTTTGATTCTCTCAAATTTAGTTCAGAACAGGTTCTTTTACTGCAGAGAAATGAACTTAATTTGAATGTCTCTTATTTCACTGCCATTTTGAACACACTCTGTGTGGTATCTTCAGAGCACAAAATTTAATGTATAATCCAAATAAAAGAACCACATAGAAGCTGTCTGTAAACTAGAATAACCTTTTTGTAATTTCTGACACTGCTTTTCTCCAGGGGAATCATCAGTATTGGTATCTGCTTAGTAACTGTTCTTGTGTCAAAGTTATTCTTTCTTCCTGCTCTCAGGCTGCCTTAGAATATTTTACTATACATAGTTCAAGACCTACTTGATGACTGATAATACCTTATTTTTTTAACAACATTGCTTTCATTTTAAAGAAATTAATAACACTCAACATGAAAAGGTCATTCAAATTGTGTATTAATTCAGATTTTCTCTGCCTCTAATTAAAACACACCATAAAGTCAGCAAAACAGTTTGAGGAGATTTATCCAGCTACTAAATATTTTCATAGGAGTTTTAAAACTCATTGTGTCTGCTGAAAATCATATTCTTCATTTTTATAATTATTACTATTATTTACTTACAGGTAATATCTCTTGATATAATTTAAAGTGTTAATTTACATATTTTTTTCTTTGAAAATACATTACTTATTTGTCGAAGATTTAAAAACCCTTGAGAATGGCTCTTATTAAAGATTGAAACACTTGGCTTTATAGCGAACAACAGTTTAAAGTTATTTGTAGTAGAAAAAAAAAAAACATTCCAGCAAGCACTGAGAAATTTCACTTTGACCCATTATAAAGCAGAGAAGTATAGCAATGCACTAGATACAAAATCCTTGTTAGTCTTAAAATGTGATTAATAGCAACCTGCAGAATGCTTGATATGCCTCCCTTTTATGCCTCATCTTTGTTAAGTATGTACATGCCATCTCCTTCAGCTGAAAACCATTCATTTCACAAGATCACTCTTGTTTATTGTCCCTTGAAGAATATATTCCTCTTCAGTTAATTACTTAAGGTAATTTTATGTAGGATATTGGAGTCATAACTTCGTTGCACAGAAACTACAACTTAATGGAAATTAAAGGCCATGAAGTTATTTGGCTAAGTTCAGATAGGAAAAGACTTATTCTGATAGAAGTTGTCGGAGTACTTCTTACTTCTTTTGGATCTATTTTTCTAAATGAATCTACCAGGAAATTTTTCAATTTTCATTTTCTAGGAACAGCTGTCAATATATCATTTCACAATACCCCTAAATGTTACAAATATCTTTATGAAATAATCAGGCAGATATGACATATTTACTGATTAAAAAACTGAAAATTATTCACGTAAAATTTAACCTTCCATTTCACTTACTGGTAAAGTCAGTAGTGGTTTATTTGTGACAAGACTGCAGAACTTACCTTCAAACAGGTATTTCAGTAGTAACTGTATAAAGCCCAATATCCTTCTTAAAGAATTCTAAGCCATATATCTTTCATAAGATATCTGAGAGATCACTGAGTGATTAATTAACTACAATGGGTGTCAATATAAAATCAACTGTTAAATCCAACAATATAAAATAATGTCATGCATATTATTCTGAAAGTTATTTTCCACCCCCAATATCTGTGTGTGAACTGTAAAAATAAGAGTGCTTCCAGTAAAAGGATGTGAAAGATTAGGGTTTATTCAAGTGTGTGGGCACAATGTGATGACTAGATATTTTTCTATACGACTATTCTGTAAAAAATGTAGTAGTATATTCCAGTGTAGTTCAAGCAGAAAGATGCTGCAACTGTTTTTGTCACATTGACATGACAGGACAATACCTTAAGCAACCTTATGTTATTGTCTTTCCTGAGTCACAGGCATTCACTTACCATTTTGCAATATCTGGTATGTCCTGCTATCATTAGATTTACAATGAGGAGATGAGTTTCACGTGCTTTCTACTTCTTTCTGCCTCTAACTCTTAGTAAAAATATTTGAGTGCCATAAAAAACATCAAAAGGACTCATGTTTGGCCAGAGGGGAACTCAAAATATACCAAAATAAAAAATAAATAGCAAGTTTACAAATCTGAATATGGTGCCCGTACTTGTGGGTCTTGAACAGAAAAGATTGGGATGACACATCTAAATTTCAACAGGAGTTTTTCTGGGCTACTAACTAGCCCAGAGAGAAGAGGAGACCACAGCCTTTTTCAGCTTCCCTGCCCTTGGGCTGAGAGCTATACAATGTGCTTGAAGCAAAGCACTACAATCTTCCCTGAAGAGTCTTTCTTTGATTCCAGGAAAACAGGTTTTAGTGAACCTGAATGGTAATTACTTATTTTAAAAGCTTCAGTATTTGGTCCTAGTCTTTCCTAGTCTTTGATATTTTTGCTTCTGAATATTAAAAGTCAGGCAATACTCATATTGTGTTGAAGAATTTTTCCCCTGTTCTTGCCCACCAGATCATTCTTAAAAAGTAAAAAAGAAGACCTGGTCAACTACTACTAGTGTATCAAACAAAATCTGATCTCATAGGAGAGAAAACACAGGTCCTAAATATCTCACATCTGTAGATTGCTTTGTAAGCACTCTGTACCCACCGCAATGTAAATGGCACTGGAGATTTCATGGAAGTACAACTATTTCACAGGTAGCTTCCAACACATGCTATATGAAATGAAAATGAAAATGAAATGAAAATGAAAAATACATGCATCTGTTGTGAGCCCATATTAATTCTTCATACATAACATCAAACTGGTTTTAAAGTGTTACTATATTATGGCAAATAATATTTTCTCCTTCTCAAGTATAAGCACGTGTAAGTTACTCTGAAAATAATGTCTCCTATTTATTTTCATAGGAATAACATATAACAGATACAAAGAATGCTGTAACTATTTGATAGAGCAAATTCTAAACTACAAAATACTTTTTCAACATAGTCACAAGCATTAGTTGCACATTGTCATGAATGATGAACAAGAGCCTGCATGTTGCACTCATAAAAATCTGCACAGGTGGAGGACACACTATTGCTGTCGTCAATGTTCAAATGTGCCACCCCCTTCCTCACTGTGCTTACATCCACTCTTTGGTCTCCAAAAATGTTTTGCAAACATTAATGAATAACAATGAGTGCAATTTTTTTTCACATGGAGGAATTCAATGACTCACCTTTGCTTCATGCACACTACTACTTGGCTAGTAGCAGTGAACTTACTTGCAAACTGATTGCAAGTCTCCTAATTCTGCTTTATATGTTTGAATTTCTGAATAAATGGAAACTGCTTTTAAAACCCTTTAAGGATGGGCCATAGATTACTACACATCACAATATTGAGAGAATTTAGAAATAATTAATCAAAATCAACAGACACTGTTAAGTGTATTGAATTTTCTCCACCATCTGGAAGTCATTCTTAACTGCAATTATTCCATTAAAAACTTAAAAGATAGAATCATATACATTTTTCATACAGTAGCATTTAATAATCTGATGAAAAACCTTTGAAATCAGTGATTTTATTAAAGAGTGTAAAAAAGTGCCTTTTAATTACTATAATTTTCTATGGGTTAGAATACAAATATTTGTGGTAACTTCATGACACTTTTGAAAAATGTTCATGTTTTCATGTCTTTTCCTTGTTCATTAGTATTTATCATTTCTTCTGTATATATTATAGTCATAGGTCTCTGTAGAATAGACTAGACTAGACTAGACTAGACTAGACTAGAATAGAATAATGCAGAGGGAAGAGATCTTCAACAACCATTTTGTCTAACTGCCTTACCTCCAAGGCTAACCAAAACTAGAGCATATTATTGAAGGCATTATCTAAATGAACGGTCTTGGTTCATCATCCACCTCTTTAGGAGGTCTGTTCCAGTATTTGAGTATCCTCACAGTAAAGAAATTCTTCCTAATGCTCAATCTGACCATACCCTTGTGCTGTTCTGTGCCATTCCCACTTGAACTGTCAACCATTCCCAGAAGCAGAGACCAGCATATCCCTCTGCATTTCCCCTCATCAGGGACCTGCAGGGAGCAAAGATGTTGCCTATTAACCAATCAGCCCTCCTGTAGTTGCATTCAAATACTTTATCATCCTGATTAGCTATATCATATAGCCCAGAGCCGCACACAATATTCAAGATGAGACCACACCAGTGCTAAACACAGCAGGAAAATCACCTCTTCTGACTGTATGACAATGCTGTTTTCAATGCGCTCAAAGTGCAGTTTGCTCTCTTGGCAGCCAGGGCACATTGGTGGGCCATACTGAACCTGCTGTCACCAGTACTCTCCCATAGAGCTGCTCTCCAGAAAATCATCTTCCACTCTGTGCCTGTATCCATCACTGCTCTGTCCTATACTTCCTTTATTAATGTTTCAGAATGTAAATCTACATGTACATTTCTTGCAAGCTCATGTAGATAGCTGAGTCAATGAAAACCACTAAGATCTATTATGTCAGTATCTAATGCAAAATTTTCCAAGTCCATAATTTGTTGTCTCTTGAAGTCATTAGGCCTTTTCAGACTAAAGAGTAGCGATTCACACACATATTAATTCTTTGTAATGAAATCCCCTATGATACTTTTATTATTGGAATTTATAGAGCATGAACAGTAGAGCTGTTTCATAATTTCTCATGAAATTATGGATTTTCCCAAATTACTCAAAATGCAGTGATTCACAGCATAAAATAGTGTTCTGTAACATCTAATTTTCAAAACCTAAACATTTCTTTGGTTGTGAAGTTGCCTAAAGATTTTGAAATGACTATCCTTTTGAAAAAATTGAACTGTCTAGGAGGAGATTTATTGATATGATTGACACTGTGTTTAGTTTAACTGACATTCAACTGCAATCTTTAATTCTAAAAAAAGTTACTGCCCAAGAATTTCTTAAAAGCCATATGAGAGGTGCAAGAAAAAGAATGTATCATTGGTGTTAAATGGACACTGGTAGTGCTAATTTGTAGTAATATAACTCTTCTGCTTTCATTTACATCACTATATGAACGATCATATTTTCCCTATTGATATCTTGTTATTTCCAGATGTGGGAAAAACTTTGGGGAAAAAAGACTTGCTTTTGTCTCATGGAATATAATTCAGTGAAAGGGTAAAACAGATGACACTCAGCAGCCTTTTCTATTCTCACTGGATCTGCAGGAAGTCTTTGTAACTGATGTTTCCTTTCATGTTTCCTTTGAAAATGTGCACTGAAAAAAAAAATGTAAACAAATATGAAAAATAACTTGAAAGGCAGAAAACTACCAGAAATGATCTATGTATATTTATACGAAAACACCTATATCCATTAAAAAAATCTTTGCTAATAAACAGTGAAAGCCACATATTAGTACAGTAGCAAATTTAAGCTTTTTAAACTCTGGAAATTTAGAATTAAGGGACAGCCTATCCCAGCAATATTTACCAGCACTTGTTGTATTTAACCTGAACATTTTAACTGCATATCAGAAAATATCATACAAAATTACTAAGTTTTTTAAATTTAATATACAGATAATTTGATTTTAAATTTACATGAAGTTTTTTATTAGGCAGTAAATTCAGGACTTCCACATAGAATACTGAGCCCACTTGCTACTAAATTGGTCAGTTCCATTATTAAGCAAAAGTGTTACTTTGTTTCACATACCAAAGAGATGAAGGCTCATTTAAAGGTTAATAATTTTGCTTATTTAAAGTTAGGGCTTGCAATTTTTAATTGATTTTATTCTGTAAGGAAAATAATAATAGGTTTAGTTGAACAGTTTTGCCACAAACTGAAATTTTATATCAAGTTAAAAATCAAAACTGCTCTTTGTATTTGCTTGTGAACGTACTGATTTTCACTGCATTTTTTTTTTCAGTTGAAATACAAAATTTAAATATATAAAGAATTAATTAGGGGATAGGTTCAATTTTCTTTCTAAGAACGATGAGATTCCAAATCACATTTTCATATCCCAATTGTACAAAGAGGATGGGAAGTATATAGACATGAAAAAAGAAACTCTGTGAACAAAAATGTTAAAGATATAAACTATGCAAGACAGCTGTCTTTTGTCATACCTGTCCTAAGTCTTACTCAGGTATTGTCTTTAAGTTATTTAGTGATAACACCCTTTCAAGCAGATGTCACCTCTGCTTAAATAGCAGTTTGTATAATATAGTCAAATCTCAATGTACTGGAAGCTCACACAAATAATTATTGAACAATGTTCGATAAAAAATTAAAATGGTACACATTGACTAAAATAGCTATATACTGAATATTAATTATTATCAAATATTTGGGTATTTCTAATATTTGTTTTCTGGAGATTGGAAACATTATACTAGGACCAACCTAAATTAGCTACACTGGAATACTTGATTTGCGTCATTTAAAAAATGGGAAAAAAAATGGAGAAGAGAGAAGAATTTCTTTGCCAATATGTACCATATACTCTGAAAAGATCTTTGTCAATATTTCACATTAGTAGCTTGTTGAGCTCTCCATCTTTCTTTGCAGTCTGTCAATAACAGAGATATTTTTAAATTTGACATTTTAAGAAACCTTCAAAGGACTGTGTCCAAGTGACCCACAGTGCTCCAAGCTGCTTGTGATTTTTTAGTAGAGCTTCTATTTCTTTCCTACTTATTTCTATTCAGATTGAACAATGTTGGGTAACAAGTACGAATTATAAAAAAGACTGAAAGTGATTTTAGTTTACTGAAGAGATAGCAAAAGATTGTAGGAAAAATAATACCTCATTTTTCATACTCTCTCCAGAAAGAATATTGGCTGAAGAGGAAAGAGGAAAAATTATTGAGGAAATATAAGAATTTATTTCATTTTCTTGTTTCATTTCTTTTGTTTTATTTACAATGGCTAACAAACTCTTTTTAATTCATTATATGGTGATAAATGATTATATATCGTGCACTGAAGGAACAGACTATGTAGAGACAGTACAGAAAGGTTAAAACAAGTCAGAGAAGGAGAAAAAAAAAAAAAACAGAAGAAATCATCATTAGAATAGACAGATGACACGTATTCCTCTTTAAGAAGCAACAAAAATAATGACATGACATGGAGGAACTGAAGTATATGTACAACTCCATAATAGAAAAAATACCTTTATGACTGCATTAATGCAAGTTAGTTCCACTTAACACTTTTAACAAAGGAACTGAAATATGGGCTAATAGCATTATTTCACATTTGTGGAAATAGTGAGAGACACATGCACAAATAACAAATCTTGCAGGTTCCTAAGAATGTATTTGTGCCAGTTGGTATTTTGCTATGCTGACCATAACACATTTGGAATTTATGAAGAAATGTTGACATTGTACTTTAGAATGTAATCTCAACAATGACAAATCATTCTGGATAGAAATCACATTGTAAAATGTGCCAAAAAATCTTGTCTGTTTAAACAAGGCAAAAGAGAAAAACAAGAGTACATATATTCTAAACTCTTCAAAGTCAGATGAAGTCTCAGTCACAACAATTTCAATATACAGTGAAACAAAAATTTTCAGATAATAGTTCACTAACATTCTCTTTATGAAAAAAGAACAAATATGAGGGTTTTGTGAGAATATGACGTGCATAGAGCAGAAATCTAGTAAATGTTTACCAAAAGTATAAACCCTAGTTTTGATCTTTTCTTTCTTTATAAATTCCTTTGTTTTCAGAAATAGAGTATGATATAAAGAGAATGTGTGACCATACTTTAACATGAATTTCCCACATAGGAGAGATACAGATAATTTGAATAATAATTGAGACAATGATCCACATTGCCTTTGAAAATGGGAAATAAACAGAAGATGTATAGGAAGGAAGAGCAGTAGATATTTAAATATCTTCCTCTTGGTTAATGGAAGATTCTGTGGGAGATTCTTTCATCCTTTTGAATCTCCAACACAGCTTTCCATTTAATGAGAAGATTTTGTTTTATTAAAAGTAGTTTTGCACGATGTGACTCTCACTTTAAGAAATAACATGGAATCAAAAAATGATAATTTATAACTGAAGATTGAAGAGGTCTTCAATTTCCAAAAGTTTTGATCTCCAAAATATTCTAAAATATCCTTATTTTTTCAAAAATGAACTGTGAAATAAAGGTCCATGCAGAAAGAAAGACAATCCTTAAGCTGAAAATTCTGAATTGCTGACACAATTCCTCTCTGGATATGAGAATTCTCAGAAACAGGATTTGAATTCTGCACATTAGAATGAACTCATTAGTATTAGAAGAGAGATCTCCTGTTCACAGGTGCAGGCAAAATATTTAATCCTCTGATACTGTTCATTACCACAGAATGTAGAAAAAAACTATATTAGAGCACTCATCCAGTTTAAACAAATTGTGTTACTCACATCACACTGCTCGCTCAGTACTGCTCTTTTGAGACAACAGAGACACAGAAACCATGAAACTACCGTTTATTTAGTGTGTTTTCATGAGAGGAAATGTTCTACAAAAGTACAGAAAACGTGAGAATGGATAGCAGGAGTGGAGATTAAGATCTTAGATTGACCTTTAAACATAGCAACTGAAGAACATTGGGTGAACCTGTTTTCTCTACATTTGCCAAATGTGGGATACTGCTAAGTTTTTACGTGCAGTGGACATAGGAGACTGATAGAAAACTTCTGACTAAGACTGAATACACACATTTAACAAGGCAATTAGTGATATGAATAACTTACCCAGACCTCTGATGGATCCTCTATCACTGACAGCTTTAATGTCCATGTGGGAAGGCAGTTATTCACTTTCATGTTCAATATGCAATTCATTTCAAACTGAAATTATTTCAGGAAGTTCTGTGTTTGCCAGCATTAAGGAAGGTAGTGGAATAACGATGGAGTTAATTTGTTTTGTTCCTGAAAGCAGGACAAATGCAAAGGCTAAAATAAATATCTGAGGTCATTTCTGCCTATTGCAAAATCTGTTGTAACAGAGTCTAGGTAATCATCTTCTTTCAGCTACAGGTTTTTCTTCTCCAAACATAGAGTCCTCTCTTGGTTGTAATATGTAATATTTAGGATAAATAATTACCTTTTTCTCATATAAAAATCTTTACTCATTCTCATTTTTGTATTCCATGTACATTCCTTTGTACCTAGTAAAGTGTAACCTAAGTGAATTATTGAAAAAAAAATAAATAAGAAAGATACTTTAATCAAAAGACTTTACTATGATTGATTTCCCCACACATACTATGTGGAACTAATGAGCATTGTGTTTTTCTTCTTATCAGTGTTTTGATATTTACTCCTTATGGAAATCTAGATTTTATGAGTTTCAATTCCTGAATATCGTTTAGGATCCAAGTGTCTTCCAGCTGAAATGACTTTAAATCATGTTTAGTTAACACTTACACTAGGCATTATTTATGGTCAGACATTATCCTGAAATCATGGATTGTTTGTAAGTATTTAAAGCAAATATTCAGGTTCAGTAGAAGTAATAATGGTGGCATCATCATCATAATCATCATCATCTATAGTTATTTTCTGTTGTGTTCTTCCAAGTTGTATCCCTGATAGATGACATGATGGATTCATTCGTTCCTACCCTCTTTGCAAATATTCTGTGGCCACTGCCAAATGCAAAAGAGGCAGTGGACGTCTCATTCCTCTCTGCAACTGAAACAAGAAAGATTTAACCACAGTGATTTAGACGGATGCTGCTGGTCTTATATAAATAGAAATAATCCATTGAAGTACCTGTGGGAGTGGGAAAGAAAATGTTCATGTGGGATGGAACCTTAAGTAGGGTGTTCTGCTCTATTCTATTAAAGATATGTTTACCTCAGTGAAAGAATTAAATTTATTTATTTGTTTGTTTGTTTGTTTATTTATTTATTTTTAAATCTGGCACCATGAACAGTTCTAGCTGCTTTGTATTATATGTGAAGTGTCTTAATAGACTTGGAACTATGTTAACATGAAAAGAGAATGTGGTATTCATTGGGCAGCTAGTGTTTTCTGATTCTTTTATCTTGGTTCACAAGATGGTTGGACCTCTTAAATCATCACAAGGTCAGAACTTTACAGAGAAGGAGAGTGTAACAGAATAAAGTCCTCTCAAGGGTACTTCTGAAACATCTATCAAAATTCACAGGAGATGTTCACAAATCTTGGAGTTTTATCTTTGCTTACACCTCTTTCTCAAATCTAAAGAGCTATATAGTTGTTTCAGAGCCTATATATCCAAAGCACTGAATCATTTTTAAGGTAAGTAAAGAAAGCAAGACTTATTTGCATGCAAGGAATACAACATTTAATTGCTCCTATAATCTGGCTTTTTAGACTTTCTGTAGCCTGCAAGTCATTCTTTCTTATTGCTATTTATTTTTTTCTTTTTAGAACTACCTGTTTGCATGTGTACTATATTTTGAGTTTTCATATCTCATCAACATATTCATTCTCCTTAATGTAGATAACTTATGATACACTCTTTTATAAATATTTTTGCTCATATTTTAAAGCATCTCTTCCTGTTAATCACCAGGTCACATTTTACGATTATCTGGGTTCTTCTCTACTCTTCTTCCTCGTATAGGAGACTGTTTATTGACTTTACATAAAGACTTATGTATGGCTTACTATATATTTACTTCAGGCAAGATCTAGATTTTTTTTTGACATATCTACATTAATTCCCTAAAGCCTGGTTGTTAAATACCTGATCACTGGCTGAAATCCTAGACTGCATAAGAAAAATGCCCTAATTTGTCCAATTTTCTATTTTTTTTTTGAGTGGAGGAAACTGAGGGTGCAGGAGGGAAGGGGCATAAGCACTTTACTATTCTACATTTCAGGTTTTTTTGTTTGTTTGTTTGTTTTTGTTTTTTTTTTTAATTAGCCATTTACAATTAAATTAAAGATCTCAAAAAATGATTGCATTCAAAAATATTATTTTTTTTACTTTTAATGTAATTTTTTTTGACATACACTTCAGAAAATACTATTTGCTTTGAATTTTGTTTTCATTTAGAGTATACAGTGAGATAACAATTATTAATTACCTAATAAATAAGCAATCCATGGAACTTCTTTGTCACATGTCTGGCAAATACAGGTCTGGACAGAGATCTCACACTAGTCCCCATGACCAGAATTTATTAGCAGTGTGGACTGCCAGCCCAAATAAGCTTTACTAATTAAAATATCCGGGAAGGTTTAACTAATTGTTGCGTTGGCTCTTCATTACCCATAGATGAAATAAAGTCCCATACTGACTCAGGATGAAAGATTAAAGTGAGATGGTCCCTGACTCAGGAAAGTAGATTTGCTTATCTGTCTTTCAAAATTAAAACTGTAAACTAAATGGGATTGAACTTCATGTTCAATCATGTTTGTTTGTTTGTTTGTTTGTTTGTTTGTTTGTTTTTCCTTGGAAGGATTTATTTTTTAAAAGAACAGCATATACAAACGAAAAGGATAAAATAATCAAATTTCAAATTCTCCTAAGTAAATGATTACATGCTCTACATGAATTAGGACAATTTGCTAAATTAGGAATGGATATGCCACATAAGACTTTGTTAGATTTGAAAAAGAATTATTCAGACAGTGTGGAAATACAAAATTAGCTTATGCCACACTAATTTACTCAATGATTTTTTCTGCCTCCCTTGAGTGTTGTGAGACAATAATTATCTCATTCTCAAGTTGCCGGACATACAGTAATTTAAACTATCCAATTTAACTATCTTTGTTTCTTTGTTAATCATTTTAAATTATAGCCATTAATTAATTTGAATATATCAGATGTGAATAGAAATCAGTAGTTTGGAGCAGTATTTTCCATGTAATGTACAGTATGCTGTAATTAAAGCTAGATGAGCTCTTTAAAAAAAAATAATTCCCTTAATTTGTCATATATGAGCACATGGTGAGCTTAATTAATGTCAGTAGGGTAAAATCAAGCATTTTAAAGTGCTAATTTAGGATAACAGAATATGAGCTGCTGCAATTTGGAAATGCTAATTCATTTCTAATTGTGTGGTTTGTTTCTGAAGCATTTCATTGTTTTAGACACAGGACAACTGAATGCGAAGGAGGAAGTGGTCTACAATATTTTAAGATATACTTTCTGGTTGTCTGAAAGCATAACAGTCTTTAAAATTTCAGATAGAAATATTATAAATTGTGCAGACTATAATCAGATCTCTGTTACCTGGAGAAACTGAGTACAATTTTGGCACTTACTGCAAATAACACTGCAAAAGGATTCCACCAGACTCCAAGCAGAAGAGCAGCTTATGTTGAAACACTGTGTAGGCAAGTTGTCCCTGAGGTGGCTTGTCCATTCAGAAAGTTTTTGCCAAATCTAGCTCAAGTACAAATAATTTTTTAACTCTGTTTCCATAAACCGAGTTTCTGTATTTGAGTTCCAGTGTTTTTTAAGATAAAAAACTGTCTTAATAGATGGGCCCAGAGGGTAGTGGTCGATGTCGCAAAGCCTAGTTGGAGGCCAGTAATAAGCAGAGTCCAGTCTGGTGGAGGCAGGTTTTTCCAGCAATGCCCAGTGCCAGGACAAGAGTTGCAACACAGATAGTTCTGTCTAAGCACTGTGTGGATAATGGAGTACTGCACAGGTTGCCCACAGATTCTGCGGAGTCTCTTTCTTGGAGACCTTCAAAAGCCACTTGGACATTATCCTGGGCAACCTGCTCTTGGCTGGCCCTTCTTGAGCAGGCTTGGGCCAGGTAGCTTCCAGAGGTTCCTGCCAACCTCAGCCATGGTGCAGTTCTGCTACAGTCCTTGTTCAAGCCCCCACCCAGACACATGTGTGATTCTGTGATATCCGTGATTCTGAAAACATGAAAAGCCTTATCTCCTAACTGGATCCAACATGGATTATAAAGTTGTGCATAGGCTGACACAATTCTGACTACATAACGTAGTCAAGTTAGCTTTATTTGAGTGAAGTTATTTAGTAATAAATTAATAACTTCACCAAAACCTAAGCTGCCAATACAGTAGCACAGTTTTTGATAAAAAAAGAGTTGGTTCTTTAAGGGCTCAACGTCCGCTGCATGGCGTGCTGCATTATTCACTCTGCAGTTCTTCAGATGTCCTACAAAATAACTTCATTTTTTAAATAACTTCCATTTCAATTTTGTTCACACCCCAGTTTGTTTTGTGTGTGATAACAGAAAAGTAGCCAGGAGATGGATGGGTCAAGCTAATTGCAGATCATTGTAGATATTATTTCAGAAGTACACCATTTTTCAGAATAAATATAAAGAGCTGGTTCATTGCCTGAAACTACTTGTGAGCAGCAAAACAACGGGTTCAGAATATCAAAAGTCCTACATTACATGAATCAATCAAATGACACTTAGTGCAGGAATATCTTTCAAAACACTTTCTAAAAAAAAAGATACAGTTTGTTCTGATTTGACGATGAAGTTTCCTTATAAATTTTCCAAAATAGAGTATACTTATTTGGCTGAAATGTTCAGAGTTTCCACTGTTGTATTTCATGTTGTATGGCTGAGATTTCCACTTCTCTGATAACTGCATTTTTGTAGTGCTATGTACACACAGTTGTAAAATTCTCTGTATCTACTAGGGTAATAGTGCTATACAGTAGATATAATATTATTATCATACTTCTGGAAAATCACAGCAATCTTCACTTAAAGCACTTCAGCCAGGTCAGTGACCTTCTGATGAACAAAACCGACAATATAGTTTGCAAGAATCAATTTTTCTACCATTGACAGGTGCTGCATTTTCCCCTATACAGAGGCCTTTATGCTAAATATTCTCATTTAAATTAATTTCTAAGGGTAATGAGGCCTTGCACTGAGAATCTAGTTATCTTCTGGATATTTAGCCTTGTTCACAAGAGGGGAGAAAAGATTACAGTTATATTAGAGCCAAATAAGGATAAGGTTTTTCATCTCTTTTTTTTCCTGTAAGAAATTCCATTTCAGAATTGTGTTAGTATTTTAGTACAGTACTATCCTGACAATTAGCACCATCATTTCCTTGACAGGGCCTAATAATATGGCATAACCTATGACATGGCTCTGCCCGCAGCTGTACAAGGTAAATAAAAGCTGATGAGGTAACAATGCTACCTTAAAAATGCCTGTTTTAATTGAAAAATGATTGGAATATAAAGAAAAGTAAACTTGGGGAGAAAACACAGTCATCATAAATTACCCCATAAGCAGTTCTTGTAACAGTTCAACTCAGTTTTACAGATCAAAACATTTTGATTAAGGTCAGAGAAAAATCATTCCTATTTAAATATTCAGCTGACCTAAATCTCCCAAACTTTTGAAGTTCCATCAGCTTACAAAACATGCAATAATTATTTAGAATACAGTAGCAGAATTCAAAGCCATCAATTGTACTTCAGATGTAATTGCTTTCCAGGCATTAACAAAGACCTTTTCAAAGACTGATGCTCGGACAAACAAGACATTCATTTGTAGCTTTCTGCTTCCTTAACATATATTTTATAGGGAGAAAAATTAATTATTCTAGGTTTGTTTACTCGATGTCTGTGGAAAAATTGTGGTATAAATTAATAACTTGGTTTGGTGATGGAAACAGAGTAATTAAATTACAAATGGGATTTTCCTTAGATTTGAATAATCAAATCAATTTGAGGAAAAATTTAACAATATGTATTTAAACAAGTTTTAAATTCTTTTAATCCTTGAAAACTTCTAGTGGCCATAATTTTTTTAGTAATACTGTTCTAATATATCTCAAATCAGTGAGTGAACAGGTAAACAAATTAAGCCAAACCAGACTAGATGTCTGTTACGAGTGTCTGCAGTGTGATGGCTGGCAAGTTTTGACTGAGTCTATATTTATTATAGCACGTATTTCTTGTGTTTTGGTAGATTTTTATTAGTGGTTGTATCTGCTGACTGCTGACTTCAACATACTATTTTAAAATTATTGCAATCAATACAAATGTTTCCAAATAACTTCTACAGTGTCTTGTTTTTGCTATCATAGCAAAACCTGTGCAACTGTGTAAGTGAGGTGGAGAATATTTATATGCCAAATTAATTTTATAGTTGTGAATCTAGAAACATCCTCTCATGGCAATAGGGCTTAATACTAGAATAGTTCAAAAGAGAAAAAAAAAACAACAACAAAAACTGCCATGAACCATAATTTTTTTCTTTACCTGGAATTTTGTGTTGCAATTACAGAAATATGTATCCAGGATGTTTTTACAGATATATGTACAGTTTTCTACACCTATCTGTTTAATTCATATCTGTGAATTGTTATGATCTATGTTTTTTCTCAAAAATATTGTAAACAAAAATGAAAAATTTCCTACTGACAAAATAAGTATGCTTCATTTATGACAAAAATAGGCTGAAAGTAAATATAAAGCCCACTGCTATGTTTTAAAGTAAATCTGCTGTTGCATTTTCTGTTCTTTCCAGCTGCTGTTCACAAAATGAGACATTCAGAGCTCTTCTAGCTCCCTTAACTCTAGAGGAACCTGGCAAACCTGTGATTTTTTCAGTCTCTTTACCAATGCTTCCATTTTCTAGAAAGTTCATTACCTTTGTAACTGGGTTTGAAGGCAACCGAAGGCTCAAGAGTTTGAGATAACACATACTCTACAGTATATCAGAAGACATACACTTTTTTGTCATAAATAGTAAATAAATACTGAATTTATTTTCTACGAATTGAATACTGTCCATTCTACTTTGATAAATCTGCATGGTAAGTTAAAAATACTCAAAAGGAATGACTGAAATCACTCAGGTTTTTTTTTTTTTTTTTTTTTTTTTTTTTTTTTTTTTTTTTTTTTTTTTTCTACTGGCTCTACATCTGTTTCTAATTGTGCTAACCTCCAGAACTGCCAATTTGGATCTATCTTATATACTGTTTTATGACTGGCTGTGAAACTGACATACCTTGAAATAGTGCAAAACTGCCATGGTGTTGACCTGGGAAATGAGTTAAGAAAAAAACAAGTAAAAAAATGTATGGTGAAATGTAGGGAGGGTTGTTTGATTTGTAGTTTATACAGATTTGAGATCACGATTATCTAGCTATATGTACAATCACCATAAAAGTAATTCATACAAGTAAAGTCACATATTAAAAGCATTAAGCCTAAGCTGGAAGCTTTGTCTCAATTCCAGAGCAAGGTCAACCATCTAGCTGACTGAAGGAACCAGTATATTTTAAGATCTCAGATTTCATTAAAGCTTTTGATACTGTTTCTCACAGTATCCTTCTGGACGAAATGTTCAACACAGAGCTAAACAAAAACATAATGTGATGTGTGAATAATTGTCTGACAGGTCAGGTTCAAAGGATTACAGTAAATGGAGTTACATCAGGCTGGTGTCCTGAGGGTGGCAATCACCAATCACGTGAAGTTTAACAAGAGTAAGTGCTGGATTCTGGATTCTGTGCCTGGGAAGGGACAACCCTGGCTATACATAGAGACTGGGAGATAAGATGCTGGAGAGAAGCATAACAGGAAGAGATTTAAGGGTCTTGGTCAACTGAAAGGTAAACATCATTCAACAGTGTGCACAGGTAGCCAGGAAGGCCAACGATATCCTGAGATGTACCAAGCATGACATTGCTGGTTGAGGGAAGTGATTTTTCCACTTTCCACTGCACTGGTGCGGCTTCACCTTGAGTACCGTGTGCAGTTTCGGATGCCACAATACAAAAAGGACATAATTAGAGAATGTCTGAAGGAGGGCTACAAACATGGTGAAGGGTCAGGAGGGGAAGTCATATGAGGAGCAACTAAGGTACCTTGGCTTGTTCTGCCCAGAGAGAAGGAGACTGATGGCCTACAGCTTCCTCACAGGAAGGACAGGTGCTGATCTCCTCTCTCTGGTGACAGTGACAGAATGGCAAGAGGGAACAGCAAGAAGAAGACAGAAGAGGGGAGGTTCAGGTTGGATATCAGGAAAAGATTATTCAAACCGAGAGTTTGGTCAGGCACTGGAACAGGCTCTCCATGGAAGTGGTCACAGCACCAACCTTGCAAGCAGTCGTGGTCTCAATCAGTCTGAATTTTCTGTGGTCCTACATGGAGCCAGAAGCTGGACTCAGTGATTCTTATGGGTCTATTCTTTGATTTTATGATTCTGTGATTCTATGAAATGTCATTTCAGTGGCAGTTAGAGCTTCTGTTTCAAAACAATACATTTGATACATCTATAAAAATGTGATTTAATTACAAAATGTTGTGTCTAAATAAAATCTTTAACAGAGTTAAGTTTGCTTCTTTTTCTTCTCCTTCCTTTATGCATGTGTTGAAATATTTAAGAGATTCTGTAGGTCAATATTTCTGCCTCTTACCTCAGCTGAACTACATTAGGTACATCTCAGTACTCAACACTAGTACAATAGACCTAGCCTTCACAGGTACTTCTCTTATGTGATCTTTATTTAGCATTGAAGTTAATCTGTTAAAAAACAGTGACAGAGTTTCCAGGATTCTATGCTAATTTATTTCATGAAGTTGCAGCAGGATTATCCTGTTTGAATTAAATTTATTCAGAAGATTAGGTTCTACTATTAGAACAAATCATAAGAAATAATTTAAATGCAACATCAGAACATGCGGGTTCATAAACAAAGCAACCCGGTATTCTTTATTGTCTTTCGTGTTCTCATTATTCTAACCAGAGCCTATGTATATCCATTTAGGAAAGAGCAGAACAAAAGGTCATCAGAATACAGGCAGAAGTGAATGATATCCTACTCAAGCTCAATTTCTCTTGGGCCAGTTATACCAAAGAGTGTGTGAAGTTGGGTAATTGGATATTCAAATCTGAGAGCCTGAAGGAAACTTCTAGACTGCCATTTTTTCTGGACTGCCTGGATATTTCTGGAAATGGTATATTTTTTCTCACTCACATTCTCTGAAAGAGAAAGTCCTAGTAATTTACTCAGTTCAGAATAAAACATGAAATGGGATATATATCAATCATTAATTCTCTTGAATGTTTCAGCATCAAAGTACAAGGAGTGTGCTACCCTCAAAAATTATATTAATGAAATCTGCCTAATGATATCACATATTGTAATCCTTGATTCAGTTAAAATACAGTGCTGGACTAAACAGTAGTTGTGCCTAGAGAGGTTCTTTTCCTAATTATAATTTTTAATGATCATTTTTTTAAATTAACACAGGAATGTTCATAACAGTTTCATAGTACATTTTCATGTTTCAGTACCTTTGCCTTTCTGTTTGCTACACACATTGCCGTTATGAATGGCATGTAGCTCTACCATATGCAGCAAGTGAATGAAATATGAACATCTGTACATAGTCCTATGTACAACTATGAAATATCTCATGCCTCGTAGAGATTCTTTCTTAAATTCTGTTTTCTCATTTAGCTAAGCAGTTTTTTATGTTCTTCATGGGGACATGTTAGCAGAATTGCCATGGTAGTGATAAATATCTTATTCCTTCATTTTCTTGTGATCAGATTCAAATTTTTGTTCTTGTAGATATAATGACACTGTTCTGATATCAGTGGTACATAATCAACATATTTACCATATTATGTACATTTCATGAAACCAAGTCCTTGTCCATTTCTATAAAAACTGAGTACGTAATTGAATCAGAATATATTGGGGTTTGAGGAAGAAACTTCCCTTTCCCCTCCTTAAAATGTATAATTTCTTCTAATTACAGTAAGGTATTTAGAAAGCTGACAATAAGTGAACATTTGAAAAATACAGACTTTTTAGAGTAACTTTAGAACACAGAATAAAATGTATTCTGATTATTATATACAGATTCAGTAACACGAATGCTGAGGTGTAGTCATCCAAAAATGATGTCATGGTGTAACTTAGAAGTAAAATAGGAATATCTAGCACTTTGGTTGAATGGCAAATCTGAACTGTTTTTCTCTTGGAAAAACACTAGCAATCTGTGACTGAGTTCAGATTTTTTTAGTCAAAATCTTCAATTCCTAGCACAGTACATACAGTCTACACACTATACTTTAAAATACTAATGGCAATGCTGCACAGACAATAATTCTTGTTTTTTTAGTATGAAAATACATACCTGACATCTTAAAAATTAAATTAAAAGAGAAAACATATGAATGGGAATGTCAATTAAATTTATAAGCAGCAACAACAACAAAACTGAAGGAGAAAAAAAAAAAAGGAAAACAAGAAAAGAAATCCCCCAAAGCCAAATAATAAGACACCCCCAAAATGAGTGGCTACTGTAAAAAAGAAACAACAACAAGGAATAAAAGTCTTGGTCAAGTTTTGTCAAATGAATGTCTTTTATGCTGAGAATATGAATAGAAATCTTATGTATGAATTAATCCTTCTAAAATCAAATTAAAATCATGTTTAAAAAATGCTCCAGAAGTGCAAAACAGAAACTTTTATGTCTTTGGAAAATGGGTCTATGAATTTATCATCACATCATAGAACCAAAGAAGGCTAAGTGATCCCTCTCCAGCTTTTGAAATAAGAAAATTATCTTGTTTGAGCAAGGAGGCTGAATCAAAACAAAGAAATAGAGTGAAACAGGAGTTTAATGGTACCAGAAACTGGAGGACATAAACCTAGGACTGGTTAACATTGTAGGCAAAAACAATTAAATTGTGAATGTTCATAGGTGGCACATTTGATATATGTGTATAGGAGTATGAATGTCTGAAATTTCCACAGGTAGCAGAAATCTACTACTTGCTGTGAGCAAGCAACTGGTGCCAGCTGGTTGTAAATTTTGGTAACGACTGGACTAAGCAAAAGTGACCAATTCTGAATTCCCCAATTAAAAAAGAGGCACGAGATAGAACCATCGATTAGAAAGTGCATCGTGTTGTTCTTCTCACATACATTATCTAGTGGGAAAAAAATGAAGACTTGAGATCCTTAGGAAGGATCCAGCTCCAAAAGGAAAACTTCCTGAAAATAAATGGTTTCAGAAAGAAAATGAGGCACTGGAAGGGAAATCACTGTAATCCCGACTGGCAGAAACATCCTGTAAGTGGGAGAAGATCCTGGCTATCAAAGAGCTGAGTGGAGATGATTCCTGGTCAGTGCCCAGGAAAGCTGGCGAGTAGTAGCTGGGAATGGTAGCTGCAGGAAGCTGCATATGAACTGTTAAGGCTTTCTGCCCAAACACCCTGGGCAGCAGGGATCTCCCAGACAAGAAGGGAAGTCAAGGCCTAGTGAATGCAGCACTGTGGGGGAGAAAGCATTCTAAATACTTATACAGGGTAAAAACAGTAATCTTGGTGGTTCTTAAAGCCCATTACCAAGATCCGCTAAAGGATATCTTTCATTCTATGTCACCTTTGATAGCTAGGCAAGAAGCAAACCACAAGGAGGGTAAAAACATTATTTTGCTAATCCAATCCATAGATCTAATCCTGCTGAGTTCAGGAAGATTCTGCTTTCAAATTTTCGCTTTTTCAGTCTGTATTATTATTATTATTATTATTATTATTATTATTATTATTATTATTAAATACATAAAGTACAACATGGAATGTATATTGAAGATCTATAAAAGTCCACCTGGTTCATGAGGTTCATAATGTTTATAAAATTGAGAACATGTTAACAAATCTGAATTTAGATTTAGTTTAACCAGAGTGGCAGAAGGGCTTTGTCATTGTTTTGAGATTTTTGGTTTTCAGTATTCCACATCATAACATCATGTGGGGCACTGGGAGTTTAACTGTTAATGCTCAAGTTCTGGGTACCTGCTTGGAAGAGAAGAACTACATTCCCCAGGGGACTGTGAGGTCACAGAGAGGAGATATAATTCCTGCCAAGGTCACCTGATGTGCTCTTCTTCGCCTGCTCTTCTTTGTCGGCTCTCCTCCCGTCTCCCTGCTGCTCAACTGGACCGCGCATCTCACCTCAGCGTTGTAGTGAGGCCTATCCACCTTTCGGACATTCTCTCTCTCATTATATTTGATTTATTAGCTTCAATATTAATTACATTGTATTAGTGTGTTATCTTGCATTCCAATAGTATATTTAGTAAATTAGTTTGTTTCTCCTCAGATTGTTGCTGCTGTTTTTAATTATTTTGGGGTCCCCTGTTCCCTTTTTCCAGAGGCGTGGATTTTGCGAAATCCCTCCGCCCTGCTAGTCATGGAACTGGGCCGAACCAGCCTGTAAACTGTTGACAGGATTGCTGGTAAAAAAAAAAAGTTGTCTCACCATTATGGGAGATGAAGAGTGCCCCAGATAAAAGCTGTGCGATGCTTTTCAAATTGCCAAATAAACATCGGTCACTCCTTTTGTGTCCTTAATTTCCTTGTTGCCTAACTAAATTTCCTGGAATCTGTTCTATTAGCTGCTTTAGTTACAGTAGGAGATAGTGGGAGATATGTTTGAATAGACAGAACTAGCAGACAAAGCTAAATTTAGTCTATAAATAAAGAATTAACAGTTGTCTGAAGATGGCCATGCAATAGAAATGTTGGAATTGAATTCTTTCACATTTCCACTCTTTCTGATGGGGATGAGATAAGTCTTAGTATCACAGGGTACTGAGAAGGCTTCTGCGGTGTATTCTTACATGATAGTGAAATTTGAAGAAAAAAATGTGTGAGGAAATGGATAGTTCTCAATAGGGATCTGGATTGTTAGTCTCTTGCAAACAACAAATGGGACCACACATGCTGAACAATGAAACAAAAACAAATTATTGAGCAGCTGCTCATTAAGTAAGCATCATCCGCTCTGCATTGTGAATGAAAGAGAGGTCCCCTGGAAAGAAAAAATCTATTTAATTAAATGTACATTGTAATTCACACAAATCAAAATCTTTCACAAAAGTCTGCTGAATTAATAGCAGCCAGGTAACTTATTTCCAGCATTTCCTAGTCTTCAGATACATGATTTTGCATCTTTAATATAGTAAGGTAACATTGCATATTTCATTTGTGTTGCACATGAATTTATATGTATTTGTGGACTATGTGTAAATCACAGTTGATAGATAAATAGGTTGTTAAATACAGACAAATACTCATCTGATGAGGTTTCAGTCCCTGTCTTTTCTGCTAGTCTGATTTTCTACAAAAGCTGATCTCTCTTCTAATTTTCTTGTTCTGTATCTTTTAGCAATTGAACTCCACTTCAGTGGAAAATAGAAAGTGAAGGCTGGGATTTGGGGATAAGTGTATTTGTGATGTCTCTTCCATCTGTACAAAAAAAAAAAAAAAAAAAAAAAAAAAAAGACATCACAGGAGAAATGAAGAAAAGGGTGCCCGCTGTAGCTTCACATAAATCTATCCTATTCCTGCTGAACACAGAAAAATACATTGTTTTATGCAAATATTTTTCCAGTCTTAAATTCTACATCAAATCTCTTACAAAATAACAATAAGCCTAGTTACTTTAGATAAAACAGATTTTTTTTTTTTTTTTCAAAATGGACTATGGCATGTAGCATTCATTATCATTATAAAACAAATTCTTATACTCATTATAAGTCTTTCCACATAGTTGTTTCACATCTCATAGTTTCTCTCTTTAGAATATAGCAAAGTATTATGTGCGGAACCTTCAATCAAATCAGAGATCTAAGATAGATATTAATACATTTATTCTGTATCCTCCTGTGCCAAGATATGGTATTATAGTATTTTAAATATCTTACTTTCAGTCACAAGGCCAAAGTATCAGGGCACTAGGCAAAAATCCAGGTCATACTTAAAGGGTAAAAAATCAAAGACACAGAAGATTTTTTTTGTCTTAAGTTAAGCATTGTAATTAACTGAGATAAATAGACTTATCTCTATGTTAATTGACTTGTTGTTAAATGGTTAAATGCATTTGTTTAAATTTAAAAAAAAAAAAAAAAAAGACAGAAAAGAAAAAAATCAGTTTTGCCTGACATGACCTCTTACTTTGCTCTCATGTCAGTTCTATTCACTTCTAACAGCTTTGTAAGTTTATATAAAGTACATGTAAAAACTCTTCAAACTAAACACAGCCTTGTCTTCCTGTGAGCTGATTTTAAACTGTGGTTGAATGTCATGACAGGTCAGTATTAGGTTTTTATTTTAATGTATGTGATTAAAATACTTTGTGATTCAACCTTTCAAAAATTTCTAAACATATAAACTTGATAGAAGTGAAAAGATGCAGCCTGATACTTAGGTAAGAAGTCAAGCAAGGATAGAATAACTTTCCTTTAATCAAGGCATCTTCATTTAAACATACTGAAGCTCTTCAGTAACCTGCTAAGGCTTGTTTAGTTTGCTGAGGGTCAGGAAATGTCAATTGGTGTAACCCAAACATTAAGACTTTCTTTCAATGTGAGCAAGCGGTTTATAAACCTTAACCCTGCTTTATAGAGAGATGTATCAACACTGGTAAGCTATTATTCAGTTGACAGTAGACCAGTCAGGTTTTGTATTTCTCCTACTCCACCGTATTTGCTCAAGTTTGTCTGAGAAGTTTCTGCCCATCTGTTTCCACGCATCTCACAGCATACCTAAGCTAAACTAAATGTTCATGTCCTAAGGGGCCATTTTTGGCTTTCAAGTCCTCTGGTTCAATGGTTCCCTTTCCCCTCAGGTATTTTTGTAGCCCACAAAAAAAGTGAATTGCAGGACAGCAGTCTCAACTCCGCAGGTGATCGTTTCTATATTGAGATTATTTCTTTCTTAATTTAGCTGTATTAATTACAGGCTAGGATCTCCAAAACTCAGGGATGTCAAGATCTCCATCAAAGTACCTAGCAATTGCATTTCCATCTACTTACTGAAGAAGGATTTTCCATTGATTTTGGCCCAGGAACCAAATTACATGGGCCCTGATAAACAAAACTGCCATTCATATAACACCAATTCTTTACTGTACACCAGTTTGTTCCCCTCTGGGAGGGATTATTTTTTCCATAGATTTCTATAACTAGATGTCATAGATTCAGTGGTTTGTAACAAATACTTAAGAATACAATTTATTTGCCACGCATTAAAAATACTAACAACTAATTTCTTTTATTCTCCTGATGTTTTTTGTTGTTGTTGTTGTTGTTTTTTAACAGTATACAGCATGGCATCTGTTCTGACAACATTATTGTTTACTGATCTGTAATTTTTTTTTCCTATCCCCATTAAATTCAAATTTTTGGACAAAGTCATCTACAACAAATCTTAGATCTAAAAAATCCTTGTAGCATCATAGCAAGCACTGAGAACTAGAGCAGAGCATGAAAATCTAGAACAAATGTGATTCTCACAAATTCATGTGCAGTTGTTTTATGTTCTATAATCTATTTGCAGGCTTCCCTTGCCCTAGTTGTCATTAGCATAACTCCAGGGTAATACAGTTGTCTTAATTTCATCTGGGACATAATTGCTTTCTTCAGTGTCTGGTCTGACGCTATGTTTTTGTTCCAGGAGGAAAACACTCTTGATAACACACTGATGTTCACTATGTTTACTGCTGCTAAGCAGTGTTGTACAGTGCCAAGGCCACTCACAACAAGGCCCCAAAATACTGGGAGGGAAAGAATTAGGACAGCTGACTGAAACTGGCCAAAGAGATTTTCCATATCATATGACATCATGCAGAAGGACTTTTGATGGGGGTGAGAGTTCATCTGTCTCTCTTCTGCTACTCATGGGCTAGCTAGACATCAGCTGGGAGGGGATGAGCAATTGCTTGTGCAACACTTTATATGTAGATTTATACATATATATATATAATCATAGTTATTATCTTTTTCCTTTATCTTAGCATATAGTTTTATCTCAACTGGTCAGTCATACTTTGTTTTTTTTTTCCTGATTCTCTTCACAGTCCCACTGGGAAGGAGGGGAATGAGCTAACAATTCTGTTCTGATTAGCTACCTGCTGAGTTAAACCACAACAGCACTCCAGCACAGGCCTAATTCCATACTTAAGCTTTAAAAGATTCTGTAAAAGTAAATATTTTACATCTCAGAAGGACTCAGTATTTAGGATGGTCCTTCTTCCTCCAGCATAGGAAGACAGAAACTTTCTTCCTTCAGTTCTGCATATGTCAAAAAAAAAAAAAAAAAAAAAAAGAGAGAGAGAGAGAGAGAGAGATGTTCCAGCCAAGTAATTAATATTCCTATCTTAGAAATAACATTCTGGACTACATTTTGCATTTTTTAGCTAGAAAGTTCTTTTTAAAGGACATAAGAACTGAAGAAAATGTATTCCATCTAGAAAAGAAACTGATGTTACCATGATATTAAATTTGAGGCATGCTGTCCAGTGCTAACATGACTAGTCCTTTTATCTGCCCCCTGCTAAATCTTTGCTGATACATTATCCCCATTTTGCCTAAATGTCATTATTAGTGAATGCAGTCCTAAATGGAAGGCAACTCCTCGTGATCTTTCCTAATCTATCATAACCCTTTGTAGCACACTGTAGCTTTCTAATTCATATTAGCCAGGTTTTGGAACTGGCACATTTCTTGGGATTTTCTTCTGCTTGATCACACCAGCACTTACGCATGTAAACAAAGCACAGAGAGTGTGATGATTACGATAGCTCTTTAAAATAAGTAAACAGATTGGAGGACATTAAAATTTTATGTATCCCTGCCATCTGCTTTCTCTTCGCACTGTACATATTACTGTACATATTGTACACAATTGATTTTGTTTCCACTTAAGTAGCAACAGGCACTCTGGCACACCATCACTGATTTGAATAATTCACATAAGTGACTACCATGGCTGCTCTAGGTAGTGGTATGTCTGATATTGTTAGTTTCTCACATGATTTCGGCATTGAACTCATCACAATTTATCTGAATTAAGATATTAAGAGGAAAATGAGAGCAGAAGAAAAGTTATATTTTCCAATTCCAGGAACACATCATTTATGTTCAAGAAACAAGAGCTTTAACTGCTGTGAAGTTAGTAGCGGAGGAATCAATTGTCTTTTTACTCCTGATTTTGCATGATTTCTAGCTCTTTTAAGTTACATTTACAGCATATTAATACACATTTTCTATGCTACTTAAGAATGGCAAGTGAATACATAAGCAAGATAGTGAGTTGCTATGTTGAGCATAACATTCTACATAAAGCCATCCAATAGGACAATTTAATAAGAGGTTATGTCAGATAACCTCCTATCCAGCTGTTCAGTCAATCAAAACAAAACAAAACAAACAAACAAAAAGAAAAAAAAAAAACATTAAGGGGCAAGGAAATTATTCTATGAGCAATTTGCAAGTAGATTTAATGTCAAGATGGCAAAATTGCCCAAAAGCCCCAGTACTTCAGTGTTTGATGTGTGACTATATTTTAGTCTACAAACCAGACATTTTTCAGACTGGTTTTTCAGCATTTAATTCCAGTGATTTCAGTGGAAGGATTTGCAAATCATACAAAGAAAGGACAGTAATGGATTCATCTGACCACCTCTAAAAAAAATGTGCATTTATGTAGAAGCTGTTTTTCAGGGAATTTCCTGGTGAATCTAGTTAGGCTACCACAATATTCCCTATCAATATAGTGATATTAATATTTTTCTAGATGGTGCTGTGAATAAAATCCAGTTAATGTTAATAAAGTTTCCAGTATGCGATATAATCTAAAGAATATAATATAAATATAATAGAAATAATAAACATATAATTCATATAAAATATTCAGTTTATATATATATTTAATTTGTATATATATTATAATATTGTAATAACTTGTTATAATAACAATTTTATATAATATGTTAAATATATATGTATTATATATATTTTATATAATTATTTTATATATTTGTTTATATACTTTATATAAGTATATTCTACCATTTATATAATAAATGTAAAAATTAAAAAGAAAAAGCATTCTACTATGCTCATCTTCTCATGAGTCCAAATCAGGGACTAAGCACCTATCACATCATAGGTAATTACAATTCTTTTAGCCTTTCACTTAATTGGCTTAGCTGCATCAACAGAGGCGGTGGCCAGCAGGGTAAGGGAGTAGAGGAAGAGAAAGGCCATGTCTGGAGTATTGTGTCCATGCCTGGGACTCCCAGCTCAGGAAAGATATGGAGCTTTTGTAGTGCATCCAGAGGAGGACCATGAAGATGATAAGAGGACTGGAGCACTTCTACAAAGACAGTCTGAGAGAGCTGGGCATGTTCAGTCTGGAGAAGCTCTGGGGAGACCTCATTGTGTCCTTCAAATATTTAATGGGGATTATAAACATGAGGGAAATCAACTTTTTACACAGGTAGATAGTGATAGGACAAGAGAGAATGGTTTTAAACTAAAAAAGGGGAGATGTCAGGAAAATTTTTCACTGAGAGAGTGGTGACTTAACAGGCTGTCTGAAGAAGTTGTGGCTGCCCCATCCCTGGAGGTGTTCAGGGACAGGCTGGATGGGGCTCTTGGCAGCCTGATCTGGTGCTTGATCTAGCAGTCAGCAACTCTGCCTGAGGCAGGTGGGTTGGAACTGGATTATTTTTGTATTCCCCTCCAACTCAAGCCACTCTATGATTCTATGATTCTATGAACTTTTGTTTTTTAAGTTTCAAAATATGAAATAAGAGTTAAATAAAAATTATAAAATCAAAAGTATAAAAGATGAAAATACATTATTTTACTTTAATGGCAAGAGATATCAGTCCAGATCTTGGTTATGAAGGTCCACACTCTCACTGTTATTTTCTCCCATGACTATATACATGCCCTTTAATCTGCCAGATGAATGGTTTACAAATCTTAATAAGTACATAATTTAAAGGTAAAATATGTAATTATAATTCCTTTAAGACCTCTGGAATGTTAAGAAATAACTGTCAATATGTGAAAGCTGTTTTTATAGGTTGCGATACAATTTTTTTTTTCCTGTAGCTTGCTAGTGGAATTAATTGGAATTATCTACTCCATTTGAGAAATTAATAGGGTTAATAAACAAGGTTTCATTAACTTGACATTTATAAGATCTCATTTGTAATCTACTGGAGAGAAAATCAGTGCAATTTTGGATCACCTTTTATGAGCCACCAGGTTACTTTCTTCATACATGAATTAAAATTAATATTTTTTAGATAATTACATCTTTTCAATAAGATTATTTATACACTGATAAATTATCTATTCATATTCAGTTTATGGACCTTTTGAAGAACTGAACTGTATCCATGCCAAAAGATTCTGGCAGAGCTCACAGTTTCTTTGAGATGTATCTGAAAATTTTGGTTTTGTACACATAATCTTACTCCAAAACTACAAGGCAAAGACCGCACGTCTTCAACTGGAATCAAGACAATGAAAATTAAAGGGTGAAGCATCATTAAACAGATTCAAACATTTTTCTGTTCTGAGTCTAACATCATAGTAAGATTATCATGAAGAAAATTGCAGTTAGAACAATTTAACATATGGTCCATTATAAATACACTACCTATCACAAAGCTTCATTTCCGTTGGATCTTTTGGGTCATATTGAAAGATGTGTTTTTACAAAAGATTTTGAACTTTTTCCAAACTGGGCCTGCAAGACGTCCTTGACCTGCAACTATTGGTTAAGATATGCAGGTTGATTTCTCCTGCATTTTCCAGGCCTATTAATCTCTGTGTTAAAAAAAAAATAAAATAATAATTTAAAAAAATTAAATTATTTTTTTCAGTATAAAAAATATTAGTTTAAAAATTTTCTGGATAAAATATATAATATCACAGAATAGGCCAAATGATACTAAAAAAAACAGACTACATTCAAGTAATAGATATAATTCAGTATCTCAGCATTTTTTTCTGTGGTTTTTATTGTAAAAGAAAGAAATTAAATTAGAATACAATACAATTAAAAACAAAAGAAAAAGACAATCAAATAAACACAAGTTAATCAGAGGTCCAGAAAGTGACATAGTCTGTCTCAAAACATCAAGTGAATTATTTTATGGGAAGGAATGTACCAGTTACCACAGCACACAGGTGAGATCTCACTGTCACTGGCAATGGAAACTTCTTTAATATTTGTTACAGTACAGCTACTGCACTGATGCTTTTAGGAAGTCAAGTTTTGGGCTTCTCAGTGGTGGATGCCTAAGAATGCATGTAGGTGCATGTAGAGTAACAAATGGTGAATCTGCAACATTTACAACAAGCTTGGGTAACATATGGGTTATAACCTTTCTCGGTTATAAAGGTTGTACACACACACACACACACAAAAACACACACAAAAAAACTCACACAAAAACTTATCCTTCTAAATGCTGTTAGATGCAAATATGTTTTGAAATTAGGATTATTTTGTTATTATTTATTACTGGTTAACGTTTATGGTTGGAGTTGAACCATGTCTTAACTTTCATGAGTAATCTGACATTGATTGCTGAATTTCAGCATTTGGCAAAGTATGCTAAGCAAGCTGAACTTCCTAAATGAGGACTACAACACCACTTACTTGGAAGTTCTAGTAAAATGGGATCTGTGGTTATTCACAGAGTCACTAATACGGGGGAAGGAAGAAAATATTGAATATTGAGTGGAAGACTCAATATTGAGTAGGGACAATTACCTGGACAGATGTGGTTCTTGCTTCCATAGGGCCTTTCTGATACCAGAAAAGAAGAGGATAGGTTCAAATTTAGTCTTTCCATCATCCTAACAAAGTGCATCTCCCGTATCCCAAGGAAAGTCAGCTAATGCCTGTCAGTATTTCTCCATGTACAGAAATCTGTAATGCATGATGGTTGCATGGTTGAAAGGCATCAAATCACTACGTAATTGCAGCACAAATGGCACCATCAGTGCCAATTCCTACTTTCTAGAATGAGCAATATTTTACGTTTCTTAGTCTTGCTGTCTGCACTTTTCCCTTACAATAGGAAAATGTCCACAGTGCAGTCATCTCAAAAAGAATTTCTTGAGGAATAAAATCTTCCATCCTGAATGCAGTATTTTCCCTCAGAAGGTGCTCAGTATGAGGCAAGTGAGGCAAAATCAGACTCTAAGTATCTGGCTAAAAACAGACTAGGTCACGAATGATAGAATCATAGAATATTCTGAGCTGAAAGGGATCCACAATGATTAAGTCCAACACCTACTTCCACACAAAACTGCCCCAAAATCAAACCAGGGTGCTGAGTCCATTGTCCAAACACTTTTGGTGCTATGATCACTGCCCGCAGAGCATGTTTCAGTGCTCAACAGCCTTCTGGTGAAGCAGCTTTTCCTAATATCCACCTGACCCTCCCCTGACGCATCTCCATACCCCCCTCAGGTTCTGTCACTGCCACCAGAGAGCCCAGATCTTCTCTGGGCTGAACAAACCAAGGGATCTCAGCCTCTTCTCATATATCCTGCCCCCTAGACCCTTCCCTATCTTACCTCTCCTCTGGACACTCTAATATATTTTTATCCTTCTCATATTATGTTGCCCCAAACACACTCAGTGCTGGAGATGAGTCTACACAGCATAGAGCAGATTGGGACAACCCTTCTATTGCCCAGTGGCAGTGCTGGGCCTGGTGCACCACAGGGCACAGTTGGCCCTTTGGGTTTCTTGGGCAAAAAAGGAGATGAGCAAGGGAATAGCTGAGTCCATTTCGTTTGTCTCTTTATAGATTTTTCATTTCAATTGTCCATGCTGTGTTTGTGCCTTGGTGCCCAGGACTCAGGATGTTCTTGATCGGGCAGGAACCAGAGGGCCTAAAGGGTTCAGCATGCAGAATATTTTGTCAGCAGAAAGAGAAATGCTTGCTTGGCCCTAACATTGGTCACTGTTTCTCTAGCACAGATACAAGTAGTCAATGAAAAATGACAGAGAACGGAGTGACCTGACCCCAGCCCACAAATAGCCTTGCTGCCCGTACTGCAGATGACTAACTGTCTTATTTTTACTCAATCCTATTTGCTGACTCACTAAGCCAGAGACAGTTAACAGAAATTTTTTTTTTCTGTTTAAGCTACTGTCTATGAGTTCACCTGTTGGATTCAAGAATGTATAAATGAATATGTACTGGCCCTGAATTTAAGTGACTTATTTATTCAGGTCTGAACAAACTTGCAACATGAGACTTGAAATGACCTTGAGTTAGTCAAACAACAACATTCCACTGTCACCAAACTTAAGCTTCCAAAGCATGGTGAGAAGCAAAGCTTTTAAGCAGAACAGGAAGAGAGTATACATAAAAGCCTAGCATACTTCACTACAGCAGATTTATTATCTCCTTGCAGTCTCCAAACACCACAAATGAAAAAAGCTTTGCCAGGTCTTTGAATCATACACTGTAATTTGAAAATCATCTCGTCAGCTTCAATTACATTTTTTTTTTTTAAATTAAAGGACAACACAGACCAAAAAAAAAAAAAAAAAACCACACTTAAGCATTCAGTAGAAGTACTTTTTGACTAAATTTTCTCCTCAGTCCTTGCCTGATTTAATTGCAGTTAGCTTTTTCTCCAAATGTACTTTCTGTACTCAGCCCTGGTGAGGCCACACCTTGAGTACTGTGATCAGTGCTAACCCTAATCCTACAGCTGCCTGAAGGAAGGTTGTGGCAAGGTGAGGCTAGGCTTCTTCTCCCATGTAATTAGCAGTAGAATTAGAGGGAATGGCCTCAAGTTGCACCGGAGGAGATTCAAGTTGGATGTTAGGAGGGAATTTTCTTTGAAAGAGTTGCTAGGCACTGGAACAGGCTGCCCAGAGAGGTGGTGGAATCACCATCCCTGGATGTGTTTAAGAAGCATTTAGATTACTTAGGGACATGGTTTAGTGGGTACTATTGGTGATAAGTGAATGGTTGGACTGGATGATCTTGGAGGTCTTTTCCAACCATGGTGATTCTATGATTCTATATTTTCCATTTAACAAGTACTATGCTCCAGTCAGTTTTTGCATTCTTGTACTATAAAATTAATAGAGTATTTCTTCTGACATTACTGAAACATCTATAAATTTTAGTTGCAAAGACTAATTCCTGGGAATTCTCAGGACAAGTTCTCATTTTTGATGCCTGTTGGCTGGTGGGGAAATATAACACGGAACACTGCAATCTTACTGCCTTTGCCAGGGAATGATGAAGTTGCATTTTGTCCTGTCACACTGTCACTGGCTGCCTGGACCCACATTTGTGCACACATCACAGGTACAGAGTTTTATCCAGGGAATCCAAATTGTCACCTACTATCTACAATCTCAACACCATTTTGGATCTAAAAAATAGATATACAAAACAAAAAGATTCAGTGACAGAACAATAAATCAATGTGAAGAGCTGAGATTACAGCTCTTCAAAGTCAGTTCTAACACACTACAGAAATCTCTGTATAACTTTCTTCACAACTTTCAGACTTTGTTCTTCTTTATACTTTCTCTCAATCTACCATTTTAACAATACATCCAGCTTCTAAACTGTTTTTTTCTTTTATGTTTCTTCCGTAAGATTGTAATTGATTATCATCTACCTCTAAAAGATCAATCATTCGAAAATTAATAAGTGGGAAATCTCAAATGTTTTATTTTTTGCTGAAGTGTACTTATTTTTATTTAAAATTTTAAAAAATCTACTTATTTGCATGGAGACTACTGAACTTTCAAGAAATGCTATATCATGATATATACACATATATAAGTTCTTTCAATAAAATCATAAAAGTCAAATCGTTTAGTGATGACTCTTCTCCACTTTTCTCCATTGGAACTCATATAATCAACAATAAAAATCCTAGGACATTAATGGACTTCCGAGGAGAGGTTTTATCTTTTGTAGCATTATAAAGACCATGACTCAAAAAAATAAACAAAACTTCATGTTGTCATCTCAAAGCAGTCCCAGCAGTGCAAATTCCTTAACATTCCCACTATTCTGTAGTTTCAGTTCAAGATCTTTAGATGTTATGATAAATGAGTAAACAAACATATCTATCAGCTGTCATTAGATATTGCTCATTTTTGCTATGTGAATTTATCTGCATTTTTGTTTTCTAATTAAGCCAGCAAGTGCTCCAGCAATAAGCAACTGGACAATCAGAATAAATATGGCAATAGTCTATGCTCTTATACTTGATCAAGCTGTGGAGTAGAAAGTAGTCTTAAACTGAAGCCATCTACATGAGAAGCTTCTTCTTGTCTTATACATAATTTTATTTCATGCTCACCTCATACTTTCACTCTGGTCCTATTCTGCTAATCCTAGAACAGAGAAAAATACAAACTAAATCAAGACTTAAGGTTATTTATAGATATCCTATTTGCAGACTACACAAGGACAATAATCCATGTTATCTAAGAGCCTGTCCTAATTTGTACAAGTCAAAAACAAAAACAAAATGCCAGAACATGCTTTCTCCTCTAATTGAGTGAAATGTAAATAAGCAGCTGTTATGATTTCAATTTTTATTATGATGATAGACGTAATACATAGCAGCTTGAGCATACATTTCAATTTATTTGAAGAGAATATTTGCAGTTTGTAGTAAAATATATAATTGGATAAAGTGCACTTCTTGAAGTGTACCAGGGTCATGTGTAAGAAACCTTGAAGTCATTAATCCAATTATTGTTCTCATACCGTTGATCACAGTCAGGTGACTGGAGTTCATCTTGTTTTAGCAGTGCTGTAAAGAAACATCTGTGCAGTACATCAAGTCAACAACTAAATCTTGCTCACTGATTCACTTCTGTTTTCTTTAGACAATCCTACAATTTTTAATTTATTATTATTTTTTTAAGGCCACTATCCTTCACTGCTTCTCCTCAAGTCAAAGCAGCAGAAAGAGTACTAGTCAAACACAGATGCTTATTCTCTAGGATCTTTTCTTGGTTGAGCTATTCCCTTTAAATGTTCCTCCTTGGAGCCTGTGACACTTCCAGTCCATATCTTGCACTCTACAGTGGAGCTCCTGTTATCCTTCCTCTCCTGGTTTATTAACTTCACTTCTTGTGGCTATGAGCCAGAGAACACTGAGCAGCTAGAAGGAACATATGGCCCTTAGAATGTTGGCCATGCCATAGCTGCTCCCTTCACCCTACTCTGATCCCTGCAGCCAGCCTAGTCTGGCACACATGATAAAACCTTCAGATGCTAATGATTCAGCTTAAGCAAAGATTCATTTATTGGGTGTTTAAATGTGAATTAGAGGCCAGCAATCTCATGTCTTATGTTTTTTTGTTTGATTGTTAGTTTTTTTGTTTGTTTGTTAGTTTGTTTCTGTTCTGCCTGTCAGATGCTCTAGCTTTTAAGATTATAGGCAGCTTCTTTTAAGAACCT
This sequence comes from Chrysolophus pictus, assembly GCA_037305975.1. Lineage (NCBI taxonomy): Eukaryota > Metazoa > Chordata > Aves > Galliformes > Phasianidae > Chrysolophus > Chrysolophus pictus. The sequence continues at coordinate 176,953,705 of CM074576.1, read as the reverse complement.
CTTTGTGTCTGATTGAACTAATCTGGGAATCTTTTGCCTGTATATTCTGTTCTTCAGGATTAAAATCTTAATCTTATTAGTTTCAGTTATTTATTTAACTATTTCAAAATATATGCATGAGTGTGAGATGGAAATATTTAAAGATAATTATGGAAACTTTTTTGATCAAGCCAGAAAAATTTGAATAAAAAAAAAGCCAGTAGTGCTATTTATATCCATAAAGCTGGTACCTCATTCTTACTCTGCTAATATCTCCAAATTACAACAAGTGAATTATAACTGTAGCATTTTAAAATCTACAAGTTGCATATACTCTATATATTATTTCTGCTTTTATTTCATGACTTTTTCAGTAATAAATGCTTTTAAAACATATAATATTTATAAATCCAAAATAATTTCAGTTTTTAATTCTTCTACTCTGTTTAGTATACTCTCTCTCTCCCATTTGACACATCTGGGAGGTATTCAGTGGCTTAAATGAAGACTCTCTGAAGTGATACTTCAGGAGAGTTGGATAATACTGAAACATTTCAGCTGCAGATGGAAGAAAAAAAAAAAATAGAAGAACATTCTAGTTTTTGAGGAAGTTAATAAATTTTTTTTCCTGGGACTTCAGTGAAGGTTTAATATAGTTCTTAAAGTGAAAAGCTGAGAAATACTCAATTTTCAAAGAAGTGAAGTTTGTATTACAATTTTCAGTCACAAGAAACAGCTCACATCTCGCTGAATTTCTTCATACTTAGAAAATTCTACCAGTATATTTGTAGGAAAATAAATAACCTTATGACACCTTTCCATGTATTCTTCACAAATTACTAAATTTTAAAAGCAAGCAGTAAACTTTTGACTGTCCATTAACAGAACACATCTATAGAAAGTATCTGTTTTAGATCATACATACTTGACATCTCTATTTCTAAAATCACCAGGTTCCTCAGCAGACAGATAATAAATTGAACTACATCTGTTAGTGAAAGATGACCTCTAAGAATTTATTTAGCCTGGGTGTGAAAATATAGTTTAGGATGAGATTAATACTTAGATCAATAGAAAAAAAACGTCTTTGCCCCTCTGAAAATGGTCAGTCAGTAAAAGCAAAACTAAAATGCAAACATTTGACACTAATCCAAATGTCTGCAATTTCCTGAATAAAATACTGATTTTCCTTTTACATAACATAAGGCACTGTCTGCAACACATAGGTTACCAATGTACCTTTTAAAGTGCCACATAGAACAAAGTAGATAAACAGTTAAAGAGAAATGTGTTGGGGAAGATAGTTTTAAAGAGGTGTCACACAAATACTATTACTGCTTTTCAAAGAAAGAAAAATGGTTTCTAAGTAGCAGTAAGTGGAAACAAAGATGAAGAAGCAAGAATAGATAGGAATGTAATCTTGTTTCATTTGCTTTCATTGGTTAGTAATCAATCTTATCAAAATCCTATGGTATCAAGCAGAACTTTAACTTAAAAAAAACTCATATAAACTTTTCATATCTAGCCCCAAGCTTAAGAACTTTAACCAGTTAGAATTATCCCACTGGCATCAATATGGTGACTGTTTAAAATCATTGTTAGTTTCCTCATTCTGTACTATACTAAAAATTTCAGGAGCAATTATTTGTTTGAAAATGCTATAAAATGTCTGAAATATGCATATTGAAAGCTCAGTTAGGAGTAATGTTTGCAAATTTGTTGGTTACAGAATCACCAAGGTTGGAAAAGACCTTCAAGATCATCCAGTCCAGTTTCAGTACAATACTGAAATAGTCACTGTGTTAAAAAAATAAATTATGTGGGTTTTTTTTTTTTTTTTTCATTCTATTTCATTTTGGTAATTGTGTGAAAATAATGTATGATCAAAAGTAAATCATTTTCTTATTTAACATAAATTGACAATTATTACTTGCAAATTCTTTAATTACATCTAATGAATTTTGTTCTCTCTCATGGTACACATTTTCATTCTAATGTCACACTTTCTAAGCACACAAATGATGTTCTTAAGCATGTCACCAAGCTTTCTGAAAATTCACTAATATTGATGAATTAAAGCTAAGCAAGGAAAATCTAAAAGAATAAATGGACTTGTAGCAGTGACAATCTGTAAAGACTAAGTGTGCTACACAATTACCAAAATGAAATAGAATAAAAAAAAAAAAAAACCCACATAATTTATTTTTTTAACACAGTGACTATTTCAGTATTGTACTGAAACTGGACTGGATGATCTTGAAGGTCTTTTCCAACCTTGGTGATTCTGTAACCAACAAATTTGCAAACATTACTCCTAACTGAGCTTTCAATATGCATATTTCATAAGAAGTAGGGCATGTAATTCATAGGAACTAGGGCAAATACATTGGGTGTTGAAACTGCTGTCTTCCCTGGATGCTATCCACTGGTTTGAAAATCTTACACTCAGAGTAAAGCTTCCCCCATAGTAGTTTTCTCAGTAGGTGGCTTAATTAAACTTCAACACAGAGTACTGGCTTGTTGGGCTCAGGCTGCATGCTTGGCTTTTCCCAGAAGCTGCGGTAATTCCTGAAATGTCGAAACAGATTGTTTCAAGCAGGTCATAAAAACGTAACTTGTCAGTTTCTCTAAAGCTCCAGCTGCTGCACACAACTTTCTGCCCACCCTGAAGACAGAATTGTGTTTCAGCTATTGTTTTAGCAGTCATGTATTCCTTGCCCAGCCTTGAGGACTGCTGGATACAATGCTGGTTATTTTACACGTTGGGAAAGAATATTTTCATTTATAATTTTAAGTAATGACATAAAAAGTTCTGTTCAATATGGCTTTTCAATTTCTTTAAAAGTACTTCTAAACCATCATGCTGAAATGCCTGATCAAATAGATATACGTCTTGTTGTTTGCTTCAAACCACTAAGTATAGCACTTACAGATTTTTTCCTCTAATGTTCATGTTATGTTTGGAATCATATTTGTAAACTTATTGGAAAATCTCAGTTTTGGAGGCAAGATGGAAAGTTTGTTGATTATTCAGCTCCAAGAAAATGGAAGGGGAAGGGGAAAGCGAAGGCGAAGGAGAGGGGAGGAAAGGGGAGGGGAGGGGAATCTTCTCAAAAAGAAAGATAAAAATTGAAGTTTGTTCTAGTTTAATTTCCATTAAACAAACAGCCCACTAAATATGACTTCTAGAAAAAAGATCCTGCTTTTATGCTTTATGTTTTATGTCAAAACCTGGGCCAGCCTTGCAGACACAACTCTTCAATCACATTCAGCAGAGAGACCTTCAGATTTAAAAATCCTTGTTTACTGCAATATTGTCCTTGTTTAGTTTTCTCATTCAACAGAAACAAGTCTTCTCAGTAGGACAGTTCAGAGTGAGTCTATTTTAAATCACTTGAGTAACTCTTGGGAGGATCATCTGTGTCTACACAGATATTTTAAAAACAAAACAAACAAAAAAACACGAAGGAAAATTAAACAGCAAGGACAAGCACAAGAAGAACACAGAGTTGTTGGACTGTGCCAAGAGGAGGACCATGTGGACAATCAGAGAGCTGAAGAACCTCACCTATGAAGAAAAGATGAGGTAGTTGGGCTTGTTTAGCCTGGAGAAGAGTAGGCTCCATGGAGACCTTATTGTGGCTTTCCAGTACTTGAAGGAAGCTTAAAAGCAGGAGGAAGATCAACTTTTTATACAGTTTTATATACATAAGACAAGGGAGAATGGTTTTAAACAAAAAGAGGAGAGATTCAGATTGGGTGTTTAGGTGGAAACAGAGAGTGGTGAGGCACTGGCAGCCCAGAGAAGATTCCCCATCACTGGAGGCACTCAAGATCTGGAAGCATGGGGCCCTGGGCATCCTGAGCTGGTGGGGAGCAAACCTGTGAATGGCAAGGGGTTGGAACTAGATGATTTTAAAGTCCCTTCCAACCTAAGCCATTCTGTATTTCTATAATTCTATGACTCTATGATTCTATGACAACTATGAGTCTTCGCCTCGAAACTTTGATTTCTCCCCATTTTGTTTTCTATAGTAAGTATAGCCATTTGGATAGTTTATCTGGTTGAATGAGGTATCTGAAGTTGAGCATGATAAATGCCTCCCATATCGTTCTGTTTTTTGTTTTGTTTTGTTTTGTTTTGTTTTAATGTTTAACAATTAAAAGCTTTGCCCTGTTTTCGGTGAGAAATCGCTATCAGTTATCAACATTTTAAAACTGTCCAAAACATCCAAACAAGATAGATGTGCTATGTACAGTGGGTAGATATTTCATCTATGTTAATAATTCATCACAGAAAGGTCCAAAATTCCTATAGCAAAAATGTCACACTTGGAAATTTATAGTTAGCAACTAACCAGCACAAAATTTCAGTGGTTTTCAACGTACTATGGCTGCATTTAAGGACACATTATTCAGCAAGGCTGATCTATTGTGGGAAAAGCTACTCAGTACTGAAAGGAAGACGTGAAATTCAGTACGTGAACTGTAGCATCTAGTAGAAGTTCTTTGTAAAATTTCTGTATCATCTGCTACATTAGAATTTTATCATTTCTGTTCCACCAGAATGAATTTATTTCAGGCAGGCCTCTAAATATCTATCTATTACACTGTTCTTGATGATCAAATATCAATGATAATAAAAAAAGCTATAAACCCATTCAAGGTTAATAAACAAATAAGCAAACAAAGAACAAGCAAAAACACAAAAAACAACATTTTAGTAAATGACTGTTAGACAAGTGAGTTTTTATTTCTGTAGTAAGAGAATAAAAGAAAAAATCATAGGTCTTTTTTTTTCTTTTTTTTTTTTTTTTTTTTGGTCACCATGGGAAACAGACAATAATAGAAGAGAAGCTGATATTTATTTATCCAGACTCTGAAATTTACTGTGGGGTCAGGTGGCATTTACCTCAACAACATCCCATTTTCTAGATGCTCGCAGAAATGTAGGCTACCTTTTCCCTGTAACACAGCATCTCTTCAACTATGCAGACCAATGGCAGAAGTGCTGCAGAACACTATGCATTGTTAAGGGGTATGGTTTTCTCCCCACCCATTGCCCAGCTTTCCATACTATCAATGTGCCAGGCATGGAAGGTACTCTTAATATGCAATTCAATAGTAAGGTATAATCAGATACGGTCATTTGCCACATTACATCTATCCAATTTTGACAATCACTGAATTTGCACTGTAATCTTTTCTTTTTAACCTTCTTTATAAATTTTCAGGAGCTGACGTGAATGGTCATTACCCTGATGGTAATGGTAATAGGTGGAGAGAGCTTCCTTCCCTGGATTCTGGTTTTTATTACATTTGACAATAATGTTTAGTTCAAAATGAAAATCATCCTGTATATAAGAATATTGTTTGACCACATATGAAAAAAAAAAAAATTGAAAATAAACTAGATACGCAATTTTGTTAATAAGAAGCATTCTCCTACTAGTCTCTAATGTTGTATCTAGGTACAGAAAACTATCTCAGCTGCAAAAGCAAAACTAACTGCAAGAGAGGTCTCAAACAGCCCAGACACAAACTGAGGTATGTTATGTTGACATAAATGATTAAGCAAGAGGAAAACATATTTCCTAGGAAACTGATATATACATATATATATACATATATATATACATATATATATTTCCCCATCTAACATTGTTTGGCAGAAAAGCAGCCACATTTTGTAAAAGCTCCAGAAATACGTTCTGGATATAGAACAACTGGACTTACTTTAATGAACTAGACTTATAATTACTGATGTATTAAGAGGAGCCAAGTCTCTTAAAGAAATTATAATGAATGCATAGCTCAACACAAAGAAGGGTTGCCTTGGACACAGGTATCACCTAATGCAAATGCAAGCCATAGATGAGGAGGCACTGGTTGTCCACCAGAACAAGTCCTCTCAAGCACTCTGCATTAGGTTGTGTTAGTGGAGAAAGAAGAGATTTTTTCTGATCTCCACTGAATCCCCACCAACAAGAGCTGCTCGCTGTTTTCATAGTGATGCTGGAGAACAGTGATGATGTTGAACAAAACTAACAATAACATGTCTAAAGATACCAGAGAGCTTTAGTTAATGTTTCTTATAATAGTAAAGGTAAGAAAAATTATGAGAGCAGCCAGTAGTTACTTCCAGATGCTCTGCTCTCTCAAAAAGTGATAGAGATAATGGACTTATAACTCACTTTAATACTACCAATTTTTCTGTTACTCAAATCTTCTCCAAAGGAACATTCTGGAAAGCCAGGGAGAAAAATCCTGGAAAATCAAAATCAAGACTACATCTTAGAGCCTTTCAGTTCAATTTTAAATTCTATTTTCAAAAACTTAAAGGCCTCCAAATTGTGCGGTACACTGTGCTGGGATTTTATCTTTCATGAGTAAGACTGAACATTAGGTAAAGGCAAAATCTGGATGTGCTGCATAGCCACCTGCTTTCACACAAAATCTGTTTCTGTTTTAGTAATCTATCCTCCCACTTAGTCCAAGGAAGGAGAAGAAAGCATATCCAGTGATTTTGGTGTTTTACCAAAGTGCAGCTGTTTCTTTTTAGAATTTCAGGCTAGATTTAGTTAACTAGAAGGAGGAGAGCGTTAAATAGACCACTTCCTTGGCAGAAGACTAAATTAAAGGCTAGAACAACAAAGGCACTTTAAGACTGTAAGTTATAAGCAGTAAAACAGGAAAGACATTCCATGACATTAACATGAGGAAAATAAAAAAGACAGGGTGGTTGTCATAGTCAAGACACAAGAATTTCTATGACTTTACTATGAAATGTGACAATAAAAGATAAAATCTCACATTTTTGAGGACTTGCACTTCCAGATACATACATCAGTGTTGTAGAGATTTTTATTTTTGTTCGTGCTCATGATGTAGGAATACATTTCACTTCACACAAAACGAAATTAAATCTGAACAGTTTATTATCATGCACTTTGCAGCAATCACGATAACTTATTAAGTAAATTCAAAACAGCTTTAAACTGTTAAATCATCATTTCTCCCAGCTCATACAGAAATGGTGTGCGTTTAGTCATACTGCAAAGAAGATATATGGAAAATTAATCTTGAGAGTGTTCAGCATAGTATTTTCCATGTAAGTATTTAATTTTAAAATATTCTCATGGTAGCTAACACTTCTTGCTGAAGCCACAAATCTTCATTATCAACACTGTGAACTAGTTACAATTTTATATGTATTTAAAAATACATGGAGAAAATAAAGAGAAAATACGGATGTTTTCATAATCCCTTTGAGACCCTAACTATAGTTAGGGTCTACCACTTGTTTAGACACTTTTACTGATCCATGATTATACCATACTACTTTCTTCTTTAAAAAGTATCAGAAATCTGTGCAAACACTGATAAATACCTCAACATGAACATTTGCTGTTCTTTGTTATTTTCTTTCCAAAAATACAAACAAAAGAAATAAAGCCACCAGCTAATGTACGTAATTTCTTGAATTTTTCTGTTTATTTCCTTGAAAATTAAGTGGAATTCTAAGGAGAAGACGGGATAGGATGAATCAGCAGTTTTTATGGTTTAGGATTTCACTTCAGAATTTTCACTTGCCAAGTATGATGTAAACCAAACTGATTGCTGTAGATATTGTAGATATTTTCCTTGGAACTATACTTGGATTTGAAAAGAGTCCCAGAAGTAGAAAGACTGAGTAGTCCAAGAGTTGTTAATAAGGAAAAAAAAACCAACAACTTAGCCACCAGTATGAAAGAACAATGGTGCAATTGTCATAACTTTTATTTAAGTTTTAATTCTATTCTACTAGGATTTCATATTATTTCTCTTATTACACATGCATCACCAAAGAATATTCCTGTAGAATATTTACATGTTAGCAGACCCACAGGATAAGTAACTTTAACAAATAAATAGGTATCTATTTCCCAAAATAAAATATGGATTCAGAAAACATCCAACACTTCTTCTGCAATGAATCTAATTGAATTGTTTGCTGTGTATAAAGTGTATAACACTACAAAGTTGGATGAAGGAAAATTATTTATATAATGCTAAATGAAAAATAGCAAAACAAACAAACAAAAAGCTTAAATAAATCCCAATTTTTGTTAAATAAAAAAAATATGACACCTTAACAAAAAAAAAAAAAAAACACAAAAACAAACAAACAAAAACACCTGCTAAGAAACTAAAATCAAACTGCTGGCTTTTGATCGGATTTTTTTTGTTTTTCACTCTAACAAAACTAGCAATGCTTCAAAGTCTTTTATTTCATAAAATCATCCTAAAAAAGAATTTATAATATGAAATGCAATACATGCTTTTATTTAAAGCCACTATTTTTTAAAAGACAAGTTAAAAGCATAAGAGAATGTGAAGAATATGGATTTTAGGACAGCGATGAGATATGATAATCCATTGGTTTGAAAGGCTTTAATCACTTACGTTTCATTTGTCTTTTTAAAAATGTTTTAAATACTATTAAGAATCTATATGTTGTTATTACTCTTTTTATTACTTTTTGTATTTAAATTTAAAACTTGAAAGTGATGATAATACTTACTAATATAATAATGGCCCTATCAGTGCCATCCTCCATTAGGTTCATAAGAAATTAATTTTAACAAAAGGGAGAGAGGAAGATATTTTATCAAAATAATTGTGTTCTGTAGTATCTGATAGACTTCAATTCCTATTACTTTTAGTGTAGTGTTAATTATTCTTAGTTCTTAAAACCAAGATAAACTATTTATTTTTGTTATCTTAGCTATAAGTTAGTAAGTAAATAAATGAAATGAAATGTTTATAACTTTCACTTTCTTACAGATTGCCAATAAATCACTGCCCACCACAGGTAACAACAGTCATCTATTCATCTAAACATATTGATTCTCATAAGAAGGAGTTTTAAGAAGACATTTAGGTTCAGTGCCTAGGCCTTGGCACATGTTGGGATAGATTCATATTGTCTTCATGTTCCATCTTTCCATTTCCATTTCAAGAAAGAAAAACTCTTGGTCAATAAATGAATATGCATCTCTGTGTTTATGTGCATAATTCTAAACTCTTTTTTAATGTGGAATAAGAAAATCGTCTTTCTTAGTAGCTGTTGCACTGAAATTATTTAATCTGCCACTAATATAACCTAACAATTAAATTTATGATAATGATAATAAATACTAGTTAATCAAGTATAGCTATTATGTAATTCAACTGCAAGAAACTGTAACTATCAAGCTTTGAAAGCATTGCTATGCCTACCCTGCTTCAATATGTCCATAACTGTGCTTTTGCTAATTATAATACTAAGAGCAGACAGAGGTCCTGAGAGGAGAAATAACCTCAACCATTAACCTAATCTGTTTGAAATCCCTTTTCTAAAACTATTAGATTTATTCAGCAATATATATAGATAGATTATTTATTGTAAACAAGGACCACTCCTAGCCTATGTTTATAATAGCTACTGTACTGCTACTGGCAATGTTTAACTGTACATATTTTTGTCATAGAATATTTGATGCTGTCAAAATGCAACATTACTGAGGGTAGAATCAAGAGTATTACTGAGAGGAAGTGACATTTAGGGTAGAATTTTTAGCGCAGATATTAAGTGGAGCATGTTTTCATCCTCTGCTTTTCATTTGTGCCTTTGCCATTGCAATCATCAAGTACTACTTTTTTAATGCTAGGGAAACTCTAGCTTATAGCTTTCCAACTCTGTAACAGTGAACCTAAACAATTCATGGATAATTGTCTCAGAGACACCTTTTCATCCACCTGTGATCAGTTAGCAAAAAAAAAAAAAAAAGACAGTATTTGAAGACCAGATTGTCCTAACTCAGTCTTAAGCCTTTACTTTTAATAGTTTGTTTTGATGGCAGGGTCACGTGCTTTACATGTTATGTCTGGCTGCCCTGGAAGCAGGTCAGGGAGAGCACACTGCAGGGGGCATGGCTGTGCCTCTCATCTCCCATTCAAGGGCATCAGCCCAGCTCCCTGCAAATTGGAACCAGAAGGAAAAAATATGCAATGCAAGAACAATCCCCATAGCTCAAAATATTTAGACTGCTGAGAAGGAAAGCAAACATCTGTAAAAAGAAAGGGCTCTAAAACATGGGTTGATGGTAAAAAAAAAAACACATCTGTCTTTAATTTTTTTCTTTTTCTGATTATTTTTAGACTAGGGTTTTCTTCAGGTACACATTTTCCATTTTAGACTTCCTTTTATATACACATATAAAATCTACTGTGAAGAATGGAAAAAAAAAACAAACAAACAAACCTTAAAATATATTTTCCCTTCTGCAAAACATTATCTTTGTAAAGAAAGGCTGCTTCTGTAAATACATTTTTCTTCCAGCAAGTACATGAAGAGAAATGACTGCTAAAAAGCCACATTTCTCCTTTTAGTGCTACAAATATTAAATAATATTAAGCTTTTCAATTTGTTAAGCATTCACATAGAGTGGTAAAAAACAATACAGTGGGAAGTTCTTTTACTGCAGTCTCTGATCTGGATTCAAAGGCAGTTTGGAGAAATACTAAACTACAAAAGCAATTGTTTGCATCCTCTAATTAAAAAAGATAAATCTCAGCATTCAAGATAAACTTTAAGAATGGGTCTATCCCTTAGGGAAAAAAATGACAAGGCATAAAAAACTCATTTTATAAACATTTTAAAAGTCATTAAACAATTAAGTAATAAAGAAAATATTTTCAAGATGATAAAAAGAGTAGTCATGTTATTGTTACAACATATTTACAGTACAAGAACTTGTTTTAAAATTCCATTTTTTTGAGAGGCATTTCTAGTACTCGTATGAATTGAATTGTAAATGAAAAGCTGTACTGAAACTTAACAGAAGAAGATATTTAGTCCTGGTTCAAATTGAATTTGCTTATTTGAAAACTGTTAGAATCTGTCTGTTACTAACAACAATTATATTGTTTTCTTTATTGTGCCTGTAACTTTATTATATAATGAGTCAGTTCATTCTTTAAGGAACCAGAGAAAGTGAGTAAGAGTATTATACCGTGGGTCTATATTATGTGGCTAATAGGAAGAATTATTATGTGAAAATACACATCTAAATTCAAGTCTACTGCAAAAGCGCTATGTCATAAGGATCTGATCTGATCCAAACTTTAATGAACGGAGTGGGAAAACTCTACAAAACAATTTGGATTGGATTCTCACTTGTCATGGCATAAATTTTACCAAAACTATCTTTCATCTTATTACTCTCAACTCTATCATTTAACTTGGCTTTGGTCATTCAAAAGAATTACTGAAATAACGTGGATTTAAATTGCTAAAATTCATGAAGACATTTAAGAACTGGCAGGAAAATGATTTATATATAGATTTAGCTATTTGATTCAAGATAAAGAATTATAGCTGTCATTCCTAATGGAGCAGATGTAGTATTATATATTCTCCTTATGGTCTGATGATTTTCTGTCAGCTGGGAGATCTTTAACACTCTCGTCAGTAATGAGCCAAATTCAGGTGGCAGGGAAATTACAGCTTACTTTTCTCCAGAGGAGACAGTCTTTATTCTATTGTTTGTTTTCCTAATTGTGTGTGCTTTTCCTATGCTTCATGTGTTGTTAATTGCTTTTCTGAGCATTCTGTTATCAGATGACTGATTAAAACAGTAAATTTTATCATCTTTAACTTCTGCTTATAAAAATTTACACAGTTACAAATATGGAGCTGAGTTCTCTCACTTTTTCTCTGATCTGCATGGCAAGTTTCAAAGTCTTGGCTTTGAATTCAGTGAGAAATTAGAATATAATGCTCATAATATGAGATAATAGCAGTGAAAATCTCTTCAATTCCCACTGAAAAGGTGTTGGCTACTTCAGAAAAAAAACAGACATAAGTAGCTTCTCATAATTATTTTTAATTTTGGCACCCAGAGCCAACAGATTCTACACTCATTGAGGATTAAATAGTCTGATGCATAAGTAATAATTTAACCCTAGATTATTTACTAGCCCTGTTTTCCTTCCATGTTTTTTCCTAACGTGTCACAGAGACTATGATATATAGATTAAAAAAAAAATGGAGAGATGTAAAAGCTAGTGTAAGACAGTCATCTGATATTGAACTTGAATGGAGATTCCTCCAGCCAAATAAACAGAAAAGAAAGGCACCTCAAGTTTTAACTAGCTCTCTACCTTTGTACTTCAAGGACACAGTGAAAAACAAGGAGAGAACACGTTTGAGTTTATCCACTGATGTGAGCCTGAGCTAGTCAGGCCTTTGTTACATGCCTGTCTTTAACAAGCATGCTGTAGGTAATGAGGCCAGGCTTTTAAACAATTGATGCTGTAATTAAACTCAGTTTTAGAGCAGATTATAAAGTCACTTGGTAATATTCATATTGTGTTATCGTTTATTGATGTTACATGTGAGAGTCAAATGGAAACTCACTGAAAAAGGGAACAAAAATGAAATAATGATCACATCTCTCTCTCTACCATACATACTTTTTCATCTTTTAGCAGATATTTCTGAAATCATGCTCGTAGATCAATGTTTTGAAATGCGTCCAAAAATTAAACCAGAAAAGTAGAATTTGGAACATGGCTTCCCCGTCTACATAAAATAAAAACAGAAACAACAATCACAAAGCACATACATTTTGTATATGCTTTATGTATATTCCCAAAATATGTATATATTATGTATATTTTATGTATACTTTATGTATATTCCCAAAATAAAACTATGAGAGCAATACGACTGACAGTTATATTTGTATTATGGTGGATTTTCAATACAAGATAGCTCAGTTATGTCTTTTATTTAAAAAAAGTAATAAAATAATATCAGGTGTTATTTGCGGACTAACCATGATTTACTTTAAAAAATATACTCTTTTTGAATTTCAAATGATAACTTCTAGGATTCTGTTATTGTAGTAATTAACATAGACTTAGTGTCAGATAGTGAAGTCTGAATTAAACTGATGTTTGCATAGTATTTTAACATATTTCAGACTTCTAGTCTAATGTTTTGCAAACATACATATTCTTTATTTCTGTGTCTAATAAAATTAACATCAAACTTCAAATTTCAGTACTAACTTTGGCATTTGAGTTCCTCTCCTGCCTGTAGAGGAATCAGATCTCTCTTACATGGTAGTTGTAGGCTAAAGACGTAAACATTTCTGATGTTCAGTTATATGGTGTCAAAGAATAAAAATAGAATTATAACACGGAAAACCAACATCAGTTTAATCTAAATTCTGGGGACCATGTCTGCTCATATTTAATTTACTCAGGCAGCTTTAAAACATACAACAGAAATCTCTCACAGTACAGTCTGTAATCTTGATAAACTTTTTTTTCTACAGTTAAATCCCTTCATCTATGAAAAGCTTGTTAACTACAGCTAAAACTCTAGAGTTTTTTTCTTAGTTATGACTGTTTATTTTTTCTACCTCAGCCTTTTCTCAATGATCACCTTGTACTTTTTCAAAGGTGGTTATGACATGCCAAAAAAGTAAACTTACTGTACAGTACCTTGGCTAAGAGTCAGCTTTTGGACCCAAGAATTTCTTTGTTACAAGATGTAACCAAGTCATTAGAGCATCTCATCCTGGGCTTTATTTTAAGTTTTAGAAATTATTTACATCGGTTTTGACTCGTCAGAAATGATTGTATGCTGATAGACTTCTAGAGTTCAGGACTAATTTTCCTATTGCTCGGTGCAGCAATACAAGAGTTGATTGTGTTTTTTTGAGCATATGCATTACCTACAATATTAATCAATTCTTGCCTAAATAAGTGGAAATAACCTCCTCCAATACCCTCCATCAGGACCTTCAGATTACAGACAATTAGTTAAGTCTCAAATTACCTCTAGAATGTTCTTTTTCAGTTGTTACAAGTGTTCTATTTTCTATTTCACAAAATAAGAAAAAAAAAAGGTCAAGTATTTAGATACTTTTTAGGAAATTATATATAATTATCTCAGGCTTGACTACCTAGTCCCAGAGGTCTGAAGACTGCCAAGAATCATCAACAGGACTATTCCTGACAAAGTGTTTGGGTTTTTTTTGTTGTTTTTTGTTTTTTGTTTTTTAATTATTTATTTTTTTAATTTAAACAGATACCAAAGAACATCTGGCCTACCAGCACATCTGTGAGGTAAAAGGTATAAATATTTATGACTATAATGCCTATCAGGAGCAAAGAAAATAGCACCAACCCTATAATTCTGCAATAAACAGATATGATTTCAAATGTAACTTCATTCTAAGTAACAGTAAACAATGAAACTGGAACTGCGAAAAAAAAAAAAAAATCATGTCATTACTGTTCTTCAGATTCTACTATTTTTTCTTTATATTGTGGATATAAAATCCCCTGCCGTGGACAGGGTTGCTGACTGCTAGATCAGATCCAGCTGCCCAGGCACCCATCCAACCTGGCCTTGAACATCTCTTGTGAAGATTCACAAGTCATTCACAAGTTCTCCAGGCAACCTGTTCCAGTGCCTCACTGCCCTCTGAGTAAAAAAGTTCATCCTAATACCTAAACTAAATCTCCCCTTTTTTAGTTTTAAACCGTTCTTCCTTGTCATATCAGTACCTGCCCATGTAAAAAGTTATTCTCCTTCCTGTTTATAAGCTCCCTTTACGTACTGGAAGGCTTCAGTGAGGACTTCCCAAAACCATCTCATCTCCAGGCTAAACAAGCCCAGTTCCCTCAACCTTTCCTCCTAGGAGAGGTGCTCCAGCCCTCTCATCATCTTAGTGGTCCTCCTCTGGACTCGCTCCAAGAGCTCCATGTCCTTTGTACTGGGAGCCTCAGGCCTGGATGTAGTACTCCAGATGGGGCCTCACAAGGGCAGAGTAGTGGGGGAAAATCACCTCCCTTGCTCTGCTGGTCACAATTTTTTTGATGCAGCCCAGCATACAGTTAACCTTCTGAGCAGCAAACATACTGGACGTGATCCTGTTGAATCACGTCAAGTTTTTCATCCCTGGTAGGGCTTATATTTTTCCTTAGTTTCCCAAGAAAACAAAATGTATGTACATTTAAGCTAAAAGCTTCACAGTGTTTATGAAGAATTCTAGGTGTGAACATATATATATATATTTACATTTGAATTTTGATTCTCAAAAAATGAAAAATAAAAACAAAACTGCCCTAAATACTGATTTTTTTCTACAGTATATTTGGATTTTATATATTTTTTTCAGCCTTGTCACTCTTAGCTAAAATACTTTTTGGTGTCTTATTTGTTTTGTTTGTTTGTTTGCTCATTTGTTTCTTTCTTTATTTTTTTTTAATGTGGGAGAAATGAATACTTGAAGATGTATGACACCAAATTAGCTGATCTAGCAGATAACTACGGTTACTCTCTCTTATTTTAATAAAATCTAAGATAATCGTAGAGATCAAAAATCAACATGCTGAATTGAGTTTATCTCAACATATTCCATTGCCATTACTCTTTTTTTGTGTGTTACTTCTATACTTCACCAACTCTACAATGTTATTTTTGCTTTCTTCAGTATTAGCTTGTTTTCCAGTCCCTGAACCTTAGAGTCTTGATTTATCCACGCACATGCACGCATTAAAATTCCACGCATAAAATTACAGATATAGGGTAGAAAAGGACACTGAAAGTTCATATAATCTATTCTTCTGCCTCTATACAGGATCATCTTAGGTCATGGAGACAGCTGTTTGTATAATTGCCAACAATAAAGGCTAGCAGTTTACTCCAGCTGCTCTGCAGTCTTCTGGAGTGTTTCACTATCAGTATCATTAAAGTCTTTCCTTGTGACTAGCCTGTGTATAGACTTGGTGATGTGTCAAGAGTGAAGCACCCAGCTCACACTGCACATCTGTGGGAGATGGCTATTTAATTTCCTCATATCATGCAATTTTTAACTTCTATATTTATAATCAGAATGATGTTTTTATTTAAACAAATTTTAACAAAGATTAGAAAATAAGCTGTTTTTCTGCCTGACCAAAGACATACTTAAACTGCTTAATTTCCTCTAGGACATTTAGAGTTACCACAAATAGCTGTGAAAACAAAGTTTATCCATTAGAATGCAAAGTAGAAGATATGAAGAGCTTCCAGTAGAGACAAGATAAGGCAATGGTTTCTTTCATAAGACTTGGAACAGAAAGCAAACACTTGTTCATTATGATATGCCAAACAGTCTTTGGGTGACAGCCTCAGAATGTAAAAGGTGTCAAATAAGCTGTGGGAGGTCTAACTACAAAATTACAGCAAAATCATGAGGCATGAAAGAGACTTACACAGGACTGGAATGCTACATTAATTAGCTGTATTTGTCTCCAGACTATTTTTGTTCTGAATATATTTTTACATCCTATTGTGCTGCTGTTTCTTCACAAGTGACCCACCCATCCTCATCATCTAATATGGATATATTTGCTGCCATATAATGTATGCAGAGGCAGCACAGAATCTTGACATCAACCACTGCATTTTTTTCGTGTCATCTTCATTATTTAAATTACCTGAAGTTATAACAAACTCCTGCAAATAGTTTATCCAGTGCAAGAAATTCCAGTGTATATATAATTATAATTGAAGGAATTTGTCGATTCCCATTTTATATATACATATTGGATTTGCATGCCTTTCCAGTTTGAACATTAACAGCTCCAACAGTCATTTACATTCTGTATCAAATATTTTTGCAGAGGATTTTTGTTCCTGTCCTTCCAAGGATTTTTATTTCTGTCAAACACTATTTTAAGTATTGCAATTTATTTTATGTACTAGGCTCTGCACCAATTTTTTACCCTGATGTTAAAAACCAGACAGACAATGCAACTAGATTTCTCTTTTTGCTATCACAATTCTTACAGTAATTAGAACCATAAAATTGTAGAATCATTGGAAAAGAACTCCAAGATCAAGTCCAAACATCAACTCATCAACACCACACCCACTAAACCATTTCCCTCAGTACAACATCTAAATGCTTCTTGAACACCTTCAGGGATGGTGATTCCACCACTTCCCTGGGCAGTCTGTTCCAATGCCTCACCACTCTTTCTGCAAATAAATTTTTCCTAACATTCAACATGAACGTCCCATGACACAGCTTAGCCTCTCATCCTATCACCAGTTACCCAGGAGAAGAGGCTGACCCCCACTTCGCCACAACCTCCCTTCGGTAATCATAGAGAGCAATAAGGTCTCCCCTGAGCCTCCACTTCCTCAGACTGAACAATCCCAGTTCCCTCAGCTACTCCCCATAAGATTTGTGCTCCGGATCCCTCACCAGCTTTGTTGCCCTTCTCTGGACATGCTTCAGGGCCTCAATGTCTTTCCTGTAGTGAGGGACATAAAACTGAACACTACTTGACAAGCGGCCTCACAATAGATGGTGTTAAAAGGAGAAAATATGTAACACTTGATGCTACCTTGTACTGGAATATATATGCTTGTGACACAGAAGAATACTGCAGTCACAGTAGAATCAGGACACATTTCCAATAATGTCTTATTCTATGTTTTTGAACATTTACCGTGCATATACTTCTGCTTGTTCTATGAAATTATTAGTTTGTAAAAAATATATTAAATGCATAAAGTGTAAGCAATGGCTTGCATTGCACATGAGTTATTAGGTACTTCATTGTGCTAAAAATTGTAGATTTCTGGTAATATCAGTTTTTCTATTCTTTTTTCCCACAAAATTAGCCGCCTTTTTTTTTTTTTTTTTTTTTTTTCCCCCTAATATTTTGCTAATATTTTTAAGTGCTTATCCAGTCTGGACAAAGATTAAAACATCTGGTTTAGATTTTGTCTAGCCAAACAGGGTTTTCAAGATTTCCAGCTACTACTGTAGTACAAACAAATGCTAGGTGAATAGGAATCATCACTGAACACAAGGAACAGAGTTGTAATCATAGAGATAGAAATAATTTCTTGGAAATCAGTGATTCTTTAAGAATCTCGGAGGCCCATTAGTTAATCAACTCAACAAGAGCCCTCATTAGTACTGTGGAAAAAAAAGTAACACAATTGGAATGCATAAGCAAGGCAGTAATGAGAAGAAAATGTCCAACATCTGAAAAATTTCTGCAGCCTCTCCTTATATTAATGGGATGTGATTCATGTTGTCTTAACATAGACAATTTAAAATAAGCTAAATGAGTCATGCCCTGAAAATGCCTGTTTTTCTCAGTTGTCTGTCTATAAATGGACTCTGTTTATCTGTTATAGATGTCTATGGAGTAAATATCTAAATTAGGTGAGGTTAATCCTTTTGGAGAGTTTCCTTTGCTCCTCTAATATATATGGGGAGGAAAAGAGAGTTACAGAGTTCACATTTTAAAGTAATGCTGTAAAAACAGAGGAAGAAAGTGTCCCTCTAGGAACCATGGCCTATGATGAGGCATAAAGAAGTGATTGTTCATGAGGCATGGCCTAAATTGGTTGAGATATACTGTCAGTGCTGCTGCTGGGACGAATCTAAGGGTCGAGTGGTAAATATGGGGTTCGGATGAGATGAGCTAACGAACCTTACTGACTTTTAATCTTTGTGAGAAGAACAAGGAGAGAAAGAAAAATATAATAACACAATTTCTATGCTAAAATGCTTTGATTTTTCCTTTCTACTTGAGAGTAGAATATGTGCTCAGCGGAAGCACTTACAAAATTAGCTTTACTTGGCAGCAGCCACTTCAGACTAATTACAGAAGTGAATCTTTTCTATTCTCCAGGAATTTATGGATGAAGGCGAAAAGGTTCACATCTATGCACAGTGACTATCATTGGAAAAAGGAGAGGAGGGGAGGGAGGGGAGGGGAGGGGAGGGTCTACCTCTTTATTTCATGTAGTCCTCATGGAAAATAGAAAAAAAAAAAAAAACTTTTAGTTTGTGCCTACTTAGGAACAATGTGAGTTTGATTTTCACAGGAAGAGAGGCACTGAACTCACTGCACCTCACTGCTAATTCCTTACTTTTAACCCTTGGACATAGCTTAACAATTTTACATTGAGTAAGAGAAAACATGAAATAATCATGGCACTGCATTCTGATATTATCTTCTTAAAGACAGAGAATAAAACATTAACTTTTTAAAATTTTCCTCCTACCTGAAAAATGAAAGGGAAAAATATGTCAGTGAGAAAAAAGTTGTTATAATATCAAACTGTGAGAAAAAGCAAATTCTACTACAGCTAATAACCACTGGAAGTGAAAAAAGTTGAAATCATCAAAGCCATCAGCAAGACCAGAGAGAAAGCTCTGAAAATTATGTCTAAAAATGTTCTGATGCTCATAGTATTTAGTACAATATTTTGTTTTAAATTTGAGGATAGAGCATCAGGTGAAAAATAGACAAATAAATAAACAAGAAAGCAATAAAATTTGTAATCCTCCAAGCCTTCTGAAACACTGCGGAGTCATATATACAGCATAATTAAATGTAGTATAAATATATTTTTATTTTAATAAAAGAAACACAATTGGATGACAAAAACCAGCAGTTTGATTTTGTGAGGAAGTATTTTGTTCTTACTAGAAAAAAAAAAGAAGCAATGAGTACTGCCAACATGAAAAAAACTGTTCCAGTTTCTGCAGCATGAAAAAATATCGAAAGATTTACAGACTACCTTGTAAATAAAATGCAGATAATGAAGGATTAAGATAAGAAGATTCTTTACCACTGACAACCGAAGAAGAAGAAAACTGTAAAATTATTCTTAGAAATAGGTTCTGTGTAGGGAATGGCTTAGGATTTTAGACTGAGTCCTGAGTCACCCAAAAATGTGATATGATGCAGACATATACCTCCAAGTTCTTTGTTTTGAAAAGAAGAGAACAGATTTACCTTGGTCTAATACCAGAAGAAACTGTAATCTCTTTCTGCTCCCCCCTCTCGTCCTTCCACTCTCAACTCAGCTGCATTCAATAAACTTGCTGGAAGATTCTATGGAGCCAAGATCCCACCAACGCTGAAGAAATAATAAATAAATGCACAGCTGCAACCTCTCCTGAACATCGAAGGGCCAAGAGAGAGGATCTGCACTCCATTCTGGGGCAGGATTCAGCTTAGACAGATTCAGCCATCCATCTCTGAGGTTTCTGATGCAAGCTAGTCATCCAGGATCTTTTCTATTTCTGGGCTGGGATAGTAGTTTCCAAATTTATCCAAATAAATTCCCAAATTTTCCAAATTTATCTCCTCCAAGAATAAAATGTACAGGTTGAGTTGGCTATGTCACTTCATTGACAGTTTGTATAGATTTAATCTCTAGCACAGAGCAAATTCCATGCAGGTGGTCAAATTGAGATAAAATGCAGACACTCCTATGGCACAAAGCGAATGAAAAACAGTCCTTAACTGAGTAGGCTTAATGCTAGATGGTAGTTTGGAAAACATACTGTAGTTACTTAAAGAGTCATTCATTTTCAGGTTTCTTTTCTCTTTACTTTGCAACTATAGACATTTATTGTATGAGTAAATATTCCTTGCTGTAGGCAGTCAGTACAGCTTTGCCTGATTTTAGTGCTGTCATGAGTCCCACATCTCAATTCTTCATCCAGGTCTTGCTATACTAAACACTGAATATGAATTGTTTCTGTCTTGTTGTACTGTATTTTTCCCAGCACAATGGAGGTATGGGGATCTGCAAAGAAAGTTTTTGCTGTTTATCTGTACTGTCATATTGTTATCAACACTTGTTTAGTATCAAGAGTCTTCTATATCAATTTGGGCTGCAGTGAGAAATGCCAGACATTTCCAGAAACTTGTGCAATGCACTTAGCAAGCTGCCAAATTCTGCACCAGCTCTGTAAATTTCTGAGAAGACTTAAAAGATAGTCACATAGAGACTGTATTACTGAAACCTCATATGAAAGGACTGAAACAACATTATCTGTTATACCAGATACTTTTCTCTGGCTGAAATTGTATGTGCATTTATTCAAATACAAGTTTCAGGCTTTTAAGAGTCACATATCAGCAGAAAAGTGCTGGAAAATTTCAAGGCAAAGTAGTACTTCTGGATTGCAGAAGTATGTTACTGGAAAAAGTACTCTTAAAATTTTCATCATACAATATTCCAAGACCCAAAGTTTTGTTAATTTTAATTACTTTTGGATGAAAATATAGCCTTAATAATAATACAAGTGCATGTACTTTTGTCTTTATTGACATAGATTGAAACAATAGCACTAATAAAATTCCAGACATTCTCCACTCATCTTAATTAGAGAAGATAACTTTGAAGATTAATTTAAATGTCAGCATTGTTAACTATTTTACTGCTGGTTGTCACGTCACCACTATCCATCAATTGTAGATGAATGTACCTGTCATTCTATGATGAATTATTAATTTAAAAGAACCTTTCACAGCAGCAGGTTTATTTAGAATATGCAAATAACAAAGCAGTCTAATGCCTATTATTTCAATCACTTGGATAATTTGGATTCTTCTGCCATTGTGACAAATTAAGAGTAAAATTGTACTTACATTGACAACAAATTTTTTTAAAAAGTATTACAATCCTAAAGAAAAGATGCTTGATGTGAACAGCTTCCTCTGAAGAGCAAGATCAGCTTCTTTGGGCTTACAGTAATAAGTAATGAAAATGGAATAAACTATGTATGCTAAAAATACAGTTTAACTGATAACATTCTATTAAATAAAAGTATAATGAATGAAAACAAAATGTTATAATTTTAACAGGCCATCGTTCAAGGAAAATTGATTTACAGATAATTGATAATGGTGATTTTTATATGATATATTTTTATTTACTGAGTTACTGGAAGTTTGTGATATATTTTCAGAGCCACTTCTTAAAAAAAGAGATGTTATAAATAGTACTTTTCAGAAAATACAGCTAATTATTTCTGGATCTGAAAGGTAGGAAATACTTTATCCACACTGCAAATGAAAACTGACCAGAGGAACTAATGTTTTGATACTCAGAAATAGAAGAAGAGGGACATGTGCAATTGTCTGTATGTGTTGTCCACTACACTGAAGATTAAAGTTCATCAATTAGTAAATGAGTGTTTTCATTTGATACCTTTTTTCTTTTTTTTTTAATTTGAAAAAAAAAAAAAAAAAAAAAGGAATTATTCTGTTTAGCACTGAGCTAGAAAGTGTTTTTCTACCAGAAGTGTTATGTTTTTAGTGGAAAAAGAAGACTCTCAGACTCTTTTGGCCACTGGTCGTTCATTCAGTTACTTCTTGTCTTCAGCCTTACATATTATTTTCAAGAATTGCATCCCTCTTCTTACTTGAGGAACATATTTCTTCTAACAGAAAGCTGATATTTACAAATGAGCATTCTGCTTTCTTATTTCCTGCAACAGTGGGATGACATAATGAAAAGCAGATTTCCTGTAAATTCCCAGGCTTTGATATTTTACTAGCACAACTACTTTTCAAGTTCTCATCTTTTATATTATTTCATCATATCCAGAAGTCACTTGATGAGGATTTTGTGTTTGTAAATTTCGTAACAAAGGAAGCAATGTTATTCTCTCAAAGAAGCATAATGAGTTATTGTGACTATTAGATTTTCAAAGTCAGACAAAAAGTAAAATATAAAAAGCACTGATTCAAAACCTTTTCCATCACCTAATTATTGTCAGTCTGTCTAACCAGTTTCTTCTACCTAGCAAGTTAAATCAGTTCTCTGAGAAGTCCAGCATGTCCAGAACTTTTTCCCAAATGATAGAGAAGTTCATCCAAGAACGCCGAGCAAATGAAATTCAGACTTTCTTTTCCCGTGTTGAGTTTTGTACGTCCACTGTTTTCCACCTTCTAAAACTATACTTTTGTTTATAGGACTGTTTTATAGTCAGTACTATTTGCAGTGAAAAGCCATAATCCTAATATTGATATTGATTTAGAAAAAAAATAGCTCAATTTTAGGAAAAAAAAAACCAAAAACAACTCATTTGGTTTGCAGAGATTTTTTTTTTTTTTTTTTTCGCTCAAAGGTTTTTAAAGTTCTACCTATAAGGATAAATACACTTACATGTTTGTTTAGTACATTAACAAAATGGAGTTCCGGATCTGCTAGGGATCTCTAGAGATATTTATAATACAGATGAGTTTTATCAAGTCCCAATAATGCAGAATTTTCTAACATGCTTAAATGAAATTAGAAAAAGAGTAATTTATAACTATCTGGTGATAAGAACCATGTGTCTAAAAAGAAATACCTGAACAATTTTTATGTAGGTCACTGTGAAAGTAATGTCTGCTATTTATTTCTGTGGAAACGTTTTAGTTAGATAACAATAACATAATAACAGTATTTGATTGAGTAAATTCTCAGCAACAAAACACTATTACACTCTTTTTCAGCACGGTCACTACCATTAGCTACGTATTTTCACTAGCAGTAAACAAAAGCCTGCATGCTGCCTTCATAAAAATCTGCACCAGAAGTGGTGCTGAAATGCACCACCCACCACCTCACTGTGCTCACATCCCTGTTATGGCTCCATAAATGTTCAGCAAGTGTCAGTGAGTGTCAATGGATGCCATTTTTCTACACAGAAGAAATCAATAACATACATTTGCTTCAAATGCACTTCCACATGAGACACTATTTTGTCAGACTGCCCCTCTGCTGTCATCTGTCACATGGCAACAAAATGTTATGGAATATTGGTGGGAAGGTTCAACCTCTACTGTTATATCACCAGCACCCACCTCTCATATTTTGGGCCAACATAATAAAAATAGGAGGCATTACTTTTGGAGCACCCTTCGTATGTGTACAGATATATACATATTGGATATATATGAAAACCTCATCTATGTGTGGAATAAAATGTATGCCAGTAAGTTGCTTAATGTCTTGCCTACAAACCTTCAAGCATAGTGACAGAAAGAGATTAATATTGTTAGAATAAATGATTCATCTTGCTCTATAGAATTTTTCTTTTTCATAATCTGTTACTTATATTTATTGATAGACAAAACAGCAGGCAAGTGAAAAGCTCAAATAGGTGAAGCAGACTGAAATTAATTAAACAGACAGTGTTAGTTGAAGCATCTGCATGCTGCTGAGTACCCTGACCTGGGAACTGCACTTACCCTCAGGCCCCATGGCACAGACCCACTGTCAGATCTAAAGGCCTTTGTTAACAACAAGCTTATTGGTGAGATCAGTCACAGGGAATTGGTTTTGGTTCATTCCAAGGCAGTGAGGTTTTGTTTGTAGATGTCAGGAGGGATTTAGCGGAAAAGAGGTTATAGAGAAATATCCATAGGATAACTAATTAAATTGAAAGATTTTCAGTCCTTGCTGGAGGAAGATGCTTAGCCTGAAGGGGCTCACAGCCCTGGAAGTCATGTGCACCATTCTGAGACATTTCTGTCATATCAGAGGAACTGATTGCTCAAGGTGTAAGCAAAAGCGTTTGCCCTCATGAAACACCAACCTAACCTGCAGAGAAACGTATTTTCTCTTTCAAAAAAAAGAGCAAAGTATAGTACATGAGAAGGTTTTGTCTAGTATACTGTTCAGAAAATAATGTGATAGTGTTGTAATTATGTTTCCAAACACCTCAAATGAACAAAGATATCTAGGTAGATATGGGCTATGCTTGCCCTACAATGTTACCATTATTTAATTAAATACAGAAAAAAATAAATTCCTCTGTGAGGCTGTAAAATGTTTAGGTTAGTAATAATCATTACCTCAAATAATTATAGTTTGTTGTTGCAACGTGGTGTTTTCCCTTATTTTCCAGAAAAAGAGAAGAAAATATTTCTCCTATTAATCATTCTTTTATTTGTTTCTTCAGCAGTTGAAAAAGTAGATTTTACTAAGTTTGGAATGATGAGGTTAATAAGTGTGGGGAGGTGGGTCTGAAGGGGCATCCGAAAATTTGAATCTGCACTTGGAAAGACAAGTGAGCAGGAAATAGCAGAAAAAAATCCAAGTTTTGGTGACTCAGCAAAGCAAGGGAAAACTCTTCTGGAAACGGACTGACAAAGCTTAACTTCCTATGAATTCATACTTGGGTTTCATTAATACAGCAAGGAAAGTTGAAAAACTGAGTACCTATTTCTGCCCTGTAAATTCTTAAGCGCCTAATAAAAAGTGGGTTTGCAGAGTTATTTCTTAATTGGGATAATAATAAGATTACTTAGCTGCATCAAATTTCTCAGAACTTCACATTTTTAAGACCTCTGTCCACTTGGCAAACTTTGTTGTACTCAGTTAGCAAGTTCAAAGTATGGACAACACACAATACAGCACAGCTCTGATTCTTAATTGCCTTTTTTTTTTTTTTTTTTACAGAACCAGACAAAAAAAAAATTAATATTTAAAATCAGAATAATCAATCCACTAAAATAAATAATTAAAATAATAATTTATGTGAATATTTGGTCTATGGTTCTCTGCAATATCTTTTCTGTTAATTATGTACCATCATTAGTATAACATAAATTATGTATAACAAAATTATTGCAAATATTTCTGCACAGCATGAAAACACAATATGTCCAAGAATGACAGAACAATGCCTAATTTTTGTTATTTTTTTTAATAAACCTTCTGTTATAGTACACTATACAAAAATTTAAATGAGAGATCTATTTAGCAAAGTAGCTCTGCCTTATAACATCAGAGGCTAAAAACAAAAACTGATCAAATAGAAAATGGTTTCATCACTCTGTTGTTAAAATACACTCCAGTAGTTTCTCTTATTAATATGTAGTTTAATTTTCTAATTACTCTAGACGTGATTTAAAAACTTTTAATTGTAAAAATAAGCTAGAAATAATATTCTCAATTAAAAATTCAGGAAAAAATACTTGTATATAGATTTTCCTGCCAAATCCAATATTTAATGACTAAGTGAATGATTCACAGCTATAAATCAAATTAATTTGAGATTTTTCTGAATTTCAGTTTTTTCTTTTTTTTTCCCAATGAATAACACTGTGGGCTATATGACATTTATATTTTTACAAAGTTGATAATTATTATGATTAATATCTGCCACCAATTTTTTGCATTCAAGTTAAAGAACATACTATATTTTCATCCTTTTGCTATGCTCAAAATACAGCCAAAAGAAACACAGCAAATACAGAAAACAAATCATTTGTTGTTAGTGCAACTGAAATCTTATCCATTTAATCCAAGATTTATTATTAGTCCAGCTGCAATGAAACTAACACAGTTCAGATTGTGTACAGTTAAAACGATACATATACACACTTTCTTGGGTCTACCCATTTTTCTAGCTCACTCTTATCAAGAAGATGGCTTCAGTCAGTAATGGGTCCATTTGTTGTTCTCATCTAGGCTCAGATGAATAAGATGCTGATGGTGTTTTCTTTCCTTTCCTCACTAGCATCTCTTTGGGATCTTGTCTGACAACTGACTTGCTCTACACTTTGTTCTCTCTACAAATCCACTTGATATCCAACTTTATCCAAAGAAGGGAAACAAGGCTTATGAAGGGCTTGGAGAATATGCTTTACAAAGAGAGATTGAAAGAACTGGGTCTGTTTAGTCTGGGAAAAAGGAGGCTGAGGGGAGACCTTCTTTCTCTCTTCCAATACCTGAAAGGTGCTTACAGTGACAGCAGGGTTGGTCTCTTCTCACATGTGACAGGTGATGATGAGGGGATGAGGGGAAATGGCCTCAAGTTGTGCCAGTGTAAGTTTAGTTTGGATATCAGAAAAACTTCTTTACAGAAAGGGTTGTTATGCACCCAGGGAGGTGGTTGAGTCATCATCCCTGGATGCGTTTAAAAACCATTTGGATGTGGTGCTCAGGGACATGATTTAGTGGAGGGTTGTTAGGGTAGTATGGTCAGGTTGTGGTTGGACTCGATGATCTTTTAGGTCTTTTCCAACCTGAGCAATTCTATGATTCTATGATTCTATGATTTACTTCATAAGCTCTCCTTTAATTGTGTTATATATCTGTGCTTTGTTCTTCTTGTTATCTCTAAAACTATTTAGACTCTGCCAGAAGCATGAACCTTTGCAAACAATAATTGTTGACTGGTATGCTGTTTAAGATCTTGGGCCTCATGTATCAATTTGTGCCTGCGCTTAAGCATCCTCGTCAAAACCCTGCATCTTTCCTTCTCAACCCACTACACATGCATTTTATTCTAGGATCAAAGAAAGGTCTTCTGTACAGAAGATCACTTGATCTTATTAGCCATTAGTTAGAAATCTGCATACATTTAACAGAAAATAGTATACTTTTCTATTAACCAAAGAAAATGACAAGCTAGAGTAAGGTAAGTAATAGGTGATAATTGTTGTTACAAGTTGAAACAAATCTCCAGACAGGGTAAGACAAGTCCAGACAATGGCTGACCTACATTGGTGCTTGTGCAGTTAGCATAGCACATTGTCTGTGACTTGCTAAAAGCAAAATCCAGCTCTACATTTACTGTTCTACGAGGTACATATCTTTCATATGTATTAGCTCTTATGATTCTAGGTTTCATTCAAGATTAGCTAATGCTTGTTAAAAATTGTCACAAAGGCCTTACAAGAAAAGCCTGCTTCTCATTCTAGTGAAATGTATTTATTAATAAGGAACAACATGCTTCTATCCAAGTGCTCTTGAAATAGCATCTTATACATGTTTTTCTGAGTGTAAATTTTTTCTTCTGCCATAGATCAGTTATGATATGCAAATAAACTTCTGCGTGTCCATACATGTGCCATTCACTTCCCCCACTTCTGTTTTGTCTCTTCCCAAACATCCATCATCTAGCACCTCTAACTTACTCTTAACTCATTCTTCTGCTTTCTGGAACATAATTTCTATGATTATTACTTTTTACTTTCTTTCCATCCTTTCAATCTCTTCTTTGTTGGACAAACATAATTCTCTTGCGTTGTCAGATACCTAGACTACTTCTATCCGATCTCTGCTTCCATCCAATCCAGTCTGTTTCAGTACAGCCTTGCTGTGGAACAGGAATATAAAGCATGATTCCTCTATTTCTGTAGTATTGTTCTGAGACACATCTCCCAAAAGTCCTGCAGACCAAATTGATAAGTGGACTTCATACTGGCCAGAAAAGAGAATCAAGATCATGATATCTCATCTCATTAGCTCCAGGCATTTTAAGCTACAGCAAGTTACCTGTTCTCCTGTGTCATTTCAGACGATTCATTTATTCTACAATGGTCCTAGTAACCTATGTTTAAGATATGTCACGTTCCCGCTTTCCTTTATCCTTCTGCATAAGGAGGTGACTAAACCCAAATTTTGTCTCTAGCTGTTTTTAGAACAATTTTGAAAATCTTGTGACTGACAGAACAGTTAAGGCATAAATTAGTACAGGGAGAATCTAAACATATATAGATTCTCCAAAACACTTTAAAATCAGGATATTGCACATCATTTACTATATCTTTTTTTTTTTTTTTTTTTTTTGCACTTTCCTGAATTTTCCATTAGAGGATTTTCCTAGCAGTTTTTTTTGCCAACACTTTAAAATACAGTGTAAACTTTTACAAAGGCTGCAGCCTAAATTAAATGGCTATAGGCTATTTTCTTAGAATATTTGTTGGCTATATACTTTAGAATAAAAATAAAAGAGAAAGGTGAAGGGTTGAAAGAGTGTGAGAGAGAAACAGAAGACTGTTTTTCCTTTTAATTGTATAGGTGAGATCATATACAATCCAAATATTTCACTGGTAGTTCTCTGATTGTCATTGTTTGACTATATAGTCTGAATGACTATTTGTCAGGTTAAACAGAAGAAATGTCAACATTTCCTTTTGTATATGGGTATTCCACATAGTGAATAGCCAGTACAGACTTGGATTTTGGCTGCCATTGGAGACTAGGGCCGATAAGAGAGGAGAAAACCCTGGGAAGTAAATGGTATTGATTTTTCTCAAGAACTGATTTTGACCCAATGACCACACTTCAATGTTCAGTTTTCTGAAAGAAAAAGACCTTCCTCTTCTATTTTGTCTGTGAAGTGAATGCAGAGGAGTGTTGTTTTATTCACTTTTTTTTTCCTTCTTCAGTACTCAATAAAAAATCTTGGAAAAAACATAACAAGATCAGAATCCGTATTGGATTGAAAACACATGGAAGAATGATTTTCCCAGGTTTACAAAGTTAAATTCTACCAATCTTTTTCAGACAACAGAGTTTAAATGCTTTGAAAGCATTTGTACTATTGTTATTAATTAC
This sequence comes from Chrysolophus pictus, assembly GCA_037305975.1. Lineage (NCBI taxonomy): Eukaryota > Metazoa > Chordata > Aves > Galliformes > Phasianidae > Chrysolophus > Chrysolophus pictus. The sequence continues at coordinate 176,924,526 of CM074576.1, read as the reverse complement.
AGGACATCTCCATGGCATTTTCAGCAATAGTTATCATGAAAAAATTGTAAAGGTAATTGAGAGCTTTTGTCCAGCACAGTTACAGACCCTCTAGAAGAAAATGCAGAACCAGATCAAAAAAGTGTTTGGGAATTTAACTCTTAATGAATTAGATGATAGCTAAGTGGAAAATAGCATTATGGATTACATGCTATCAGGATATCACTAAATCACTTATTCTGTAAAATTAATCATGTCCACTTGAGGTTTGTATTTTCATCTGAAGCTTCCGTTAGAAGTGAGAATCAAATGAAATACTGACATTTCTGAGTAATTTTAAATGTTCCCCTGCTGTTAGCCTGGCAGTTTTACAAAAACAAGTGGTTTTCATTCCTTTTGTTCATGTTGGATCAACTTTGGGGATGGACAGAAAAATGAATGCCAGTATTCTACTCTTATGGTAACAAGGTCAAATTTAAAGACAGCAAAATAGCTGTTCAGGGAGACAATACAGCAAATGAAATATAGGCTTCTAGAGATTTAATAAGGACTGTTTTTATTCTTTGCTTTCAGCCTGTCAGGGAATCCAAAGGAACGAAGTTTTGTGGCAAAATTGCCAAACCTCATGATATTTACAGTCCTTTCTGAAAGACTGTACACTGCAGTTACTTGAAAATAACAGTCTATAATTTCAAAGTAAAAGTAATCTGTTTCTTGCTCTCAGAGGTAAAGAAGAAAAAGAGAAGGAAAAAAAAAGGAAAAAAAGGAAAAAAAAAGAAAAATAGTAAAAAAAAAGTATCTGGGAAAACAGAACTAATAAAACTAAATAAAACTCTACACATACTATTTTTAAATCTCATCATTTTTAGCTTATTTCATAACATTTTAACATTTGCAACATGACTCATGAACATACTGGTAATTGAAATTCTGATAATTTGGGGTAAGATTTACTTGAATTCCACTCAATATAAAATGTTACTAATTGACTGATTTCAGCATAAATGTAAAAAAATAATGATTTTCAGCTCCTTAAACTTGGATGGGAGGCAGACTGAGCTTGGCAGAGAATTCTTCTTCTGCAGACACTGCATTAGTTTGTCACATACAGCTCCATCTAAGCTCTTTCAAGAGCTCAGGCAGAGCGGGGGAAAGAGAAAGATGAGTGAGTAACACTGCAGTTCTTAAATACAGTGCCTGAGCTCCACCAGTAAACACTGTTTAGAGTCAAAGCAATAATATACTTTGACCATTTCTCCATTAACTGTGGATTCCGTGTTACACTTCATAGAAACACAAAAGCAGAAGGACTGCTGCAATACAAAGCCAATTTAGGAAAAAGGGAAGTGAAGTAAAGGAAAGGAAAATTATCTTGCTCATACACTGAGGGCAGCTTAGAGAATAGGATGAAAAGGGTTGAAGAAAAACAAACAAACAAAAAAAAAACCCACCCCACATCAGCCTCCTAGACTCTGTTAGGCAGAGCATTGTCAACAAGTTGAGGGAGCTGACACAGCCCTGTTGAGACTTTTCTGGGGTGCTGTACCCACTGTTGGGCTACCCAGTGTCAGAGAGGCAAGGACATACTAGAAAAGGTCCAACAAAATGACATAAAGACATTCAAGTTATATGGAGAGGCAGAGAGCTTGAACTGGTCAGCTTAGAGAAGTCTCAGGGGGGATTCTTATCTGTGTGTATGAATACCTGAAGGGAGGAAATAAAAATGAATACAGATTCTTCTCAGTGGTATCCACTGACAGGACAAGAAGCAATGGGCACAAATTGAAATACAGGAAATTCAATTTGAAGAGAATAAATAACCTTCTGTCGTGAGGATGACTGAACACTGAACCAACTTTCCTAGATGACTAGTGGAGTTTCTAGCTTTGAGAGAGAATCAAAACATGTCTGAACATGGTCATGAACAACCAGCATTGTCTGAACCTACTTTGACTGCGATCCCCAGCAATTCTGAGGTAATCAAAAGGTAGGATTTAAATCTGAATTAACTTCTGAATGCTTATACATTCATTCAGATTCTTATTCGTAAAGCCAAAACATACGTCAAACTGAATAGGAAATTTGATCCTGTAACCCAGCTTCCACATGGGAACTGTGTTGCAATGGGAAAAAGAAGTAAGGGAAAAAGAAGTAAGAGAAGGAGGCTGAAATTACTCTCATAGTTTTGTGATATATGGAACAACCAAAATAAGTTTTTGAAGAGCACTTCAAACGAAACAAAACCTTCCACTTGTTCCTGTTAACAGTGGGGAAATAAATGTGAGGGAGGAGAAGAAAGAATACAGTATGAGGGGAATGTTTGAAGAGAGCTTGGCAATTTCTCCTATAGAATTTATTTTTGTCCTTCATGAGTCCCTAACTTTTGGATTGCTTTAAAAGTCTGGGAATAACTGAAGCCAATTTGGATCAGAGAGCTTTTAGCCGAAGTCCAACAATATTAATAAACACCAACTCAAGATTTAGATTTTATAATTTTCTTTCTATTATGACTCTTCCTTTAGCAAACCTTAACCTGGCTACAAAACAGTAAAAGTTGAAACACAAAGAGAATGTAATAGGATAGAAAATTTTCATCATCCATTTATTACATTATATGGGGACTGTTAGGTCACAGTCTGAACAAGTGATTGAGCACCTGGTAAAGAATTGTGGTCAGCCCTGGGAGCACAGGTGTAAGCAATTCACCTGTGCAACCAGAAGGTGTGGACCCAGGTTCCACCCCTCCCTAACTTTATATAAGGCTGGCAGCCAAAAGGAAGCATCTCCACTTGGAGATTGTCTCCTTTGTGAGTTTGCAGCAAGCACTGATACTTAGAAAGGAGTAAAGTTATTCCTTCCTTGTTAGTGGATATGACCAATACTCTTCTTAGGTGACCTGAAAGGTGGTCAAAGGCAATTATACCTGTTGCCTACCTTTATGTACATACAAAGTATTAAAGACTTTATAGAACAGTATCAAATAATCATAGAACTGCAGAACCACAGAGTGGCATATTTTGAAAGGCACCTGAAAGATCATCCAATTTCAGCACCCTGTTATGGGCAGGAGTGCCAACCACTAGATTAAGATGCCCCATCCAATTTGGTCCTGAACAGTTCTAGGGATGGGATATCTGCAACTTCTCTGGGCAACCCGTTCAAGTGCTTCAGTATTCTGTGAGTAAAGAATTTCTCTGCAACGTCTAAGCTAAATCTTTCCTCTTTTAGTTTAAAGTTCTCCTTATTCTATCACTATCAGATCATGTAAAATGTTGGTAATAAGCTCCGTTAAAGAACTGGGAGGCCATGATGAGGTCTCCCCAGAGCCTTCTCTTCTTCATGCTGAGCAAGCCTAACTTCCTAAATATTTTTTCACGAGAGGTGCTGCATCATCTTCATGGCTCTTCTCTGGACCTGCTCCAACATCTCCATATTGTTCTTGTGTTAGGGACCACTGGCCTGAATGTAACACTTCAGATTGGGTCTCACAAGAGCTAAGTACAGAGGAACAATAATCTTCCATGCCCTGCTGGCCACTCCTTTTTTAATGCAGCCTAGGATGAAGCTAGTCTTTTGGGCTGCAAATGCACATTGCTGGCTGATGTCAAGCTTTTTGCTCACAAGCCCTTCTCTGCAAGGCTGTTCTCAATGAGATCTTCCCTCAGGCTCTGTGGATATCATAGAATCATAGAATCTTTTGAGTTAGAAGGAATCCTTAAAGTCTATCTAATCCATCTTCGCTCTAATGAACAGGGAAGGACATCTACAGCTCGATCAGGTTGCTCAGAGTGTGACCTATCTGACTTTGAATGTCTCCAAGGTCCAGGCTTCCACCACCTCTCTGGACAACCTGTTCCTATGCTTCACTGCCTTAATAATAAAATATTTTCCTTATGTCCAAACTAAATCTCCCTTGTTTTACTTTGAAGGCATTTCCTCTTGTACTATGACAATAGACTCTGAAAATAATCTGTCCCTTTCCTTCTTACAGGCCCCTCTTTAGATACTGAAAGGCTACTATCACGTCTCCCAGGAGCCTCCACCAGGCTGAATAGCCCTAGATTTCTTAGCCTGTCTTCATAGGAGAGGTTCCATCCCTTGAACATGCTTCAAGAGGTCCATGTCTCTCCATGAGGTGACCATTTGTCACCTATCTCCACGGAGACACTGAACGACTGATCACCATCTGGGTATGATCTCAAAACCAGCTCCTCATCCATCAAAGAACCCACACATCAAATCCATATTTTTCCAATTTGGAGAGAAGGATATTCTCGGGGTCTTTCTCTCAAAGGCCTTACTGAATTCCAGATAGATGACATCAGTGGCACTTCCCTTGTCCCTTGATGCAGTGGCACCATCATAGAAGGCTACTAGGTTGATCAGGGAGAACCTGTCCTTGGTGAAGCCATACTGATTGTTCCGCATCACCTCCTCCTTTCCACGTCTTAGCTTTCCTTGTATCTTGACATAGCTTCCAGGAGGATCTGCTCCATGATGTTCCTCACTAAGGTGAAGATAACAGTGAGTAGTTCCCTGGATCATCCTTTCTACCTTTCTCAAACATGAGTGGTATATAGCCTTTTTTCCAGTCACCAGAGACTTCACCTAATGGTTATGACTTTTCCAGGATGTCAAGAATTGCCCACCTCAAGTGCAACATCTTGCACTTGGCCTTGTTGAACCACATTAGGTTAATGTGAGTGTACTTTCCAAGCCCGTCTAGGACCCCCTGGATGGCATTTCTTCCTTTTATGGTGTCAACTGCATAACTCATCTTGGTATCATCAGCAAACTTGCTGGAGGAGCGCTCAATCTCACTGTGTATGTCATTGATAGATACATTGAAGTGCACCGGTCCCTAGAAAAACCTTTGGGGTCATCTGTTTCTTGATCTTCCCAGGTACAGACATGTGGCTCCCTGGCCTGCAGTTCCCTTGGTCATCCTTTCTACCTTTCTTAAAAATTGGAATAGTGTTTCCTCTCTTCCAGTCACAGGGGACTTTACCTAACAGCCATGACTTTTCAAATATGATGTTTTGTTTCTTGGCAACCACATCAGTCAGTTCTTTCAGGATCCTGGAATGCAAGTGGTCTACCCTCATAGACCTCTACACATTATCAGCCTCTTGAGGCAATCTCAAACCTGATCTGTTCTTACAACAGGAGAGATTTTTTTTCCCTTGACTCCTGCCTAGACAGTTCAGGGACATGAGAGACATTAGAAGCCTGACTACCAATGAAGACTGAAGCAAATAACTTGTTGAAGGCAGTTCTCACTCCTCAATTATTAGAGAGGCTACACTCTCCTTTGCCTGTCTCTTCTGACCTATGTATATAAAAAAATCCTTCTTATTTTTCACTTGCCATGCTAAGTTTAGTTCCATCTGAACCTTGACTTTCCTGCATTGCTGCATTGCTGGGCATCATCTGCATGTACCTCCCTGGCTACATGTCTATGCTTGCACTGCCTACAGTTTTCTTTCTTATCCCTCAGTTTGACCAGCAGATCCTTGCTCAGCCGTGCCAGTTTCCTGACTCTTTTCTTGTACCAGAGAATGGAATGTTCTTGTGCCCTCAGAAAGCTGTCCTTGGTCGGGTGGCCTATAGTAGACCTGATCATCTGTGTCCTTTATTGGTCTGGTCCCTAATTTTAACCCACAAACTTTAAACCTCATCATGACAGTTTTTCATGGACAGCTCTTCACAGTCTATCCACTTCTTATCATAGAGAGCCATTCCCCACCACTCCTGCCTTCCCTTCTAAATAAATCATTTTTAAATCTACCTATGAATGCTGAATGATTGAATTTGAATGTTAACTGATGAATAACACATGGCATGTGCATGGCGTCCAGGGGATCTGACCCAGCCAGCACGGGTTCATGAAAGGCAGATCATGCTTGACCAACCTCATTTCCTTCTATGACAGGTTGACCAGACTGGTAGACAAGGGAAAGGCTGTTGATGTAGTCTACCTAGACTTCAGCAAAACCTTTGACATGGTCTCTCACAGTATCCTTCTGGGGAAACTGGCTGCCTGTGTCCTAGACAGGTATACCCTTTTTTGGGTAAAGAACTGGCTAGAGGGCCATGAGCAACAGGTAGTGGTTAATGGAGTTATGTCCAGCTGGTGACCTGTTACAAGTGGCCAATATCATCCTGGCCTGCATTAGAAATAATGTGGCCAGCAGGAGCAGAGAGGTAATCATCCCCCTGAACTTAGCACTGGTGAAGCCACACCTCAAGTGCTGTGTTCAGGTTTGGGCCCTTCACTACAAGAAAGACATTGAGAATGTGTCCAGAGAAAGGCAACAAAACTGGTGAGGGGTCTGGAGCACAAGTCTTATGAGGAATGGCTGAGGGAGCTGGGATTGTTCAGTCTGGAGAAGAGGAAACACAGAGGAGACCTCATTGCACTCTACAACTTCCTGAAGGGAGGTTGTGATGAGGAGGGGTTTGGTCTCTTCTCCCAGGCAACAAACATGACCTGTGGAAATGGCCAGAAGTTGTGCATAGGAGGTTTAGATTAGACATAAGGAAAAACTTTTCTCTCAGAGAGTGGTCAGGCACTGGAATGGCCTGCCCAGGGAGATGGTGGAGTCGCCGTCCCTGGCAGTGTTCAAGAGGTATCTGGATGAGGAGCTACAAGATTTGGTTTAGTAGCCTGTGCTAGCAATGGTGATGGGTGGACAGCTGGACTACATGATCTTATAGGTCCTTTTCAACCTTGTGATTCTATGATTCTATTATTCTATAACTCACACAAAACCCATTTAAAATATTTTTAGCTCTTAAAATAGAAGAAATAAGGATGCTTGTCCATGATGGTCTTAACTAGAACTTTTTCTGATTTTTTTTTCCTAATTTTTCCTTTCTCAGATATTATTTATTTGAAAAATGATGGCAACTCCCTTAAAATGAGTAGTGATCTATGACCACACGTAGTTTCCTGGTAACAGCATTTAAGCTTGAAAATATTAATGCTTTTCTATTTTCACTTATCATGACAAACTATTTGTTTTAGTCATTCTCTGAATCTGGTGCTATGTTGACATTTAATTATCATTTTTTGGTAATGGTACATCAGAATTGATGTACAATTGATGACACACCATTACAGGACAACACATCCATACCAGCAAGTTAATAAATGATTATAAACATACTGGAAATTCTGACCTGTATGAAAAAATTTCATTGCTTATGGTATTCTAATATTTCTATGGACTCTATTTTAATTAAGCATAGTAATGGTGAAAGATATTTTTTTTCATTCCTACCTTCTTTCCTTCCTCCTCTACATCTTCTATTTACACTTCCTATCCACATTTTCCAAATTAAGAAATCTACCAATTTATCTATTTCCCTAAATTAATTATTTATTTTAATCATAATCTAGGTCTAAAGCCATCTGCTTATAAAGTATGTTGGGCTTTTTTTTCAAGTTTTACAATGGAGTTAAGGAATTTTCAAATTTCTAGAAATCAAACAAAAAGAAAATAAAATCATATTCTGCTTTATGATATTTTCTGAATTACTTCATCTCTCTTTTTCTTGTTATACAATCAGTAAGTCCTTTCCTTTATGCGAAATACATTAAATAATCACACAGTAACCTAAGGCCTATATCCAAACTTTATAGTATTATTACACACATTACAGAGGACTGAGACCACCTTACAGCCCATGAAAGGAATGTTTTTCTAAAATTACAATGAGTTTATTTTGCCCAAGAGCCTTGACCAGTACAGGTTTCTCTTTCCCTGGTGTATGTTCAAGACAATTTTGTGAAGAGCTTACTGCTATTTTTTCTATTCCCCATTCTTGTCCAGATCATTACTCAATGTTTGTGAGAAGACATAGATAACTAGCACATTTTTTCTGCTCTTCCATGCCACTAGAAGTGTAATGAGGGTGTGATGGATGGAGGAAAGAATATTTTCTACCCAATTGATCTATATGCTAAACTGAGTTCATATACTCATTATTTTTGTCCACATTAAACCATTTCTTTTCTTATTAACCAGTATCATGCTTATATTAAAGACTAATGAAAAAACAACAGGTAGATATGTGAAACAAATTTTTCCTGTTTTTGTTGTTCTTCCATAATTTGTACTTATATTAATATTATGCGCTGTTTCTTTACTAGCAGTTTTTTTGTGTGTTTTTGATGGTTTGTTTGTTTGTTTGCTTGCTTGTTTTTAAATTCTCTGGAAGTGTATACATGCTGGAGGATTTCTGATGGCTAGATAAGATGAATGGAAACCAGATTTCAATAAAGCTATTTCCATTTAGACCTGGTAATTGGTTAATGAGTTAACAAGAAAAAAAGGTGTTTTATTCAGTAAATTGCAAATATTTCTTGTTCTCTTTAATCTCAAAATATGGTTCATCTTCAGGCTGATTTACTTCAGTAGGTATTTTTCAGTGGTTTTCCAGTGTGCAGCATATCAAAATCCCCTGGGTGAAATTTAGCATATCTCTGTCTAATAAAATTTATAAACAAAAGCTTTGTAAGTCATCCATGACATTTAAGTTGCATTATTAAAGAATAAAGAATTGTATATGTTCAAACAACAGGGAGCTTTATCAAACATCGCAATAAAAAAGACAGCAAACTGCACAAAGTTTATATGCTTTGCATATATGATTTTTTACCACACTTCGGACTCCTGGAGGTATTATGTGTCTTATTCTGTAATATAGCAGGAATAAAAATACACAAAACTTCACTAACAGTTTAATGAACTTCTTAAAAGAAGGCTTCAGGGACCGTTTAGTATTACTGCTACAATGAATATAGAAGGCTGTGAAAACAGCTTCAGAATACAGTAAATGGGGAAAAAAAAATCCCAAACCCTTTGTAGTTTCTTTCTGGAAACAATTTCTTAGTCTTGTAATTTGTTATGTTTGATTCTGTTTCAAAAGAGAAAAGTAAAGCTGACCTTTTTTATCCTATAATGAATTTCTTAATTATTATCAAAGCACTGACCTACTGCCATTTACAAGAGCTGCAGTGCTGATAGTCATCATAAATAATAAATTCTAATCTAAATAGGTTAACTGCATATATTGAAATGCATGGCCATTCCTACTTCCTGATATCTGCCTGGAGACCTGAGTGACTGCTAATAATGCTGCAGTGATATCTGCCAGATTCTTGAGGTCAGATGCTCTACACCTGAAGAAATTGCCCCCCTAAACTGTTCCATGAGCTTGCGCACAGATTTGTTTTCATTACCATCAGATTCACCAGCCTGTTAGAAAAAAAAAATGCAAAATTTTTTGAATTCTACACATTACCAGAAAAAAAAAAAAAATAGAACAATAAAAAGGAGAAGAAAAGTACAAAGATTCTGAAGGCTGATTCTCTTTTGTACTCATGAACAAAAGCAAAATGAATACAAAATTAATTTATAACAATACAAAAAGTTTTCTTAATCTTGCACAGGTGCAAAAAATTATTTAATATATGCAGCTGGTGAATAGTTCCCAGTCTCAGAATTTAGTTTTGTCATCTTTGTGCAAGTAAAAAGAGCAGGTATAATTAATGGTTGTGACTAATGCATAATCATATATATATATATATATATATATATATATATATATATATGAAATCTGACTGCTTCTGGAATGACCAGTTATCAACTCATGCTTCTCTAAGACAAAAGCTCTGTTTGAATGTTATTTAATATGGTTTAGTTGTTTTTTTGCCAATTTATGGGAAGAAAAGTGTGGTGGTGAGATGCAAAGGTCTGTCCGAAAGCTCGTAGGTGCATTGCTTTGGTGAAATGATTTGGTGTTATGTCTAACACTTCCAACTGAGGTGTGACATGCTGTAATATTTAAACTTCTAGCAGTCAATAAATGTCCTCTACCTTTTTGTCATATGGAGGTATGGTTTCCATTTTGTCTCTAAAATATGATGTAAATAATATTTTTAATGCCCCAATTTTTAAAGCTAGAATGAATACAGCTTTCAGAAGTGGCTGATTTGCTGTTGACTGTTTGATCATCAGTCTGTGTATCTCTAAAAATAATGTCATAGAATTCATTTCTTGGCTATCAGAAATACCAAATAACATTCACAGGATTTCTGACTAAACTTTTATGCTCCTCCTATTCTAAATCATACTTCCTTTGTGTCACCATAACAATCCTGGAGATAAAGGCAGGTTCAATGACAGTAATCAATCCTCAAAAATGATCCTCAGGTTGTTCAGTTTAAGAATGTTGTGAAGGTGTATGCAATCAATAAGGCGAGACAAAAAAAAAATGTAAAGGGTATAAATCACACTCCTCTGAGCTTCTTGAAACTTCTGTGTGAACACAAAATAGTAATGGTGAGTTTACACTTTTATTTTACTTCTTTAACTCTTTAATTTAGAAAATATCCTCAGGGTCACACAAAAAAATCCAGTCTCAGAAACTCTAATTTCCATAGCAAACTCCAGTGCAAGTAATTCACTGAAGCACGACTGTGTAGGCTTATCAACCCTAAATCCTTCTTTCACACCTTCACCATCTGTAAGTCTTCAGTTTCTGGAAAAAAAAAAAAAAACTATTCTATTTTGAATGCAGTTACTTAGTTAACATGTTTGGCTTTGCATTCTTTTTAAATTTTAATGGTATTTTTCACCACTGTAAACTATTTTGCCATTCCTTTATAACTGACATCCAAATATCACACGATACAATGGTTATTTTATTGCTATTAATGCATGCATATTCTCAATAAACAACATGCAAGTCCTTATCAGAGCAAATTCAAGAGCTGTCTGTTCACACTAGATGTAATTACTAAGAGCTCCAGTTTCTCACTAGATAGCGTTTGTCTAAACATTGTTTATCTTGTATACAGTGCAGAGCTGGAGAATCACATGATTTTTATTATAGGCATAGGCTTTCGGACAGAGTGATAAGATAAATTTCTTACTTTTTCTGAACCAATGAATCCATCTGCTTCAGACTGCCTCAGCCAACTGTAACTTCATCCTTTTACTAAGTGTTACTATGAGAGTCCCATGAATGGGTATTATATTTTTGAATGACATTTATATGAGTAGAGGTTATTACACTTTCTGCTAATTTGTGTTTGTTCTTCAGTAGCCTGCAGTCTTTGAATAGTTTAGTCATTAAAGAAGTGGGAGGAGAAGAGAAGAATAAGACAATAGAGCTTTGACATTGTTCAACAGTATCACTATTTTACTCAGACTGGCAAACTACATCATATTGGCATAGATGTAATGTTTAACAATTGTGCCTGAACAGACACATGCCAACTTTGTCTTTAAAGTTGCCAGAGGTTTTTTTTTATTTTTCATTTTTAACATTCACCCTTAATTATTTTATTTTTCAATAACAAAAAAACCAACCAAACAAACAACAAAACAAAACAAAACAAAGAAAACCACAGCAGTTGATTTCATAGCACTAAGAACTACAAAAAATTGGGAAATTCCATGAACACAATCTATTACTACTGTCTTTTTAGCTATCGCTATATTGCTTCTTGAATTAAAAGTCAATTCAAAAATCATAAAACAAACTAACAAAACCACAAGTTTAAAGTAAAATTAAAAATAGTAATTCAGAAGATTTTCAAATTAATAGATTTGTATATATATGGATATATGTAAGTCTGCATGCTGAAGGAATTCTAACAAGTATGGTTCATACACTTTTGTGACCAAGTCACAGAAAAAACTACTGTTAAAAATAACTGTTTTAGAAAGGAATACTTCCTGTTTTTCATTATTGTATGTTGTTCCATGTGTTGTCAACCTCTTGGGAAAAAAAAAAAAAAGAAAGCATGGAGGCACTCAGTGCTTTTCTTTGAGGCACTCAGTGCTTTTCTTTGCTTCTGTTTTTAGTCTTTGATTTTCAGTATGGCTTTCCCAGACCCCTGGTTTTACCCATGTAATCTGTGGGATTGGAGTTCAGCAGGGAAATGAAAAACTTAGAAAAGCTACAGATCTGTCTGCTATCATTTAAGAGAGCTTTCTATCATCTTTGAATGACCAAATCAATGGGGAGGTATTCATGATGAATATCAAAAGTCAAAGACCACATTCCCTGTAACAAGAGCAAGTGTAAGATCTGGAAACCTACAGGCTGCTCTGTCTCTGAAGATTATGATTATGAAAAAAAAGAAATAAAACTTCTCAGAACTATTTACAGATATAAGGACAGGAAGATGAACAGTCACTATGATCCAAATATTGAGGGCAAAACCCTGACCACAAAACCGTCTTTTACAAAGATATAAATGTCTCCTGTGGATGAGGGTAGATTAATGGATGTTGTTTACCTGCTTACTGAGGTCTTCAGCATAGTGTCTTACACTATCCTTGTGGTCACACTGGTGAGATACGGTCTGGATTGATGGATGATAAAGTGACTGAAAAGTTGTCTGGACTATTAGCCTAAAGGAATGATAGGTAGGGATGCAAAGTCTAGTTGGCTCCAGTTTCGTTCCAAATGGGTAGAAGCTCTGCAGAAAAGTGGGGGAAAAAAAATGAATATGAGTACAGTCTACATTTGTAGAGAAGAAATCCAACCATCATGGTAACAAGTGTGTCACGGAGTTATCTAGACCAATTTTTACCCGTAACAGGGGGTAGTAGGCCCATAGGCCCCTTGTCCCCAAAATGGGAAGGAAAGGGTGGGGAGATGGGAGCAGGGCCCAAAGCCGGAACAGCGGCAACAGTCTAAGGAGGAGAATTTAATTTTACTAAATATGATATTGGAATGCAAGATAACACAATATAATACAATATAATTGAAATTGAGGCTAATAAAATCAAATAAAATAAGAGAGAGAGTGTCCGAAACCAAAAAGCCTACTTTGAACTAAAGGCGCATGGCTGAGGAGCACACCGACACACTGCCAGGCAGCGAGCAAGAGAGTGATATCCCATGACTTCCTCCCATGGCTTATCTTCCTCTTTGACCATGAATTCCCCTGGGATATGTTGTTCTCTTCTGAGAGCCAGGTATCCAGAAAGTTGTCAGTCCGTGGAACTGGAGTGTTAACTCTTTAATTATCCATGTTTTACATGTTATTATGATGTGGAATACCGATAACAAAATTATAAAACCATGACACTTGTTAAGTCTACTTCTGTTTAGCACTTGTGAGACCTTGTTTGGATCATTTCATCCTGTTTCTGCATTTCTTCTAGAAGAAAGTTCTTGACAAATTGTTGCAAATCCAGGAGGTGGTGGAAGACAGGAGGTTCAAGTAGGTACTGAGGAAATCAGGTTCACTGAACTTTGAGAAGTACAAATTGATTCCTTACTGTTGTCTTTTGTTTCCTGACTGTGCTAATCTTCCTAATCCTAGTACCTAATTTTATTACCCAATAGAGAAACAGAACCAGACTCTTGGTAGGTGTGTCCACTAATGGGGCAAGAGGCAAGAGACTCAAGTTGGAACACATACAATTCTAACAACAGATGAGGAATGATAATTTCAGCATGAGAATGGTCAAGGTTAGGAACAAAAGCACAGAGATTCTGTGATATCTATGTCCTTGCAGACACCCAAAACTCAACTGGGCAATCTTTGAGCAGCTTAATATAGTTGGTCTTCTTCTCAACAAAGAATTGAACCAAATAACTTTCTGAAATTCCTCATAAGCTGAATTATTCAATAATCTGTGATTATTCTATGTAGCTCTCCTTAATACCAATGTATAAAGCTTTGTATACAGGGAATGGTAGAAGTACCTTGCTATATTCTGTATACACAAGAGAGTTGTATTAGTGTGATGTCTGTTAAGACTACTGCTCCCAAACAGGAGGAATGTGTTGCTGTTTGTTAATTGCTCTGATAAACTAATTTAATATAAACAAGTGAAAAGTAAAAAAAAAAAAAAAAAAAAGTATATTTATGCTAATTCAAATAGAAACACTTAATTTCCAAAGATCATAAAGGCACTTAAATTAGACATTTAACCAATTTATCTTGCTATGTTTTCTATTAGACAGGAGAGGTGTTGATCATATTATATTATGTAAATATCAAAGCTGAGAACCATGAGAGTATGAATTTAATTGCTGTGAGAGTGTAGTGTTAGTACATCATTTTAAAGAAGATGAAGATTGCAGACATTCTTATATACTCAGTTCTCTAGAGTGTTCCTCTCTCTCTACTCTGAAGAATTCTTGATCACTAGACCTTTTAGAAAGCAGTTTTATCACTCTGTCTATGGAGTATAAGAATTGCTTGTATCTCTGTGGAAATATTACTTCCTTCAAAAGGTAAGAATTTTCCTCTTTCCTTGTGGTAAATCATTTGACAACGCTTGATAAAATTAATATCAAATTGTTAATCCAGTGTGGTGAAAAACATCATTTTCTAACCGTTTTATTAATGTTTAAAATTGATTTTTTATTTTTTCCTTTCATGTACTATTTTTGTTATATTTCATGTAAACATGCAAGTTGATGATTTTTTAATATACATCCATGACTTTTATTGCTGTATAGAGCTAATAGTTAGGACTTGATTAAGAGTAAGCATGGTGGTACTTAAACACTAGTGATTAGAGAAGATGTGAAGAGATAGTCCACTAAACAAAATTTAAGAAGTGTGTTGGAAAAACCCTGCACCTACAACTGAAAAATCCTGTCTGACTCTTGTGATATCCCCCTCCATGTATGAGTATCCTTGGGGACTTAGTTTGTATTCTGTGTAGAGAAATCTCTGCCAATATAGTATAGTAGCAGATGAATATTTTGTAGGAAACAAATACAGTCACTCATGAAAGGAGAAGATTGAGGTACTCAACGACATTTTTTTGCCTCAGTATTCACTGGCAACTGCTTTCCACACATCTCTCAAGTGGATAGCTTGAAAGGTGGGGGGAGTAATGTCCCTGCCACTGTAAGCAAAGATCGGGTTTCCAACTAGCTGAAGAACCTGAACATGGATGAAAGGAGTAAACACAGCCCTGCAAAAAGGACTGGACTTAAGTGTACTGACAGATAGCAAGCTGAACATTAGCCAGAAATGTGTTCTCACAGCCCAGAAAGCCAACTGTGTCCTGGGTGGCATCAAAAGAAGAGTGGTCAGCAGTTGGAGGGAGGTGATCCTGCCCCTCTGCTCTGTGCTGGTGAGACCTCACCTGGACTACTGAGTGCATTTGTGAAATTGTCAGTACAGCAGAGAAATGGACCTGTTGAAGCATGTTCAAAGGTTGGAACACCTCTCCTATGAGGACAGGCTGAGAGAGCTGGGGCTGTTCAGCCTGGAGGAGGCTCCTGGAAGATGTGATGGTAGCCTTTCAGTATCTAAAGAGGGACCTGTAAGAAGGAAGGGGACAGACTCTCTATCAGAGTTTCTTGTGATAGGGCAAGGGGAAATGCTTTCAAAGTAAAACAAAGGAGATTTAGATTGGATATAAGAAAAAAAGGAGGGATTAATTTAAATATATTTACATATGTAAAACTGTAAGAAGGCAAGTTAAACATGGCTCATTTCTAAACCCAGTGGAAGACGCATAGGCTTCACTTCAAGGTAATTATGTTTCTGTGTTTACAAGAGTTAAGTTGGTGTGTATACATATCTCCATCTCTTAATCTGTTTGTGTATGCCTAGTATATTTAAAGGAGTGAATATTTAAGTAAATTATAGAATCAATGTATTTTTTCTGTATTATGTTGTTAGTTTCATGCCTTTGAAGCTTGTAGAATAAAAGGGAGAGACTGTAGCCTTGATCTGTGTAAACAGGAGTAACTCATTCCCTGGGAAGTGATAGATGAAGATTGGATTAAATTCCTGTGATTCTTACCTGGTACTGAGTAGAATCAATGGAACTGTTTCTTCAAGTTTTCACACAAATAGCTACAATTTTCAAGGTCAATCCCTTGAGAAATAATTCAGCTGGCAAGGCTTTCAGTATTATTAATACAGCTGATACTTTTGCCAACTGCTAAATTAAGTACTGCACACACTCCTGGATTTGCCCAGCTTCTTTGCTCTGGTGCCTCTGTGCTGCAATTATTCTTTGAATTATAGAGTTAGTGAAGCAGCTCTTTTCTGATGAGAATAAAAATACACAGAGAAAGACAATAAAAATTGGAAGCAAGTCAATAGCAGAAGTATTTGTCCCTTACAGATTCTTCTTACAGATTTGGTGCTGATACTTCAACAATCCACACATACAAAGAATTTGTCTCTTTTACTTCAACAACGCCCAATTAAAATCCCCTACTCTCCATTTTCCCTAAGATCAAAGATATTAAAATCAAAGACTATGAAAAGCAAAGTTCACAAAAATGTTTTAATTCCTTTTTTTATAACAAAACTGTCAATAGGACAAAGAAAATTAGCAGGAGAGCATCTGATTGGACCTGCCAGCAACAGTCCAAGGATTTTGGGCTTCTAGCCAGTAGTCCCTTAAATATAAACCATAGCAGCTACAATTTCGTACCACTCAATAGCTGTTTTCTTGACAGCTATAAATTAACAGTGTAGATCCCCAGATATGCTCATTGGTCTGAAAAATGTTATTTCACACCCTCAAACTACACTTTCTTATTTCTTTTTATTTATTTATTTATTTATTTATTTATTTATTTATTTATTTATTTATTTTTCCTTTAAAAAATTCAGGTACAGAGGGCTAAATTATTCTTTAGTCTGCAAGTGTGAAAGGCACTGAGAAGCTTTAATTAATGTGACAAGAAAGGAAAAGATTAATATTTTCAAATATCAGGACTAGTTAGAACAAAAATCAACGGACGTTTCATTAAAATAAAAGAACTTAGTACCTCTAAATCTTAGGTTTGACTTCAGTTTATAGATGGAACATAAAGGTAATGACCATGCTCAGCATAAAAGTAGTGTTACAGGACTGTGAGAGCTGCTAGTGCATGCTGACTTACAGTCTAGAGTACGTTCGTTAGGCATTAAGGTGTTTAGAATGTGTGGGTTGTTTTGTTTTGTTTTGTTTTCAGAATATTTAATTTACTAGAGATGAAAATTATGTAAATTGAAGTTCTAAGCCTGAAATGGTAAATGCTGTCCACCTTTATGGTCGTTATTTTATGTAAGTTGTGTGAAACAGTTTTGAGATTCTTGTTTTGCATTTGTTTGAAGAAAAAGTTTAGCAGGAAGACAAAACTATCAACTGCTTATAGATAGGATATTTACAGTATTATAATCTAAATTAAGTTTCTGCTTTGCTACAGTTTTGGCATGTCTTTGAGCAAATTACTTAGGTCTACATCAACAAATGAGCTCTAGATATGTTGTTGCAATCTATAGCCTACAAAAATCTTGACATGATGGAGTCCATATAACTGTTCCTGATACACTGCATAAAGAGAGACAGATGCTTAAAGATTTGATCCAGAAAGCTAGGTTGCTGCAGATGGATCTCTCTTGATATTTGGCCAATAACAGATGTAAATGAGAAGTGTTATCTCAGGTGAACATATGAATAGCATAAATAAGAATGTTAAATATTTTTCTTATTTGCCTTTTTCTTTCAAGATTTTGTTAGTGTAAACTTAGTTGTCACATTCTAAATTAACCTTCATAAATTACATATGGGAAGAAAAACACTCATTCAGATACGGTGTTCAACAACATTAGTACTTAATATTACATAAAGCCTAATGGCATAAATTTTCGTACTGAGTGAGCTGAGTTGAGGAAAGCTAAGTACCCTCCCAGTAGATAATGTACAAAAGAGGGGTTTTTAAAGTAGAAAAAGCTTTAATTTAAAATCTCAGATGCATATGTTGGCTAGATTCAGTCTGAAATTTGTTTGTGGAAAATTAAATGGCTAAGTGAAATGGCTGAGTCCCCAGTTATCCCTCAGCACAGTGCACTATACTTCTATTGATTCACCTTTTCTCCAATAGCTGACAAGTCTTAAAAAGACATGGAAAGCAAGACGAAACAATTTGCTCACATTCTGACAGCACAAATACTTATATCTTTATGACAGGAGTCTTAACGACAAAATTGCCACAGCTCAAAGTATAGTACACACTAGAAGGAACTTTAAAGTCAAGAGAATAGTGTTCAGAAGATACCTGCAATCTTTCAGCTGATTTTATTAAATCAGTCTTTCCTTTTCTTCCTTTTTTTTCTTTTTTTTCTTTTTTTTCTTTTTTTTTAATTTTCTTTTTTTTCCTTGAAAGTGATAATTTGCATGTTTAATGAATAATAGCTAACAATCTGCATGAGGGTAAAGTCTGACAATTAGTTACAGTACAATGGAATATCTGATTAAATTAACACATTGGTCCTCTGTTATTGATGTATAATTAAAAGTTTCCTTTTTTTTTTTTTTTTTTTTTTTTTTTTCCCTGTAGTTTGTTATAGGCTTGCTACAGAAATTTATGTATCTTGCTTTCAAATTTTCAAAATTTGAATCTTTTCAGCTAAAGCTAGGTAGGAATGTAAATACACTACAAGATCATCATAATCTTTGAGAACTAACTTATTTACTACATACACCTCACTGTGTGTTAGATATACATGGCTGAAAAATAGACCATACATGTTTATGTTAAATTAAATGCATATTTAAGTTTTCATTAGTGGTTTACAGCTATATTCACACAGTTAGAAATAATTCAAGTGTTTATTTTTTTTTTTTTCATTTTCTACAATTTTTTTTTCTTTCTTTTTTGCTTTTATTATTTATTTATATTTTTGTAGTTTGCAAAATTCTACTCTCCCCTTCTTTGATTCCCAACTAAACATTGCAGTGTAAACAAAGTAGTAGGAAAGAGTCAAAATAGTGAGAATTTTCTAGGGTCAGACTGGAGAAAGATGAACAGTGTGAATAAGAGCAAAGAAGGTCCAGGTTAATTAAATATGTGTTTTAAACAATTATCTTAGATGTTACTGACAGCCTGAAATTTTTTTTCAACATCTTTTCCTCATAGTTAATTAAATGTTATTATTTAATTAAAAATATTAGAAAAAATATGATGTGGGGGTTATGATTTCTAATTCAGAATCCCTGATAACTAAAGATAAAAAATGTCAAGGTATTTGACCTCAGAGCTCATTATTATAAGCCCCTTGGCTTCAGTTTTCAGCCAATGACAGAATTATTAACTTGTACTACGAAAGAACGCTTAAATTGTAGTTTTAATGTTATTCTCTCTACCATGAGAAGATAGTTCATTTTTTCTCTCTCCCATAAGTTATGAACTTTCCTTTTCATATCTTCTCAGATACCAAACACAAAAGTAAAAATTGATTGTTTTTAATTCCTTGACATTTCATATCATGAATTGATCGAGTAATTCATGCAATTTGAGTTCACATGGCCTTATCACTAAATACAATGTTACAAGATTCAGAAACCAGTAAGCTATCTTTCAATATTTTTCTAGTAAGTTGTATTTCTTTATTGGAATGTGTTAAAAATTACAGAAAACAAGGATTCTAAACTGATAGAAAACAAATTTGTTAATGATTATGTAAATGAGCATCCCATTCTTGGTGGTGTTCCATGTGCATCCTTGCTTCCATACTGTTGATGGAACAAAGCAATATTTCTACATGAAGATCCTACTTCAGACCTTGCTGTAGTTAAGCCATCACTTCATGAGATGCAAACTGCATTTTTTACACACCTTACAAAAACACTATTGTTACACTATGATGTCCACAGAGTTGTGGAAACATAAAGTCTAATCATTAAAGAAAAAAAAAAAAAGACAAGTGAATAATAACTTTTCTGGCAGGCTTTATAATCTATGAAACAGTTATCTGCTGTTCTCCTGAAGTCTTTAAGGCAGTGGAAGAAAACTCACAAACATATGACCGTATTTTCTCTTTGCTTAAACTAGAACAGATTGTGTTCTTGAGCTTTTTTTTTTTTTTTTTTTTTTTTAAATAAAGTATGTATCAATAATTCAGCAGATTGTAAATGACTTATTAGTGATTAAAGGATTAGTGTATTACTATTATCACTGAGCTATGTCTGATGACTTGTAAAAAAAAAAAAAATCAGCATTTATTTATAAAATTAGCCTTGTGGTTTCAAAGAAAATTTAGAAAACATTAATTTTGAAGATTCAAAACCTACAAAGCAAATAAAAATGAACCAATATTTTCTTTCATTTGTCTCCAATTCCCTAATCTCTTTTTAAAGTTCCACCAAGAATGATGAAGTAGAAGAAGAAAGGAATATACACTCTTTGAAAGTTCCTAAAAATATTGTATTTTCTTTTTCCAATTAGAGAACAAGGCAGAATTAACTAAGGTCTTTGTCTGGGTGTCAGCTGTTGGTTTACTAAAGAATGAAAATAAATTGCGGGTAACACTTCATAAAAATCAAGACCATGTTCTGCAGTTCCTTTTGAGAAGTTATTCAGGATTATTTCTTTACGAAGCCAAGCAATAGCATATCACAATGTTTTCTTCTCATTCAGTATTTTTTGCATGGAAAGTTCATGAGGAAAAAAAAAAATAAAAAAAAACTTAGGAAGCTGTCACTTATAGATTAGAAAACAGTTTTGGTTTATGTATTTTGTTTTGCTGCTTAAGCATGAGCATTCTAAATATTTGTGAAAGTCAAGCTGAACTGCTGTAGAAAATGATTTAATTAGAAATCTGACTTCAGAGTTACACTGAGCCTTCTTGTTGCTCTTCTGTGCTTAGCAGCATGAAAATATGACCAGTACATCTCAGTCCCAAAGTCTGTAGATCTATACCATAAACTAAAATAAAGCAAAGCTGATGGTCAAATATAGCAAAAATTGAAAATGACAATGGAACCATGTATCCATGTGGGTCATGAAAACCCTCATATTCACAGATATTCCTACTAATTTAAATTGATAATATACTGCATCTACTCTTTCCATTCAAAGTCTGTCACTGAATAATTAGAGTAGCAAATGCAAATATTTATGTTGTAAATATATGCAGGTTCATATTGTTTCTAGGTTGATCACTTAAAAGGTGCAGATGGCATAATGCCATTTTGATGAAGTGATGCCAGCTTACCTCAAGCAAATACTTGGCTATGTTTAGTGGGAATTAATTTTGCTATTTTTCCCCTTTTCTTTGTAAAATGACTTTTTAGAGGTTAATTCTAAAGCAGTTTTACAGAGACCAGGGAGAAGTGTAAAAATAATGCAATATGAAAAGCCAGACTCTTTTGTCCTACAATAAACAGTTCTACAAAATGTGATCATTAAATCCTTCTTCACAATAGAATGAGGACATCAGGACAGGGGGAAAAATATAAAAATATGATAGAAAAATTGACAACCTTTTCTCTGATCTTGATTTCTTTTTGTAGTTGATAACTATGCATAGTGATCTTTCTGCCATTCTTCCCATGCATGAGCAGTAGAGTATTACCATATAGCCTTTGTACTATCATTCTTATTTTACTTAGATTTAGTAATATAGTCTTAAAACAATGGACATTTAAAGACGTAACATTGTACATTTATGCTATTTTTCTTTCTTAGTATGTTTTAAATAGTGAAGACACAGCTCTTGGTATAGAATGACTAAAAGTCTTGTGAGGAGGAAATCCTCACTGACATCTGCATAGTATGGTTTTGTCACCATATTTGAAGTGCATGAAGAACGTAATATGACAGAAATGCAGCTTGCATATAATGAGTGAGAGTTTGAAGAAAACAAATATGTAACTAAACTCTTTTTAGTATTTTTTTCTTTAGTTGGCTAATATGGAGACAGTGAGAAATATCATTATTTTTGCAACTGAAGCAGTCATTTAATTTCAAAATATCACAGATACTATCATACGTAACTACGTTTTCTTTTCTGACTTAAGTAATCTTAACTTCTCTTAAGTGTACATTTCATGCCATATTAGCAATTGCTCATGTCCTGAAGCAGAGGAAGTGTGTGAATTTGTTTACATGCTTTCTCCTTATCAGTTTTGTAGCTACTAAAAAAAAGAATATGCTTGTATTGAACACAGGAGCTTTAGAAGAGGTAAAATTGTAAATAGCAATGTTTGAATGTCATATTTTCAATTGAAGACATTTGCAAAATGCCAATAAATAGGGTACTACATACTGCAAAAGGATTCAGATATAAGACCTTATTTTTATATATACTAGCAAAAGATAAATGCAATCTGCTGTAGGCACCTGAAGGTTAAAGTTGGGAGAAAGGTAAGCAAAGGGAATAAGTCCGTATTAAAATAAATAAAATTAAAAAACTCAGACAGGTACTTTCCCTTGGTTATTTTTTTCTGTCTTTGCCACTGGCACTAAAGGTTAACAATGCAAAACTCCCACCAGCTGGTGTTTCACAAAGAAAAAGCCCTTGGGAAAATGACTCTTCTATTGACAAAGACAGCCTGAAAGCTCTTCTTCAGAAGCCAGTGCTATTTACATAAGCACATAAAGGCAAGCCACAATGCAATTAGCTGTATCAGGATCACACCACTGAGTGCGAGAGTTCTTTACAAAGGTTCACCCATACACTGTCATGATGGTGCTTTATGCCTTTAATTAGAGACTCTGTTATTGACTTTAAGGCATTAATTCTCTGGGGTCTAGTGACAATGAAGTTATGACAAGTGATTTTCTGTGTTCAGTTTCTTGTAAGGTACATTTTGCTGTGTTTATTAAAAAAAAAAACAAAAAACAAAAAACAACAGAATCTTAAAATTAGATTAAAAACCCTTAATCTATTTTATCTATTTTTTCCAAAAAAAGAACACAAGAGTTTCTTCAATAGTCTGCTCGATAATATACAGGCCCCTGAAGAAAAGTATAGCAATTATATATACTAAAAGAGATACTAAGTGTCAAGTGCACTTTAAATAAGAATTAAAAGAAATTAGGCAAAAATTAGAAACAAATATAATGGTGATTTTGAGAAAAAAAATCATATCACTATTAATTTCTTTTCCTTTGCACAATATAGTATGGCTGCTTTGAGTCAGATTACTTAACATACTTCTGTGTCCTTTCCTAGTTTTACTAGGACCGTTTTTCTTTACTAAATGTTTAATTATTTACTTACGCTTAATTATTCATACTACATAGCTGAGAAACTGAGTCAAATGTTCTTTCTGTGTGCTGTTTAATTCACGGGTTTAGAAAAGAGGATAATAGAAATCAGACAGAAAAATGAATGTCAAACAACTTAGTTCTGCTACAAGTTTTTGGGTGTTAATTACTTTTTCCTAAATTCGGAAAACTTTGTCTATTCCTGTATACTTCCATGAATATTCTGTTGTATTATTTATAAAAAGAGCTGTATAAAATGAAAAAATCTAAAATGGATCCAATCAATTTAATAAGTGATATCAGCAATTGCAAGTCTGAAACACCCCTCTTGATTGAGGGATTACACCCAGTTGCTCTCTTCCATCACAGTGCATGGTAAGGATCATTTTACCTTCTGTTCACATTTCTTTCACTAAACTTCTATTTTGTTTTGCTGTTGGGGGATATGAAAGAATTTAGAGTCCACAGAGCAAATGGCATGCTTTATGGCAGAGCAGGACATTGAATTGAATTGTGGAAATCTTTGAGTTTTCATGGATCCAGAAGATGACTAGGTAAATTCAGTAGGAGAAAATTTACTGGAGCTTCTAAACTCAACTCTGGCTCTAAGTGTATGTGAGCCATGGCTTAGGATCGTGAAATCACAGAATAATTTTGTTTGGAGAAGACATTTGAGATTATCAAATACAGTCATCATAAAATCATAGAATAGCTTGGGTTGGAAGGGATCCCAAAGATCATCAAGTTCCAACCTCCCTGCCCCAGGCAGGGCCAATAACCTCCAGATCTGGTGCTAGACCAGGTTCCCCAGTGCCCCATACAGCCTGGTCTTGAGCACTTCCAGGGATGGAGAATCCACAGCCTCTCTGGGCAGCCTGTTCCAGTACCGCACCACTTTCTCTGTAAAGAACTCCCCCCTGAATCCACCTATGATTACAAGTCCACTCCTAAACCATATACCTGAGCATCTCATCCACACATTTCTTAAATATCTCCAAGGATGGTGATTCTACCACCTCCATTCCATTGTTTGACACCATCAAGAAATTGTTCCTGATTTCCAGTCTAAATTTCCCTTGGCATAACTTGAGGCCATTGTTTCACATCCTACCTCTTGTACCTAAGAAAAGAGAAGGATACCTTCCCCACTGTTGTTTAGTCATAAAGAGGTCTCCCCAGAACCGTCTCTTCTCCAAGCTGAAAAAACCCAACTCTCTCAAACTTTTTCTTCATAGGAGACGTACTCCAATCCTCTGATCATCTTCATGGCTCTCCTCTGGACCTTCTCCAACAGATCCATATCAGTTCTCCCAAGCTCTCCTTGTAAGGCTTGTTTTCTATTTCCTTCACCAGTTTCATTGCTTTTCTCTGTACACACTGGAACAATCCAACATCCTTGTAGTGAGGGGTACAAAGCTGAACACAGTACCTGAGGCGTGGTATCACCAGAGACAAATACAAGTAGACGATAACCTCCCTGCTCCTGCTGGCCACCCTATTTCTGATACAAGTCAGGAAATCACTGAAATTCTTGGCCACCTGGGCACACTGTTCATGTTTAACCGACTGCTGACCAGCAGCCCTAGGTCCATTTCTGATAGGCAACTGATGAAGGCCCATGTGCAGTGAGAAGGCTGTGTGAAACAGTATTGAATACCTTGCAAAAATTTAAGCAAACAACATCCACAGCCTTTCCCTTGTCCATTAAGTGGGTGATTTTGTCATAGGAGGAGATCGGTTTAACAAGGCAGAACCTGCCTTTTATAAACCCATGCTGACCTGGGCCTCATCACCTGCTTGTCTTGTATGTACCATGAAATAACATTCGGGATTTTCTGCCTCATGACCTTCCTTGGCACTGAGGTCAGACTGACAGGCCTGTAGCTTCCCAGATCCTTGTTCATGCCCTCCTTGTACATGGACATCACATTCACCAATTACCACTTAACTGGGACCTTCCTGGTTAACCAGGACTGCTGGTAAATTATTGAAAATGATTTGGCAAGCACTTCTACAAACTCCTTCATCGTCTTTGGGTGGATCCCATCCAGCCTCATAAATTTGTATGTATTCAAGTGGCTTAGTAGGTTGCTAACCATCTTTTATGCAAGAATTTCTGTATTATTTTTGGCTAGATATTGCTGGAGCCAAGATACAGGCTAGATACCAATTGGATCTGTTATACTATAATTATTCTTTTCAATGCAATTCTTAATTTGACAGGTGATAGAGAGAAGTGAAGGTGGGAGGAATAAAGAGAAAAGTGAAGACAAAAGCATGCAAAGGTAGGGTGTGCAACATTATAATATTTTGGTTGATACTAATAGCAGTCATTTCAGCGCTTAGATTCCTATCACTGTATGTGATGCCTTCATAAATATATTTTGCTGTCTTTGGAATAAAAATGATGGAATACAAGTACATATCCCAGTCTCTAAACTGACCCTACTTTAAACTACATAATGTTTTCCTTTGATAAAATTGAATATGTTATTTGATTTCATGGAAAGAGCAATCTATTTCCCAAGATACACCAATACTTCTCTTTTTCTAACTGAGGAATCAATTTTTTTAATATAACCATACTTTAGCTAAAAAATAGAACTTTAGATATCAAAAAGCTGCTTAGCTAGTTTTCAACTGCAATAAGAAAGTATGTTTTGATATATGGTAGTATATAAAAATATGATTAGCTAATTGCCCAATATATATTGGTCAGGATATTCAATGCACTCAACTAAATTTGTTGAAATGTAGTCAGACTGGACACTATTTAACTATCTGTTGAAGCAAAACCCATCATAATTTCCAGTTTCTCCATACTAAATCATGTCATAGAAACAGAATCATAGAATCATAGAATAGCATGTGTGAGAACAGATGTAAAAGATCACCTGTTACAGACCTCCTTGCCATGGACAGGGTACTACAGTAAGTTTACATCCTGATTAATAAGTAGAGTGAGTCCTATTATAAGGCATTTTTTGCAAGAAGATTCCATCCAATGGACTGGAGATCATAACAGAAATTCTAAACTTTGACCTAAACAGAAATGTCCTAATTTTTTCTTGCTATTAATCCTCTGTGTAGACTTCAAAGTTAAACAAAGAATGGTCTCCTTTATGTAATGAATTTATGAGGAGAGAGTACGACAAGGCAATTTTACATAAAACCCCCAAAACTATGAGATGTAAAATATAATTTTAAACAAGGAAAATACACTCCACTGTAACAAAATACTTGTGATATACTTGTTGAGCTTCTATATTACAAAAGGATAAAATGATAGCATGGACTGCTCAATATTCTTCGACAAAAATGGAAAAATTCTCTTTTTCTTCAGTTGTGATTTTCATGTACTTTGGGTTAGCACTGAAGGTGACTTTAACATGGCCTATGTGAAACAAAGTGAATTTAGTGAAGTTTTTAATAGAGTATGCTAAATGATAAAGGAAAAATATATGTGTATATATCAGATTTTCAATGTGAACTAAAAGGTCATAAATCTCTGAAAAAGAGCAACTGCAAAAAATTACTTATCCCATCTCTTTCAGGTACTTCTTGGATTTCTAGAGATTTCCCACTCAGCTGTGTCTTATGCTGACCAGCTGTGTGACTAGCCAGAGAATTTTGTAAACCATTTCTTTTTGAAAGTACTAGACTAATCATAAAAAACCTACATTATTTCTTAGTACAAAAGTAGCACATTTTCTGATTGTTTTCACATCATGTTTGTCATTGGTTTTAGTCTCAAACTGGGGCTTTGGCATGCTGGTGTCATTTGCTTTGATCTGATTTTACTGAAAGTATCTTCAGCCACATAAAACTTCAGTCTGCTGTTACATAGCAATGACACTACTGTGTGGTTGCATTTATGGGTGATCACAGTATAGTAGTATCTGATAGTCCAATCACAAGGCAGGAAGTTAGTAAAGACCAGATCTCCTTTTATACTTCTGCGTTAAGTTCATCAGGGCAGTTAATGAGTGGTCCTATGTAGCAGTTCTGTACTCCCAGCCAATGATAAGCCTGCTTACACGACACAAATATATTATGGCTTACATTCTGAGTTGTTTTTCTACATGTCAAAAGCTGTCAGACATCCCCTTTGGGCTTCAGATGTATTTTTAGCAAGTTCTAATCTAGGCTACTGTGAAATGATTCTTATTTAGAATGTAGCTGTAGAAGAAAACAGGACAATAGAAAAGCTTCTGTAAATGCTCACACAATATACAGTGTCTTCATCATTTATCTTGTATGCGCTGCAGCTTACTTCTCTAATACTATGGATGCAGTACTGCATCTTTGTAAAGACCTTTCTCATTCAAAGAAACCCTTACTCTGTCTTTTAAGATATGCTCACGTTTTTTCCTTTTTGTTTTGTTAAGTTCAGAAAGTTGTTTTTTCATATTATATATATTCTATTTCTATTTGACAATTAGTCACTATTTTACAAAGATCTTACTGTCTGAGTGTATCTTATAAAAATCCTCTCTTGCAGTATTAATAACATTTTGTCATTTTCTGAGAATTACTTCTAGTTGGGATGCTGCCCAGTTAAGCATACCAGCATGTTATGTCAAACAATGCATTAAATAATGTCAAAACATCTAAAAAACAATCACATTTGTATCAACAATCAATAACACCAACAATAAATTATGAGAAATCAATTAAAATACAAGCAGTCAATGCAAATTAGTGTAACTTTGTTTACTTTGACTCTAGCAGATCAGCTAGCCAATAGCTTTTTGAAAGCTGCAGTATACTAAAATCCATTAAACAGCAAATTACATTGGTTATCAAATAACTAATTCCTATTATTCTTGTAGAGGTACATTTTTTAATATATCAATAGGGAAATCAATCCAGTAAGAAAAATTCTGAAAGGGATAGTTCCATTTACTGTGGCAAGAGTTCTGTCAAATTTGTTCTAAGCTCCTCTAGCAAGACACCACCCGTAATTAGGAATGCAGGGGGCAATTGCCTGTATAACCTTTTGACAGCTCATCATCTAGATCCACTGTAATAAGCTCATCAGTAATTGCACCATAGGCAGAAATGCTAAGATTCTCTTCTCTTGCATCTTGCAGAACTGCTGATTGATTCAGAAGGAGATACTACTAACTACCACCTTTTAAACAGAAGGGAGATTGATCTGATAGTGATAGAACAGGGGGGAATTTAAGTCAGATCAGGAAGAAACCTTTTAGTTAGAGGGTGGCAGCTGCCCAGGAAAGCTGTGGATGCACTATATGGATGTTCTAGGTCAGGTTGAATGTGGCCCTGGGCAGCCTGATCTGGTGGGTGGCAGCCTGCCCATGGCAGGGAGTTTGGGGCTCAATCTTTAAAGTCCCTTCCAACCTAAACCACTCTGATTCTGTGATTCTGTGATTTTATAATGTCTTTATCAATGACATCAACAGTAGTACTGAGTGCACCCTTTCAACCTAAGCCTTTCTATGATTTTATGATGATTCTATTGCCTTGTTCTATACACTGTGGTATTGTTTTCTTGAACAGAACCTGGCACAGTCCTACTACCATTACCAAGAAAAATAATTTTAAATTAAGACTAAAGATCTGAGCTTGCTTTTTAAGTCTGTATTCTTTTTCTATCAGAACAGAATTTATATTAAACTAATTGAGTATATGAAGTAAAATAGATGAGTAATACAAGGAAAGGTTATAATTTTTTTACCATGCCACGGAGAAGGGAATTCTTTTGTTTTTTATTTTGTTTTATTTTAAGTGAAATATTAACCACTTGGATATAGTGATTTCATAACTCTGAATGCTACGAAGGATTATTTTAACTATATAACCTTCGGGTACATTTTTCTGCAGTCTAGTTTTAAACCTTCTTCCTGTCAGAAAACTATGATGATGTACATTATCATTATAGACTCAATGCAGAGAAGACAGGAATTCATGGTTTTCTAATTCTGCTCTGCATGGGCACTTTTCATACAGTGCTTTCTCTTATGGTGCGTACTCTGGCCAGGCATGTTGTCAACCAGAAAACTCCTAGCTTTGTATAACTGTTTCAAACACACTACAACTACTGCTACCTGCAAAACTAACATCTTCCTTTCCTCAGATTGATGGAAAATGCGGTAAGCAAGAGAAATGTACCTAACATATATATCTGTGTGGTTCACCTCAACTAACCAGTAATAAAAGTAATGTCCTGAATCAAGTCATTTCTTGGGGAGAGGCCAAAAGCAATTCAACATGTTAAGAATGGCTGAATGTAGTATTTTTAAAAACAAGAAGCATACCAAAAATCTAAGAAGATTTCTGGGAAACTCTTAGCACAAAGGGACGCCAGTGTCGTCATGCATGCGTCTATTTGATTTTTCTCCATTCCAAGAAAGTAGTAATGTAGAAAATCTTTAGAAAATGTTCCAAAGGATTTCTAATATATCTCAGTGACAATGTTCATTTTGCAGTAATATTGCTCCTAGCCCACTGTATCAACAATTACACAACATGAAAAGATGTTTTAATATTAGAAACAAAATCATCTTCCTGATAATCTTTCTTTGTTTCTGTTTAGGAAAACTGCATAATTTGAATTTAT
This sequence comes from Chrysolophus pictus, assembly GCA_037305975.1. Taxonomy (NCBI): domain Eukaryota; kingdom Metazoa; phylum Chordata; class Aves; order Galliformes; family Phasianidae; genus Chrysolophus; species Chrysolophus pictus. The sequence goes on along the minus strand of CM074576.1, from coordinate 176,894,972 downwards.
TATTGCTCCTATTCCTTCCTTTGACTTTATACCACCAAGCTGCTAAAAATTAGGGAACTGCTCTAAAAACTCCTGCTATTCTCCGGAAATGTATTTTACATACTTGAACTGTGAAATTACAGCTAGTTTCTCTTGAGACAATTCTTTAGAAAAGGTCTTATCAACCAGAACTTCAGTTACAAAATAAATAATGGAGACATTTTAAATGAAAATTATTACCATTCTGGCTCCAGAATCAAGAACCAAATGAGTTAATGGCATTGACCAGTGCTTTCTGTCCGTGCAACAAAAACAAGAGATTGCTTGTCAGCTACAAGACTGCTGTCTCACATTAGGAAATAGAGGGATTGTGTCACAGAAATAGATATGGTTGGGGATTAGGGAGATATAAAAAATGTTTTAAATAGATTTAAAAAGAACAAAAAGAAGGGAAGACTGGAAAAGAGCAATAAAATAAAGGAGGACAGAGAGTTCAAGGAGAGCAGAAGTAGAGGGGAAGCAAAAGAAGAAAAAGAAGGAACTGCTTTTGGCAGTAGAGTTGATCGTGTATGTCATGAAATGCAGTTTCTTTGAAAAACACTGATATATGAGCCCCATCTTTTTTTGTCTGAAACATAACAGATTTGATTAGCTTTCATCAAATCTGAGGTCTGAACTCCAGAAGGGCTTCCCTGAGGGTGCAGACTTTGAGAACTGCAGGTTTCTTGGTTGCTGTCCTAGAGCCAGGTGCCTGAGGAGTCCCAGAAGCTGATTGGTAAAATTAATATTCTTGTACATTTAGTTACTTGTATATACAGTTAAGCTAGTTTCTAAGAGCAGCTGCAGGTGCTTTTCAGGTTTTTTTTTTTTTTTTTTTTTTTTTTAAATTCTCATGATTTTTTAATGTTTCGGTGTTCTAGCTTTACTAACTAATTCACAATGGTTCAAATCCAAATCCAAAATCTTGACATTTCCTGGAAATTAGAAGCTCTGCTTTGTAACTCCAACTATTTCTTCAACATCTTTGATGCACATTCTGCTTCTTTATAAAGGAAAAAATTCATGCTCTATGGCTATTTTTCCATTTCTGATAACATGAGCTAAAGAATGAGTCAGTGAATTTTATGAGTAGAAAATACTTTCCTTGGAGCATTTGCTGTAACAAACCATGAACTTTCTATTGTGCAAACATTTCATTTCTGAAATATTTTACTCCTAGACCTGCAGAACCCTAAGGATTATTCGTTTTCATAGAACCATAGAATTATTTGAGTTGGAAGAGACAGATAAGGGTCATTTAATCAAACCTTCCTTCTATGAATAGGGACACCTACAGCTAGATCAGGTAGCTCAGAGCCTGGTCCAGCCAGACATTGAATGTCTCCAGGGGCACCCTTCTCTTGGCAACCTGTTTCAGTGCCTCACCACCTTTATTGTAAAACACTTTTTCCTTATACCTAGTACAAATCTCCCCTCTTTTAGTCTGAAACCCCTTCCCCTTGTCCTATCACAACAGGCCCTACTAAAGAGTCTGTGTTCTTCTTTCTTATAGACCATCTTGCCATCTATTACCTCAAGTCCTTTTTGTCAGGGCTGTGCTCAATTCTTTCACCCTCAGATGTACTGATAGTAGGGTTTGCTTCAATCAAGGTGCAAGACCTTGCACGTGGCTTTGTTGAACCTCATGAGGTTCTCTTGGGTTTAGTGCTCGAGACTGTCTAGGTCTCTCTGGATGACATCCCATCCATTGGACATGTCAGAATCCCCACACAGCTTGCTGTCAATCACAAACTTGCTTAGGGTGCACTTAATCCCACTGTTGAATGTCATTGATGAAGATATTGTACAATCATAGAATCATAGGTTTAGGTTGGAAGGGACCTTAAAGATCATCGAACCTCAACCTCCCTGCCATGGGTAGGGTTGTCAGGCTGCCTAGGGCCTCATCCAACCTGACCTAGAACATCTCCAGGGATGTGTGCCAGTGTTTCACCACCCTCTGAGTAAAAGATTTCTTCCTGATCTGACTTAAATCTTGCCTTTTATTTTAAAGCCATGCAGAAATCTAAGTATATTAATAGAAATTCAGTTTCAGAAAGAGTCTGAAAATCTGCAGTTTGGCATCTCCAGATATCTTCAAGCAATGGTTTCTGTGTTTGCAGTTCTGGTTTTTAGCAAGAAAAGTTTCAAGAAGGACAGGCTACCTGTTTACCTGTTGCTACCTGTTATTATTATTATTGGAGAACTTTTTACATTGTCTGTCAGCTCTGATAAGGGCAGATAAGGGAAAGGATAGGCACACACAGAGACACATCATTCAGGCATTTGGATTTCCTTTAGGAATTTTTCTTGTAGACTTTGGGCTTTGTTCTATTTCAGTCTGTCTTGTCTGAAGTGTATGCTGCACTTTCTGTCTGTCATAGAGAGACAAACCTCGGAGTGGACGTTATACCAGTTCTTATCATCTAGTAGATCTAAGGTAAGGGTAAGAATGTGGATATTAGTTCCCAAAGTCTCTCAGCCTTTTGCTAGCACAGCCCTTTGATGTAAGCTGCATAAATAAGTGCAATTTGCTTTCATTTAGGTGTATTTTTATGTGTAACAATAAAATCAGCAAATGTCATCCTCTCATTTTCCACAGGTTTGCAAGGCTCCTCAGTAACATCTGAGAAATGTTTGCTCCTCCAACACACGTAGGACTGACAGCTGGAGCTCCACCTTCTGAAAACTCATTATTAAGTTTTCTTAGCACAGCATACTTTGCAGAAGAGTCCTTCAGTGTGCACTCTGCTAATGTTTTTGAAATCGTTCTCCTGTTAGCAAAGCTGGATGAAGATAGTAGTGCATGCCCAATGCCACATACTACGTCTCTAGTACTTTAATATGAAAATATTCTTCTCCAATATGCTGCCATCATAAGTCCCACATGCAGTGAAAATTGTTGCTGTATCATGGTGTGTGGGGGTAGATGTTTTCCCAGTATAAACAGAATCCAAAGGATGTAATGCTTTGTAGGACAAAGAAAAAATTTAGCTTTTGAAATTTTTTTGGCTACAAGCACAAAACACAGAAATAATGTGCTTCTGTAGAAAACTCAGCTCATTAATTTGGCACATTTAGTACTTTTCCAGTTTTCAATTTTTTTTTTTTTAGAAAATAAGTATGAACAATGCAATTTAGTATTTTGTAACATAGTTTCTCATGAACAAAAGCACAAATAATTACAAAATAATTACAGAAAGAGATGTGTTCAATGCAAAGTGATATATATGCTTTTTAGAAAATAATAATAATAATAATAATAAATAAAATATTTGATCTGGCAGGGCTGCTTGGACAGTCAAATTACCAGGCTAAGTATGGATGTCAGTGGAAGTCATACTTGAGGATGGGTGTTCATGGTGGTGGGGAGGAGGTATTATTTTGGAGGTTATTTTGTTTTTTCATATTAGCCATTAACAGGATTTTTATATAACTTCTAAGATCTGTTTTCTGTTATTTTCACTACTTTTTGAAGTGTTTGCACTTGTCAGCACAGACATTCTCACAAGAAACGCAGATCTTTGTTAAAACTCACTAACATTAAAATATTTTGTATGTGCTACAGGAAGTATCCAAAAAGATTTTCAAAATTTATTTTACAGTTTCACAAAAGGGAAGTAAAACTTTACTAAGGGCTTCACCTCTAAGATGCACAATGAGGAACTGAGGCACTCACAGCAAGTCTGATTGCATATCATGGCTTGAAACTACATTATTGGTTGCTTGGAAGCCAAGAGTAGCTCCTTTGATTTACACAATATGAAGCCTATTTAAATTGCAACATCATAAACCTGTCATATGTGACATCATAAACCTATATTCTTACAATATCTCCTTACTGTGGCCTTACTCCAGATGTATCCACCTTGATTCTCTCAGTCCTTGAATGTCAGGATACTTTTGTCACAGTCTACTCACAAAGGATTTTGGCAGATGGCACAGGCTAATCATCTACCAGATTCACATTGAGTTGCAATGTCAGTTGTCCTGCAGTCAGACTTCCATGCTGCCTTGTCAGATTGTAAGAACCAAGACCCAAGAAACAAAGCAGACAATACTTTTTGTAAAGGTTTGTATAATTATTCATGAGCTTCTCTACTCCTCAGTGAAGCGCAAATAAAGCAAAGTAATTAATGGAATTTAGTTACGTTGGAATTTTACAGGAATACTTTCTGTTGTCCTTTGGCTAAACAGACCTAATGCTTCACATTCTGTTATACATCTGAAAAAATATGATAAAAGACATAATATTGATCAAGCTAATCTGAGATGCAAGTTCTTGCAGGGTGGATAACTCTGAGTTAGCAATAAAAGATTGCTACTATGCTTTATGTCATATGGAAAAAAAAACTAACATCTGGAGACTCCAGTCAAAGGATAATGAGTCTGACTTTTTCACTTTGAGTTCTTTAAATATCTTACAATTCTACTTAAATAATTCAAATTAATCCTGCCTATAATGGCAGAATTCCCAAAGATAAGGCTAGTTTGTTGTGTTTGATGTAATTTTTTCATCAATACAGATCACTTTTATTTCTGATTTGCATGCAAATTCTTTAAAAAATCATAACAATACTCTAATGTGGGAACTGAGTATGCATCTAATCTTCAACAGAAATTCCTTTCAGATAGAGTACAGTTCAGAGATCAAAAAGATATTCAAATAGGCATGGAAAAAAAAATGATTGAAGTACTTCAAAATATTTTCCAAGACCTTAAGAAATACCATAAATAAGGGTTCTTAAAAATAACAACTCTTTTCTTTTCTGAACTCAATCTTTTAGAAAGATACCATGGTATATCATGCAGCCTGTATAATTTAAAGCCAGATTGTTTTGTTCCTCTCTACAGCCAAACTTGTTCATGTCATTCCTTCAGTGCTCAATTCCTAAGCATGTCAAAATATATATTACCTACCAGCTCCCACAGCTCTGTTCTTTCTGACCTTTTCTCATTTCTGCAAACTGTAGAGGGTGTCCATCACTGCACAGGACAGGCTCAGCATGACATGGTTAGGTAATAGAAATAAAATTTGGGCCTGATACAATAGGTTGTAGGTTATCAGAGATGTATTCAGAGCTTAATTTCTGTAGTAACACATAGGGTTTGAAAAAATAGAGAAATAAAAGGATTTTTTAAGTAGACATGTATTTTGGCAAGGAAAGGGGGATACAGACTATATACTACCAGAGGAAAAGTGTTGTACTTCAAATGAGATTACTTTTCTACTGTTTACAAAAGGCATCATCATGCACAACTAGAGCTTTTAAAGTATCTAGCCTCCTTACAGAATGTCACAATGCTCCTGGTTAGTTCTTAAGAAAGAGATCAAAGTAAGATTTTCTGGTCTTGATGTTCTTGTTCAGACTGTGTTCTTTCTGTTCTGTCTTCACAACACTGAACAGAACTCAATTTTCCAAGCAAGTGAGGAGAGAACACATTTGTCACTACTTTGTTCTTTTATAAACCTTTCAGTACACTCCAAAAGAGTAATTTGGAAAAAAAAAGTGCTCACTGACTATACACTTAGTAAGCATAGTTCTCTTTAGTGGACTGAATTCTTCCTTTATTGTTGTTCTCTTAACCCAAATGGACCTGTCAAGACAGATCACCAGCAGGGAAAAAAAAGCCAGTTTTTTTTTTTTTTTTTTTTTTTGAGAAGCAACATCGGTAGATACTTGCAAATAATCTGAGCTTGAATTCAATATATTATCTGCATATTTGCTCTAATTTCCCTTTTTGATACCATTTGATTTTAATCCAAATAACCACTGGATGAGAGCTTGATCAATCCATTGCTGAGAATGGATGTCACAATGCATTGCATTCTATTAGGTTAACTGAATTACTATGAAAGACAACTTTATTGTAATTTTCCATCAGTAAAAGTCATAACTAGCTGATTTTTCTTTTTGTCCAGTAATTCTGATTTCATTTTCTGTTTTCAATTCTAATTTGTTTTCTATTCAAAAGATACTCCATGCGGGATCACTAAAAACGTAGGTATAAGAGAAATTTCTACCTAAATGATTATAACACTGGGAATAGACACAGGGAGAAAGAAAGAATAAAGGAGAACCATTTTATATGACTGTTGATATAATAGCAGAAAGGTAATTGCGTCCAAATTTACAAGGCAGTAAATGACTCTCGGTGGTTGATGAACACCAAAGCCACAGGCATTAAAGGCAGGAAAGCTCTCTGTACTTACCAGACCTTTGAACATAAAGTGTAGTATCTCACAAAAAACAATATTGGTTTAATTTTGAAAGCTTTTTTTAAAATTTGATTTATTTTTATTGAAATTTATTGTATCTTTACATGGATCCAATCACATATAGAACAGAACCAGAAAATGAGTATCTTACCACAAATGAAACGCAGCCAAAGGAGACTGTGGAGTCAAACCAAGGACAAATCAAAATTTAAGGCATTCACATTTGTCCTAGTCTGAGCAAAATACTGCATCCTCATAGCCGTAGTCATGTTGTAAAGACACCTCTAGAACTGTACTACATTTCTTATTTTAGGTGATAAGTACTAAGTTCATAGTCATCATGAGCTGAGATACATGGAGGAGAAAAGAGATGATTGAGGAATTAACAGTACACATCTACTACTACTTCCAATGTAGAAAAGACCTTGTTGCATACTTACTTAAAGATAAATACTTAAAATATATGAAGAATCTCATCCCTTTGGGAACTGACATTAATGAAGTGACCAAGCATACGGAGATTTCAAAAACTGGAACCCATACAGTTCAAAAGACTATTTCAAACAAGATAGCAGCTTGGAGACTGGTCAATGACTAAGACCATGGTTGCTATAAGCAACTAGACTCTGCAAATCAGCAGTTAACAATAGTTCACAATGGCAAAACACAGGCTAGCTCAACCCTTGGAAAAATCTGAGGTTGAAAATTAACACCCATTTTCAGTCTTGCTTTGTAATCCTGTCTTTCTTTGTAATTCTGAACTTAACAATACTTTTTTCCAAATGTTCTGATTGAAGATTAGAGACTATCAAGATAGTTTTTAAAATTTATCTTGTAAAAAAATATTACGATGTATACTGCAAATGCCATTGCTTACAAAATCAGAAGTAACTTATAACATCAGAGAAAAATTACCTCTTCAGAGAATAAGAAATGAACATGTCAATCACTAGTTATAATCAATCACCTTCAGGTAAAGATGTAGGGTATATCTTACAAAACAACAACTACTTGTTTCACAAGCTGTTTAAAGCTTTTTTTCACTTATTTCAGCCAGCTTCATTTATCAATTTAATTTTGGATCCAAATAAATAGGAAAAGATAGGAAATGTGCTTCTATTGTTACACTCCTTTCTGGATGCTGAAGAGATGTTTGTTCTGTTCACTTTATTTACTTTTTTAATTTATTTATAAGAATTTTGATTTACAATTTCATGTTCAGATTTTTTAATCTCTGGCAATGACAAGCAATATCTTACAGCTCTGCCTCTTTTTGTATTCTGTATGTGTGGATGTATTTCTAGTAGAGGATGTATCTGTCTTTTCCATTATTTCCTACAGTTTTTCTTAGTTTTATTTTTGTTTCATTTATTTGTTGTTTGGTTATTTTTTAACAAAAGACAGTCAAGCACACTAATTTCTTCCCAGACTTCTTTTCTAGTACAGTTTTGTCAAGATGATACTGTTTCTCACAAGCATGTTTTCACAGCAGTGCCACAAATGCTTACAAGCTGTAGTTTTCTAGCTCAAACACAATTTAGTATAGTGTGAGGGAGATTCTATGGCCTGGAATATGCTAGCAGTTAGGATAAATGGTTCTTTCTGCTCTTCCACTCCAAAAGTCTATGAGAGAACTCCACTACCTAGAGAAAAACACTCAGGCATCATTGTTGCTAGGGCCACAGCTCCAAAACTGCCAGCCATTCCCCTACAAAACAGGCATTCAGCAGCATGTTCATTCACATACTTCGCATTGGGGTTGCTATGGTTTTGTTATGAAGGGATGAGGAAGGCAACTAGAAAATACTTTTTTTTTTTTTTTTTTTTTTGGTAAATGACCACAAAAGACTCTTGCCACCAAACAAACTTTATGTTTCTAACAGTCACTAAAAACAACATCCAGGACCTTAGTCCTTTTTGAATGGTACTAGATTTCCTTCCTTCCTGTTGAGATAATGACCCCACAATGCAGTCTTTGAACATCGTCCAGTGGAAACAACTAACTGCATACAGAAATACTTTCTAGCAATCTCTAGTCACTTGCACTTGACCCAGTTGAAATGCAGTTTCAGCTGTTGGCTCTTTTCCATTTGAATGTGCCTGTGGTGCACAAAACCCTTTCAGGCATTATTATTGAGCTGGATGTTCAATTGATACTGCATGAGTAAAGTCATGTAACGTCAGAATTTCAATTTTATAATCATAAATCCATCTCTTCTATCTCCGAACATGTATATATTATAAAATGTTTGTCTTCATTCCAATTCAGTATCTTAAATATCAAATCCTAAGCATTTGTTCTAATCTGGTTGCAGTTCCCATACAGTGTTCACTCATATAAATATGGTCTGACTCGGGATGCAATGAGCTAGATGTGATGAGCTAAAGATAGATTCTTACTGGATTATATGTATTATCTGCATCTTTAAAAGTCTGGAGATACCATAGCAAAAAAAAAAAAATACTCAGTGGTGTCCATCTTTGCATCAATGAATTCAGACAGACATCTTTAGGGTGGAATCTGAAAATGAGTATTGCTGTTTACAATTTTTACTTTCTGTTACTTTGATAATCCGGATCACTGTCTCTGAGTACAAGTTCTGAGGTTAAATCAATGTTGTTTCCAAACCTCAGTACTATTATTCAACCCATGAAGTGTTGCATCGTTTGTGAACAAGAAGGTGGTGACTGGAGCACACAGCAAAAAAGAGAGACAGAAAATCTGCATTTGTTCTTAAAGGAGGAGGCTAAGGGAATCTTATGAAGGAAAAGTGAAGCTCATCTAATTGATGTCTTCAACTACCCATTGTGTGGCTCTGGAGAAGATGGAGACAGATTCTAGATGTGCACTGTGTTAAGATGAAAGGCAACAGATAGAGGAGCATCAGAGTAGCCCCAGAACTGCAGAACTGTTAAGTGATTTGGATTGCAGGAAACATCTGATATTCATAGAATCATACAATCATAGAATGGCCTGTGTTGAAAAGGACCTCAAAGATCATCTAGTTTCAGCCCCTCTACTGTGTCAGGGTCACCAACCACTATACCAGGCTGCCCATAACCACATCCAGCTGGCCATGTTGCAATAATCTTACTTTGCCTAACTTTACTATCTGCTAGTCACCAAACACAGCATGTATAGACCTTGCTCCCTTTTCTGTAGTGTCAAAATGGCTGAAGATTCACATTCTCAGGGAATTTCTTCCTGACAATAGTCTGGCTGTCATGATACAGTTTGAACCTAGATGCACCATGCATGAATAACAGTCCAGGTATAGAAGATGTTTGATAATCTGTTCAATGTTCAGTATAGTTGATACATTAAAAATAGTATTTGTCAGTCATTACTGTTTTCACCCACACATTTTATAATTCATCACAGCATTGTTCTGAGTAGCTGAATCATATAAATTCTCCATATATTAATATTCTGATTAACAGTGTAATAAAAAAATCACTGTCTTAAGAAGTCATATTGAAGCATAAGCGTATTATTGTGAGCAATACATTTGCTGGAAAAGTAATCTTGGTCTTCAAAAAATATGTTTGTGCACCAGAGAAGGAATTGTAAAGCTGTGAAATATAAAACTGTGTAGGTGCTGTCAGCCTCTGAGTCAGCAGTTAACATTTTGCAAAAATTAACATTTTAAGCCTAAGTGCTCCCCCTACATGCTATGAGCCACCCTTTTTGCATAACCATGAACCTACTGACTGCTGCAGTCTGACAGTGCCTCAGAGCTTATACAATTGTAAGCGTAACAAAGTGATTCACTGTAAATTAGCAAAGTGCAGCCAGTCACGCTGAAGAGACATTTACCACAAGAGCAACGTCAGTCATGGACAGAGTAGGAGGAGCTGACAGCACACAGAGAGAATAGCGGTTTTCTCTGACGCTGAAGGTGAAATGCTTGCAAGTCGGTCAAACGATTTATTTATTTTTTTTACATGTGAGCCTTACTGACAATCAATATTTGACACAGTTGTACAGAAAGAAAGAATTTGTTGGAACAGTGTAATATTTACTTTTTTTTTTTTCTGATTTAAAATTATTTACTCAGCAGAGGCACAATGTATCAGCAAGAGCTTCTGTTTTCATTCAGAAGGATGGCTCTTCCCTGCTATACTGCATTCCTAATAAGAGACCTGTTAGTCTTGCTCTCCACTGGAAATCTGCCAGCCTCAAATACAGTCACAATGCCCTGGAAACTGTTTTGTTCTATGCTCAGCTCCTCTGATAGCAGGAAGGCACAGTGACACAGAGCTTATCTACTCTGAGTACTTCTGATAAATCCAAACTGTCAGACATTGCTGTTCAAAGGTAAGTGGGACATCAAGGAAGAAAGGGCATCATCAACCTTTTTTTTTTTTTTTTTTTGCATCATTCTCTCAGTAGACAGTGTTCCAGACTAGTTTAGCTGTTCAAATGGCACTGAACAACAAAAACAAAAAAGGCTTCTCTGAATACAGCCTCATCTTTTTTGATTATTTTTTTGTGTAGAATAGTTGCAGTGGCTTTTGGAGATTTTTAAGGTCATAAAGATAAATCTACAAAATAATAATAATAATAATTTTAAGCAAGCTTTAAAATCATTAGAGAAAATAATGCACTTTTCAATGAAACCCTGATCTATTCAAGATGATCCATCTGAGGAAGTAGAGAACAACACCTGGGCCAAAGGGTGCTCTTCAAGCTCAAAAGGTAAAGCAATGATTCAAAAACTCCAATAGGAAACATGCAGAGAATAGATATGAAGAAAAAATGTTTATAGAAATAGAATAATTTAACTTGGACTTACATAATGCAATAGTCAAACCAAGTCTGGGGGTTGCCAGCTCTTTGAGGAGTAGGCAGAGGATTGGTGCGAATGCAGTGCCAGAGTAAAATCTTCACCAATTAGTACTGATTTCTTTGCTGGCATCTGTGGCATTTCTAAATCAGAATACTATGTGCAATGGTTTCTCCTACAGAAGCAGAGCTGTGACTCACTGTAAAAAGTGGCAGAGAAATTCAGTAAGTCTCAGAAAATGAGGCACCTATATAAATATTCTCATCTGACGGATCTCATGTGTTATTGCTGTTTGCAGTATTTTATCCCAGTCGTTTAAATGCAAGAAGTAACAAATCCCTTATTCTATAAGATGCAATTCTATCCATAAGCCCGGATCAGGCAGGATGGCCTTCATCACACAACTGAAAGAGGGATATAGAGGCCAAAAAATCCAGACTAGGCAAAAACATTGGCTGGTGGGCAAGAAGTAATCATTCATTCAGAAGCATCTAGAGATAGTCAGATGATCCATCTGTACAGCAAAGAAAGCTGATGATTTGTCCTGTTTTGTTCAATGCATGATTCGTGATTATATGATTACTCATGAGACTCACAAGAGCATGATTTGATCTGATCCAAAAACAATCTAAGGAGGAATAGCTGAAACATTTAGACCCTGACTCAAGCATATGTGTATATTTTAAAATATGAGTAGACTCCTTTAGGGAATTTGATTTGTCTTAAAGTTATGTGTGTTGAAATTCTTTGCTGGACAAGAGAGAATTGGAATTGGATCATGGAATAGGATCTGTGATAATGAAATAAATTAGTACAGATGGTGGCAGTGGACTGATTGTATAAAAAAGGTGTATCAGGTGTGCTGTTTGTGCACACATACCATCTAGTAGCCACTCATACTGAACATACTGCCTGGTCTTGTTGACCCAGATAACTAAACAGAGCTAAGCATATGCGCCCAGTACAGGCTTCTTTTTACTGAAGAATAAGAAATATACAAACAAATATGATATGACTGTGGAAATGGTTTCCATGCATTGAGTGTTGAAATTAAGGAAAATGAGGGAGTCGTAGAATTGCAGATGCAGTGCTGAAGTGTGGTCTAATGTTGATAAATTGAAGGTTTCACTGTCCAAGTGACTTTTCTGAGCTGAGCAGGTCAATGTCAGGGTATGTTGCCACTACAGAATTGTCAGTGTAGCATTTAACTGTAACATCACTACTATCAATGTGCAAAATCTTTCCCCTAGGTTAAACAAACTACAAGTCTGATATTCTTTGGCAGTTAAATACTGACAGCTTGGGTTCCCTTTACCATTTCCTTTGAAATGTTTATTTTGCTATTCAGTCCTAGAATGACAAATGGATTCTGAAAATGTTCTTTAGGTGTTTAGATGCTTTACACACTACTATAGGGGAAAAAATATAAACATGTTTGAAACTCATGTTTTCTAGCACACAGTACATTCCAAAAACTTGAATAGAAATGTTAATACTTGAACATTGCTTGTTGAATTGATCCTCAACAGAATTTCAGAAAGACCTTTGCTACGTGGCCACTAAAGACCACAGACTTGAAATTATCCCAAATTACTGAATCAGAGGAAAAGTAAAAAAAAAAAGGAAAAATTTCACAGAATCACAGAAAGACAAAATTGATGAAGTTAGCAGGAACTTCTAATGGTCTCTAGTCCAATGAACTTGTCCAAAGCAGGAACTAAACGGGTTTCTGAGAATGATGTCCAGCTTATTCTCAAACATCTCTAAATATTAAGACTCCGTAAATTCTCTGTGTAAATATGTCTAGTGTCTGACTACTCAGAGTAAACATTTTACTTCTGTTTAAATATATTTTCCTGCATTTCAGCTTGTGCTCATTGCCTCTGGTTCTGTCATGGGACACCAATGAAAAGAGTCTGGCTCAGTCTTATTTACTCTTTACCCCAAAAACCTATTTGTATACATTTAGGTGTGATTTGTGCACATATTCACCATGAACTAGGCATTCCTTCATTGATTTGGTATTTCTGGCAGACAGTTTCTCCAGACTTTTGAGGTCCTTCTGAACAGCAGCACAACCTGAGATGCATGAACCATTTCTCCCAGGTTTGTATGATTGCAAAATTGCTAAGGATGCACTCTGCCTCAATATTAAAGTTACTAGCAAAGACATTTCAGTCCCAGTATTAATTCCTGAAGTATGCCACTAGTGACGGGCCTCCAAATGGACATTCTGCTTTCTTATCACAATGACTTGTGTATGATGTTTCAGCCAGTTTTCAATCTACCTCACTGTATAGTTATCTGTTTGTCAATGGGCATGTTATAAGAGGCTGTGCAAGGTAAAATATGCAATTAGCAAGTATGGATATCTATAATTAAATTATTTCTACTGACAACATTCAAAGTAGATCTAGTTTATAGCTTTTCTGACCAAACAATCTTACTTTCAAATAGAAGAAGCATTCTGGAGCTCACCTTTGGACAGTTGTAATAAAGGAACAACATCTTATCTACGGCATGGTAGAATAAATTTTTCAGCTCTTCCATCAGGGCAGATAACAAAGAAACTTGGATAAGTTCATTTATAGATGTTGACACATCTCATAGCAAAATACAAACTTATTCCAATTGTATGTAAACAGGCACATGAAACCTAAATTAACACATCACTCTCTTTAGAAGAAATCTTATGCAAATGACACATAATAAAAATGTTAAACAATTGTGATGTGATATAGCAAATGCAAGGAATCAAGTAAACTGGAAACTGAAGTTAGGAGACAAAACTCCCCTAGAACATAGTAGAATATTTTTGTATCTTATGTTTATGATTGCTGCTATTAAACAATGAACTCTTTCACATCATGTGGCCATTTTTTTTCGTTCAGAAGAACTATCCTTTTTTTCAAAGGCCTGGTTACTCATTTGAGGAATATATTTATGATTTATTTGTTTCTAATTCTCTTGATCATCATTTCAAAAATAAACATTACCAGTGACAAACTTTCTGTCTTCAAGGAAATGACCGCCACAGTCTTTTTGTATTTCTTTATGCCTTCTTCTCCTGTGTACAGAAGATACCTGACCTTCTTTTGGTATATGTAACTTTGAATATGAAAATTTTATTCTCTTCTGCTTGTGTTGAACTTTTTTCATCTGTTGTATCAACTGCTCTTCTATAATCTATTTGTATATTCCTTCACATATAATTCCATCTAGCTACATTTACTACTAAAAAAGGACCATATAATAACAATATCCTTTCTTGAAAATATAATCCTTTGAAGTACAGCGTTGTACATAAGAGAATACTGCATTCTGAAAACAAACGAGAACTACATAAAAAAAACAGTTAAAGGAAGGATCTTTGAGCACTTCACAACTCACCTCAGGAATGGAATGCCATCCAAGGAGGCCTAGACAGGCTCAAGCAGTCGGCCCAGGAGAACCTCATGAGGTTCAACAAAGCCAAACACAAGGTCTTGTACCTGGGTCATGGCAAACCCCACTATCAGTATGAGCTGAGAGATGAAAGGATTGAACACAACCCTCCCAGAAAGAACCTAGAGTAATCATGGACAGCAAACTGGACATGAGTCAGAAATGTGACCTCACAGCCTGGAAAAGCAACTGTATCCTGGACTGCGTCAGAAGAAGTGTGGCCAGCATGGTGAGGGATGTGATTCTGTCCCTCTACTCTGCACTGGTGAAACCTGACCTGGACTACTGCGTCCAGTTGTGAAATCCTCAGAACAGGAGAGACATGGACTTGTTGGAGCACATCCAGAGGAGGGTCACAAATATGATTCGAGGGATGGAACTTTTCTCACCTTCCCTATGAGGATAGGCTGAAGCTGAGATATCTTAGAGTTGCTCAGACTACAGAAGAGAAGGCTCCAGGGAGATCTGATAGTGGCCTTTCAGTATCTAAAGTGGGGCTGTAAAAAGGACAGACTCTTCAGCAGAATCTATTGTTGACATGGAGAAATGGTTTCAAACTAAAAGTGGAGAGATTTAAATTGGATATAAGGAAAAAGTTTTTTTCAATAAGGGTAGTTAAGGCACTGTAAGATGTTTCCAAGAAAGAGGGTCCCTGGAGACTTTCAAGATCAGTCTGTTTCTGGACAGGGCTCTGAGCAACCTGATCTAGCTGAAGACATCCCAGTCCATTGTAGAAGACTTGAGTTAGATGACCTTTAAATGTCCCTTCCAACTCAGACAATTCTATGATTCTATGATTAATCAGATTCATTTTTGTGGCTCTTTCCCAATCTGTTTGACTGTGCTTTATAATGGCACATCATAGCACTTCTGAACTGATACAAAATGAGATTAAAAACTAAAACAGCCAAAACAAATGGCTCATAGTTGTGGATCATCAGATGAAATCTCACAGCAGTCAAATTGTCATTTACTGTGCATTATTAAATTGCAAGCTCATGCTTTTCACAACATATTGTAACATCTCAGTTACTTAAAAATAAGGTCTTTGTGGATGAATGATCTTTTTTAAAAAAATTAATAAATATCTCTATATTTTAGTTTCTATATATGTCATATTCTGCATTTGTAATTGCTGATTTTTTATTGACCAGAATAAACATTTTGTCCCTGCATATATGTAAATGATCCTTATGATTCAAACAGCTCAAAAACCAAAGACAGACATCCTTAGGTATACTATAAATACCAAAAGAAAATAAAATGGAGATCAGTTGATAGAAATATTCTACTGTTATTTCATTTTCCTTGATGGATCTTCAGCTTCTGTAGAAAATAAAAATACTTATCATTTTGCTGGGGGAGAGAAGGATTTCCTTTATGGAGAAAGTGGAAGAACAGTTTATAAAACAAGTAAGCAAAAAACTCTTGAAATATTCAGATCTGAAATTTACTGTCTGTTAATTAGATCCCTGTCTTCCTTCATTCTTCCACTTCAACTTTGACATGTAAGAAACATATTACAGAAATGAAAACATAGTTTCAATCTTCAAACTGGCCATAATCTCTCATCTAGTGAGATGAACAGAAGTATCATACAGTACCAAACAGCAATATTTTGTGAATGCATTACAATTAGAAATCAACAATTAGTTTGAGAGAACATTAATGCCAATAAAAAGACTATTTGATTTTCAGGGAAAGTAATTAATGTATGCCATACAGTAGAAACTTCTTCAGAAATCATTGTTGTAAATCTATGTTGAGAAAACCCTGCAGAAAAGACAGAGCAGTAGGATCACAAATGATTAAGAGCTGTCTGAAGGAATATCATACAATGACTGATTTCCTTTAAATAAAAGAAAGAAAAGAATAAATATAAAAGAATTCTGAAATACCTTTGAATAGATGTAAGAAAATAGATACCTATGTTTGAAAGCGACTGAAACAACAACAAAAAAGATTATTTATTATAGAATTTAGTAACCTTCCCTAAGTTTTATCCCTGTTCTGTTGTGAATTGAGATGTACTTCAGTAAATATTGTACACAACTATCATTTACCTCACAAGAAGCATGTGCTTAAGCCTTCTGTGAGTTTAATAATTTTTGTAGTATTTCTGTCCACTTGTTTTTTGAAATAGATGATCTGTCATTGCATTATACATTAGGAGGTATCGTTCTATTCACTGCATAAGTTATTCTCATATTCCTTCATCCATTTGACACAGTCAATGATAACCTATGGTACACTGAGAACAAGATATATGCTCTGGTGAAACAGAAATTGGTTGGATTGTAAATAATGCATTTTTCCTTAAAATGGGAGACTGGACTCTAGAATAGTTGGCAATAACTGATCTTCAAGGTAACAAGATAACTAATCATACCACTAGCTCATAAATGTCTCTATCAGAATTTTAGATATTTAAGAGCTGAATTCACTGTAAATATATTCACAGTGTATATTCCAAATCAGCATGTCTATGCTTTTTCAGTTACATTATCATATTATTTTTGTCATTCTCACCACTACTTATGGAAGTTAAACCACTTTTTTTAACACATGAAAGAACATGTCAGTTATAAGTCAGACAAAACCAGAGTAGACTTAATACTTATATTCCATAAATTTAAGAAGGCCGCTCTAGTAAGTATACTGGATGAAATTTTCTCACCTGCAGGGTGAGAGAAAAATGTAATTTTCCCCCCAAAAAAGTACTGCAAAACAATGAAAGTGCAAGATAGCAAGGTAACATTATTAAAACACGAGACATTATTAAAATATAATAATGACTTTGGTTTAGGTCTTGAAAAACTGTCTTAAGTGTAAGAACAAACAAAACATTCAGTTCTATTTATCTTCCTCTTTCTTGAATTATTCTTCCCTCTTTCGCTCTACTTCCTTTCCAGTATTCCTTAGATGTATATTCGTTATCCTTCTTTGAGCATTTCTTTCTTTTTTTTAGGTAAAAATATTGTATACGGCCTCTGAAGAAAGTACCTCAGTCTACCTAATCAATATGATTTCATAGGAAAATATGTAGCTTTAATTATACAATTATAATTAATTAGGATTTATCCACACAAATGTGTAGCGGTTCAAATGCAGCAGAGTACTCTAGTTTACAAATAAAAAATGGTTGCTGAGAAAAAAAGCAAAAGCAAGAAAATATTGCTACTTTGTATAAGTACTGATGAATTTTAGTGTGTTGTAAAGAATTTGGAATTTATAAAAATTCATTTTTGAATCAAGCAAGCAAAGCTATATGTGTAGGACTGCCATATTAAATACCAAAATATTTCTGAAAACAATAAATGTCTTGATTCCTTTTTTATTCCTGTGATTGTTACATTAACATTCTTTATTTCTGTGACTAGTTCAGTATCAGCTGTGCAATTTCTTGCTGGCAAGTGGTCTACTTAAACTAAGATAACTTCAATGTGCTAGGAATTCTACAGTTTTGAGTGGTTCCTTACAAGACAAGACAGTGCATTCATTTAATTACAGATTCATTTGCAGTTCTTGATTTGAAGGGATCATAATTTTTTGAAAACTTGGGATAAGAAAAATGGTAAAATCTCACAACAATAGTTTGATGTTTACTTTTATATGTGTGTTGTTTCAGGTTTGTTTTGTTTTCTTTTCATGGAGGGTGGCTTTATTGTTTTTTTTTGATTTTGGGAGAAAGTTGTATTATTGCTCTTGTTTTTTTTAACAGTAGGTTTCTTAGTTCATTAGCAGAATTATTGTTACGCTCTGACTCAGCACTTCTGTTCTGGAGAAGGAAGAAGGCTTGTTCTGCACATTCTCTTGGCTATGTAGGTAGACTGAGTTCTGGCTGACCTTCCATCACAATCTGCCCAAGTATATCTGTATGTCTGTCTGTGTGTCACAGAGTTAACTAGATCAATCTATGCCTGTGACAGGGGGGAAGTAGGCCCCTGACCCCCCCCAGCCCTACAAAATGGGAAGGGAAAGGGAAAAGGGGTAGGGAGATGGGAGCTGGGCTCAAGAAAGGGAAAAAAAAAACAGCAGCAACGATCTATGGACAAAAACTTATTTTACTAACTGTGATGTTGGAATTCAAGATAACACAATATAATACAATCTAATTGAAATTGAGACTAACTAATCAAATAAAATAAGAGAGAGAGAGAGTTCCTGAGACCAATTCAAACCTGAAAAGCTTGGTATGACTATGAAGGCATCCTCCAGCACCCCCCTGCGAGGCAGTAAGTGACCACCCAACCAGGAAGGGCCAGATCCCATGACTTCTGCAACATACAGGGACAGGTACCTGGAATTGGAGCATTAAAACTTTAACTCCCAGTGTACAACATGATGTTATGATGAGGAATACCAAAAACCAAAAATCACAAAACCATGACACTGTGGAGGGATCTGGAGGAATCTTTTTTTTTCTCTCCCCCTCCCTATTACCTTAATTTCCTCTTATTCCATTTTGTCATTCCAAGTTGCCATTTACCCACTTTTCTTCCAGTATGCACTGATGCCATGTGATATTAGACATTTACAATATAGACATAATCATCTGAAATGTGGATTTCAGGGCTCTTTTTATATTCAAAAGATAAAAATAGAGAGTTTCTGTCACATCTCATCTTTATCCTTATGTTGATAACTAAAAATAAACTCCATGAATCACAACTTAGAAGTTTCCATTTTTCTCCAGTGAGTGACTAAGAAGAGATACAAGGATTACTCATTCAAATATAGCTATCTACTTTGTAGATGTTCAAATTAAGTGTTGATTTTTTATATTACTTTTTTTTGCTCATTCATATGTGAACCATTTTTGAGACAACATTTTACAACATCTACTACTTTCTTTTTTCCATCTATACTCTCTCACTGTTCAGACAGGAAGAGAATAGTGGAGCAAACTGTTTCACAGATATCATCTCTTTCATCTCTCTTTTTTTTTTTTAAGGCCTTCATGACTAAGCGTTAATTTTGTTCATATCAAGGAAGTTTGGAAGATGTTCTGAATGAGGTAGAGACAATTTTGACAAATATTCCTCACTTGCAGGGCAAAAGGTGGTGCAAGAAATACTCGGTATTTAATCCTCCATTTAATTTGAAAGGGCTGAAAAGCATTGTTGAGCAAGATAAAAAGCAATAGCAAGTTATAACAAGAGGCAACAGTAGATTTACAGATACTTCTGAAAGAAATGCTAATCCATTTAGGCCTCCCTGGTCTTCAATGGCAGCAGTAGATGACATGAGCACTTTGTAGAGGTTTGGGAATAATTGCTGTAGTTCGTTATCCCCCATTTTTTACCACATTAACTGTCTTGAAATGATAGGAAAGAAAGCCGTAGTGAAGTCAACATTTTTTTCTGTTTTTGGAAATACTTAAGTTTGAAGGCCGTTAATACTATTTTGAAAAATTCTATCTCAGATGGTTCCTTATCATGCTTAGATTTTAAGAAGGGGACTCTGAACAGCAGGTTTTCTCTAACTTCCTCCTTGCAACAAAATACAAACAATGTGAATGTGGAATTAGCTGTTCAGAGTATTGTATGGTAATGCACACTACCAAAATAGAAAGTAAGTCTAATTAAACTACAACGTAAAGTAAGTCATGCCTACCCAACAGGGCACTCATAAAGATAGGTGACAGTCTTTGTTTAAAAAAGGAAAAGGTTCTTTTGCTATACGCATCCAGACAGGTGTGTTAACCCAGTCTTCTTCACTCAGAGCAATTGAGGAGGACTCTAGAAATGTAAGTCTCTGGAATACTCTCTCAAATACAGTCCCTTCCCAGAAACAAATAGGTCATCTAGCTTGTAGCTTGCTGTTTCACAAGATTCCAGAAACATGATTGCTATAGTGCTCTTAAAGAGGGTATAGCTAAACTGTTAAATTACGGCTTCTGATGATTATAGGAATAGCAGACAGTGGCTCACATGAAAATTTAGGGTTCAAAGGATGAGTTTATACAAGTAAAATTTTATCGACCCTTAATGAATTTGTTCAACTTCAAGCTGGAAATTGTAAGGTATGATGTCTCAGTGATCAGCCCCATTCTTAACATAGTCTCCTGTAATTAATATTTACCGAGTAATATTTACTAAAGATTTACTGAGAAAGCTAATAATGTAATTATCTAAAATTAATGTTGCAAGCAATCTGGTAGATACGTCAAAACTATATTGTCAAAATAGTTTGCAATTACATAAAGGACGCAGAAAGATCATTCTATGTGCTCCTAGGAATAGAGAAGCCAGGGGAAAAAAAAATCACAGAAAAAAAGAAGGTAAAGAACTGTAGTTGCCCAAGTTGAAACAGAGATTGTGTGAAAGTTTCAGCTGCTCTGGACTTGTCCTGGGAGATTTAATTGCAAAAGACATATTGAAATATAACATTCAAACGTACTTGATTTTTTTGTTTGTTTGTTTTCTTTTAGTTATTCAAAAGATACAGAAAGACAAGTTAAATAAAACACCATGCTTTTTATTTTAAAATGTGTATTTCATATAATAAAAAACGAATTTATAATAAAATTTCAAATTATTTGATTTTGTATAACAATATACATTGAAATAGTAGCATTTTATTGTAAATATAGTTTATATTTAAATGCAAATATTTTATGTTATAATTTTATACATTTCTACAAGGCCATATAAAATATAATATTGAAATCTAAATTGCATTTCTGACTACATATGCTAGTATAAATTGCTGTGTAACTCCAGATTGTGCTGAAAGCAGATCAAATGAATCTGGATTATCTTTAATGTTAACCTTATATGAAATTAAATTAAATTCATCAATGCTGTGATGACTGAAAAAATATTATAAGACTTTTCTTTAAAAAAAAAAAAAATTCAAGAAAATAAGCATATTACCTTAAGGAATAAACAAAAGTCTGCAGTTGATTGCACTCGTTTGGCAATGCTCTCTTACCAGAAGAACAAAGGCTAGTGGGCAGAAAGATTAAAACTCCTAACAGAGATATTTACTCATTTCTAAACCACTACATATCTCAGAATTGTATCCAGATGACATTTATATTACACATGTATTGACTATATATGACAATATCAACTCTTTGAAAGCGTTAATGTCTGCAGGACAAGGGGAAATGGTTTTAAGTTGAGGGAGGAGAGATTTAGGTTGGGGGTATAGTCAGGGGGAAATTCTTTAGAGAGAGAGTGGTGAGGTGCTGGAACAGGCTGCCCAAAGAGGTTGTGGATGCCCCATCCCTGGAGGTGTTCAAGGCCAGATTGGATGGGGCCCTGGGCAGCCTGATCTAGTACTGAATGTGGATGTTGGTGGCCCTGCATGTGGCAGGGGGATTGGAGATTCATGATCCTTGAGGTGCCTTCCAACCCTGGCCATTCTGTGATTCTGTGATTCTGTGATAATATATTATATGTGTTTGATTAACAAAGGAAGCAGAAACTGAAGGAAAGAGAAAACAACATTTAAGGAGAAATTTAAGAAGAGAAAAAGGAACAAGGAAAAGATAGATGGATTTAGATTTAGTTGTATTATTTATACTGTATTATTTATATTTCCAAAGAGAGAAAACAGGGAAAAAGAAAAGGAAATGAAAATTATTTTAAAAAGAGATCCTGAAGTATAGGGGGTAGAAAGCCCACATACTCACATAACAATGAGGAAAGATGTAAACTAACAATCAGAGAAAAAAGAAAGGAATGAGAACATGTAAACAAACAACAAACAAGCAAACAAAAAAATCCATGAAGTAAAATGAGGAAGGAAAGACTGGTGAGATCACAGTCCCACCCCAACCTGTGAATTCTGAATGAATAACAGCCAGCTTCTGGGACAGGGCCAATGTGGTGCTTGGCTTAATGAAAAGCAGTTGGCATCCTGGTACTTTACATGTGATGAGCATCCAATATATGACATTTGATTTTATGCCAAGAACAAGCTATGGTTTGGAATCTCTAGCAGCCAATCAAGATATACAGTGACTACTTTCTTTTATCATTCTAATCTTATGTCCTAAACCTAAGACTACTTAATCCAGCTGCACAAGGATTTAGATGGAAAAAAAATTTATCCGGCTAAAGCAGCTGCTCAAAATCAGTCCATAGAACATAAATTCTAACTCAAATGGACCCTTTCTCTCAGATCAAATAACTATACTCTTCATATTTCTAATCTTGAACAACAAAAAAATTCAGATCAGTCAGGAACCATATGTATTTAATTACATATTATATTACATATTACGTAAATACCTGATAGCCTTCGGGCAGACATGGCTATCAGAGATGGCACCAGTAGTACACCCACTTGCATTTGGCAAGCTCTGACTTCGTGATGTTGCAGTATTAATTCATCCCATTAGTCTAAAATCTGGAGCTGCCTCTAATCAATAAGAAAGATACAACTTTTTATTTTAGTCATTATTTCTTTACTAGTAAGCTTACTTCTTTTCATGTAGTAATATTTATCTTTCCAATGTATGGTTAGAAATGATGCAGATCTTCTGTCTTTTGATAATAATATTTATTCTGAGGAGTAAAAGGATGTAAGAAAAATAGGATGAGGTCTATTTTAATTTCCTTTCCCTACACCTCCATGCTACTGATACAAATTTCATGATTCCTTGCTTATTAATTTAACTAAAATGAATTGAGGACATATATAGTCAGAAGGTGTTTAATTCAATAATACACTCTTTTATGCCTTACCTTTGAAATTTCAGAAGGATCAGTAAGCAGTCATATCTGTCTCATTGTTACAGAGATACTGCAGATGCACACATGAGCATTTATCTGAAGAACTATCCACAGACAAAAGGCTACTGCTTAATTAGTTGTTGTAAATGTAAATGATGTCAGACAGTAACAGAAAAATGTAAAACTTTTATTGCTGCTGCATCTCTAGAAATTTTTTTTAAAGTTAATTCACCAAATGGAATTAGTTCAACAAGCAGAGGTCCTTCTTTACTAACTCACTGAACTTCTACAATTAAATGTGTGAGAGTTGATGGGAAAGCAGAGAATAATTTCTGCCTGGACTTCAATAAGACCTTTGATGTTATCTCCCATCAGATGCTCATAAAAATCCTGTAAATGCATGGGTGGCACGAGTAGGCAGAGAGGTGGATCAAAAATCATCTGAATGGCTGGGCCCAGAGTGTTGCAAGCAGCAGTGCAAAGTCTAGTGGGAGGACAGAATCACGGAACGCCAGAGATTAGAAGGTACCTCAAAAGATGGTCTAGTCCAATCCCCCTGCTGGAGCAAGAACACCTAGATTAGGTCACACAGGAATCTACAGTGAGTCACACAGGAGAGTAACTAGTCAATAGTCAATACTGAGTCCAGTCTTGTTTAACATCTTCATTAGTAGCCTGGATGATGGGGTAGGGTGCACTCTCAGCATGTTTGAAGATGATACACAAGAAGATTCTAACATCACTGTTCAGACTGGGTAAATGGCTGACAGGAACCTCATGAAGTCCAACAAGAAATAAAACCTGTACACAGGGAGGAATGACCCCAGTCGCCACCAGTATGTGCTTTGGATTGCCCAGCTAGAAAGTACCCTGGTAGAAATGGAAGTGTGGATAACAATTTCAGCATGGGTTAGCAATGAGCTCTTGTCACAAAGAAGTCAAGCCTAAGGAACTCATGGATATACTAAAATGAAAGATGAAAGTCCATGAAATGTGGAAAAGGGGCCTGTCCACCTGCAAAGAACATAGGAATCTCACCAGGGCCTGTAGGGATGCAATGAGGAAGGCTAAGACCTCTTGGAATTAAACCTTGCAAAGGAGGTAAAGGAAAACAAGCAAGGTTATTTTTAAGTATGTAAACAGTAAAAGAAAGATTAGGGAAAATATGAGTCTCCTACTAAATGAAGTGAGGATCTTCTCAGAGACCACCTAGCTAAAATCAACACACACAAATCTATAGGCCCTGACAGGAGACACCCTTCTGTGCTGAAAGAGCTGGCAAAGCAACAGCTGTGCCAGTCTCTATCATCTTTGAAGGGTGTTTGTGAACAGATGTGCCTGAAGACTGGAGGATAGCCAGTGTCACTCCAGTCTTCGAGAAGGGCAAGAAAGAGAACTGAGGAAACTACAGGCCAGTCAACCTCACTTCTGTCCCTGGAAAGGTAATGTAACAACTTTTTCTGGAGTCATCTTCAAGCAACTGGAAGAGAAGAAGGTTATCAGGAGTAGTCAATGTGGATTCACCAAGGGGACATCATGCTTGACCAATGTCATAGCTTTCTATGATGTCATCACTGGCTGACTAGATGGGTGGAAAACAGTGCATGTTGTGTATCTTGACTTCAGGAAAGCATTTGACACAGCCTCCCAAAACACCCTTATTAGAAAATGAGGGATAGATTAGTGGGTGGTGAGGTGGATTGAGAACTGACTGACTGGTCAAGCTTAGAGGGCTGACATCAGTGGCACAAGAGTCTGGTTGGAGGCTTGTAATTAGCAGTGTTCCCCATGGGTTAGTACTGAGTTTGCTCTTGTTCAACATCTTTGTCAATTACTTGGATGAAGAGATAGAATTCACACTCAGCAACTTTGCTGATGATACAAACGAGTAGCTGACATACCAGAAGCCTGTTCTACCATTCAACAAGACTTGGACAGCCTGAAGAGTTGGGAGAGGAAGAACCTGATGAGGTTTAACAAGAGCAAGTGTAGAGTCTTACAGCTGGGGAGAAATAACTGCATGCATCAGTTCAGGTTAGGTGATGACCTGCTGGAGAGGAGCTCTGAGGAGAAGGACCTGAGGGTCCTGGTGGACAACAGGATGGCCATGAGCCAGCAGTGTGCCCTGGTGGCCTGAAGACCAATGGTATCCTGGGGACCATTAAAAAGAATATGGTTAGCAAGTCAAGGGAGGTTGTCCTTCCCTCTACTCTGCCCTGGCGAGGCAAAATTTAGACCACTGTGTCCAGTTCTTCAGCATTCCCCTTCAGGATTCCCCTGTTCAAAAAATACAGAGATCTCCTATAAAGAGTTCAGTGGAGGGCCACAAAGATGATAAAGGTCCTGGAGTATCTCTAGTATGAGGAAAGGCTGAGTAACCTGGGTCTGTTCATCCTGGATAAAAGAAGACTAGGATCTAATCAATGTTTATAAATATCTAAAGGGAAGTGGGAGGAAAATGGGATTCATTAGGTAGTTTTTTCAGCATGTGGAGGAAAGTGATCCTTTCACTCTGCTAAGCAGTGAAACCACAACTGATGAACTTTGACCACTTTAGGTGTCCTCAGTACAAGAGTGTCTGGAGAGAGTTTAATAAAAAGCCATGAAAAGGATGAAGGGACGGGAGCATCAAACCCGTGAGGAAAGGTTGAAAAAGTTGAGACTATTCAGCCTAGAGAAGAGAAGACTGAGGGGGGCTCTCATTGATGTAATCTTAACAATGAACATGAAAAAAGAGGGTGAAAAGAGGATGCGGCCAAGACCTTTCCAGTGATGTCCAGAGACAAGAGGCAGTCTCAACTACTCTGTTATTCTGTGATGTTGTGAAAACTGATGAGTACAGTACCCTTTTTTTATCTTGTGGCACACAGATTCAGAAATGTTTGCATATAGGATATTCATTTAGGTCTGTTGGAATCCAGCATGCGGCAGAATTATCAACAGGTTTACACCAGCACTTTCTATATATCAGAGAAAGATTTGTTTTCAGTTCCACAAGCACTATAAAATTGTAATATAGTTACTAAAAATTTATCTCTAGATTTCTCTACTTTTTACCTAAAGTCTTGATGTCATCCCAGAAGGGAAGTTAGACCCAGGTATATTCTGGTGCATGTACATGTCCACTGTGAACTGAGAATTATAGTCATAGAATCATAGAATCATTAGAGTTGGAAGGGACCTCTGTGGGCCATATAGTCCAACTCCCCTGCAAATGAACAAGGATACCATAGTGAGATCAGATCGCCCACGGCCTTATCCAGCCTCACTCTGAAAGTCTCTAGGGATGAGGCATAAACTACATCACTAGGCAACCTATTCCAGTGCCTCATCACCCTCCTTATACCTAACCTGAATCTACCTTCTTTGAGCTTGAAATCATTTCCTCTTGTCCTGTCACCACAGACCCTGCTAAAGAGTCTGTGACCTTCCTTCCTGTAGCTCCCTTTTAAGTCCTTAAAGCCACTATCAGATAACCTCACAGCCTTCTCTTATCCAGGCTGAAGAGCCCCAGCTCTGTCCTCATAGGAGAGGTGTTCCATTCCAAGGATCATTTTTGTGGCCCTTCTCTGGATGCACTCCAACAGATCTACATCTCTCCTGTACTGAGGGCTTCACATCTGAATGCACTACCCCAGGTGAGACCTCATCAGCACAGAGTAGAGGGGCAGGATCACATCCCTTGACCTGCTGGCCACATATCTTTTCATGTAGATCAGGATATGGTTGGCTTTCTGGGCCATGAGGGCACACTCTGGATCATGTCCAACTTTCCATCCACAAATACCCTCAGGTCTTTTTAGGCAGGGCTGTGCTCAATCCTTTTATCTCCATTTTGTACTGGTAATGGGGGCTGCCTCGACCTAGGTGCAAAATCTTAAACTTGGATTTGTGGAATCTCACGAGGTTCACCTGGACCCACTGCTCAGTCTCTCTAGATCCCTCTAAATGACATCCTGTCCCTCTGGTGTGTTGACCATACCCAGCTTGGTGTCATCAGCAAACTTACTGCTCTCAACCCCACTGTTGATGTCATTGATGAAGATATTAAAGAGTATTGGCCTCACCACTGACCCCTGGGGAACACCACTTGTCATCGATCTCTCCAGACACTGAGACATTGATCACCACTCTCTGGACCTGATCCTGCAGCCAGTTCTTCATCCTTCGAACTGAACAGTTCATGAGTCAAATCTATATTTTTCCAATTTGGAGAGAAGGATGTTGTGGGGTACCATATCAAAAGCCTTACTGAAGTTGAGATGGATGACATCAGTGGCTCTTCCCTTGTCTATTGATGCAGTGTCACCACCACATAAAGCCACTAGGTTGGTTAAGCAGTATTTGCCCTTGGTGAAGCCATGCTGGTTCTCTTGTATCACCTCCCTGTCTTCCATGTGTCTAACCAAAGCTTCCAGGAGGATCTGTTTCATGATCTTCCCCGGCTCAGAGGTGAGACTGACAGATCGGTAGTTCCTGGGATCATCTTTTTTACCCTTTTTAAAAATGGATATGATGTTGCCTTTTTTCTTATCACCCAAGACTTCATCTGACTGGTACAACTTTTCAAATACCATAGGGAGTGGCTTGGCTATTACATCAGCCAATTCACTTAGGACTCTGGGATGCCTCTCATCAGGACCCATAGACTTGTGGGTGTTTAGGTTCCTCAGGTAGTCATGAACCTGATCTTTGCTTACAGTGATCTTTGCTTACAGTGGATCTTTGCTTACAATGGACATTGCTTGCTTCCCTGATCCTCTCCTACTAAAACAAATGTTTGAGAGCTCTATGGCGAGCAGTTATCAGGAAAGACTAAGGCAAAAAAGTACCTCAGCCTTATCCTTTCGTTATCAACCTTCCTTCGTCACTCACTGGGGGTGCATTCTCCTGGACTTTCCCTTTCTGGTTGAGCTATCTGTAGAAGCCTTTCTTGTTCTTTTTGGCATCCCTAGACAAAATCAGTTCAAGCTTGGCTTTCCTGATCCCAACCCTACATAGTCTAGCAACTTCCTTATATTCTTCCCACAATACATGTCCCTGTTTCCAGTGCCTGAACATTATCTTGCTCTTCAGTTTGACAAGTAGGTAGTGGTTCAGCCATGCCAGTCTCTTGCCTTCCTTTCCTGACCTGCTACACTTAGAAATGGAGAGCTCTTGCATTCTGAAGAAAGCCTCCTTAAAGATCTGCCAGCTCTGCTCTGGACCCTTGCCCATGAGGTCAGATTCCCAGGGTGTTTTGTTGACTAACTCTCTGAAGAGCTGAAACTTTCCTAAAGTTTAACTTCCTAATTTTTCCTCTTCACCTGTCTCATGTCCCTCTGGAGTGTGAACCCAACCATAGCATGGTCACTACAGCCCAGGCAGCCTCCAATCCTGATATCAGCAATCAGTTCATTTACACTGGAAAGCAACAGGTCCAGTACTGCATCCCACCTGGTGGGGCCATCAATTATTTGACTCAGAAAGCTATCCTCAGTGCATTCTAGGAGCCTCTTGACTAAAACTTGCTGTGTTACTTTTCCAGCACATGTCTGGGTGGTTGAAGTCCTCCAGCAGGACAAGCACTTGCGATCACAATGCCTCCTGTAGCTGGAGGTAGAAAGCCTCATCAACAGGCTCTGATTGATCTGGTGGCCTGTAGCAGACACCAATCACAAGTCTCCCTTTGCTGCTTCAGTCTCTATCACCCATAAGCTTTTGACTTGCTCATGACTTCTTTAGGAACAGCTCTTCACATTTTATTCCTTTCCTGATGTAGAGAGCAACACCCTTACCACTCCTTCAAACCTGTCCCATCCGAACAGCTTGTAGCTGTCAATAGCCACACTGTGGTTGTGGGAATCATCCCACCAGATTTCAGTGTCGACAACTATATTTTGGTAGCATAGTAGCTACCAACTCCTCCTGTTTGTTTCCCCAACTGCATGCATTGGTGTAGAGGAATTTCAGCAGGGCAGTTGGTCTTCTCACCTCCTTAAACTTTGGTTTGTTTCTGGGTCCTTACCCAATGCAGAAAGCAGAGAAGAAAAGATATTCAATTTCCTTAGCTGTCATCTGAAGGCCCTGAAATCCTGAAATTCCTTTTGATAGCCCTTGATCCACGTGTAGTTGCTTCATCTCTCCCTTTATGGAAAAATAGTAAGGGACTGCAGTCTGTCAGCTGTACTAGGCTAGGTAGTTTCCTGGTGACATTCTTCACCTGCATGCCAGCAGACTTCTCTAAGAAGAGGTTCTCCTCTGCATGTTCCCTGTAGGGAAGAATCACCTACAACAAATACAACAAACCCATCTCTTCATCTTCAGTGAGGTAGCCTTGGTGTTGGAGGAAGGCTTTTCCTGGTTTGGTTTTGTTAGCATGTCTATATTGAGTGGGCTGTTACTACCCTCAAACAGGCCTTCCACGCGCAAGGCCCCATACCTGTTGCACAGAAGCACCTTGGGAGGGGCGTGGGGGGGGAGGCAAGAAGGGTTTTCGTTTGCAGTTTCAGGAGCAGACTTGCCTCCATCTGCTCTTTTCCTTTGTGTTCTTGCTTCCAGTCTTGCAGTTTTTTTTTCTATAACCTGTTAACCTGTTGCAATGCAGGCTGACGTGTTTGTGTTTCTTTTTCTTTGAATTAACCTGTTTGTGTAAGGGTGAATTGTGGTTTCCCCACTCCTACGTTTTGTCCCCAGTGACACATTTTAGTCTATATATTTCATCCTGAAGCCTGGATACAAGACAGAGCGGATCAACTACCTGCTTACACCGCAGGTAGTTCTGACTGCCGCCCCACGAAGCCTGTGTGAGCTCCTGCTCTCTACGTAGCCGAAGCTCTGAACTGCTACATGGTCGCAGCCAGGGCTGCAACATCCTTCCTGACAGGACAGACACCCTAGCTCTCCTTCGGGTGAAGGTCAAGATTAATTCTCTGCCCTTGGAGGGTGATAATCCTGCACTTCAGAGCGTGACGACCCTGAATTTAGCGGGTGATAATCGCCTAAGGAACTTATCCCCTAGCCCTCAGGGTATTCGTCCTCCCTGCTCGCCTGCCCTGCGCGAACTGCCCGCGCAAACTGCCGTCTGGTTCCCGCCGCTGCCCAGTGACTGGACGCACGCAGGGAGGGTTCGGCCGCTGTTACCTCCGGCTCCGCCCCCACTGCGTCAGCGCTACCGCGCGACAGGGGCTGCTCCCACCCAACGGTTTCTTCCTCGGTGCTTTGCCGCGGGTTGAAGCCTGTGAAGGCTCCCGGGGTGTGAACTGCTTCAATGCAGCTGATACGCAAGTCCTTGCTAAAAAAACCCTCGTGATTCACTAAATAGAATTCCTACGATAATAAAGTTTTTCATCTTAAATATAGAGTGAATGTTATTTCCACAACAGAGAGCCCCTGTCCTTCATGCTGGAGTCGTCTCAGAAACTTTTCATCAGTCGTGCAATATGATGCGACTAATTGCATTCTCAGTTTTAACCTCCAAAGAAACTAAGATATCGAATAGATAACCCATTTTCTACATTACTTAAAGGTGTTTTTTTTTTTTTCTTTGTTTCTTTTTTCTCACATTCTATTTAATGAGAATATGCACGTTCTAGTTGGGTCTTTAAAAGTAGAAAATAAGACAATATACTAAAGGCGATAGTTATATTCTAAATGGGCTTTGATAATAGTTTCTGTGAGTTCATTATGCTGCAGAAGAAGCAGCTAGTATATTTCATACTACAAGCTTTAAGAAGCACAGTTCTTTTATTCCCCCTGTGATTTTGTTGAAGGTACTGCACCATGGTGATTGCAAGCATGTGACTGCAACAAAAGTCTTGTATGTCTCCCAGGAGAAGCTCAGCATGAGTAAGCAATTCCCAGCACCATCCAAAGCTACTTTCCAGTAAGTAATTAAAAAAAAAAAAAAAGGACAATGAAATAAATGAAAAATAAACATGAGATCTCAATAAGTTCTAAGAAAAAAAAATAAAAATCCGTATGTCTTATTATCAAGCTTCGTGCATAAACTAGCAAAAATTTTCAAATTTCAAGCTTCAGGTTGCTAGGAGCACCTTTTTGGGTCTGGAGAAGCGAAGCATCTGAGAGAGAAGATATTTGCAGGTTGAAATAATGCTCTGGGAAGATTGAAAAATAGTATTTGAGTTTTTAAAGGATAAGTTGAATGAGTAACACAAGATCAAGAAAATGATGAGTTGCTAATTTTCTAAAACAACATCATTGAGAAGTCACCAATAAACTAAAGCAAAAAAAAAAATTACAGTATAATTATTAGATATTTATTACTGCATGGCTCTGATATAAGTGTTGTATATGCACAGCAAAGGAAATTCCCTGTCCTAGAGCATTCATCTAGTTAGATATGAGAAGGAGTAAGATAGGATAAAGATGTACAGACTTTCTTAGCAAAGCAGTGCCGGAAATGAGATAAAATTTAACAAAGTGATGGGCTGAACCTCATGAAGTTTAAATGATCTGATTAAAGATACTAGGTGGCTTATGAAAAAAGGAAGGGAAAGTCACATGATCTAAAAACATTTTTTCCTTCAGGTAATAGTTAGCTAATAGCATTTTTATTATTATTAAAAGGCATATTGCCTCGTAGATTGTTACTTTTTATTCTATCAGATGTGTTTGGTGTTTTATTTCCAAGTCTGCTACAATTCTTCTTATATTTCACTACTATATTTACCCTTTTCAAAATATACTCAAGTTTTATCACTAGGTTCTCCAGCCCTCTGATCATTCTGGAAGCCAGCTCTAAAAGTTCCATGTCTTTCTTGTGTTGGAGATCTTGATATTCCAGATGAGGCCTCATGAGAGCACTGATTAACGTTTCAATTAGCACCAAAACCAGTCCAGCTCCCCAGGGGACATCACTCATCACCAGCCTTCACCTGGACATGGAACCATTGAGCAGAACCATCTGGCTTTGACCATCCAACCAACTCCTTTTCCGCTGAATAGTATACCCTTCAAATCCATATCTTTCCAACTTAGAAATAAGAATGTCATGTAGGACCATGTAAAAGACCTCGTACAAATCCAGATAGATGACATCAATTGCCTTTACTCTGTCCACTGATGCCATCACACCATCATAGAAAACTAATAGATTGGTCAGACACAATCTGTCCTTGGTGAAACCACGGTGGATGTCTTGGATCACCTCCTTGCCTAAAAACAGCTTCCAGAAGGATCTGTTCCATGACCTTCCTGGGCACAAACTCAAGGCTCACTGGCCTGTAGTTTCCTGATTCTTTCTTTGTATTTTTTTTTTTTTTTAATAGGAGTGATGTTTCCCTTTCTCCTGGCACTGGGGACTTTGCCTGACAGCCATGACTCTGAATGTGTTATTGAGTGTCTTAGCAACTACAGCAGTCAGTTTCTTCAGGACCCTAGGATGCATGTCATCAGGCCCCATGGACTTGTACACATTCAATTTCATCAGGTGGTCTTGAACTTTTCTCTTTGCTGACAGTGGGAAGGATGTTGTGCTCCTGATCCCCACCTAAATGTTCAGGAACTTGAGAGATGTTATATGCCTGACTGACAATGAAGCCTCAGACAAAGAACTTGTTGAATACCTCAGTCTTCTCTGTATCTGTTGAAGCCATTTCTCCCTTCTTATTTATCAGAGGGTTTGCACACTGTTTGGCCTTTCTCTTCTGACCAGTGTATGTGTAGAATCTCTACTTGTTATTTTTCATATCCCTCAACAAATTCATTTCTATCTTTGGCTTTGCTTTTCTGATCCCACCCCTACACATCTGAATGGCATCCCTGTATTCTTCCCAAGCCACATGTCCTACTTCCACTACTACTTTTTCTCCCTCAGTTTTACCAGCAGGTCCTTATTCAACCATGCTGACCTTCTGCCACCCTTGCTTGATTTCATACACTGTTAAATGTAGAGCTGTTGTGTTCTCAGAAATGCATTTTTGAAAAGGTGTCAACTCTTCATTCCTTTTTCCCTAAGGAGAGCTACACAGGGGATCTCATCCAATAATTCCTTTAGCTGCTGGAATTTTGCTCTCCTGAAATTCAAAGTCCTGACTAGATTCTTTGCCAGGCCAATATTCCTCTAGATCACAAATTCAATCAGAGCATGATTGTTACAGCCCAGTCTGCCCCACATATATCTTGGAACGTGTATCTCAAAAAGCTTCATAATGTTACATTATTAAAACAATTACTAAATTTTTCACTATACAAGAATGTATCTCCTGCTGCCATGATATCATTGATCAAAGTTTTTGTAGTATAATTTGGTCTTTATTAAGTATATATCAAGAAAAAAAGGAGCAGGTTATATGTGAATAGTCTAAAAATTGTCTGTAATTTTAAAATAGTATAAAGCTAAAATTAAATGTCTTTCCTCCAAATCTGTTCAAAAGCTTTTATCTGCTTGAGTTTAGAAGAATTTATAATAGAAACAAAGAGACTGATAAAGTAAAAGAAAATGCTGTCCTAACATCCACTCTGTCTCTGCTCTTTCTGACTGCCATGACATTCTGACAATTCTGAAGTCTAAAAATAATCCAGGTTTTTATCCGTGAAGCTTAAATGCTATGTTTAGCATTTTATCAAATGATTCCTTCAGGTATCAGTGTAATTTAATTTATTATTTTTTGCAGTTTAGCATGTCCATCAAAAGGTTTTACGTTATGTACAGCTCCACAGCCTGTAACTGTTCATCATGATAGGAGACCAAGGGCCCTAACAACTAGAGAGTGATTTCTATTTGGGCTACCATAGCAACAAGTATGTGTATTAAAGTACAGGTCACATGGCTTAGTTTCTTAAGGCTAATTAATTTCAGTAATTATGGCTTTATACAAACTGCAGAATGCATTGGTGACCAAGTGAAATCAAGTGGACAATTCTTTTCCATTCTATAGTGGTAAGACCTTGCTGAGTGGAAATATTAATGTCATTATGAGAACTGCATATAGTGGAGAGGGAAAAAAAATTCTGCAACTTGACTAGAGACTGGTCTATGGGGTCTTGAAGATACTTAATGTAGACTTTCAGTCCATATTACTTTGTTATCTGTCAGTGTCAAATGAGTTATAAAGAGCTGAGTAGCTAAGCTTGGAAGATTGTCGTTGAAAGGTTGTTTAATTCACCAGCTTTACAAAGGATTTATAAAGCATCCACTAATTCAAGCAATGTGAATAATACAAAAAATATATATTTAATGTAATAATTTTGATCTAGCAAGGAAAAATTAGATAGCTCCTACTTGTTTAATTTTCGGTATATTGTGAAAATAATACTTAACTGAAAATCAGAAATAATTTTACATTACAAATAACAGTATTACAAATTCAAAGACTTAGATCTCTGCTTTACTTGTACAATTGAGTTAATTTTAGCACTCACCACATATGCAGTTTGATTTGTGTTTTAGTAGAAAAGCAGGTGTCTACCTAGGCTTTAGGGAGCAATTAACAATTCATTTTGTATTAAACCACAGTGTCTCACTGGCAAAACTAATTGAAGTAAATAAGACATTTTCAATCAGCTAAAAGAAAGCATTAAAACAGCCTTGCAAAATTGTCATGACAAATTACCAACCAAAGCACAAAACCTTCTGAGACAGCTTTTAGCATGGTGATTGATGAGAATGAAAAAATTAATGATATCTTACTGGCCTGACAAAAGAAAAGTGCTTTCCTGACTGAGTAGAATTTTGTGAGGCAGCATTAAATAATGGGAAAATAATGAAATACAGAAATGCATTTATTTTTAAAGTATAAATATTAACAGTGCTCTTTCTACTGTAGTAAGGAAGGAAAAAATAAAAATACAAATTTTCCTCTCATCCCCTC
Organism: Chrysolophus pictus; assembly: GCA_037305975.1. Lineage (NCBI taxonomy): Eukaryota > Metazoa > Chordata > Aves > Galliformes > Phasianidae > Chrysolophus > Chrysolophus pictus. The sequence continues at coordinate 176,860,003 of CM074576.1, read as the reverse complement.
AAGTCATGGGCTTTTTCTGCCTATGGCCAGAGGGTAATGCACCAGGTGAGTGGAAGGTGAGATTGGGAAACTGAATCTACCACTGGCACAGAAAACAAATGTCATGCATAATGTGTACAGCGGCATGCAGTCCTCTGACACTGTCCCCAAAATCTGGGGTGTGTGGAAGGAGAACCTACACTTCAGTCCTAGCTCTAAGGAGAAATATTACTAGTTTCCCACACTCTACAACTGTCCCCCTGAGTCTGACAAGTAATCATCACAAAGACCTTCTTAGGAGGCAGGACTAGATGGAAGAGCAATGGATGGGTAAGACATAGGTCCAATATAGCTATATGAGTTTTATTAAACATTTTCAATTTCAAAGTGCTTTCTTTCCCTTTTCCTAATTGTATGGGACAAGCAGTCATCATGGATCTGTTCCTGGTATCATGTCCTCCTGAATCAAAAGAGGAGTCTTTCAGTTCTTACGAGTTGAATGGGAAAGCGTGGTAAAATATAGGAAAAAAAAAAAAAAAAAGAAAGCAAAACAAAATGAACAAATGGTTCAACTGGTGAAAAGGAAAGATATTGCCCATAAAGGAGTTACTGAGGTTTTAATTTTGAGATTCATTCTGTAATGTGAAATAATGAATAGTCATTTCTGTATAAGAAGTCATATGATTCATCTTATATAATATTCCAATAAAATAAAGAGTCCAGAAGAGTTTGTTCAAGAAACAGTGTTGGTTTTTTTTTCTGTCTTTTATGATTGTAATGTATACTTGTACCTGTTAAAAAATTATTGTCTTACTGTCAGAGTGAGATGCATTTTAGGCTGATAACATGATATACTATACTATATGATGAGACTTGTCAACATGATTATATAACTCTGAGTTTATAGAAAAAAGACATTGAGTTTATTTAAACAAATAGCCTTGAGAGGCTAACAGGCTGAAATTCTTCCTAACTGCAGCAACCCTTGTGAAAGAAAGGTAATTAGGAAGGCTTGAGATTAAGAAAGTGTGCCAATCTCTTTCTGAAAGGTCAGATGTCATGCAGACTGCAGCTAATGGTACTAATTTTACTGCATCTCGTAAAGAATACATGACAAAATGTATGTTTCAATGAGATAACAAAGGGTGGGAGGATTTCATGAATAGAATGAAAAGGAAATGCAATCTTAAATTTTTTGCCCTCAGGAAAATATATTTCACAGAAAAAGATACCAAGAAGAGATAATTTCCCTTAAGAAGATAATAGATTGTCTTTTCTTGGTACTTTCTAGAATGTAATTTTTGAACATACGTTAAGAAACCACAAGTTATGTAACAAGAAAGAAGTATGTGCATCCAAATCCATACAAACAGAGGCAGTGTGTGACCTAAAGGACGTATAATAAAAATATGCTCAAGTAGAACAATCAAAATCACATGGGATTCCTTCCTTCAGTGTAGCTTTTTGTGCACATTGCACAGGGATGACTTTTAGAATCAAATGAATGATGTTCTTCAAATGAGAAGTGTGGGCACAAGTTTTTTACTTTTTCATCCAATTTGAGTGATACTTGCGTTAAAAACTGATAATCATGTTTCAGAACTCAACTCATTAAGTGCAGAAATATGGAAAAGTTTCCGAGCAGCTACATTTCCAATGCTGACAGTTAGTGATGGTTAAATCAAAAGAAACCTGAGTGAAGATTTTCCTTTTTCAGTTTGATAACCTTTGGATTTTTGCAGAATAAGTACAATGATGTCTGCTTGATACACATCCAGTGTTGTCAGAGTTTTTGAGGAAAAACGTAAGATTAGACTTCTGTATTTTTTTTCACTTCGTAAAATATCTATACTAAAAATTGCCATGATTTTTTTTATCTTCGTGCTTATCTTCTGATCTACATGCTGGCTACAGATCACCATGATAGCTGTAAATGCAAATGCTACATGCATCCAAAAAGTAAAAAAAAAAAAAAAAAAGAAAAAAAAAAAAAAAGAAAAAAGATATCTGTGAATACCTTCCATTTTAACTGTAATTAAATGTGAAAACTTAAGGACATTAGTTGAACATTTACAGGTCAGCAGTGTATAAAAACAACCAGTTTTTTTTTCCATCTCTCATAATTCACTTTTAGTGAAATTCCAAAGTTACAATGAAGTGATAGTGAAGAAAATTCAAAGCCCATATATCATTGCTGCTTAATTATATGTGTATATATATAATGTTATTTGTATCAGTGTGAGCAAAGTGAAAGCGTGATGAGAAATAAGCACTAAGACATACTTCGATCTTGCAATAGATTTAAAATTTGATAATCTGAGGTTTTCAAGATTTTGTCTACAGCATACAACTACAGAAAGTATGGTTTTTAATGAGACTTTATCATAAACAAAACCTGGAATGCAAAATCAGAGATTTTCTGTGCAATTTTCTATCAATGTTTTACTCTATAATGTATATTTAATTTTAATATGCAAGTCAACATTATATGGTTCTCCAGCTATATCACTGATAAATTACAGTATTAATTCTTCAGTCAATATTGTTTCTTCTTAAAATTGATTGATTCAATGCCTATTTAAGGACTCTTACTTGTCTTTAGCTAGCTTTGAAAAAGATTCACAGTGAGCACTAATAAAATAAAAGTACAGGAAGAACAAAATTAGGTTTTCAGTTCATGCTCTGTGTCTCCTGACATTTGAGTGTTTAAACTCTTCAACAGAACTCAGGACTCACACTTGCCTGAAAACAATGCAAAAGTGTATGTTTGTCTGTACCCATAGACTATTTCTTTAGTTCTGTTAATCAGATTTTAACAAAGGAGAGACAATGAGAAGGTAGTATTGACCTAGACATTCAGGAAAGGATTGATATGATACATTAACCTTATGAATCTATGTCCTGCTTTGATATGAGCAGATCCACATTACTTGGCAGTGTAGCCTCACAGAGTTGGATTGAATTTCTCACTGGTAGTACTCTTCTCTGAGATATGTCAAAGGAAATGACCTTATGATGACTGTATTCTTTGGGGCAGCACAGTACTTAGCCTTATTGCCTCTTTTATCAATATCTGTCTGAGGATGATGAAAGATTTATCAAGTAAATTTGAGATGAGCTTTGCCACAGTGATGACATTCAGCTTTAGGAGACAAAGAGCATTTTCAGGACAGAAGATACAACATCATCACTTGAACCAATATGTGGTTTTCAGAAGTCACTGAAATTGACTGAAATACTGTGGTCTCATGTTGAAGTAGTGATGCTATGTGGGAAGAATTAAAGAATCATTAGGTCAAGAAAGCGCAAGAGGGATCACAGGGCTCTATCTTTTAGCTGGGGACACTTAGCTGGTTGAGAAACCATAACTTTTGCACTCAAGATTAAATTTGCATTTTCTATGGAACCAGCTGATAAAAAAAAGATATAACATTCTTCCTTAAGATAGAGCTTGAACTTCAATATCTTCAGACAAAAAAAAAAAAAAAAAGACACAAGGGATCAGATCTTCTGTAGCTAGAATGAGTACGCTAATCACTAGGAAGTAATAAAATTATTTTTATCTTTTCTCTGCATCTTTAGAGAAAAAAAAAATAATGGCGCTGCAAAATGTTCTCTTTGACTGAGTTTTAGAAGGTTTTTTTTTCAAGAGGCTGTTATCAGTAGTGCCCTACATTGTTGATGGGCATCCACCAGCACCAATGCATGTTATTCTTTACCTTTTAAATATTGCTGTAATATTTACATTTCCTTCTTCCTTTAATGCTTCTGTAATACTGTAAAATGTGTTAAAATTATCAACATGCTATAAAATGCCTTTAATCATCCAAGAGTCATAGGGATATATTATGGAGTGTTATTATTAACAAGTATTCATCAGTAGAAGCTGTTTTTTAATATTCATCATTTACAGCCTAATGCATGAAGTGTTCTGTTATGAAATCCATTACTAAGTCTGTTTTTTCCCAAAATACTGGTACATCTGGGAGAAAAATACTCATGTTTTGATGTATTAGTTTTCCGTAGAAACAGGAAGATAATTCAGTCCACTAGGGAGCCCTGTGCTCCCTGTTGTGTTAAAGGAAGGGAAACACTCATGGGAAATGATCAGCAAGGGTGAACTGGAAAAGTAACCACTCTTTCATGAAAAAGTAATTCTAATCCAGCTAAACTCAGTAGTGAAAATGGAGCTGTGGATTTGTTTTTATCCATTTTTTCTTTAACCTCCCCAACAATATCATCTCTATAGATTTATCATCCTCAAACATCACACTGGAACTGCAGCTCTGCTGTTTGCTGGATGCTGGAACTCCCCATTCAAATCCATGCGTACTGCTGGTATAGTCTGCAACACTAGCGATGATCTAGTTGTATAGAAGGATGTAGAATACTCAGTAAAAATTTGCTTTTCACAATTCTCTTGTAGTAGTTTTCATCTCAATACTTTCTATTGCCTTCTAATTGGATCTTACTGAATATAGTTTGCCTGCCTTCCTGTTAATCTGTGAGGAAAAACTATTTTATTCCAAATATTATGGAAGTTTTAACTCCAAACTGACCATTGACAATGTCCATTGATTTAATTCTCTCTCTCGAGGAAAAGAAGTTTCCCTTTTCTTTTGTGTCTGCAGTAGCAGTCTTAGAGATGTAGGTATGTGAGTGAAAGGATAATTGCAGATTAAGGGAGTTTAAGCAGTACAAATTTAGGTATAGATAATACATTTTCCTGCTATCTATTTGGAAGTATTAAGCATATAAATTTGCCCTGATTTACTTTTTATATGAATTAATTACTTAACTTATCTTAATTTTCTACCAAAACTAGTGTATATGTAATAGTGGGCTCATTACAGAATTCCACTCCTTCCTGCAGAGCTCTCCTAACTTCTTTCCACACAGCTTGAAAGAAGTTATTCCAGTCATGTAAAATATCTCCAGTTTTGCCAAATTAATTTCTTCTTAGAAGCTAGAAATTACAGATTCCTGTCTTGTTAACAGAGCTTATCACTTCTCTGTCACCTGAAAAATTGCCAGATTGACAATTAAAGATTTCCCAATGAAACAATCGGTTGTTGGCTGATCCATTGTTATTTTTCTCACCTAAATGATAATGGGCGTTCTGTACAGCCAAGCAATAACTCACTGGAGCACAAGCTAAAATTCATACAAAGGATGAAATTGTTCTGTTTCGTACTAGTTGTGCATCACACTACTTGCTGACATACATCTTCTGTAACTTTTCTCTTTGCCATGCTTTTTTCTTACAACTGTTATAATGCTGAATAATGCTATGGTGTTGCTTACATGTATCTCAGCACCATTATCACTGGGCATGATGATATACTGAAATGACTTCCTTTTTCAGTTTCAGCTGTCAGTTCTGGAGATGTTAAGCATGTGCAACATGATTGAAGTAATTAGAGAACAGTGCCAGAGCATTTATGTTGGGTGGGTAATTACCTCCTCATTTAAATAGTTTTTATATTTAGAATAATAAAATGTTGTGAAAAGAATAACCATTTTTTCTTACCTTTAATACCATTTTCTGAGTGTTTAAAAATGTTACAGAACAGATGGGGAAGCAAAAGTCAAAGTGATGTCTTATATCTAGTAAAACATAGGGGATTTCTCTATGAAGGTTTCTGGAATCCAGAATTCTCCTTGAATTAAGCCTTCTTGAACCAAAAATATTCTGTGGTATTTTGTGTTAAACAGCAGATGAAAGAGCTGAATAAAGAAAGATATATTTGCAAGGAGAAAGGAAGAATATGTTTCATCCTTAATGTCATAGAATGTACCTAATGAGTAGCAGGTACCTAGGAAAGGGTAATTATGTCATCTGAGACTCTCTAGAGCATCCTAGACATCTGCATGAGGCTGATAAGTATCACACAAAACTAGAGAATATTTGCAGGTTTTGATGCTAAGTAAATATTCTCTTATGTACCTGGCACTACATGCTTGTGTGTAAGTGCCTGAATACCTCTTCAGATTTTCATTCCCTTATGTTATCAGGTAGGTTCCTGCACATAATTGATTTTCTGGTTTATAAAATATACTGTGTCATTTAATTCCAAATCCTACTTGAATAAACAGAATATGGCAACAACATCACCTCTAGCTCCTTTTGTCCTTTTTTTTTTTTTTCCTTTTTTAAGCTGTTCTATAACCAAAGAAAAACCTAATATTGAAATCATAGAATCACCAAGGTTCAAAAAGACCTCAAAGATCATCTAGTCCAATTGCCTACCTACAATCAATATTTCTCCACTAGACTATGTCCCTTAAGATCACATGTAAATGCTTCTTGAGCACTTAAAGGAACGGTGACTCAACCACATAGGCAGCCTATTCCAGCATTTGACAACTCTTTTGAAGAAATTTTTACTAATATCCAATTCAAACTTCCCCTGGTGTAAGTTGAGGCCACTCCTTCTAGCTCTATTGCAAATTACTTGGGAGAAGAGGCTGACAACCACCTCACCACAGTCTTCTTTCAGGTAGTTGTAAGGGGCGATGAGGTCTCCCCTGAGCCTCTTTTTTTTTTCCAGACTAAACAATTCCAATCCCCTCAGGCACTCCTCATAAGACTTGTGTTCCAGACCTCTCACCAGATTTGTTGTCCTTCTTTGGAAACACTCCAGGGCTTTGATGTCTTTCTTGTAGTGAGGAACCCAAAATTGAACATGATACTCAAGAGACAGCATCACCTGTACTGAGTACAGAGAGTGATTACCTCCCTGCTCCTGATGGCTACACTATTTCTGATACAAGTCAGGATTCCATTGGCCTTCTTGGCCACCTGGGCACAATTCTGGATCATGGTCAGCCAAGCATCAACCAATACATATAGGTCCATTTTCTCCATGCAGTCTTCCAACCACTCTCAGGCTTCTGGAGATGAAGACATCTTCTGGTTGAAGATGCCTGACCAAGCAATAAAAAACAAACAAAAAATAAAACCAAACAAATAAAAAGCAATGCCATCTAATAGCCAGTCATAGCTAGCCATGTCCATCACTAGCAATTGTTTGTTATACAAATTAAAAAAAAAAAAAAAAGCGTAGGAAAGAGAACATACAGAAAGTTCTGTTAGTGTAGGTTCTAGCAGTGTTTATCTTCAAGTTAAAAACTACTACTACTACTTCAATTACTTCAAGTTAAAATACTACTACTGCAACTACTAGCCTACAGCAGATACTCAAAATATATCAAAAGACATGCTATCCTTCTCTTCTCTTTAGTGTTTAAGTTGAAAGTGAGCAAACCATCATCTTACCAATGCATGTCTTTCTTCCAAAGCCAAGACATTGCATCACATCAGACACTATGTAGAAAACCAACATTGTCCCAGCTGAAATCAGGGAAACTTGGTTGTCTACATGTAAATACTGTCTTCTATTTTGTAGCAAGTACTGACAGCCTGTTTATAGGGAAAGGGAGAATTTGCACTCCCGTGGTCTGCTTCTGATGCTATTCGTCATGAAACTGGACTAGTTTCAGTGAAATAATGATAGTAGTTAAAAACAATCATTAAAACTAAACTAAAAGAACTCTAATGTGTTTATCATTTAGGGAGAGAAACATATTAATTAGAGTGTGCTTTACCTGAGGCCAGATTTCTTTGGTATAGGATGATACTGTTACTAATTCTGGGTATGAACAGTTTTCACAAAAACGCAAGTAAATAGACTGTGGTGTTTCCATTTCAGTAGTTTTCTCTTGTTGGCTAGGTGATGCCTAGGTGTTGGTTAGATGATTTCAGCTTTTTCCCAGGCTTTTCAGTGAAAGACTTTTGTTATTTATATCATCTGCTCTAACGAACAGGAGTTGAAAGAGGTCATGTCCAGATTCACTTTCTTGCTGCATTCTGGGTTTGTGAAATAAAGGTAGCATGACCTTAGGAAAGACCTTTCTATAGGAGTAAATTATTACTTGAAAACTCCTTAGGACAAAGGGGTGTATTTTCCTTAATTTGCAATTTTTATTCACAGATGCCTGAACATTGCCCACATTTTTTGTGCTCTAAAATGTAGTGCTAGGTGGTGTGCTATATACAGTTCAGATTCATGTGCTGTTCTTAACGGTTCATTTCGTTAAGAAAATTTTTTGAAAAATAAAGGGGAAATTGTCAGGTGTCATATGTAGGCCAATGTGTTACTTGCGTGTCTCCAAACTAATTCAAGGACTATCTCCTACTATTTGTTAAGGATCTTGTGCAACTGGTTCTAAATAGTCAAGATCATATTAAGACGACCTCAAACACGCAGTATAAGTGCATTTTGCTTTCCATTATCACACAATTTTTTTCTGATGGCCAAGCAAGTTCACAGAGATGAAACAAATACCCAAATTGATATTAGTGTCTGGTTATACCAGGGCTTGGAACCATGAATTATGTCTGATTACAACCAATTTATAAGGCAGAATTGCTTCTTGGTGGTATTGGTCCAACACTGGTAGACAAAGGAGTTGATGTGTGCATCATTGCTACTTTTTGATTTTTATGTGTGCAAATGACATTTAAGCTAACTATGCCTCTATCTTCTCCTTGGTTTTCTAAGATGCTACATAGACTCTACTGCTTTCCAGAGCCAAAAGACTAGCGTATAAACAGAGCAATGGCAGCAGATTAAAAACAATGTGAAGATGTTTTAATATTTTTAAATAAGATGGAATTTATTCCAGATCAGTGACGAAGGTCACTTTTGGTCTTAAGGGAGGAATTCATAAGGAAGATTTTTTTTTTTTTTTTTTTTAAATAGGGGTGGTGAGACACTGGAACAGGTAGACCAAAGATGTGGTAGGTACCTTGTCATGGAAACATTCAAGATGAGGCTGGACCAGGCTTTGAGCAACCTGATCTAGCTGTAGATGTCCCTGTTCACCATGGAGGAGTTGGACTAGATGACTTTTCCATGTCCTTTCCAACTCAAACAATTCTATGATTCTACAAAATTTAAGTGTTAGAAATCTTGTATGTGGTATTACAGTAACTATTATGGCCAAACAGCATACAACATCTCCAGAAGTGTGCTTTAAATCAAACAAGAGCAAATTTGATTTTTAGACCCAGAACTCACGTAACAAGTAACTCATATGAAAGAGTCAAAGCTCCGAAAGATGGTGCATTTAGGATATGCACAATTCTGAAGAACTATGTAACATATCACATGAGTTTTCTGAATTCTTTCATCTGATGATCTTATTTTCTCTGCTGATCAAAATGTTGTTGCTATGGTCTATTTTCACCCATCTACTTGTTATTCATGCACTTCCAATCACATGCAGGCATTGCCTAAAGATGAATACATACTTGAACAGCTGCATTAACAACAAATTTCTATATTAGAGACTGCCAGTAACTTGCTGGCTGTATACATCATAGGTAACTGATGAAGGTGTGAAAAGAAGAGACTGTGATTTCCTAACTGACTTCAGTTGTAAATAGTCTTGGTAACACAGAGTTGTAGTGAAGGCTAAAACTATGAAGAATGGTATTTTCCTAAGCATTTGCATGTACATACACACCATCCTGTCTGGGAAAGAGATTTTGCTGTGCAGAAATGTGATGTTTGCAAGCTGGATCACCTGAAGGCTTAAAAGATAAAAGTGGCATTTACTACATGCCTACTACAGTATTTTGTTTTAGCAATACAATGCAGTGGGATCCCTTAGAAACAGGAAAAAATAGCTTACAATGTAGCTGCAGTAATGCATTGCTGTTCCTACTGTGGAATTTGATAGCCAGTTTAATTCTTTTTTGGAACATATAAGCAAAAAAATAGTGTGCTCAGGAATGATATAATCTGTTTGAAATTTGTTATTCTAATACAATAACGACTTTCCTTTAGGTGCACAGCAAAGACACCTGGAGCAACCATGATGACATCAAAACACTGGAGTGACTAAAAACGGTCAAATAATTTATGAACCTGGAAATAAGAAGCCATCTGAAAGGAAGGAAGCAGAATGAGAAGAATATTATCCTCCTTAAAAAGTGAAACAGATGTGAGGAACAACTTCAGCTCCAGTTAGTGTTGATTTTGTAAAGCTTCTTCAGACCCAGAAAATACCGATCAGTGAAAGGTGAACTGAGTATTATACTTGAATGAAGGTAAAATTGAATTCAGGAGATGGAAGCAGAAGACAGGCTGCAAAAATCTTCCTTGTTCCAAATTTAACTGGTTTATTTTCATCCTTTCTTCTTTGGACATGAAGAACAGTAGTCACATCTCCTATCATGTTCTCCTCAAACATTATTACTATTTTAAAATGTACTCTGTCTTGCGAGATACAGCAGAAAAAGTACAATAAATTATATTTCAGGACCAGACAAAAGCCTGAAAACCTAAGTAGTTCACAGGCAGATAATTTATACAACATTTTTTACTTTCTGGTTAACAACAGCTAATGGACACAGCTAAGATAAATGTTTGTTTGAAGTCTGGTACCTTCAGCTTCACTCTTGAAATAATTGTTACTACTACTACTACTAAAAAAAAAAAAAAAAAAGAGAGAGAGAGAAAGAGAGAGAGAGAGAGAGGATCAAATTGCATATTTCTTACATTCAAGAATAATTGAAAAAATAAAAGACCCAAATGAAGAGATGAAATTTCTAAAAATCTTGTCAAATCATTTCCAGCAGCTTCTTCCCACTAGAACCATTCATTTGAAAGGGCTTAATAAATGTTGTCCTTCATTTTGGGAAGACTTGAAAACTAATGTACAATTTGTATCCTGAAACAGACCATCTGCTGTGAAAAGTTCCCATATCGAGAGAACAGAGGGACAAGTTCCTAATTAATTAGTTATTTTAAGAGAGTTGGATACACTTTTTCCAAGATGGTTACAGTTGGTAAGACAATCATCTGTCTGTCAAGCTGTGTCTTTTTGCCTGTTAGTCTAGCTAGAATATTGGAGTAACGTCAGAGAGATGTTTATTGCTTATATCTTTCTTCTCCTTCCTCCTCCACTCCCCCCCACCACATGAAAGTCATCCCAAGAAATGAATCATTGAATGTAGTCATAGCCTTTTTTATCCAAAGTTGTTTTGTTTTCTTGTTAATATTAAACATACAAATGTTCCAATGAAGGCATATCAAGGACAAAGGGTATTATGGGAGTGGATTTCAGATGTTATTTATAGCAAGATTTTTTAATGTAAGGCTATTAATAGCAACTCTTTGCACAAGAGGTGAATGAACAATACAGATGTCTCAATCTCTGTTGAAGGAGCTATTCTTTTTGCGAAGAAAAACCCTGTTTGTACAAGGCACCATTTACAAGTCTATTGTGTTTTTTTTATAGCAATGAAATAATGTTGTTTTTATCTCTTTCAGCTCAGCTAGGCTTCCGTTTGGCAGCTTCACAAACAATCTGTGTGCAGCAAGCCATGCTTAGAAGCTCCCAGAATGGATGACAGGAAAGATTGCACACTGAGACGGGGAGACAGCATGGTTTCCTCATAAAACCAGTCTTTGAAGCCCAGGATCATAGGGAAGTCTAGTAAAGGGAGCAGGTATTTAAAAATCCCAAAAGGGCTTTACAAAGAATAATAAAAAAAGAATTTGAGTGTTTTTAACTTAATCCACAGAGAGGGCATGAGAGATAATGTGAGCTTCTTTGAGGACATAAGTATATCTGTAGATCTTTTTTTTTCTTTCATAAAAAAATAATGTTTCACACACTCTAATCGCCATAAAATGAAACTAATAACCAAAGCACAAACATAGAAAAACAGAAAGAGAAGTAAATTATGATGCTGCTTACTGTAAAGCATCCTGTAATCTATATCTATTAAAAAGTAGACAATAAATACAGTAAGAGCTACATACATCTCCATCATGACATTGCAAAATCACATTCATGATTTAGGAAGATTTTTTTTGTCTCTAGGAACTGATCAACTGTAAGTTTTTGAAAAACTTCTTTAAATGAGCCTTGAATTGTCCAGATACATAATAGCTCAAAACTCTATCAGAAAGCCTACTAGTAATCGAAAAATCCTTCCTTATCCTAATTTCTGTTTCCACTTCCAAAAAACTCCAGTAGTTAAAGGGAGAGAGGTGCTGGTAACCTAAATTCTATTCTTTTGTTTGTTTGTTTGTTTGTTTGTTTGTCAGTGCCTCACAACTTAGTTTAGTGAGGTAAAGCAGAACAACAGCTTAAGCAGTTTGAGAGTTACACTGAAGAGATATGGCAGAAAAGCAGCCCAGTTTATTTCCTGAAAAGCATTTATCATTTCAAAACTAAGTTTTTGAAACTATTTGAAAACTTTTTTTTCTGGGGAAAGGGCTTTTATGCTAATCTCATAAATTCACTCTAAAATAAGTTAACATTAATAGTACTAAGAAAAATATTGAAGACTGAATGCTCTCTATAATGCTTTTCAAATAAATTGTCTCCATTCCACACAATTTAGTGGAGACTGTTTAGGAGAGACTTGATCTGAAAATCCAATATCATGAAATAAATAGCCCTTATTTTCATGGGAGAAACCATTGAATTCTTGGAAACTGAGAGCAAGTTTTTGTTTTCTGCATCAGCTCTTCCACTTTCAATCAGCATGATCAACAGAAGCATCATTTTCAAAAACATGGCAGTACACACTCTTACATCTCCAGAAATCTGTCACATAAGAAGAAGAGACATGACCAGCATAATATAATTTCTTGAGAAGACACATTTGTGAACAGAAAACAAAACTTTATGACCTTCTATTTGATGAAGTATTTACACCAAAATTTAACTATTCAATATTAAACGAACTTCTGGTGGAAAAATAATTAGGCTTATATTTTTTTACTGGGAAGTAAAATTGTGACTCTGTCTTGATATTTTGTAACAGAGAAAAAAAATCTAATTTGTTGGAGGAATTCAATCAACACTAATTATTCATGCATCTTTAGAAAAACAATGACATATCACTAACTAGATTTTCTCCCTTGAATGAAACATGCAAATTAGTATCCAGATAGATTAATGAATTGAGAATGCATGAATAGAGAACGTTTTTGATTCTTAAACAGAATGAGGAATGCATACCCTTTCTGATCTATCATTAAGTTTGTATCTTCAGCATCAACAAGTAAAATGATAGCACAGGGCCATTAACAAACACTTTTTAAGGAACATGTACAGATTAAAGCCCAACACCAGTACCCAACTTCCTTCCTTGACAGTTTAACAAATTTGTTTATGAAGCTATAGATCTTGTTGCCAGCATTCTCTAGAATGATCCCCTTGAAAATCTCACTTCTGATTTTCACTGAAGTATACTTGACAAAAATGTTCATTATTATGGGAATTATCTATCTTTCCATTGATTCAGCATCTCAGATCATGCTGATCTTTAGATTGAATTAGACGCTTCACAGCAGTAAGGTGGGGTTATTACCAGGTTACACTTCAGACAAATAGAGGGCAATTTAAAGCAAGTGTTTTTTTTTTTTTTTTGTTTTTGGTTTTGTTTTCTTTGTTAGATCAGCTATCTTAGTAGCTATTTTGAAGGATTTCATGATTGGTAGAAACGACTTCTATTTGAATAAATGACTTCTATCTGAATGGTTGCATTCAGTTATTCTGCTGGAGATTTTGGAATCAAGAGCAGCACCACATATATTAAACAGTCTTTAGTACATTATAAATAATTCTTTCTTAATGAACGTTAACTTTCTGAAAGCTTCCACGGAAACTGTAGTCCTCTATTCATCCTTATACTGCAGGCCAAGTGTAGCACAATCAGCTGCAAAGGAGTTCCAAAAAACTGCCTTGCCACAGCTTAAAATCTGATTTGGAAAATGTAATCTTTGCATGAATATTTTACATACCTCCCTATCTAAACCTGAACCTTTGCTGAGAAAATCCTGACATTTTTACAGATTTGGATGACATGCCTGAAGTTTCCTGGTTTCCTAATTATGCACCCTTGATAATCCTCAAACTTTTGATTTTAGCTATCAGCTTCCACTCAGCATCATAAATTGGTGCACAGTACTAACACTAAGCATGAAATCAATACATTCCTTTACTGTTCTTCAAGTCATGCCTTAACTTCCAAAATGTTTACATTATGACTTGAAATGGGACACTTCAATTTTTATAGGCTTTTAAAAAAAAAATTTAGTTATAGATGCCTGAATATCTATACATATTTATAAGGCAGATTTTATATACAAAAATTATTTTCTCTATTGGGCTACTGAAGACTGAAAAACAGATTTCCTGGTTTTGCTTGTTTGACAGTTTGTTTGTTTTCTGATTTTTTAGGTCTATTGAGCCATGGCATGACAGAATTTCTTCTACTTCTAAGCGTATGATATATTGTCAGTAAGGAATGTAACGATGCTCTTAGTGCATGAAGTTAAATTATTTCAAGTTGCAAAGGACTTTCAGGAAAGAGCCAGAAAGTAAGATTCTAATAAATAAATTGTAGGTGTCTATAGGGAGACAGACTCTTTTGGATTAAGGGAAAGATTAATTACAGATTCAAGTTTTGACAGAAAGTTGAACTACTGCTACTTTTGACAGAAAGTGGACCTGTATCTACTGTTTAAAGCAGAGGCTTGAGTAGATGTCACCACTAATTATGATTTTAAAGTACAACTTTAAAAGATTACTTATGATTTTAGCAGGTCAGTAAGAAAGAGATTTCATTCTTTCCCTACCTACATGGTTGAGAAGAGACTTCATTTCACTACATAGAAGGAAGTGTTTTTTATACTAGCAGTTTATTTTGTATTGAATGGAATAATATTCTTCTAAAAGCACTGTGAAATAAAATACTGATGCAATCTTAATCAGTTATATAAAAAAAATCTACTGAATAGATGAAGTGAAATTCTAATCAAATGAAGACTAAATGCAGATTCTCACTGATTTAAAGACACTTACTGAACCTCTAAATCAGCCTAGGGATGTGTAAGAAGTACACAAAACATATGGAATAATATCCGTATTTTATATAGCAGAAATACTTTTTGATAATATGAAATGAACAGTGTTTTCACATGAATTCTCAGAAAATTCCATATTTATATTTTAAATCTGTGGAAAATAAAGGAGTTTAAAACAGGGAAATCTTAAAAAAAAAAAAAGAAATCTCAAGTGATGGCACAGCCAGGTTTCATAGAGATATAGAGAAATCAGAATGAACATTTTTATGTGACTGCTTGAAATAGAAAGCAATGTCAGTGTGAAGTGTAGTGTCAACAATATTTAAAATCATATCTGGAGATACAAACTGAAGACTAGATATGACTAAAACACATTTTGGTATTCTTCTCTTGAAAGTTATTTGAATTTAGCAAATTTTAAGAACCTCATTTCCACAGTTCAGTTTCAATTATTTACTGCATTAAAGCAGCTTATTTAGGTTTAGATAAATTACCAGTATATGCGAAAAGGAGTTTGATTTATAAAACATTACTTTATGACATGAGATTATGTAAGCAATAGATTCACATATGTAAAATGTATTTACCGCTATGTTTGATTTGTTAAGCATTTATTCTGAAGTACTTTAAAAGAGATGACATAAAAAATTACAGTTTGTATCATACCTGTTTGTATATACCAATTTGCTCACGACAAACTAATATATTGTGACTTTAAAAAAGAACCTGTAATAATACATTTTCAGTAATATACTGTTTATACAGGTCAATTTCCAAAAATGTAAATGCCTTTGTTTAGGATATTCTACAGTATAGTGTGTGTATATATATATATATATAGTATATTGTACATTCTATTGTATAGCTACATAGTAAAGATGTATAGCTTGACTTTTGCATTGAATAATAAATGGCATCCACTTTGCGTCCTATCTTTATTGTCTAAGTTGTCTTAATGTGTCTGTCTTGCACAGTTATATACATTACATTCATCACAAAACTTTACAGACAGTAAGTTCTTTTTTACAAAAGAGTTGCAAATCCTGAAAATAGCAAACAGAAAAGAACTGCTATTGTGATTAGGGCATCTCTGAATACCCAACATCCAATAGCGGACTGGGAAAGATCTATTAACACAAACTCTAATAATAGCTTTCTTCAGTCTATGTGATGTTAATCTGTTTCACACTTCTCACACCAAAATAACTTTCAAATGCTTTGATTATTTTTTCCACAGCCTGAACTCTAGTGATGTAGAGCTAAAGATGCTACCACCTATACTTCTGATTAATACTTCTATGAATGTGTTAACAAGATCTTTTGACAGCAGATCCAAATATTTCCTGCCATCTGAGGTGGCTAGATGCTGCTTATTTATGTCAGTGTGACCATAAGCCCAACATAATGAACTCTGCCATTCTGCAGAGCTTAAAATTTTGAGCACTTTGACAAGACAGCTAAGGCAATGTGTCTTCTAATTTAGATTTAGGGACAGGGTAAGGAAGGCCAGGGTCCAACTGGAACTGGACTTGGCAAGGGGCGCAAAGAACAAGAAAAGCTTATATGGGTTCATCAACCAGAAAAGGAAAGTTCAAGAGGGTATATCCCCCTAGTGAACAAGACAGGCATCAGTGAAGAAATCAAGGTCTTCCATTTCCTGACCAAATCCTTCAACTGTCAGACTGATATTTAAATTTTCTTGAGAATAGGATGAGTGAGGAAAGCATCTGTTATGTTTAAATATGTAACATAAACTCTTAAGAGAGGAGTGGGAAGTGAAACCAGCATTATGCACTGAACAAAGTGTATTCAAGTTTCAGAGATGTGAGATTTAGGTTTATCAACTGTACTTCTCAGTATATTGATCTCAGAAGATCTCATTCTGAACTTTACTCTACACCTATAATGCACCAGAAACACTGATGACAAATGTAGGCTATGAATCAGGTCATCTTGTGGAAGTTAAACACAGTAAAATGTGATGTTCTCAAACCTTTGAAGCTTTTATGGATCTCATCCTTTGGACCCAGTTGTAGTCTACAGTACATCTTCCTTTCACTCATTTAGGAACTTAGAGCTATAAAATGAAAGAAACTTCAGTTTTGTTTCACTTTGAAAAATGTAGGCAATACCAGGTTGTGGAAAGAGATTTTAGGGTAAATAAAAGATTTTTCATTTTTAGCCACTACGAATTGCTTAGTAGCCTTACAGATTTTGTAGTTTCCATAAAGCAATGAAATACTGAGGAGTCTGAGTCTCACAATGTTGTCTACTAAAGACCTCTTACCTCAGGTATCAAATATCAGTTTATCAATACTAAAATACAATTTCTTGAATAGAAGACTTGCAACAAGTACTTTAAGCACAGCTGAACTTTACACTGTCTTTTCTCTAAGGCTGCTCTTTACCCTAAGGCCAAACTAGGACTGAATGTAGCAGTCAACTCAGAAACTTTACCTAGCCAGCCCCTCAGCTAACCTTACTCTGTGAACACATGGAGGCTCTTCAAGTCTGGCAATGTCCTTCTGATGGCTTTCCTCTTTGACGTAATGACTAGCCCCATCCTTCCAAGCTGTCAAATAATGCAAGACATATGAGGAGCAGCTGAGGTCCCTTGATTTGTTCAGCCCAGAGAAGAGGAAATTGAGGGAACATCTAATGTTGGCCTACAGCTTCCTCATGAGGGGAGTTCATTTCTGCTCTCTAGTGTCAGCAATAGAATGTGAGGAAACAGCGTGGAGACATATCAGGGGAGAGTCAGTTTGGGTATTAGGAAAAGATTTTCACTGAGAGGGTGATCAGGCAGTGGAACAGGCTCCCCAGGGCAGTAGTTGTGGCGTCAAGCCTGCCAAACTTTAAGAAGCATTTGAACATCACTCTTAGACATAGGGTTTGAGTTTTACGTGGTCTTATGTGGAGCAAGGAGTTAGACTCAGTGATCTTTGTGGGTACCTTCCAACTCAGGATATTCTGTGATTCTATGTTTCTATAAATGTACCACATTTCTCATCTCTCCACTTTTTTGAATGACCCACAGGGAAGCTGAGAGGATACTTTGAGCATCTTCCTCACTGCAGTAGGGGTGAAGGAGACTGACAGGTCCTCTATTTGGAAAGGACTCTCTAAAAATAATTTATTAGCAAATAGGAGGATATAAAAGCATTAATGTGCAATTTCTATAGTTATTTTAAGCAGAACAGTAGACAACACACAGAATATCTGAGGCACCGGAAGTCAAAAAACAGAGCTTTTCCTGCCGTTATTGTTTCATTTTTCTAGGTTGACGTAGTATGTAAGTAAGTATCTGCAAAGCTGTTAAAATGCAGTAAAACTCTGTAGTCAGTCCAAGATACAATAACAAGTGAAAAAAAGCTTAAACCTTTACCCTTTTCCTATCTAAATATAATGTTCTCTACTTCGAACTTTGCTCCACAATGTAGAGATCTTTTGACAGAGAATACAGATATAGGGGTGCAGCAGATTACACCAACAGCTTCAGAGATATATTTAAAACCTGAAGACAGGAAAAATTAAGTTATCTCCAGACTATCTTAATGAGAAAAAACAAGCCTGTCTACTTCTGGGAGGATGGTAAGTTTCACACAAAGGAAAACACCAGGTTCCAGAATTTTATCCATTACAAACTGAAAAACAGGAAGAAGGATTTCAGTTCCTGATGTGCTAACAATATGTGTTAATTCACAATCATTCACAAATCACCAGCTTGTTTGGGAAACATTATTTTCAGTTTTGAGAGCTGCTGTCAGATAAAAGCAGTTAGGGAGTGAAAGACAAATGTCACTTCCGACCATTGACCAAGCTTTTCTCTGTTTTGTTTTCTGATGTCTTCCTTCCACAGATGAAATATCAAAGCACATTTTGGACATATGTAAATAGCAGTATTGCCAGGCAGTGCTGAGGTGCAATTAGGGTATTTTACCCCAGGTTACCAATCGTTGCTACAGGTCTTCCAAAACTGTAGTCAAAGTCCATGGTACTTATGGAATCACTAACTCCATGTCAGAAATGCAAGCCTAAAAAATCTGCTTCAAGGGGAAACTACATATTGCTGTTTTACAAGTTGCAGAGAAATTTGAGTGAGAAATTGTGCTCATATTAAGTCTGTTAGACTTTCTGTTCCTGCTCATCACCATTTTAACAAGGTTTCAATAGTTTTCAAATTTTGCTTTTCCCACAGAAGTTTCCATGTATCTTCTCCTCCCTTCCCAATATTTGATTTTCTCAAATAAACACTGACACTTTTATGACTCACAACTGCAGAAGCCATGTAATTTGAAATAATTTATGCAGGTATTTATTAGTGGAGAGTTCCAAACTCAAACATACTCGGTCTGACCTGATAGGACTGCTTATCTCAGGGGTTAGATGCAGTTCAGTCTTGTAACACCTCCTCTCGAGTCAGTATAGCAGTTGTGGCAAAAGTTGCACAATGGTCCTGTGGATTGGAGTTTTTGGTTTCTTGCAGTCAGCTATGAAAACCAAATGAAAAAGAAATGTGTTCTTTTCACAGTCCTTTGGTCTGTGTTGAGAGACATTTTACTCTTAGAGGTGGAAATAAAAAGCTGTATGTATCCCTGGGCAGTTTGCTGTGGCAACTCAGCAGTCTTACTCACTACAGACTAGTTATGCAGTGTATGATCTCTGTCTGTGGTGTATCTATTGGGTAATCCCATAGAATATGCTATGGCCTACAGGCATTGAAGCTCAATCGTTCAAGTAAGTGTCCCATTGAAGTGACATGGCAGAAAAACAATTAATTTTATAACAAAGGCCGGTATCCTGCAAAACAGCTGCTAAATCATTCTTTGGGCTGTTTAACAGGATATATTCAGTAAATATGTAACCAGTCCTCCTCTTCCTATATCCATTTAAGTACACGGAAAAAAGCTATTGACTTCAAGGCCTGTTGAAACAGGATATACACATCAATGGTGTCAAACTCTGCTGTGTGTAAGAGTGATACCTAAAAGCAATGTAATGTTTACATCAAAGCCTGCATTCTGAACAGCAAAAACAAAGACCTCATTTCTAGCTTTTCATTCTGTAAATCAATGATCAGATATTATGAAGAAATCCGCACTGTTTAAAAACTGTTTTGATATAAATTATATAAAATTATATCTATAGTAACTGAATTGCATTCAGTTAATTAGTTTATTACCAGAATACTTTATATATTGTAATTTTGTGATTGTGTGAATTTAAATTTTTAAGTAGTCATCCAATTATTAAAGCCCATGTATAATAGTTTAGAAAATTCCTTGCCCTCATACTTGTGTAGATAAAAGTGAGACAGTGCCTAGATCTTCAGAAAGCCTGAATGGTTCAGAGAACGTATCTTTGTTTGAAAAGACAGCTGTTTTTGAAATATATCAATGAGAGCTAAACTCTGAGGATTTGTTATGTAATTTTAGAAGAAATGTTACTCAGTTACTCTCACTTATCATCAATAGACATAGCAACAGCCAAATTCTGGAGAGCAGAAAACTTTTGTAGACATTTCAAGAATATAGAGGATAAGGTATTTCAAACTCAGTTTCCTCTAAACTTAGAAAAGCAAAGAAATATGACATCCAATGCCAGAAATAATACACAAAGCATTAATTAATTGTCTTCTGAATACTAAAATCTCAGCTGTTTCTTAAATAATTTTTAATATCAGAGTCCATTTTTCAGCAAGTATTTGAAAACCTCCTCCTTTTCCTTACTACCTCTGAAGTTATATGTAGTTCACAAGGAAGTCATGTGGAATATAGAATATATAGCATATATATATATGCTATACAGTGTATAGAACAGCATGAACATTTTGAAATTGAATAATGTTTTTAGTTCTTCAAATTTTAAATTGATATTTTGCCATGCTTGCAAAACCAGTTGGAGGATAGTAGTGCTACCTACCAATGTGGAAGATCTTGTGTAAAGTGACAACATGCAATGGTAGAGAAAGATTTTTATCACATAACATAAGTTTTCAAAACTAATAGCTAAGGGATATAGGAGATCCAGCAAAGTTCCACTGCTACATATCTTCAAAGTACACAGAAAAGGAAATGTATATATATTATATATATATGTAGGTTACTCTGAAAAGTAATACCTCCTATTTATTTCCATGGAAACGAGAACAAATACAAAGAATACAATAACACTATTT
Organism: Chrysolophus pictus; assembly: GCA_037305975.1. NCBI lineage: Eukaryota > Metazoa > Chordata > Aves > Galliformes > Phasianidae > Chrysolophus > Chrysolophus pictus. The sequence continues at coordinate 176,838,949 of CM074576.1, read as the reverse complement.
GATAGAGAAAATTTTCAGCTACAAAACACTCTTTTTCAACAGAGTCACCAACATTAGGTGTACACAATCATTTCAGTGACCAAGAAGATTGTGCATGCTGAGGTCCTAACAATTTGCACCATCAGAGGTGACCCACTGTTTCATCACTGCTATGCTGGTGTTGTTGCTGAAACACACCACCCACCACCTCATCATACTAACATCCTCTGTTTGGTCTCCATATTTGTTCAGCAAGCATCAATGTATGTCAGGAGGTGCCATTTTTTCCACATGGAAGAATTCAGTAGCACACCTTCATAAACACTTACACGTAAGATATCAGTTTTGTCAGACTGCTCCTCTGCTACCATCTGTTGCATGGCAACAAAGTGTAATGGAATATTCATGGGAAGGTTCAGTGTCTACTACCATACTACAACACAAGCCTCTCGTGTTGTGGACCAACATAATAAAATAGGAGGCACTGCTTTTTGGAGTAGCTCTATGTTGTTTTCTTATTTGAATGAACAAATCAAAGTGAATGGACCTTTGTGATCATACAGCCTTGGTACCTTGCCTTTTCCTCACATACACACAACTGATGTCCAGGACATTTTTCTTTCCTTCCATAAATACTGAATAAAATATTCGGCATTCAACTATATTTTAAGCTGATAAAGGCATTTTTGACTTGGCTTTCACCGCAAGAATCAGGGTCTGTTTATGCTGTAAGTTAAAATTGTTTTACACAAAGCATCAGCTAGATGACCTGCTCAGGCCTGAAGACCTAGACTCTCACCAGTCTTGCAGGATTCAACATGCTCTTAAACATATTATCATTAAAGCATGACCTCACTTCTCAAATCCTTTAAAAATACCATAACTTTTTTTAATGTAATTGTTAGAAAAATATTTTTAATATATATTATATAAAAATATATTATATATTATAATATTTATATATATACTTTTTTTTTTTTTTTTTTGACGTATAATGCAACTGCTGTTATAGTTTGATGTGAATGTGTGTCATTCATCGAGCCAGTTGAAAATCTAGTCATTTTTGCTTAAGGTTTAGGTCTTTTGGCTACCGTTCCTTTTATGAAAGTATCCTTTTTATGTCAGCATGCCCTCTGTCCTTCTTAATTTAAACATGAAGTAGCTTTTTCTATGCTCCAGACTCCAGTGGGTGATAGATGTTTGGAATACAGATATAAGCAAATCAAAGCAATTCTCATTTGTCTTTCATTTTAAATTTAAACATTTCAAAATATACAACTACATTTATGGAAATTAAAATGAAGTATAAATAAATCATCTCTCTCTCAGACTTTCTCTCCCTCTCTTTCTTCCTGTCTTATTTGGGCTCTCTTTCCCTCTCATATAATTTAATTAAAATTATGTAATCTTCTATAACTTGAACAGACCAATTAGAAAAGGACAAGAATAAATGCATAGTGCAGATGATGTGAACTGAACCATTCTTATTAAATCAAGGAATGAATCTGTTTTTGTTATTTCTATTGACAGCTCTCTTCCAGCTCACAGCCAGTTGACAATTAATAAAATCACACTTAAAACAGGCAATGGGGAGAAATCAGCTTCTGTGTAGTCATTCTTACACCAGACATATGTGCATCTGCTTTACATATGCCTGCATTGTGTATGCATTAATATTAGTATTGAACATACAACATATGGATCATTTTCTCCCTGTGCGCCAGTTCAAGACATACACAATATATTTCCCAATATTTAGCTTCAAATATTAGGACATACTGTCAATTTTTCTTAAAATGATTTTATCCCTGATTTCATTATAAGCAGTCTGATTGTCACTGAACATACTAAATAGCATATTCAATTTTAATCCTACATTTCTAAAGGAAAACAAATGAACAAACAAAACAAAATAAAAACAACAAAACACTCAAAAGAGAGAGTCACAGCTGAAATGCATATAAACTGTATTCAGAATAGTTGAGTTATTAGGAAACAGGAAAAATAAACAAAAGAATACACACAGTGCTATTCTGACAGCTTCCCAGGGCCCCATCCAACATAGACTAAAACTTATTAAACCTCCAGGGAAGGGGCATCCACAACCTCCATGGACAACCTGTTCCAGCAACTTATCACACTCAGTGAAATTGTGCACCCTAACATCTAACCTAACTACCCCCTATTTTAGTTTAAAACTGTTCCCCCTGTCCTATCACTATCAGACTGTGTGGAAAGTCAGTCTCCCTCCTGACTTAAAGCTCCCTTCAAGTACTGAAAGGCAATAATGAGGTCTCCCTGAACCCTTCTCCAATCTGAACAGGCTCAACTCTCAGCCTTTCTTCACAGAAAAGGTGCTTCAGCCCTCTGATCATCTTCATGGCCCTCCTCTAGACTCACTCAGGGTCCTAGACCTGGATGCAGATCTCCAGATGGGGGCTCACAAGGGCAGAGTGAGGGGGAAAATCACTTCCCTTGCTCTGCTGGCCACTCGTCTTCTGATGCAGCCCAGGATACTTTTGGCCTTCCGAGATGCAAGCACACACTGCAGGCTCATGTCCACTTTTTCCTCCATCAAGATCCACTTCTCCACAAGGCTATTCTCAATGAGTTCCTCTCTTAGTCTGTACACATACCTGGGGTTGTTTTGATCCAAATGCAACATCTTATGCTTGATCTTGTTAAAACTCATTAGGTTTGCAAGGACCCACTTCTCAAGATTTTTTTCTTATTTTCCTCAAACTTCTTCACAGCTGTTATTTTCGTCCCTAGGCTACAGTGTGAAGCTATATTTTGTGCCTAGTTTTCCATAGCTCATAATTCCTTTCTTCTATTTACACCATAATGTGACACCAGCAATGGAGCAAATACTCTTGTCCCTTATTTTCCTTCCCCTGGCCTATGCTATTCTTTCAGGACATAGGCTGTTTCCACTCACACCCCTCTCAGGCTGAAGACAAGGTACTTCCCAGTTGCTGCGAACCTGTCCTAGCCTTCTAGCTACTATGGTACAGAAAAACTATTGTCCTCATGAATGAGATTCTTTCTGAGATGAAAGCATTATTTTGTCTTTGCGTGGTTACCGAGCATTAGATTGGATCTGCCAGAGAATATCAGAGAGAAGTCTTAAAGACAGACTGCAGGAAAACCTAATTGTGCTTATAAGGCAATTCATTTGGGAAGAGGCCATACTCTTGAGGTCTTGTGTGTTGGTGGGAGTTTGAATAATTTCCCACTGCAGAACACTACAATGAATTTTTTTTGCGGAAGCTTGTGTAATCGTATTATTTTAATACCACAAATTACAGTCCATTTATTACACAAAATCTGTAAAGAATGTAACTTTAGAGATCTGGACTACAAGTTAATCTTAATTTGATTATATCTACTTTCCTGTGACTTTTCCCCCACTATTATTTTACCAATAATTAGAGTGAAATATAAATCAGCCATTTCTGAGAACTATTTGCTTTGTGTTTATGTTTATTTTTTAGAAAACTACTTTGCAGCACCATCTGGTGAGAGTGAGAAGGGCCAGTTTCCATATTTGAAGGATACCCATTTATTGGCGGCCTATAAAACTTTCTCTGATCTTGATGGAAGCAGGAGTAGAGTCAAGTCTTCATGGAGTGTATGTGTCTACCTCATGTCAGCCATCCTGAATAGAAAATTTTCAGCAGAATGTAGTGGTTTGCTACAAGAAGAGTTTTAATAAGTGCAATCCCTGGATGTATTTAAAAGCCGTTTGTATATGTTGCTCAGGGACATGATTTAGCAGAGGGTTGTTAGAGTTAGGCTATGGTTGGACTCCATGATCTTTAAGGTCTTTTCCAACCTAGGCGATTCTATAATTCTATAATATGGCACAGACTCTTGTGAGTGTTGTGGTTTTCATCAAATAAGGTTTTTCTCTGCAAATCTCTCCTTTGAAGGTAGAATAAAGATTACCTCACCTCGGAGGATATTTTTTTCCCATTTTTAATTGTCTATGTAGGCAATTATATAAATTACATAAATTGCTCTGAAAGTAATGCCTCCAATTTATTTCCATGTAAATGACAACAAAGAGCACAAAAAAACTATTTCACAAAGAAAAATATCAGCTACAAAGTATTCTTTTTTAATGTAGTCAACACCCTTGTTCATGCTGAAACATACTATCCACCTCCTCACTGCACTCACAACTGCTCTTTGGGCACCATAAATTTTCAGCAAGCATCAATGAATGTCTATGAGTGCAATTTTTCCTCATGGAGGAATTCAGCAACACACTTTGACTTCATATGCAGTTCCATGACAGATTCCATTTTGTCAGACTGCCCTTCTGTTGCCATTTGTCACATGGCAACAGGATGTAACAGGATACTGGTGGGAAGGCTCAACCCCTACTGCCATACCACCAACATCCATCTCTGACATTATGAGACAACATGATAAAATCAGAGTCATTATTTTCAGAGCAGCCCTCATAAAATAAATATATAAAAATAAAATAAATACTCCATCACCAAGTACTGTTAAAACTGTAATAATTCTGCATGACTGAGTTGACTTCTAGTTGACTAGTTGTCTAGTTGATGTCTAGTTGACTCCTAATGTAATCATGGCAACCATAAATCCATGCCACATATTGTCAGCTATGTTAGATACATGCCAAGAAGTACAATTACTGTCTTACAAAGAAAGAGTCAATTTATTTTAATGACGAAGGTAGTCAAGTTATATCAAGTCTAACAGTCTCAGTCATAGGCTAAGTGGTATTCATATTTTTTCCTTCTGTTTATAAGAACTCTGATAATGCATAGGCCTTAGACATTAGGGAAGCATTATTTCTTGTAACTGAAAAGCAAATGCATGGTTTTTAAGACAAAATGTTTTTTAAGAGATAATTCTTGAGTTTTTCAAATAATCATTTACTCAGAATTCCACTGAAGTATAAAGTGATTACTACAACATCCCAAGTTTTCTTTTTCTCCAGACATAACTGAGAGCGTTGGAACAACTGGCCAATAGGCTATCAGATAAATTTTCTACAGTCTTTCTCTGTTAACCTATTCAGACCAAATCCTCAAATTCGTTTAGAGCCTCAAGATATCAATGAATGCTAATGGAATTGAGCCTGAAATTATATTCTTCAGTACAGCAGTCTGTTGTCCTGTCTTTGCAGAGCACTTTCCATTTATCATTGCTTCGGTAGCTACACTATCCATAACTTATATAACAGGAATAATAATAAATTACGTCGCTAACCATGAAACACTGTATACAGCTTATCAAGGTCACAGAACAATAATTTCATAAGCAGAAGCTACCATGACTGAAATACAAATCTTTTTTTTTTTTTTTTTTTTTTTTAATTTATAAATGAACTGAGGGCTTGTAGATAGAAACATTGTATAAATAGTTGTAAATATAGAGGAAAACCCAGATCTAAAAAGTTGCCTACGATACTAAATATTCATAGTGCTCAGCTGAAGCATTAATTTATGTAGGATCATCTAGCATCAACAGGAAATGTTTTTACATTCTACAGGAAAGGGTGAATATATTAACAAGCAATTAGAATTAACAGCAGGATAGAGAACACCTTTTGTATTAAAAAAAAAAAATCAGTCATATGAGTAAAAGTAGAAGTATGCTAAATTCTAATGAAAAAATCACAGTTCCTGAATAAGTCCAAATTTGCTCTTCATCTATTCACTTTACTACCACAAGAATGTAATGCTATGCAAGCCAAATACACTATTAGAGCCTGCTCATCTTGAATGCTATTGGTTTCATAATAGCTTCACATATGTCAAATTCAATCTTCCAGCCAAGTTAATGTAAAAATTCTTAATGTTGTATAATCTTTCCTACACAAGAGAAAAGTAGGCAAGATATAGCTTAGTTATTGAATAATGGAGTGTGCAATAAAGCAAGGAGGTAAAAAAAAATACTAATTTTTATTACCTTCACTTTTTTACTTAGGATTATGATTTGTGAAGTGACTGAACACTAAACACACTTTTGATATTTGAATCTAGTTCTGAAGAAAGGAAAAAAAATAAGAGGGAATGATACTTATTAAGTGGTTGCTGTAAAGTACAACTTTAAATCAATTCTTACAAATTTGCATTTTATATGGTGTTAAAAAGTGAAGTTCTTATTGAAAGTCAACAAAAATGTTAAAATTTGAATTATTTCTTGAGTATGCTAAAAAAAATGTGAGAGAAGTAAAAATAAACAAGTAATTTCACAATTGATTAGAAATTAAAATCCTTTTTTTTGTTGTTTTTTCTTGCTGTTGTTTTTAAGTTATTCTCATGCTATGAGAGAAATGAAGTAATTTATTCCTGCAATGTAACAAAAAGATACTTCACCTCATACTTGTACAGTATATGTTCAAAGGAACTCTTCTAATACAGTGTTCTTAGATAGGTTAGATAGGTGCTAAGAGGCAAAGAAGGAACTACCTCAAGGGCTTTATAGTGGATGCAAAGGGTTTCCAGTCAGTATTTCATTTGTATGTAAAGTGTCTGGAAACTGTCAGAAAAGGGACATAACATTCAAATTTCTTAATCTTACCATTCCCAGAGCAGTTTTCTGGGTTTTTGTTGTTTTTTGTTTTTTTTTTATTTTTTTTATAAGGTGCAGAAATCATGCCAATTTACTAAAAAGCTGACTAAAAAAACCCTAAAGAGCATTTTTCATGTTTAAATATTAAAGATTTGAATTGATAGAGCATTTAAAATTTTATACTTAATGATGGGTATTTCAGTCTTTAATATTAGATACCAACTAAAATCATAATTTACAATAAAATGTGTGCATTTTGTTAATTCAATAAACATGAGGACTTGAGACCCAAACAACTGAGCTGCTAGAGATTTCTCCTATGGTTACAACTACATTGTACTGACAAAGTAGTTATTTGAATGCCTACCTCATGAATTATAGTTTTTCTATAATCATCCTATTTGATATAAAGGTCCATGATCTTGAAACATTGTTAACAAGAAAATCTGTTTTCCTGTAGTCTACTATTCCACAGCTAAGCAGAAAAAGAAAAAATTACTGAAAATAAATATTAAAGAAATACGACTGGAATGTATCATTTGAAGTTTGTGCTCAGTGTGTCATGTACCTGTTACAAAGATAAAATCAGAGCTGATGTGGAAATGCACATTTTCATGTATTTCCTCTACAGAACATGTATTATATATTGCATATTGGGACTACTGCAATGTAAACTATCACTAAGCATTAAGTACCAGGCTGCCACTAGGACTCTAGGGACCCATTAAATTTTATTTCCCGTGTCTATCACCCAAGACTCAATTACAGGTCACTTCAGGACCATCATTCCCTGTCCTGGTGATACTGTATGAGTGCTGGTCTCCAACCCCGACTCTGGCCCAAACTTCTCTGCTTCCAGCTCATCTTCCTGGATGTTCACTGAACCTGTTATATCACTTATCTCCTTGTAAACTGTCAATTAACCCTGTTGTCAGTACTTGATTCTGCCCACCATGGTCAGACCCTATGGTATTGATTCACCTTCAGGTTCTGGCTTTATATCCTTCATGGAATATCCCTGCTTGCACTGCGTAGTGTGACTTTTCTACACTTTATACCATTCAAGCAAAGATTTAGTATACAACATCCACCACACTGAATGGCTATAAATGTGTGAAGACATAAGAGAGGAAAAATGCTTGGTTTAAGAGTAGTAGTATTAAATTATAAAGGGAAGCATTTTCCAAAGGATCATACACTTCATGAGAAAGATGAGAAATTTCCACATGCAGAAGGCACTAAAAATAAGAGTGGACCAGTTTTTATGAAAACTACAGATTGAAGAGTCCTGCAAAGACAGGAAATGGAAATAAATCATATATTATGTATTTTTTTGTGGAAATTAAAGAGGAACATTTTGTTTTAAGAAGATAGATGGTTAGAAGACTAACCACAAAGCATAACTGGGATGTTATCATAAAATTAGCAGAAAGTCTTGATACTGGAGACTATTTTATGTTTGATGTCATTGAATATTTTCATTTAAAACTGGAAATGACAGATCCAACAGTACGCTAAACATAGACAAAGTCAGGAACAGAGGTAATAATTATAGAAAAACACTAGCATGAAATGAGAGTCGACAAAGACTGATTCAGTATTTGTAAAGGAGGAAGAAATAATCCAATATCAGATCCTGCCAGGAAGTGTAAAGAACTTCAGAGCAGATGCAAGATCTTTGTGCATTAGGACCAGTCCATAAATGAACATACAGGAAAACACTTAGAAACAGATGAATACTAGGTTAAAAGCTGTGACAGAGCAACTGAGTGATGAATACAATGTTATATTAAAAAAAAAAAAAAAAGGATATGGTGGTTTTAGAATTAGGAGTGCTCTGTGTACCGCAATCCATGTGCTTGATCTGCTCTATTTGCAAGTAGACTGGGTTTCAGTGCACTTCATTGCGGGACATCATATTTCAAAGCACCACTACACGAAAGAAAGTTGATAAAAAATACCAATAAGAGTGTTGTTTCTACCACTGTTATCATAGTCACTAACACTTTTTCTGAGCCCAGCCCTACAGATACGAACAGAATTCTGTTCCAGAATTTAACACATCTCTTAGCAGATGTGCATGGTAAATAAGTAGTTCAGAAAATTATAGTTAAAAGTTAAGGTCAAATGAACCATATTGAAATCAAGCAAATCTCAGAACTTGGTAACATCTGTATTGTCAAGCAGAAGGAAGAATTGCTAACAAATATCTGAGATGGTCTATATTTATAATGTATCTGGGGATATAGCTTTTTAAATTTCTTTTAAAAACTGATGTATGCTACCTGGATTCACTTTAATCTCTGGATAGAAAATATGTGTTTAGTAAAGAGCCATTGAGGCTGCAGTTTGTGCGCTCAGGTGTACTGTCTTCTCTGGTCATTTGTAGGTGAAAGAGGATCAGGAGCAGAACAGGATCCATCCATACCTTCACTGCCTGTAGCTCTGTTGTCAATATATTTGAATCTTCATTTTCCTTAAATTTTCCCTTACTTTATTCATGTTAAAATGGATAGTAGGGTTACTCCGAACTCAGTCCAGCATATCCAGGCTATTATTCTAGTGTATATTTAGTGTTTTGAAAGGCAAGATGCCGTTAAGAAACTGCAGTGATTCTACCTCTCCTCTCTTTCTTCTTCTTTCCTGCATAAACACATTTACCCTTTGCAAAGAAATTAGGCTACCTTTTGAAATAAAATATGATTTTGAATTGTAGCTGCCTTTGAAAATAGAGTAAAATCTATTTTTATTTGAATAATTTTGGTAGCTTTTACATATCAAAAATGTGAAACTTGAAACTACTTTTAAAATTAGAAGACAAATTAATACAGAATGAATGCATTGATTCTGTACATTAGAATTTTGTGAGCAGAGTTTTAAAAATTGATGTAAATTTTTAGAATTAAAAGCTGTGTTCAAATAGTTCAAAACCCTTTTCCTTTTCTAAATGATTTCTGGACATCTTGCCTAGAAATTCTGTGAAGAATAAGAAAATAAATGATTAGACTTCATAAATAAATAAACAAATAAAAAGAATAATAGCTTTAAAAATAAAGGACACAGAAGAGTGACAGTTATATCAAACAATAAAGTAAACTTTCCATAGGGGAAAAGAAAAGCATATTTTTCATTAAAATTTTGTTCTGCTCAACATTCAGAGGATGAATGATCTCTGGCCATTGTTCAATATGCTGGCTGTTCAATCTGCTTGCATCACTCAGAATGTCTTCTGAAAGGAAAAAAGCTGCCAAGTAGGGTTTCAAAAATTAGAAAGATGCCAAGAAAAGTAGAAGACAAATAAAAATAATAAATAATTTAAAAGCTATTTTCAATTAAATACTGTATTTTTAGTGACAGATCCATCCCTAAATTTTTCTTCGTCATCATCGCAGCATTTAAACTCTTTCTTAGTTTGGGTATTTGAAATTGAGCAGAAGCCTAGGAATGGACTGAAATGGAAAAGAGGAGTTAGGGGAATTTCTAAAAGGGGAGGGAAAAAATTAATTCAGATGAAATGCTACTAAGAAAGGTAACAAATGATCAGAAGTAGCCCTTCAAAATGCTAAATTCAACGCCACCTCCTTAAGAAAAGATGCTTCAAAAAAAAAAGGAATGTTCTTCTTCAAAAGTTATTAATGAATGTATCCATGATAACTATGTGTCAGGGACACCAACTATCAAAATGATGCATGTTTTCAGTTTCTTTTCCCTGCTTCATCTATTTTAAATCTGTGTATTCACAGTCTCTGAAATGATCTTGCATTTATTTCCTCTATCCCTCAAAATAGCCAGTCAGCTAAACATTTCTCATTGGAAAACAATAACAGTAATATTATGGTTTGTTTATTATAAGCTTTGGAGATACTTACTGTGGAAGTCCTCGTTTTATTTCTAGTTTCCCAAGTGGATGTACATTTTCATTCTGTATTTCCAGAGAGAACTAGCTCAGAAAGTGAAGATGAAAGTCACTATAACAACCATGTGAATACTTCATTTTCCTGATAATCCCTGTAAAACAAGACAAATATTTGGGTGTCAAGAATTGGGACCATCTTTAAGACTGAGACAGCAGCCTTCAGCCTTCAAAGGCCAAGAAGCCTCCTCTCACATGTTGGTGAGGTGTCTATATTCAACAAGTGTTTTCATTTAAGATTGCAAAATACATTTGATAAGAAAAATCCTGGGATGCTACCATCCTTGGAAGGAAGGAATGGAAGTGATTTAACTTGAAGCCTCTTGTTTCCAAATGAGTAACTTAATGATCTTTCAACTATGGAAATATTTGTTACCATTTCCAATTTCTTATGTTTCTCAGGCTACATTTTAAGTTTAAACTTCTTTTTTTTTCTCTTTTTTTTCTTCTTTTCTTTTTAAGTCAGAAACTAACCAGAGGTTACTCACCTCTGACAACCAAGTTAGATGGAAATCAGATACATAAATTTCAAGTAAGTACAAGTTGTTTCATCTGTGCTTGTCATCAGTTACTCTGCATGTCTGAGTAGATCCCAACACAAAATGCTGGAATGGCAAATCACCTTTTAGAAATAACTTACTCATAACTAGCTAGCTATGTTTCAATGCCTTTCTTTATTCTGATCTGTAAACCTCATAAACTGCAATTGCCTTAATGGCCATTCTGTCCTGGTTGGCACAAACTGAGAAGCACAGAACACAAGATCAGTTCCCAAGAGGGATCTTGCAACACCTCTCATACAGTCAGTACACAGTGGCAGCGAGCCATGTGACATCCAGTAAACTCCCAACTGAAGATAAGAATAAAACAGCTACTTAAAATATTACTATTTATGTGTTCTAGTCTAGACTGATGAAAGAAATCTTTCCTAGTCCACGGGGACGCTGTTTAAATCACTGTTTCTTCTTGCTTCCTTAGCTATTATTTGCTGCCTCTTTGCTAAATACAGTGCTTGAGTGTATCCTGATTTATGTGTGCAACAGGTCAGGACGCTGGCGGCACCACTGACTGTGGCCATAGGAATGTGGAGAGCCGTTAATCACCTTGTTATGAGCAGCATATGTTTGTCAAGTTGCAACACTGAAGTGGCACAGCCAAGCGTCAGACTGTGGTTCTGGGACAAGTCACACAGTGTCTGATTAAGCCACCCGTGATCTTCCCCATCCTAAATGATTGTTCCCATCCTGCTACTGCAACACATCATCTGCTTCCATTCTGACAGGTCAGAAGATTGAATAATCATACAGTTAACCAGGCAACTGAAAATAAGTACTATTTTATATGGATGTTGCTCAGCTCAATTAATTCCTTGAAATCACAGAGTCTTAAGAGTATAACACACCGGAAGGTGTAAAAATGGCAAGTAAAGGAAAATGAAGAACAAGCTGTAGGGGGGAAGGATCAGTCTTACCTTAATTTTGCTTCTGCTGATGTGGATAAAGCTACGCAAAGTAGCTTGAATAAATGTATAAGATGGCTGCTCCAAAAGTAATGTCTCCAATTTTATTATGTTAACCCAATGTCAGAGATGGATGTTGGTGGTACAGCAGTAGAGGTTGAAACTTCTTGCTAATACTCTGTTACATTTTGTTGCCATGTGACAGGTGGAAACAGTGAGGCAGACTGATAAAATGACATCTAACATGGAAGTCCATATGAAGCAAAGGTGTGTCATTGAATTCTTCCATGGGGAAAAATTGAGCAACATGTCACTCAACATTCACTGACATTTATTGAACATTTTTGGGTCTAAATAGTGAATGTTAGCACAGTAAGGCATTGTGTGGTGTGTTTCAGCAACGACATAGTCATAGCAGCTCTGAAACAGTGGTTCACGTCTGCTGGTACAGATTTTTAGTAGCGTGGCATGCAGACTGTTGTTGATCACTGGTGAAAACGCTCACCTTATGGTGGTGACTATGCTGGAAGAAAGTTTTTTGTAGCTGAGAATTTTCTCTATCAAACAATGTTATAGTATTCATTGTATCTGCTGTTGTTTACATGAAAATCAATAGGAGGCATTACTTTCAGAGAGATCTAGGTACTTTGGATTGGGAGAGGAAGTTTCTTCCTCTCTTCTGTCTTTACTCAGCGTTTTTCTCTTTTCTCCTGCACTGGCTGTGTCTTGCAGTTATCCCCACGGGCATGCCAAACTCACAAATGGAGGAGAAATTTAACTCAACCAACTAAACTGGCATTTAATGAGCCAGTAAAACTGAAGTACATAAAGGAGCTATGTTATCAGGGGAGAGGCAATAGAAAGGAGCTGAACACCTTGGGGTAAGCTGTTATGTCAGGACAGGTGATGTACCTTGTCCAAGAGCCTCACTCAGGAGTTAAATCATGCTTACATGATAATAAAGAGATTAGAACACCATTCTATTGGCACATCATAGCAGTGAAAATATAAACTGTGTGTTTCTCAAGGACCAGCATGAATATGCCACATATATAATGGAAAGATATATGGTGTGAGTAATAATTTAAAAAGCAAATTAACCAAGAATTTTCTTATTTTCTGTGACACAAAAAATCTCTCTGATCTATTCGTCTTCTCAAAAATCCCCTTGACTCTTCCCCAGCTAGCTACATTCCTTACTGAATACTCTTCTGAATTTTAGATACAAGGTAGAAGAGCTTTCCTTTCTTCATAAACTGAGTTCCAAGTAGCAGTTGTTACTTGGCTGCAATGAAAACATTCCAAGGCATCCTAGATATTGTGTTCTCAGTACATGTGCAATTCAACCAGTTTCAAAGCCAAAGTTCTTAGAAGTAATTTTTCACCAGGGTAGACAACAATGCACTAGGAACGGGAGATGTGTCTAATTTCTGACAAACTCATAGTCCTTGTCTTTCCCAGGATGTAAATGTCTCTTGTATTCTTCTGTGCTTGTATAGCGTTTGGGGAATTTGAGTTTTATTTTATTTTCAGTGAGATACATTTTTCCTCCTTTGTTTAACATGCAACTCTTGTGCTGGCATTTTGGAACTTCAAAAAACATGTACAAAATTCATTACAAACAATGACAAATAATCTCAGAGACCTGACAAAAAACTTCTCCCAATTAAATCTTAGTCTTATTTCCTAATAGTACAACTGAACTTTAGCAAACTAATCTGGACAATAGACATTACAGTCCACAAAGTTCATACATTTTACCTTCCTAATAATAGCAATGATTAAGGGATGTTGACAAGCTCTTATTTGACAGTGAGACTTGGGAGGTATGTCCTTCCTGAAACAGAGGGACATACCATTAAATTGTAACAATGCTTGCAGTGTCCCAAAGGATGGAGTCAAGGCAAGTGTTAATACAGTTCAACTGCAATGGAAAATGGGTAACTGTGTTTTGGCTTTAAATTACTGTTCATAGTTTTTATTAAGAATAGAGAGTAATTTATGTAATATAGGTTGTGTAAGTCCTCTCTCTTTCTTTCTTCACAAAAATATGTGACACTTGTTTCTCTAGGATATTTTTATCTAGAAAAAAAGAAAGAAGGCCTATAATAAGTATCATGTTAATTAGAATAGCGAGGCATATTTGCAGCACTAAATTACTAACTTTCATTTACTTGGAGTCTAAACATAGAGTGATGCAAATGGAGTGTTCAGTGGAAATTATGGTAGTGAAATTAGAAAGCCACTGTTTTTTATTGGCAACAGTAAATCTTTAGGTATCTAGTCCAAACATTTTACACTTACACTAAGTGTAAGCTGTGTGTGTAGCTGAAATGGGATTCCTAAACCCAACACCACATGGATGGAAGAATGTCCAGAAATCAGTATACCCACAGCAAACACTCCACCTTCCGGGCAAAACAGAGATTAAGTATTGTGAAAGCATTCATATCCTTTAAAAGAAGTAAAAAGGAAGTAGGTGCAGGAAAAGTAGTTGAAGACATAGAAACTTGTAATTGCTTTATTGGTTGCTTGAGCAAGACTGGAGAGAACAGAGTTTAGAGGGCTCATTCTGTCAGTGATAGCTTTCCTTCAGTTATAGCCCATTCCAAACAATTTCATGACCTAAAACTGCTTTAGTAGTGATGAGAAAGGACTCCAAGTGTGTCTACACATTGAGTACGTGTAAAAACATAAGTACGCTGTATTTTCTAACGATACTATGTGATACATGGATCTAATTAGAATTTACCAACACAATTAAATCAATCTAATTTATTTGGAATTACTACTCTCATAATGTCAGTTCCCTAGTTCCATAAAAAGCTTTACTTTTGATGTTGCACTTCTTTATGAAAACAAAACTTTCTACTAAAAATATGCAGCTTTGAAAGGCTTTTAATTTTAAAGGCTGTATATGTGATTTTGTGAATGTGAAATAAAAATTTAGCTGTACAAATGAGAATCAGAAGTCTAAACTGTACTTAAATAGTGATCTTTCCCTCATAGGACAGTATGGCCAGGAGTTCGCTACTGCAATTAGGGAAGCGCAGTAGGGAAACAGATAACTTGGTATGATAAGCATGTTTTGTATCACATTTTACAGATGTTCTCATATCGTAACTGAGTTTATCTCTGCAACTCACACATTCTTTATCTTGTGTCTTTTCTTCCCAGAAAAGTATGTCACTACTGCTTCTGCTACTCAGAGACCTATGCTGCTTAAGTGTTCAAAAGATTTGACTGGTAAGTTGCCTTATATCAAGCATACCATTAAGCCTTCCTTTAAGTGCTTCTTGGACAGACACATTTCCTTTTCCTGCGCACTAGTTCAGTGTACAGGAATTGTTTAGGTATTCAGATATCGTTTGTGCTATTTTAATCAGTATACAGCTTAAAAACAAAACAAAATGAAAAGATGTATTGCTTGTAATGCATATGTTCTGACTTCTGGGAATTAATGTTCTGCTAGTTAAGTGGGTACAGTGTACCCTGTCTGTCAAATTTCAATTCCCTTTTGTCCCTGGAGAACAATAAATCAGGAACATGTAAACCACTTGAGTCATCTAACTGAACTTTCAGCTCATATGCTAAGTTAATCTTTCAGAATCCAATCAAGCAGTAAATGTCTGCATATATTTGTGGTTTAAAATTTAATGAACATGATCGCCTCTGATGCATTGAGGGTTTTGTTTGTTCATCTTTCAAAAAGGGAAAAATACATGGTTGCTATGAAGAATTAAAAGGAAATTACTACAAATTCTTCTTATTTTGCTTATCAGAAATGAAAGTGAGGAAATTCATAGAAATATCTGGATGCGTTTATGTTATTACTATCAAATGTCATTTTCATAAGCAATTATGTAAAGGTCACAAATCAAATGGTTTTAGTATGGAAAAAAAAGAAAATCTTCCTTTTCAGCTCTGAAGTTTCTACACAGAAAGAAATCCTTACTGTATTCTATCTGGAGTTATGCACACTGTTTAAAAGTAAACACAAATTTGCCTAACACATGCATAGACTCAGATGCTGAGGAATTTACACAACTTATTATCAGCTTTAGGAACTATAAAACAAACTCATCTTCAGCACACAAATTGCTAACACATTCAGAGACAAGTGAACATAGGCTCAAATATGATCTGGCTTACATGAATGACCAAAAGAATGCCACACTGAAGTTAATGATTGCAGTGGTGCAAAACTGGGAGAGCTAAGCATAAGAACTGGAATTCCTTTTTGTTCAGTTAAAGTTTTATGCTAGATTTGTAGCTGTTTGTTTTCTCCTCCTTTTTATGGAAATGCCTCTCAGTCATTGTGCATGGGCTCTTTTAACAGCCACATCATTTTGTAATTGCTTCTGGATGATGTACCCTGTTTCAAGTGATCATTTGCATCCTGGATCAATGTTACAAGTGTAATATAATCTCTTATAAATATATATTTTTTTTTACCACTCAAAAATTACTGAATTCTAGTGCCTGTAAAATATATATAGGTCCAATAGGCATTTTGCCTGAGTAAGAAGTTTCTAGAAGTGATACTGATGAAATTGAGAAAAATAAAAATAAAAATAATAAAAAAAAGAAACAAAGAGAAAACACACACAAAAAAACATCCCCCAGAAACAAACAAACAAACAAACAAATCACCAGCTTATTATTAACTTGCTGTTTCATAATAAGTGTTATATAGTATTTTATATAGTACTTTGCTTTTAAAGTGTGTGAAGTTATGCTATCATAGATACCACACTCAATTGCAAGCAGTTCCTGAATAATACTGTGCTAAACTTTGTTGGTATCAGTTTGCAAAGTCCTACAAAGTAGTAATCTTAAAACAGAGATGATATGATATACTCAATACGATCTCCTAGTATGCAGCTGTTTTTATATTGCAAAACACATCTGAAGTTAGGCTGTATTTCCCACAGATATAAATTCTGAGTAAAGAGCATGCTTTGCGAATCAATTGTTTTGACAAAGTCCCTCAAAATTCCTAAATAGTTTCCCCTGCATGTAACTGTTACAATCAAATATAAATTGTTCAAGACTGCACTGCATGGATTTTTTTTAATTATTTTTTATTTTTTTTATGTTTTTGCTAACTGACCTAAAAAAATTGTGCTGAGTGGGATAGCAGTCAGTAGTACAATGCATCGGATATTATTTCATTTATGCAATTATCTTCAATGATGGTATTGTTAGACAACAAGTAATGAATAATACTGGGCCATTCAAACATCTCATATAAACTTCTTGTTACCTTTTTAACAGGGAAATTTACAACTCATTTGTGAATAATATTAATGTTTGCCCAGCATCCTGAAAATTCCATTCTCCTCTTCTGACTCATAGCATTGATGACCCGTGTAAGGAGAAATTGTCTGCATTTTCCAACATTTCACGTTTTCTGTCTTTTTCTTCAGTGTTGACATGGCCAGGATCTGCTAAAAATAAATAAATAAATAACAGGAAAGAAAACTCTTCCTTTGTCTGCATAACAGCTGCAGGAGACAAAAACAACAACAACAAAAAAACCCACCTGAGATATATCTAGCTTATTTTTCAGGTGACCTCATTATGAAAAACAGGAAAGACCCAGACTTCTGTGTTTGTTTTATACAATGTTGTTTGCCTTCACTGGCTCTGTTGGGATTTAGGGACTAACTGTATGACAGGAAGCTCAGGGAAGCAGTCTACATTGTCTGATGCTGTTGTTTTTCTTTTGAGTTCACTAAGTTCATTTCCACTATACTGTTTTTCTACTAGAATGTTTTTGAGTCAGTTTAACTGGCTGGAACTGAGTGTCTTAAAATAATCTGACAGCAAATTTGGTGGTGACTTTATTCTCTCTCTTCCTTTTTTTTATATGCCATAGCCAGTGATCTGAGATAAAGCTACGACTGATGAGATCCTAAGAGGAATTTAAAGGTTTTAACTCAGGTATGCTGAGTAATAGGTAGTTTCAGTAACACAGAGAGAAGTATTATCTTTCAGCTTTCTCAGTGCTTGTAAGTGCATCCAACCCAGGCCCATAAACTTGTGCGCACAGAGTTTTCCTAGATGGCCAGATCATTCTCAACCAAAAGCAAGTCTTCCACTTACCAGATTCTCTCACTTACCTCCAGGGTCTGGGATTCCCCCGGCTATGAACAAAAATTTTCAGTTAGAGAAAGCAATTCTACTTTCCAACACTGATCCATACATTCCTTTTAATTAAAATGCTGGATCATATATTCTTGTGTGCACACATGTACATGTATCTGAAATAAAATAAGTAGTAATAGTATGATACCTTCCATAGACTTTGAATTATTTTGCCAGTGTAACCATGACAAACACAAATGTTAAAGAAAAAATCTGGAGTTTCTGCATAGCATTATTTAAAGTATTGATAATTGTACACATAATTTAATCACTGATAGCCAGATAGTCATCAGGACCCTATTTTATATCCCATCTGAACCTGGAACCAGAGAGTAATCTAATACTGGAACAAAGTGTATAGTGACTTTAAGAAAATATTTCAACTCTAAGTTAGTACAGCATTAATTCAGATGAACACCCACTGTAGAGGAAAGTTCAGCTGCCCAAATTAGCCAAAGATGTTCTATAATGTTGGGCTTCTTCAGGATGTCTGAGATATTTATGCCAGATAGATGTGACAAGAGTTTGCTGGAGTATCTGCAACTTTCTGGATTAGCGGATGGCAGCTGGCAGGATATAATAGCTTATCTAAAATTGACATTATATGCTTTTGTGTTTCGATAATTGAATTGTGTCCAGAAGCCAATGTAACATATACTACCTAATACCATGACTTTATTGCTAAACTTTGTTGGTATCAGCTTGCAAAGTCCTACAATGGATTTTTATTTTTTTTATTTTTTTGCTAACTGACTTTGAAAAATTGTGCTGAGTGGGATAGCAGTCAGTAGTACAATGCATTGGATATTATTTCATTTATGCAATTATCTTCAATGATGGTATTGTTAGACAACAAGTAATCGTTATTCACTGTAAACATAATAACTAAATCAGAAATGCTGTGGAATAACTATTTTTACCATATGCTGTTGTGTAGCATGATTTCATTTCTAATTCTCCTTTTAGATTTAGATTTAGATTTTCAGAGATCCACTGTATGTATATATGTAGAGAGAGAGTGTATACATATGGTGGACCTCTAAGCATTACTCATTTACTCCTTCTCTCCAAAGTAAAGCGACTTCTGCTGTTTGAGGTTGTCTGCTGTAAGTTATATTAACAAGCGAAGAAGAGTACAAAATGCTAGACACACTCTTTGCCAAACATTTAAGTTACAATCTGGAAGCTCAACATGTTTTAACCCATCTAAAATCCTGCACATATTGTAGGGTTACTATTATGACTTTTTATTTTATTTTATTTCATTTTTATTCTTTTTTATTACTCTTCTGTTAGACCAAGAATTATTCAAGGGAAGAGAAAGTATAACGTTCTTCATTCTTTGAAAATCAGAGTTGGAAGTGATATAAGTTGGGAAAAAAGAACATAAATGGCTAATTAATTATCAAATACAGTGAGAAGGGGGAGGGAGAGGGGGAGGGGAGGGGAAGGAGATGGAGGGGGGAGGGGAGGAGAAGGGAGGGGAGGAACTGCATAAACGCTCTGTCCACCATCACTGACAAGATTCTAGCACTCACTATAAGTAGTTAAAACCTGTTGCTGACTGTTTCCTTCCTTATCAACACCATTATATCAGCAAAGAGCATACAACAAGCAGTCAGGACTTAGCTGGTGAAGAGATAAATGATGTGACAGATATAAATGGTGCTTTCCCTTGGCAGTGCCACTTGGAAAGAAAGCAAGAATTATTATGTGTTTAGTAAACAGTAAGAAGAAGGGCTATCCTCATGCAAGCTTATCATCTGAATTCTGTAACTCATTTTACTCTGGATGTAATCTTCTTTAATTAGTAATAACCAAATAAATGAAGTATTTTTCCTCTTGCATTTATCCACAGAAGATTAGAAAGGGTTACTTCAGTTGTAACAACCAAGTGCTGTTACAGCAGAAAGAAGCAAAATGAAGCAGTCAAGAAATCCAGTACTTTGCATTTTCCATTATTTTTATTTATTTTTATGTAATAGATATATTTAATAAATATTTTTCTTTCTCTCTAGAATGACTAGACCTTAAAATGTATTGAATTTATACATTCAAATTAGGTATGCTGAAGGGTAAAAGATAGTTAACATTGGTGTTGGAAGAAATAGATCAGAAGGCCTTTATCAGCTGCTTGCTATTCTTACAATGGCACTGACAGTGATTAAAAACATTTCTCTGGTTTTGGGTGTCAGCCTAGCACACACTGCTAATAATGAGCAGACAATCCACAGTTTTATATTTTAAAAAGTTTCCTGTCAAAAACCAGATTTCCTTTCCAGCACAATTTCATTCATTTTACAAGTCCTGCAGCTGTAGCCAGACTTAGCTGCTCTTTGAACAATCCTTAACACAAATGTGTTACCGTTTGTCCACAGCAGTGATTTGAATGCATGCAGTTCTGATCAATTATATTTGAATCATTTACTCATAGGATTACAGGCTTAATTGGAGAACAAATACAAGGCAAAATGAACTACTGCTTAATGCCCCGGGAGATTGTTTTTCTGAATGTGTAACAGACTGATCTTGTGTATACAAATATGGCAAGACAATGAGAATAAAAATCAAAGGGATGTTGCCATCAAGTTGTGAAACCATCCAGGAAGTGCAGAACTTATGTTCAAAGTTCATGAAAATGTAACAGATGGTGTCTATCAAAGGAGTAACTCTGTTTACGGTTACAAGAAATATCTTAAACAAAAGCTGGCATTTGGCTAAACTTGCTAGATTAATATCTTGTTACAATCCAGATGTGGGTTTGCAAAGTATTTCTTGAGGTCTGTTAAGTTTTGGGGACATTCTTGGCTGAATATTGTCTGCTCAAGAGGGCCCTTAATGATTTCAAATGGAAACCATGAAAAATTTGAATGTGTTTCATAAGATCTGGGCAATAGCAGGCAAAATAAGATAAATTTGGGCTGTTGTCTTTGTGTTTCCGAGGGTCACTTGAACTAGAACTATTCTTAGTTTCCTGTAGTGCTATAACAAAGCACCAATTAACTAGTCTAGACATGCCTACTCCAAAAAACTCAGGTATATCCAAGTAGGGCGCACTGCCGCATGGCACACTGACAGGCTCAGTCCCAGTGATGTGATGCTGTGCTATATGACCTCAGGATTTGATCTGGTTAACATTTAGGTAGCCTGAAATGCAGGAGAGTCTGACAGCAGCTGGCCACAACAACATGAAATTTGTTTCTGATGTCCATTAGGATTATGGAGATGCAAGGTAGTTACTGCATAGCTGCGGAAAATGCAGTTTTACCTGAATTCCTGAACACTGAACCTTTGTTGTTTCCCTTTCCACTGCCTGATTTCTCAGGCAAGACCAGTTCCATCAGCCTGCTTTATAAATATGACCTTATTTTTACTTTAGATTCTGCAGGGTGATTCATAGTCTGTATTGGTACTGCGTGCTAGAAGGGATGCTTAATTACTGATAAGCACTGCCAATACTTCTATAATACAAGCACATATTATTTGTACACCTAACTGACAATAATTTCATTCTTCCTTGGCTGCATGAAAAGAAAATTAAAATAAATGATAGCTGTATTTTGACTTGTTACCTACTCTGGACCCCAAAATACAAACTGTAGATTAATAGAGTGTTTCAACTATGCTTTATATTATCAAGCATTTTCATGAACACAATGACCAAAAGATAAATAACCAGTCTGAAAAATCCTGAGGATATACAGGAAGCAGCATGGTAGCCAAGAGGTGGTCAGCACCCCAAGGAAAGATTAGGGTAGGAGATGAAGAGGGGAGGAGAGCAAAATCTCCTTAGGGAGCAGTCAAATAACCAAAATCCAGACACTTACCTGCCACTAGGTCTCTACATGACTCCAAGCCCACAAAATGTTATGGCAGTGAAAGACCTTTCCATATCTTTGGGGGCTTGAAAGCAGGTCTGCAGTGGGGAAGGTCAAACGTGTGCTTTGGAATTAGAGGCTGATGCCCAGAAAGGTTCAGCATTTATATGGGGAGCTTTTACAAGAACTTCAAAGTAATGGCAGAGGGTAAGGGGAAATATGTGGGTAAGGACTTCAGTGTAGGGAGCAGAAATAAAGAAGGGAGTTTTGAATAAAATGTATTTGTACAGTAACTCTCTTTGCCTCTTCCTCACCAAATCTATATCATCTTGCTTGGGAGTAGAAGAGAACTACTTAAAACATCATACACTGCAGTTTTCATGTGTATTCCACAAATCTTTATGTCGAATCATCCCTTAACAAAGTTAACAAAAAAATCAGATCATTACTTTTCAGAGAGGTACACCTTAGAAAGTTAGTAAACATTTCTAAGTCATAATCAAAATTTAGCAGTGATTCATACTATATCATCCTAACTTAAGTCAGCACTTTGTCCAGCTATGAAAATAAGGATTTTAATTAAAGCATCCTGCTGCATGTGAAACTATCTTCTCCTTAGTAACAATGTAAAATAGTAGCCTAGTTTTGAAACAATGCTCTGTCAAGATTTTTATTTTACATCCTCCTTCACCATCTCCTCCTCTCCAGGTACTTGTGAAGAAAGCTTTGGAAATCTTCACCTTGAAAACAAATGTACTTAGTTCCATTGTGAAAATTATTTCTCTGTGTATTAAAATCTCCCTTCTTCATAATGTTTGCACACACATCCTTCCCAAGTTCTTTCAACTTTTAGTAATCTGTAAGATGTTCAGCTACACAGAAAACAAATTGTTAAAATACTGCTCCCTGCATTTAAAAGTGTGTGTTATCACTCTTAGAAAATAAATGGAATTATTTGTAGGCTTGGTAGTCTATGGAGATATGAAACATGTTAGCCAGATTTGCTCCTGTCTCCTGTCTTTTTTTCTCCTACTTTACATGGTTCTGCAGCAGCTGGACACTGAGCTAAGGTTTTTCCCAGTGTCTGGGCTACTTTCCAAGTAGGTTCTTTGAACAGATGTTCCCACTGAATTTTACCAAGAGCTGTTTTCCTTGTGCCTAGAACCTGCCATATGCTTACAGAAAAACACACTTTGTTTCTAGGGGAGCTGCCTTTTATAATGAGATTCAGCTAAAGCTACAAGAGAAAAGTTCAAAATTCAAATAACTCTTTAGTTATCCAAGACTTGTTTTCTTAGCCAAGTACAAGTAAGTTATCGAAACCACACATTTTCCTGTCTGTTAATGGTGCCACTTTTTTTAGTGCAAGAGCAATAATTTCCTTCTTGTGACAATAATTTCAGCATCATTTTCTAGTTCTCAGATTTTACTCTAAGTATTGATTCAGGATATTCTTTGTTTCTGATGAGGATGTTCAGGTGTTAGATAAAAATGAGAATTTATTGATAGTGTGTACACCTGAATCTTATGGAATTCCAGTGATGAAGAAAACTTCTGCATTGGCTTAGCCAGATACAAAGTTTACAGGCAACTTATTTAACAAAGTTTGATTCCCTTCCAAAGAACACAAACATTGAATTCCTGTGTTAGGAATCCAGTTTCTTGGGTACTTGGCCTCAGAGTAAATCTACATGTCTGGGTACAGACAGTATAAGTCCACTCTGCCTTCAATCTGTGCCAGACTGCCATGACAGAACAGTGTTAAGCCTGAGCTAATAAGCTTAATTAGAGAACTGATAGCTTAATTCATACTTAAATGCCATTATACAGTTTCGAGACGAGCACACCAAAAAAAAAAAAAAAAAAAAAGGGAATATGTGTAGTAATCTGCACCAAGACATGAAGATGTGCTCTGAAAAACTGCCCCAGCAAAACTTTCCTATTTATCTTCCACTCAGTTCCCCAACATGTAATACTCCAGCACTGTGTATGAGCTAAGAATTTTTTATGAAGGTATGTAGAAATTAAATTCATTAAAAAATTCAGACATTTATTGAAGATCTGCTCATTTTATATTTCCTTGGACTTTTTTCTTTTTTCAGTGCTGGGAAACACAGTTGCCTAAAAAATTACTGTAATTCAGTTCTAAAGAAGAAAATTAATTAAATCAAAAGGATGCATGGATATCACAGACAATAAAAAATAATTTGAACTAATATTTTGTAGTAGTAGACTCACAAGAGAATTTATCTTGTATTTACTCAGAAGAAATACAGTGGACCAGAATTTGTAGCATATCCATTTTAAAACATTGTTTATATATATGATAGAACTCCAAAAAGGAAAAAATGACACTATTTTCAAAAGGATCATATTCTTGTCCTAATCCCTCTCAACAGAACAACTAGGAGGAAACTCCAGTAGGAAATGTCATCACAGACAACGAATGTTTCAGATATTTTTTTAAATTCTACAATCTATTTCCCTTGACAAAAATCACCACATTACTTTCCAGTTTGCACGAGTATTTTAGTAGAATAAGTCAATAATGATTAGGGTGGTGTGTATGAACCGGAAATTTATAGAAGTATTTAACAGTCTTTTAAAAGTACTTTCACAGCAGTCAACTTTTCTTTATTATGATTCACTGTCTGACCTCTATTCTGCATCTTACGGTAGCACTGAAGTGTTACTGGAATAACTCTATTTAGCACTGTTCCCACTTGTTGGTGTTTGTCAGAATCAGATCTCTGATCCATTAGAAAAGATAAATAAATAAGTAAGTAAAAGCCTGTCACTCATTTCAATATCATTACTTGTAATAAACAGCAAGAGCATTTTCTTTTCCTTGAGTTTTCTGTGTACTATGCACATTAATCTCTACCACATTTGATTTTGAAGGAGTTTACAAATACAAACTAACAGGACCCATTACTTTTGCTCTATTATTACAGTGACTATTTAGGAACACAGACTTTCACTCTTACAAAAACAGGCATTAATGAAAGTTCTGACTTCGTAAAGAAACCAAAGGAAAACATTAATGTTCTCAGTGATTCATCGATACTTATCCAAAAAGAGTGACAGCAAGGATATTCATCCTCATTAAGCCACTTTTTGTCTTCATACATTTACACATCACAAATTTAAAGCCCATTAGCCAAATTGCTGCACTGCTATCCGTGAAATTCAAAATTAGACAAATATACCAAGAAATGTCTGAATTTTCTGCATATGTCACGTGCCTCTGAGCCAACATAATTAATTTCTGTAGTATACTTTTAGACAATGAATGTGGCATGTAGCCATGAAGAAGTTATGATTTCATATCATTTTTCTCTTCTTCATAAAAAATGTGTATCCCATTTTTTGAAGAGAGATTACCTCATCAAAAGTATTTCATACTTATATATATATATATACATATACATAAATGATGAGGTCTAGAGTGTTCACTGCCATTACAACCATTTGTGATTCTCTCATTGTGTTAAAACAGTGCAACACACAGAGCTCACAACATCGGGCAATTTGGAAGGGCAGACAAAATTCACAAAGCTGGTTCAGATCTCATTATCCTTTATTTCTTATTAACTTCAAAATCTTTATTTTTCTTAACTAGATGATATACAAAAATGTGTAAAAAAAAACAGATGGTGGGAGATGTTTCCAATTTGAAGTGGAGCATCCATTATATATGTCAGAAAAACATTTTCTATTGTTGAAATAAGAACACTTTGACAACATATAAGTGGCTTGAGTTACAACTTACAAGGGAAATACTGTGCAACAGCGTCTAAAAGTGATTTAAATTAAAAAAAAAATACATCTGTGTAGTGACTACAAATAAATGTCACTCTTCATTTATCAGTTATTCATTAGTCATTAATATGTAAAATAATCTAGTGATTATGATTTGGTTCTCTCTAAGTCTAAATCTAAAATTCTAATTAGTTTCCTTTCCCTTTTTTCGATAACTTTGAGTATCTGAATCCTTTTCTAAACATTATTTTTTCCCTTAAAAATCTTTCCCCACAACTACCATCACCCCACATGGCATAGTATCCACAAGAAGTATTCTTCTGGGAATAAAAACCCTCCTGAGGTTCTGAAGGAGAATATAGAGAAACATTCGGGTTGAAATCACTATTAAGAAAATTCCAGTGCTTACATATGGTAAGAGGAAATCAGGAAAATAACCACAATCTGTTGTAAAGGGCAATTTAAATTTTTGCAGAACAATACCTTTCCTGCAACTATAAAAATATTTCAATATTAATTGTCCCATTCAGGAAACAAGGTCTTTTCTAAGTCTTATGAAACAAATAATCTCATCTGGAAAATGGGAGCACTGCCTGTTTAGGATAACAGAGTTTTAAAGAATTCGTATTAGCAAATTGTGATAATCTTCAAGGAGAAAATTTTATTTATACCAATAGCTTCAAATGGAAATCTTATCAGAAATAGAAAAACATTACAGAAAGTGCTGAGTATATCATGTATTTATTCTGAGTGACATACTTGTAGAAGTTCAATCAAGAATGATTAAAATATTCTATTTTTTCTGCATTTTGTAGATTTTAGTACTTAAATATGCTGCCATAGAAAAAGGAATTATAGGAAAAAAAACTGGTTTAAGATATGCAATGAAGAAAATCTACAAGTTGGAGACCTGGAAAATAAAAGGAAAGGCGTTACCTATCTTCCTTACGTAAAGCCTCTTGATATGTGCTGCTATTTATAACACCCTTGTGCAGTTTTTATTGATTAGTTTGTATAGCAAAATGATAGACACTTCTCTCACATACACATTTTCGTTAGTGACAATGATTGTCTGTGAATATCAAATAATAAAGAGCAGGATGTGATTATGAGTTGCCAATTTTGATTTGTGGAACACAGCACATTTGCATACTCTGAATAATACCATGAGATCTAAATAAAGAAAATAAATAATAGAAAAAAACTTGTGTAGCTATTAATAAGTGTTATTTTAATAAATGAAATAGATGTTTCTTACATTTGTTGGCTTTTCCATTTGTCTTCTTTTCATATTTTAATTCATTTAGTTCAAAAGCGTTAGATATCCATGCCTACCAGATAACCCTACTAAAATCTACACAGAAAATGTAGCTTCTTTTCTTCTGTCACATGAAGAATGATACAAACAAGTATAGTTTAAGATAACCTGTCTTTTGACCTCAAAATTGTAGAAAGACAAGTACTTTCTGTTACAGCAAGAAAGAACTGTATTTTGTTGAAAACTGTTCACAGCAGTGTAAAGTGAAAATAGAGTGCAAATTGAAGAAAAAAAAAAAAAAAAAAAGGTAGGAAGAGGATAGGAAGAGTGTAGAGTGACTGCATACAGGGTGTATGACCAGAATTTGGTTTTATGGTTTTAAAACAAGTGCATATACCATTCTGGTGCATAGACAAGCTTCAACCCTAACAAAAAAACAAAAAAAACAAAAAAACATATGAACTATCTTACCATACTGTGACGTTTTGGTCACAGTATTTGTATTATCTTTCCAGAGTTGCCACATTTTCCTTCTCCACAGAATATCGCTATCTATTTTTTGTTGTGCTTATACCTTCTTTTTAGTTACATATCTGTCATGAGTGGGTGGCTGTCAGTGCATGTGGGAGAGCACTTGATTACATCAGGAATTCTTCTTGCTTCATGAGTGAGAGGAGTGAAGGAAAAACTCCCACTGACACACATTCTTCAGCATCTTTAAATAGATTTACCAATGCCAAAGAGTAGAAAATCTGGATACCTACAATCTGAGGGCCTACTCACGACTTTCACACCCACCCACATCCACATCTGCACTCAGAAAGAAGCCACCCACCTGCGCTTCCACAACTGCTCCAGGGAGTCTTTCCTCCATCCAAAGACCATGAAGAAAGACAAAATCCTTCAGTAAAAGCAGCCACCATGATACATTAAGATTACATTACCCACTAGTTTCATAGTGATTTGAAAATAAATAAATAAATAAGCAAAATAATGGAGAAATTGAACACAGGGAAGTCCCATTCCTTATTCTCAGGAAACTTTTCTTAAAAATAAACAGAACCTCAGAGACAACTTTAACATGAACAAGTGGCACCATGTTTAGTGGGTAATCATATAGTTTTATGTATTTTCTATGACACAAGTGGTATATCTTCTTTTCTATATGCCCAAAACTATCACTGGGTTTATAGATACTAAAGGAACCATATCAGGAAAGAGTAGATGAGTTAATATCATTATTATGATGTCATTAGAAAGTGAGAGGATAGTGGAATAATGTCAGTAAAGATCTTCAGAGACTGCATCCAGCTGCCATTATGACATATCATAATTACCATCCTCAAAACGATAGATCTTGTGAGATGCTGTTAGGTATTGTTCTGGAAATGTAACTATTTTTTTTCTATTGCTTCATAATTATTCTAAGAACCACAAAGCTGTTTGCAGTTAAACCATTATAGCCATCAAATGCCATCAGGTTTTTTTATTATTATTATTATTTTATTTTTTATTTTGCTCTGAAAGCAATCTAAGTGCTAAGAAAAGTGAGGAAACCTTGATGCACCATGTTTTCTAAAGGATGGTTTATTATGAACAGAAATATGTGCTAAGCTACAACTATGTGAATAAGCATATCACCCAATGCTTTGACTACTGAAGTACATCAGACAGTGTGGTCAGCAAGTTGAGGAAGGTACTCTAGAAAGAGTCCAGTGGAGGGCCACAAAAGTAATTAGGGGCCTGGGGCATCTCCTTCATGAGGAAATGCTGAGAGACCTGGAACTGTACAGTCTGGAGAAACAAAGATAGAGAGGGGAAATATCTGAAGTGGATAGTCAAATAGATATCTGAAGTGGGAGTCAAATGGGTGGGGTCAGACTATTTTCACTGGTGCTCAGTGACATGAAAAAGGGCAAAGGACACAAACTGGAATACAGGAAGTTCCATATGAACATGAGGAAGAACTTCTTTACTGTGAGGGTGACAGCGCACTGGAACAAGCTGCCCAGAGAGGCTGTGGAGTCTCCTTCTCTGGAGATATTCAAGACCTGCTTGGACAATTTCCTGTCCAACCTACTGTAGGAAACCTGCTTTAACAGGCGGGGTTGGTCTAGATGATGTCTAGAGATCCCCTCCTGCCCCTGAAATTCTGTGATTCCACAGTGTATTACAATGACAACTGCTAATTTTTATTTATTAATTCTACTAATAAATTAGATCAGTTAGGACTGATCATGGTAATTGTGGTAATTTCACCCAGCTAAACTAAAAAATGCCTTGCCAAAGGCATTATTTGTAACACCAAAAGTTTACATGCTTTCAAGTGGACGCTAGTCAAGTTCATTGAATAGACAAATTTGGAAAACTCATAAATATAGAAAGAATGTCTCATTCAGGATCTGCCTGAGTCTAACTGTGAGAGTCTCTAACGCAGTACTCAGTAAGTGTTCGTATAAGACAAAGCTTTTCTTCTGTTCTGATCTAAACTTACTGCTCACTGTTGAAGATATCTAAAATCCTGTTCCCACCTCCACAACTACTTAATGTCATTCTACTCATGTTTTCTGCATTAATATTCGATTTTTATGTTGTATCTTCCAAGAGTTTTTCAGCATAAGAGAACCCAAAAATGAAGTTCTGGTTACTGTTTTATATGCATAGTTTTTATTAGTTTTATAAGAGGCTTTGTGATTTTGCTTTGTTTATTCTGCTGTTAGATGTTTTGATGAGTTTCACAACACATGTTCATTTTATTCTTTTTTTTTTTTCATATAAAGCTTTACATAACAAGCTCTCAGCTTTCAAGACTGATGATTTTACCACTGTCAATGAGTTGTTACGTAAAATCCTTGCAGAATTAATTTACAAAAGAATTTTCTTTTGTCTCCATGAGTCATGTTATTACTAATAAACAATTCTTATCGTGCAGTACAAGGTATTCATCCATTTGTCCATCATATAAGAAAGTCAGGTTTAAAAGGAAGATAGATGGTAATTGCCTTTATACAGTGGCTCTTATCACAGTATGAGTAGTCCACTTAGAAGATACTTAATGGGACCAATTAATCTAGTTTTAATAATCCAGAAGCTAGATATCTACTCTAAATTTAGGCTCCTTCTGCATAATAAGGGAAAGAAGATATCTGTTTTGAAAGACAGATTCATCCTTACTATCTCTGGAAATATCTATTTCTGTAATCTAAAAGGAGACTAGATGTCTAATTTAGACTAGATGCCTAACTTTAGAAGGCTACAAGTTAAATGAGACAAATGCTCCGATAGATTAGTTTATTAAAATATGATCTTTATTAATTTAAATTGAAGGACATTCCATTTTCTTTAGTTGTGCATTAGACTCTACTCATTTTGGAACTTCTGAATCTTTTCTTATACATGATTGTACAAAAAGTCACTCAAAATAGAGTCTTTCTCTCTCACCTTCCAATAGTAACAGTAGCAGGAAAACTAATGAAGGGAATCTTGCAAACACAAAATGCTAGTGATGAGGACACCCCAGTATTTAATTGCAAATGATTTAGTTGAGTTTAGAAATATTTTTAGGTAGTTTTATCTTGATATGTATATATTTTCTCATCATGGTTCTTTCATATCAGGAATTCTGAGGATAAAACATTTATAACATTATTAAAACAATATTAATGATTAAATTAAGTAAGAAAACTGTATCAGAAATTTGGTTTAACGTTTAAGTTATCATGTATTTCAAAAGTCTGACTTCTCTTTTTGGAAAAGTTACTGCTTAGAATTATATTGACTCTGATCAGGATAAAAATAGTATCAAATGAGAATGAGATATGCTTTTATTTGTTATATGACATGAAGCTAGGAATACTTTTTATTGTTAATGTTTAATCTTTTCATATTGTTTCTAATTTACTATTCATATTTGATTTTACAAAATAGATTAAGATGCTTATTAGTTGAAATATTGTACATGATATTGAGATATTATACCTGATATATAATGATATAACCGCATGTGTGTCCTATTCCAGAGTCTTTCTGCTCTCCAAAACTTTCCCTAGTCCATTTCCCCAAGGAAGCTTTAGGTAATTCTCTATAAAGCAGGCAAAATATAGTGAGTATTGCAACATTACGACTAACAATACTTAACATGCATCATTGAATTTTTCATGTTTTGAGTTAGCTTGGCCCTACATTTAATAAAATTGTCCTGTACATCAACAATACTGTTTAATGTAGCACATTGCTTCAAACGAAACTTTTGTCTTGAAACTTATCATGATAGAGCACAAATGAAAATTTTAGTCCTCTTTTTCTTAACTTTACTCAGATTCTATAGGAGATCTGCTGCATTAAGGCATGGAACAGTCATTACTTCTGATGTATAATTCAAACTTAATTTTAATATAGTTACCAATAGTACTGAATACAGCTTTAAGATAGGCCTCGCTTAAATATAAAACTGAGATTTACATCAAAGGTCCTTTACATATTTAGCAGATTTAGTAATACAGCTTCTGCAAGAGAGTCTTAAGAAGGGTTATTGGTGGACACGACAAGGTTAAAATCAATTCCCAATCCAACCTAACTGGAGTTTCAGGTGGGCACTTTCACTCATATGATAGTATATTACCCAGCAGGAAGTTTGCTGCCTGTTTCCAACATGGTTTTTGTATGTGCTGTATGCGGATTGTCTGCACTTAGTCTCCAGGATCCAACCATGCTCATTGAACAAATTAAAATGCATAGGTTTTAGAAGCCTCCTGCCCAGATAAAGAATTCAACTTCTGCTGCTCATCTGCGGTGTGATTGATGAAATATTATTGTGTAGGCTAGCCATGACAAAATGATTTAGAAAACAATAATAGTGTCTAAATATTAATGATGCTGACATTCATGTTAACATTTCTGAATCATAGGATCATTGGACTTTGTTGCTTCCATTTGAAGATGCATAGGTAGGATTATAGAATCTATTTTGTGGGTGGAAGGATTTTCCTGTAGGAAAGGTAGCTGAAAGCCTCTTTGATTATTCTGATGAGATATTTGTGTTCTGAACTTTACTCCACTTGCTTTAGGTATTTACATGTATCTTCTAGACACATCCTACAAAAACACTTGTGTCTTCTTTCTGTATTTGTTTGTAACAATGATTGAAGAATCATTTCCATTTGTTTAACAAAGACCTTGACAATAAGTCTATTTATTTAGTTATTCATAGAATTGTTTCTAGAGTACTTTCAGGTTGAAAGGATTTACACTTTTCACAGCAAACATCATTGAGAGGAAAATCTCATATTCAAATTAATAAAATTAGGGAAGTAAGTGAACAGATGGAGGAGCAGATTTATTACCTAGAAGTATATATGTTAATGCTAAGAGTATATGCTTTATGCATACACACTGCTCTGTATATCCTTGCAGATTGAGTTAGAGGATTCTTTGAATCCTACAATTCTATTTATGTATTTAATGCAGTGGAGTTTGTTCATAGTATTCTTGGACAACTGGGAATTGATAGTATTAGTTGTCGTGCTTCAAGTATAAATCTTTTACAGTGGCCTATGTGAGAATTATTTGGGTAGTAAACTTTATACTTAAAAACCTTTAGCTATATTTTAATGCTATTGTCCAGAGTTCTGGCTATCATACTACAGTTCTAATCCTAGCAGCAAGGGAAAAATACATAAATTAGAAAGAAGTCAAAGTCATAATAATTACATCTTCTTTGTTTACTCTTCATGTATACCTTTTTCCCCCTCTCCCACTCCCCCAGCCCCCCCCAAAACATCATAAGTTTATAAGAGTAGGAGACAAGGCAAAATGAATCTTAATCAGTATCCGCTTATGTACTTGCCTGACTGTAAAAAGAATTACTTGTTCTATATACTTATAGATTTCTTTTTCATAAAATTGTCATTATTTACAGCAAAACAGTAACATTAAATACTGAAGTCTGACCCTAAAGGTAGCAGTCAAGACCTTGGGAAGCTTTTCATCCTGAAGAAGTAGTACGCTCTGCTCATGCCCAGGACTGTAATCAACATTGACAAGGAAATTCAACAGTCAAATAAAGAAACCTCAGGTTGTGTATCCATGAGTGAACTAGATCAGTAAGTTTCCATCACATATTAGGGAGATTAGAGAAACAGTCAGCTGTCCATCTATTATTCCATCAGCTGAATAGATCTCCAAGCTCTCTTGATAATATTGACAATATTTTAACAGGAGATACAACACCATTAGCTCGAATGTGAGATATCCCATCCGGGACTGTAGTGGCAAAATTGATGTAAAACCTTACAGTTTTGGCTAAAAAATTGTGTAAACTGATCTGGCAAGCCTTTCACAAAACACTGCTTACGGAAAGAAAAGTAAGAAACATTCACATACAATTCAGAATGTGTTCAGGATTCTACATTACCAGGTTTGAAGCAAATCACCCTTCTGCTTTGAAGAGTTATGCCAGCATATCTATACCCATGGAAAGGCTGCTGTAGCAGATCTGAGTTTTCAGGTGAGACTGATAAAAAGTGGAGATCTCATGCTTGGACACTGTTCCAAAGTAGCACACTTCTGGCTTGTGTTCAGCTTTCATTCACCAGACCTCCAGGTCATTCTCTGCAGGGCTGCTAGAACTGAATTCATCTTCCAGTCTGCACACATATTTGAGACTGCCCCAACCCAAGTACAACGCCTTGTACTTAGCCTTGCTAATACTCATTTTGGTTGTGTGGGCCCACTTCTCACACTTACAAGGTACAGAACTTCTCAAGCTGAAGGTAAAAGACAAGTGTTGAGACACAGCTGTCTTGTACCTTTTTCCAGTTACTTGTTAAAGTGCATTTGCATTGTAGTTTTCAACCAGTGGAGAAAGGGCTGATCTGGAATACCATTTAAAAATACCACTCTCAATCATGTGAGATATCTTATTATTTTCAGTACTGTGATAAAGGATTATATATAAGATCCAGACACTTTCTAGTCATGATATACCTTACTCCTTGCCAGGGTATCAGTCAGCTAAATTGAATTTATCTGATTTGGAGGGAGACTTAAACAAGTATGAACATGTTTAAGAATCCAAATACTTGACATATGAAATCTCATCAATATTTTTTGGATGGATTTCTCTGGGAAGGTATTAATACAGAGATTCAGATCTAATAATAATAATAATAATAATAATAATAATAATAATAATAATAAATTTTCAAAAAGTTATTACAGGAGGAAAAGCAAAAAGATGGAAAGCATCACTTAAAGCGCAAAAAATTCTGAAATATTTTTTGTTTGATCAATGTCTTTTCTGACATGAGTATGAGAGAGTAAATATTTTTGTTCTATGTTAAAATATTGCTGCAAAGTTCAGAAAGCAATAACCTCATTCATTACTGTGAAAAACATGTACATTTGATCACAGTTAGATATATATTCCTGAACATGAGCCGACAGTATGCCCAGGTGGCCAAAAGGGCCAGCGCCATCCTGGCCTGCATTAGAAATAGTGTGGCCAGCAGGAGCAGGGAGGTGATCATCCCCCTGTACTCAGCACTGGTGAGGCCGCACCTTGAGTACTGTGTTCAGTTTTGGGCCCCTCACTACAGGAAAGACATTGAGGCCCTGGAGCGTGTCCAGAGAAGGGCAACAAAACTGGTGAGGGGTCTGGAGCACAAGTCCTATGAGGAGCGGCTGAGGGAGCTGGGATTGTTTAGTTTGGAGAAGAGGAGGCTCAGGGGAGACCTCATTGCACCCTACAACTTCCTGAAGAGAGATTGTGGTGAAGAGGGGTTTGGCCTCTTCTCCCAGGCAACGAACAGGACCCGGGGAAATGGCCGCAAGTTGTACCAGAAGAGGTTTAGGTTAGACTTAAGGAAGAACTTTTTCTCTCAGAGAGTGGTCAGGCACTGGAATGGCCTGCCCAGGGAGGTGGTGGAGTCGCCATCCCTGGCAGTGTTCAAGAGGCGTCTGGACGAGGAGCTGCGAGATCTGGTTTAGTGCTTGTGGTAGCAGTGGCAGTGTGAAGACGGTTGCACTAGATGATCTTATAGGTCGTTTCCAACCTTGTGATTCTATGATTCTATGATATATTAAAAAAACAAAAACAAAAACAAAAAAACCCTAACATCAAATCCAGGCATTAATTTAACAATTAACAAAGACTTGTTTTGTTAGGGACAATTTAGTTGCCACAGTACATTATTCCTGGTTAGTCAGATTAATTGAGAAAAAATCCATTCTGAATGATATGTACACTCACAGCATTACGTAAATATTCAACCTGAGGTAACATTTGATTTGCAATAATTGATCTAGTTTGATCTTTTATCAGCAACTCTTCACCGTGATATAAAATTACCTTATGGAGGGACTTTCACATGTTTTTATAGAACAAGGGAATTCATACCTGTGGCAGGCAGTAATCCTTCCTGATTTACAAATCATTACTAAATCTTCAGTTTTCTCACAAAAATTAGTATTCCTAGGTTTTAAAATCTGTCACAGAATGTTGTGTAGTACACACTAGAGTTTACAGTAAACACAACTAGGGGCACATTATGCTTTTGATGATGCATGTAATTACTATACCACAATGGTAATGTGAGTTACATACATATTTTAAGCATCTTTCTTCTACTGTTCTACACAGTTCTTCCCTTCAGGAAGAATTCAAATTCCTGGTAGAAATATATCTTCTTAAAATGAAGAGCAGCAATTTGGAAACAAAGCTTGTGACAATATTCTATCATTTTTTATTACTAGTATTAGCACAAATTACTGAGCTTCTTCACAACACTGCCCTCATTCTACAGACTCGCAGGATCCTTTTGCATTGTTAATGAAAGTTATCAGAATCAACCATGGCACACATAAAGAAATAGAATCTAAGATTAGATTTGGCTGTGAGGGGTATCAATGGTTATCTAGTTGCAACCCTGTGCCATGGGCAGGATTGCCACCCACAAGATCAGTTTCAAATATACCATGGAGTTTACATAAGTACTTAGCGTGCATCATTAAAAATATTTCCAGAGCAGGTCAATGCATGTATATATATACATATATATAGTACTTGTATGAACACATACATTATGTACAAAAAATATTTTTTAAAAAATCATAGGAGAGTAAAAGCTTATTGCTACTCCTAGGTCACAGAAGTTTGTTTCTATGGGCTATTTGGTGCATTGCTTTTTTTGTTTGTTTGCTTGTTTTTGTTTTTTCTTATAATAACATAATTCTCACAGATTTTTATATTAGTGTTACTTCAAAAAATCTTTCTCAGTATTCTTAAATTCTATGCATGTAACTCAGGCTTAAGCTGGGGCCAGAGAACTAAGCATTCAAGAATATTCTCACCATCACCCAGTCTGAGTAGGAAAAACATAATTTGGGAAATCATTGTCAGGGATGAATAAATACCAGCAACTCTGACATCATAAATGATCTTCAACTTCTGCTCTGGCTTTCAGGGACCCATAAAAGATGTTTATATTGTAAATTAGAATGGTAGCACTGTCTCTTCCCTATGAAAGACATTTTTTCTGAGCTTAGAACTTAATCAAACAAGTATGATCTGTACCACAATTTTCTCATCCAGGAAATCTGTTTCATGCTAAGCATTACTTTCTAAATATCATCTGGTATGTTTCTAACATTTCTAAAAACAAAGTAAAAGGAAAATATAATTTATGGCTAAAATTTTCTGGTACATTTTATTTTATTCACTTGAGCAAATCTATCTCCTTTAGCACCTTGGTGCTTTGAAGCATCTTCTTGCTGTATTAGTGATCTATATTTAAAGGAGATACTTGTTGTCCCTCTGCAAAGAAACCAAATCCAGCCAAACTGTAACCCTTTGGAAGATGTTGATATTTGACTGTTTTTAGCAATGGGCAAGTGATTAACTCTAGGCTCAGTCATTCTCATGAGCTTCTACTTCCATTCTCAGAGAATCCAGTCCATAATATATGGTGCAGTTCATAAGTACATTTCTTCCAAGACTAATTCCATGTAAAGTGCTTCAAAGCAAAATAGAAAAGGGAAAGAGTGTAAGTATATTTATTAAGACAACAATGCTGTAAGAATAGTAGGTGGAGGCCAAGAGACTGAGATTACAGCGGCTTGAATGAGCCTTTAAACTGCAGCCAGAGACCAGCCTAAATGTGGCTTGGTAAAAACTGGGGAACGGATAAGAAAAATACAAAGCAGTAAGAACATGTGGGGAGAGAGAAGGGAGTGAAGACTGAAAACTGAGCATAAGGGTAAATAATGTACTGGGAAACAGCTGGAGGAAATGGGAGAAGGTTCCTCATGGTTTCTAATGTGTCAATGTAAGATTACACTGATAACAAAAAAAAACATGAAGTCATGATACACTGTATCTTCCTGGCATGAATCAAAGAGACTTACAAAAAATATATATAATAATAATAAAAAGAAAATAAAAGTCTTGTGATCTCTAGCTTACTGTGGATACTCCCCTCTTGGCCAGATTCATTCATTCATTCATTCATTCATTCATTCATTCATTCATTCAATCAATCATTCATTTAAGAAACCAGAAAAAAATTGTTTTTTCTCTTCACACAGACTCAAATTTTATCTTTTTGTTGT
Organism: Chrysolophus pictus; assembly: GCA_037305975.1. Classification (NCBI taxonomy): domain Eukaryota; kingdom Metazoa; phylum Chordata; class Aves; order Galliformes; family Phasianidae; genus Chrysolophus; species Chrysolophus pictus. The sequence continues at coordinate 176,801,447 of CM074576.1, read as the reverse complement.
TGTTCTGACTTGAATTTATGTTCTACCCATCTATGGAGCCCTCTCAGATATATAAAGAGATAATATTCACATTCATTCTGATCTTTAAAAAACGGCCCTGAATGCAGGGTGATGTTTTCTGAGGAATTATTATCCTCCATGTCTCCTTCTAAGTGTATCCTATATATTTTAAACACTGATTTGATTTTATTTCATGATGCTCCTGACACCCTTTTAATAATAACTTCTACAATTTCTTTTAAGAAGACATGGGTTAAGAAAGGCATCACCAGGCGTGCCAATCATTTCTGTATGTCTTGTGTTAAAAGCAGAAGGCAGCACTGTATTACTAATAAGTAATCTCTTTCCCTGTGCCTCACAAATATACATGCATAATGTTATTTCTAATAACTGCTTCACAGCCATCTGCTATAAATCGGGAATGATAATAAAATAATTACAGAAATGCAGCAAGAGATTGCCCTTGACATTTCATCTCCTCTTCACACTTTCTGAAACTGTAATAGAGCCAGCCTGAAAAGTATTCCCATTATGATTTTTAAGTGTCATAATACGAGAACAGAACTTCAAACTGAGTGTTGGGACTTTGTTCTCATCCTTGAATACACAGACAGACCCCCTGACAGATGTGCACAAATGCACAACATACATGAAGAAATATTTTTCTGTTTTTTTTAAATGCTTGGAAAAAAATGATTGGAAAGAAAATGCTCAGAAAATTATATTTAATGTCAGAAACTGGGTCTTCTCTGCTGATGGAGGTCATGGAGTAGATTGTAATTGAAATGTTTGGTGTTGTTATATGCGTAAGACAGTCATAAGACTCTTTGAAACCAGAAGTCTTCCATTTGTAATTGACTACACCAGAAATGGTATTTCTTCCTCTGTTCTGCTTCTCCTAACACCCCTTCAGAGAACCTGAAACATCTAAAAGACTTTTATAAACATTCTTTCACCACATTATGTTAAGCAACTCTGACATTCTGAAGTCATCTACCTCCATGCATACTGTTTTTGAAGGATACAGAGGTAGATAGTATTTTTATATGTAGGCAAAATTGACACATTGGTATGCAAACAAATCCAATTTACAGCAGTAAGTAAAAAATCATGCCCTTTCTGACTCAAAGCAGCATAACTGATGCCTATCTGGAGGAGGTTCCACTCTGAATCATCCTGGGTGGTGTCTGTTTGTAGGCATTGTAGGAGCAAATCCAGTTGATAAGAGGAGGATGCCATTTTTACTGTGCCAAATTCTGTTCACACGTATTAAAAGCAGAGAGAAAGCCAGTACAAAATGGGAAAGATTCAGTGAAATATGTCATTTATTCCTCCCTTACTGTAGTTCAAGGCTGAGTCCTACACAAACTGTTGACATTAAACATCTATTTGCCTTTCTTTCTCATGACTGCTGTCAATAGCATCAGCTACCTGCTCTATCACGTTTTTAGTTGCAACAGTCATGCCACAAATTTTGCATTACTTTGTCCTTTTCACCAAAAGCCTACTATTTACTGTGTGTGCTATCCACTAAGCTAACAGCTTGCGAGGGGTTTAGGTGAGCAGTTAGCTTGTTTACTGCATTGATGTATGTAAAAAAGAAAACTGGTATAAACTGGTATAAACTGGTAGAAGAATTTAGCTATTCTGTGTCCTAAACAAAGAGACTGGCTATAAATATAAGTGTTATGAAAGTTATTGCCATAGGTATTGAAGATATAAAAGAGAGGATGAGAATATGAAGCTTAATAACACTGACACCTGCTAAACTTTTTTTTCACTCTGCATATTTACATCCTCATACTCCCACAAGTTCATATATCAACAAGAGCAGGTAAGATGTTAATTCATTAAAGACTCTGTTTATGGCCACTCTACAACTAGAAAGGGAATATTTCTACATGAACCTTTAGGTTATGCCTGTAACTACACACCCAGTTAATACTCAGCCACATGACTGTTTTCAAATGTACAACTTCCAGCTTTCCTCCTCCTTCTTCCAGAAGGATCTTTGCAAAACTTTTAGAGGAAAAGAAGTTAAAAAATAAATTTTCTCTACATAGATCTTCACTTCTTTCAGGTTTAGGTTGGATATCAGGAAAAACTTCTTTACAGAAAGGGTAGGTAAGCACTGGAATAGACTCCCCAGGGAGATGGTTGAGTAACCATCCCTGGCTGTTGTTAAAAACAGTTTGGATGTGGTGCTCAGGAACATGATTTAGTGGAGGGTTGTTAGAGTTAGGGTAGTATGGTTAGATTGCGTGTGGACTCAATGATCTTTATCATCTCTTCCAACCTGAGCAGTGCTGATTTTGTGATTCTATATTGAGCTTCTGAGAAACAAGAAAGATACTCTGGTGCTCTATAAAGGTCCTGCTGCTCTTGTAAGTCATGGGGACATGTCAGTATAAACTGAAAATTAAAAGTATAAATCAGTTATTAGCTTTTATCTATATGCTTTATGTACTTACAGATGCAGAGAAAAAGTATCCTTAGAGACTTTCATTTTCAGCAGATTATCTATTTTTTGCATTTTTCAACCTAGAAGTGATGAATAGACTATAATAAACGAGAAAATACCAGTAAACAGCAACAAAAAATGAACAGCAACAACAAAACAGTTCCTGTTAGTGTTTCTTAGTACTGACCTGAATCACATGTCCTTCAAAACAGAAAACAGTTTGCATTTATTGTGAATGTATTTTGATTTGTTTAGAAATCTGTATCAGAGGAGTTAAAATCAAATGGAGTAGGATCAAAGAAACGCAAAACGTATTAGTTGTTCTGGATGTAAATGCTCACTGCTAAACTTTGCTACAGATGCAGTAAGTACTTAACACTTTCCTTACTGCATTAGCACTCAGGATAGTATCTCCATCTACAAAAGAATGAATTCTTGGCATGGTTTGGTGTACTCTTTCAATTCAGAGGACTACAGAGGAGATATTTTAAAAGGTAGGGGTTTTTGTAATCTACTTTTTTTTCCAGTTTTTATTACATGCCTTCCAATGTTACTTTCAAAGACTCCACTGATGCTAATGTTCTCTGCCTCTAGATAGAGATATCCTGCACAGCCTATCAACTCACTGAAACCTATTTTGTCAAATTGCACCCAAAGGAGGCAGTGAAGTTTTTGCATCATAGCTTTTGCATGATATATACTGACCCCTATTCCTCCTTGAAGAAGCTATATTAATCAATAAATCAATCAGCCATGCACTAAAATGCTGATAAATAATGAATTTTAAATTACCTTGGTTAAAACTCTGTTATATGAAATGTATCTAAATGTACCTTAAATAATTTTACTGACAGATTTCAGATCTGTTAAGATTCATCCCAGAAGCAAGGAAAAGAGAAAAAGAGAGTTGAGTTGCTAAGCTAATTTTGAAAGGAAATAATCTCTCTACAGGGCCCCTCCTGTCATATAAATAAAATGTAATACATTTAAATTGTAGATCAAGAAAAGGCTATTATACCTGTACAAAATGCATTAACTAACAAATGAGAAAACGTTTGCAAAAGAATATTAATCAGAACATCAGGTCAAGCCTACTTCAAGAAACCTGGGGAAAGTATACTGAGTTTTCCTGTGCTCAGATGACTAATTTGTTCTTCTCAAGAAGATGATTAAAATTGCAAGCAGTATTTTTATTAAAAGATGAAAACTTCAGCAAATAGATAAATTGAGGAATAGCAGTGTTTTTAAGTGTGAGAATTCATAGGGCTCTGACAGTTCTGGGTATGATGATTTTCCTCCCTTTAAATAATTTTTATTACTTTAAACCCTCATTAGGCATCAAGGTTTAACTTAAGCTGATGCGAGCTGTTTGTATTGCTTATGTTTGCTGCCATAGCTGCTTCCTACCACTCACCTGATTCCCAGCACTTCCCCAACTCTCCCTCATGATACGGCATGACCCCTCAGTTCTGCCTTGTGATGTTTCTCATTCTCTGCCTCTCCATTGGGCTCCCATGGTTTTGCTAACACTTCTGTTTTGGCTCTTAGAAAGATGCAAACAACCCTGCTAGCAGGGAAGAATCAGCAGTCAGGAAATCCCTCAGAAGCCTCTCATATCAGTCACACATCACCATGGGAGTTTCTTGCTTTGCTTTGTTTTTGTTTTTCCTTTTTTATTTTCTTAAAAACAAAAATAAAATAAAACTTTTTTGTGTGTCTTATCATTTGCATCTCAATTTTGGATGCAATTTGACAGTGTTCAGAGCAAACAGTAACCTTGGGATTATTCACAGAGTTAATTAGCCAAAATATCTGTACGTTGTTACAAAACTCATCAATTTTTAAAAATTCCCCCAAAGTACAATTACAAAAACCAGTTGTTTTTAGCACTCCTTAAGTATCTTTTCCAGTTCTTTCCACCAGGAGTCAATAGATTCTTCTGTCCCTCAAATGAGCACACTCTGCAGCAGACCTGCATTTGTCCTTAGATGCTAGGCTTATACCAGAAACTTAACAAGAAAATCAACAGCTCCATTACTATGAGAAATGAGTCTGTCATTTTGAAACAGTTTAGGGTCAACAACAGGAGAACTGCAGGGAATAAGTGTAACATCACACAGAGCATAACAGAGCAGAAACATGCTGATCCAAACATGAGCTGCTCCTCAGCAGACTTTTCTCCAGTCCTCTACCTGAGGTACATGGTATGACGTTCAGAATTTTCAGGTTGTGGTACTGAGATCATTGTGTTAGAAGCCATGTTGACAAAAAAAAAACCAAATGCTTATGTGCCTTCAGATCTTAGGACTATCCACAAATGAAGATGGTTTCTTTTTGAAGAGCAGCTAAGAATTGCTGTCAGAGGTATTGGGAGGACAGGGAGGCACAGAGACAAAGTCAGCAGGGAGCCCGTGTTTATCCTTCTAATTCCTATGAGGAGATGGCAGTTAGCATGGAGCAGGAGACAAGCAAGTGAGTGAGCCCCGAAAGTGGCAGTAAAAAAAAATGTTTTCTAAGAGATCCAGAAAATACTAGGTGGTGTTTGTGCAACAAAGGAATTTGCTGAAAGGATAAGAGAGAGCAACACAGGAAGAATGTATCTACGTGCCAGGTGGAGGATGGAGATTTGTATTCGTGTATTTTTATTCATAATTTATTCATTTACTGACTCATTCAAATTTTGTTTATGCAAATATTTGCCTCACTCCTACTAAGATTTAAATATTAGAAATATTTATTTTCTTAGAATGGAGAATGTATAGAGAAAATACGGGCATTTCTTTCTTGAGATGGGTGACAGTGAATGCTCCTTACAGCATATAACATAATCTTCGTTATCAGGAACTAGCACGTTGCATAGTAATGTGATTTTTCAGGTAATTCTGTCTGACTGGTCCCTTCTCCAGCAGACAAGTTTATCCAAAGTACCTTATATCTTGCATCTTATATAGCATCTAGCTATTGGAATTCATCTACTGGAATTGCACCCAGCATAGTTTCTCTTCATGTTCATTCTCATAATTTCTCCAGCAACTTTTTACTATTTTGTCGTGTACTATGCCTCCCTGTTGGCCTATATATCTTTCAAGGATACTTACACAGAACTTTAATTAATTCCCTATTCATTTGAAGTAAGACATTCATTTAAATAATTGGCAAGCATTCAAAATTTATCCATTTTGTTGCCATTATAATTTTGTAGTTAATATTTTTTTTGTAAATTCAAATTATTATTACTTATTAATTTATTTTCTTATATCTTCCTGTTTGTCTATAAAGTTAAAATCAACTGCAAGTAACTGTAGCCAATGTGATCACTCTGTCAGGTTCTGGTTCCCACTGTGTGTCTAACTAAGGAAGAAAGGAAAAAAAAAAAAAAGAAAAGAAAAGAAAAACAAATGATTGCAAATTAGAAGAGCAAAATAAATTAGTATAAGAAATGAATAGGAAAAAAAAAAACTGTGACAAGGAGAAGTATGTCTTTTTTGTGAGCAAGTTCTATCCAGATACTTCATAACTTAAGTGACCAATTAAAACAGGTAAACAAACCATACTTCTTCCAAGTTAAAACATTGTATTTTTCAAGACAAAGAATTCTAGTTGAAAATCAGTGTGTAAAATTTAGAGATAAGGATGTGGTGTGGAACCATGTCAAAGACCTTTCATAAGTCCAGGTAGATGACATCAGTTGGCCTTCACTTGTCTACCAATGCCATCACTCCATCACAGAAGGAAAGCCACTAGAATGACATGGCACAATCTGCCCTTGATGAAGCCATTCTGACTGTCTTGTTTAACAGATTGATTCAGGCATAATTTCCCTTGATGAATTTATGTTTAGTACTCCTGACAACCTCCTTTCCTTTAACCTGCTTGGAGATAATACTCAGAATAAGTTGTTCCATCATCCTTCTAGGGACAGAAATGAGACTGGCTGGCGTGTAGTTTTCCAGCTCCTCCTACTTGCCCTTTTTGAAAACTGGATTGATTTTGGCTTTCCTCTAGTCCTCAGCTACCTCTCCTGTTCTCCATGACCTTTCAGATGATAAAGAATGTCTTGACAATCCAGTTAGTTGACAACTGCAGTCCTTCTTTTGCCCACTGAAACTTTTACTCCACTGTAAAAGGCCACAAGGTTGGCATCAACTTCTCTTAATGAAACCATGCTGGTTGTCAAGAACCACCTCCTCTTGCGTATGCCTTAGCACAACTTCCAAGAGGATCTGCTCAATTATATTCCCAGGCACAGAGGTGAGGCTCATCAGCTTGTAGTTTCCTGGCTCTTTCTTTGTACCCTTTTTTAAAATGAAAGTCCTAGCAGCATATTTCATAGGCATAAAGGGGTCTTCAAGGGCATCAAGCCATTGTCATTCTTGTTCCAAATTTACATATCTGCTTCAAAAAGCAAACTTCAAGACATGTTTTAATGAAAGAGAAGTAATATAGGGAGCAGACTGCCTACTTCCCAGCAGTACTAATCAAACTGTTAGGATACTGTAATTACGTACAGTATTCTAGTATACAAGTACTCTCTGAGTTAGCCTAAGTTTGTCACACAGCACTGCATTGTATTAGATAGACATATGCCTAATTGTATGTTTTAGGAAATAGTTTATCTCTGATCTCAATGTCATCTTAACAAGTTCAAGTTTTACGTAGATAATGTTTCCCGATGCCAAATTAGGAGAGTTATACACATAAATACTAAGTCAGAGGAAACCTTCATACAGTTCCCAAACAAAATCCCTGTCTCTGTAAAAGCTAAATCAGTAGAGATTTGCCAGAGATTTTGTAGAGCAAAGTTAAATGAGTAGAGAAATGCAGACCTTGTTTATTTTTTGGACAGAGTAAAAGGACAGGCATGCAATTTGTAAACAGAACCTCTTTCTTGGATGGCCTACTTCTTTCTGGGATTAGAAATTAGTCTGTTCAGACTGCCATATATCTGTCTTAAAAGGCACTGTGTCAGTTTGTCTCGAATTATCATTCCTGTATTTGCAATGATTAGTATGGGTGAGACGTAAGACCCAAAACACATTTAAGTCTGGATCCTATAGTTAAATAAATGCTAGCCACTAAGGAAATAGCAAATCTTATTTCTACTAAGTACTGAACCCCAAAGGATCTGTGGTGTTTTGAAAGGCAGAGGCAGAGCCCTGTGCTATAACACTGCATAACTGCCTTTGCGCACTCAGTAATACTTTTCACTGTGTTCAGCCAGCTGACAACACAGAAAGTGGATAGTCTATAAATGAATAGATTTAAATAAAGCCCAAACGGTTTGGAAATTTACTTCACTTGATGGGGCAAACATTGTGGTTGGAGCCAGATAGGTTGAAATTATGCTGGTGTTGAGGAATATTGACAGCTTTCCAATTTCTTACAAAAGACAAAAAAACACATTTTTCCTAGTGCTTTTTTTTTGCTTTAGAGTAAAAGTACTAAAGAGTACTAACCCAAAGGTCATGCTCACAGTTTGAAGTAAAATGGGCTTAAGATAATATTTGTGATAAACAGTCTTTAAACTCTGAGTTGGATGAAAGGAATAGAGCAAATAGTCAAATATTTCAGAGAACTTATATCAAAGTAAGATACACCCAGTATTTTTACTTAAATTTATTTAGCTTTGGAAAGGAAGTCAGAACAGAATCACAGAATCACAGAATGGCCAGGGTTGGAAGGGACTTCAAAGATCATGAATCTCCAACCCTCCTGCCACAGGCAGGGCCACCAACCTCCCCATTTAATACTAGATCATAGAATCATAGAATCATAGAATCATAGAATCATAGAATCACAAGGTTGGAAACGACCTATAAGATCATCTAGTGCAACCGTCTTCACACTGCCACTGCTACCACAAGCTAATAAGCCATATCTCGCAGCTCCTCGTCCAGACGCCTCTTGAACACTGCCAGAGATGGCGACTCCACCACCTCCCTTGGCAGGCCATTCCAGTGCCTGACCACTCTCTGAGAGAAAAAGTTCTTCCTTAAGTCTAACCTAAACCTCTTCTGGTACAACTTGCAGCCATTTCCCCGGGTCCTGTTCGTTGCCTGGGAGAAGAGGCCAAACCCCTCTTCACCACAATCTCTCTTCAGGAAGTTGTAGGGTGCAATGAGGTCTCCCCTGAGCCTCCTCTTCTCCAAACTAAACAATCCCAGCTCCCTCAGCCGCTCCTCATAGGACTTGTGCTCCAGACCCCTCACCAGTTTCGTTGCCCTTCTCTGGACATGCTCCAGGGCCTCAATGTCTTTTCTGTAGTGAGGGGCCCAAAACTGAACACAGTACTCGAGGTGCGGCCTCACCAGTGCTGAGTACAGGGGGATGACCTCTGCTCCTGCTCCTGCTGGCCACACTATTTCTAATGCAGGCCAGGATGGCGCTGGCCCTTTTGGCCACCTGGGCACATTGTTGGCTCATGTTCAGCCAAGCATCAACCAACACCCCAGGTCCCTTTCCTCTTCACGATCATTCAGCCACTTGTCCCGAAGTTTATAGCACTGCATGGGGTTGTTGTGGCGAAAATGCAGGACCCGGCACTTGGCCTTGTTGAACCTCATTCCATTCACCTCAGCCCAGCGATCCAGCTTATCTAAGTCCCTCTGAAGGGCCTCCCTACCCTCAGGCAGATCAACACCACCTCCCAGCTTGGTGTCATCTGCAAACTTACTGAGGGTACACTCAATCCCCTCGTCTAGGTCATCAATAAAGATATTAAACAAGAAGACCGACCCCTGGGGAACACCACTTGAAACAGGTCGCCAGCTGGACTTCACTCCATTAACCACCACCCATTGAGCACGGCCCTCTAGCCAGTTTCTTACTCAAAGGAGTGTGTACCTGTCCAGGCCACGGGCAGCCAATTTCCCCAGAAGAAGCCTGTGAGAGACCGTGTCAAAGGCTTTGGTGAAGTCTAGGTAGTCTACATCAACAGCCTTTCCCTCATCTACCAGTCTGGTCACCCAGTCGTAGAAGGAGATGAGGTTGGTCAAGCACAACCTGCCTTTCATGAACCCATGCTGGCTGGGCCTGATCCCCTGGTCACCACGCACATGCCGTGCGATCTCCCCCAAATGATTTGCTCCATTACTTTCCCTGGTACCGAGGTCAGGCTGACAGGCCTGTAGTTCCCCAGATCCTCCTTACGGCCCTCCTTGAAGATGGGAGTCACATCAGCAAGCCTCCAATCCTCTGGGACCTCTCCAGTTAACCAGGAGCGCTGACAGATGGTCAAGAGCGGCTCAGCAATCACCCTCGCCAGCTCCCTCAGTACCCAAGGGTGTAGGCCATCCGGTCCCATGGACTTGTGACAGTATAGATGGAGGAGGAGTTCTCTGACTGTCTCCACCTGAATTGCTGGGGGTGCTTTCTGAGTAGCACCCCCGACTTCCACATCAGGGCATAAAATGCCCAGAGGATAACTGGTCTGGCTATTAAAGGCACATGTAAAGAAGGCATTGAGGACCTCAGCCTTCTCCTTGTCCTCAGTGGTCACATTTCCTGCTGCATCAAGTAAAGGATGAGAATTATCCTTGGTTCTTCTTTTGCTATTGATATATTTATAAGAGGATTTTTTATTGTCTTTTACTGTAGTGGCCGATCTGAGTTCAAGTTGGGCTTTTGCCTTCCTAATGTCCTCCCTGCATACCTTAGCTACTTCCTTGTAATCTCCCCAACTAGCCTGTCCCTTCTTCCAGAGGACATAGACTCTCTTTTTCTCCCTAAATCTCAACAGTAGTTCCCAGCTCATCCAGACCGGTCATCTACCCCTGCAGCTCACCTTACAACACTCAGGGACAGTCTGTTCTTGTGCCCTTAAGATTTCTGTCTTGAGGAGTGTCCAGGCTTCCTGGACCCCTTTACCCTTAAGAAGTGACTCCCAAGGGACTCGTGCTACAAGCGCCCTGAACAGATCAAAGTCCGCCCTCTGGAAGTTCAAGAAAGTAGTTTTGTTGGTCACTCTTTTGACACCCCCAAGAATAGAGAATTGTACAGTTCCATGGTCGCTCTGCCCAAGATGGTCCGCAACCTTCACTTCTCCCACCAGTCCTTCTCTGTGAGCGAAGATCAGGTCTAGCAGGGAACCGCCCCTAGTAGGCTCTCCTACCAGTTGCATAAGGAAGCTATCCTCCATGCACTCTAAAAACCTCCTGGACTGCTTCCTCTGTGCTGTATTATACTTCCAACATATGTCAGGGAAGTTGAAGTCTCCCATGAGAACAAGTGCTGGCGATCACGTGACTTCCGCGAGCTGCTCATAGAAAGCTTCATCCAACTCTTCATCCTGGTTAGGTGGTCTATAGCAGACCCCCACCAAGATGTCGCCACTACAAGCCTTCCCCCTGATCCTTACCCGTAGACACTCAACTCTGTCATTACGAAACCCAAGCTCTTCAACATCAAAACTGTCTTTGATATAAAGGGCCACACCACCACCCTTCTTTCCTCGTCTATCCCTTCTGAAGAGCTTGTAACCATCTATCACAGCACTCCTGTCATGGGAGTGGTCCCACCAAAATCAGTTAATACTAGACCAGGCTGCCCAGTGCCCCATCCAATCTGGCCTTGAACACCTCCAGGGATGGGGCATCCACAACCAGGCTCCCTGGGCAGCCTGTTCCAGTACCTCACCACTCTCTCTGTACAGAACTTCCCCCTGACATCCAACCTAAATCTCCCCTCCCTCAACTTAAAACCATTTCCCCTCATCCTGCAGTTATCAACTTTTTCAAAGAGTTCATTCCCCTCCTCTTTGTAGGCTCCCTTTAGGTACTGAAAGGCTGCAATGAGGTCACCCCGCAGCCTTCTTTCCTCCAGGCTGAACAAGCCCAGCTCCTTCAGCCTGTCTTCATAGGGGAGGTGCTCCAGTCCCCTGATCATCTTCGTGGCTCTCCTCTGGACCCTCTCCAACAGCTTCCTGTTTTTTTTGTACTGGGGACTCCACACTTGGATGCAGTATTCCAGATGGGGCCTCACAAGAGCAGAGTAGAGGGGGACAATCACCTCCCTGTCCCTGCTGGCCACCCCTCTTCTGATGGAGCCCAGGATACCATTTGCCTTCCCAGCCGCAAGGGCACACTGCTGGCTCATGTTAAGTTTTTCATCTATCAAGACCCCCAGGTCCTTCTCCCCAGGGCTGCTCTCAAGGACCGCTCCTTCCAGTCTGTATAAATGCCTGGAATTCCTCTGGCCCAAGTGCAAAACTCTGCACTTTGCCGTGTTGAACCTCATTAGGTTCACCCAGGCCCACCTTTCTAGCCTCTCGAGGTCCCTCTGAATGGCATCCCTTCCTTCCACTGTGTCAACTGCACTACTCAGCTTGGTGTTGTCAGCAAACTTGCTGAGGGTGCACTTGATTCTGTCATCGATGTCATTGATAAAGATGTTAAAGAGCACCGGTCCCAAGACAGACCCCTGGGAGATGCCACTCGTTACTGGCCTCCATCTGGACATACATCCATTGATGACCACTCTCTGTCTGCAGCCTTTCAACCAGTTTCTTATCCATCGAGTGGTCCACCCATCAAATCCACATCCCTCCAATTTGGAGATAAGGATGTGGTGGGGGACCATGTCAAAGGCCTTGCTCAAGTTCAGGTAAATGACATTGATTGCCCTTCCTTTGTCCACTGATGCTGAACGATGACTAATACAAAAGCATAAGGTTTAAAAATATATTTCTCTTGAAGGAGAATGACAAACAGTGAGGAGTTAGAATTTGTGCAGTGAAGGACTGTGTCAATTATAACCAAAGTATATGTAAATGCTATGGTGAAATAAAAAAAAATGGATGTGAGCCTAATCTAAACTTTAAATCAATCTTTATCCTAATGCAAATCCTCTCTTAAACTGTGAAAACATCCCTGAGTTTGTAAGTGCTTTAGATAAGTTTTTCTGTTCAGGTAGGACTGAAATGCAACATTAAAGTTAAGCAAATCTAAACCAGCATCTCATGGAAAAAGTCAATCATTAACTTTCTGAAGGCTATCTCTTTTCTTCTACTCAGTCACTGTAGATAGAGAATCATTGACAATCAGAGATATGGACCAAGAAGTGGTAGAAACTATTCTAGGGCAAACATTTCACATAATATGTGCTAGAAAGATGAGAGAAAAGCCATTAATCCTTTCCTGACACAATGAAATGAAAGAAATTGGTTTGGATTATCATATCTAGTTACAAAATATTAACAGGGGAAGAGATAAGAACAAAACAAACAAACAAAAAAACCCTAAAAATCTCTGAATTTTTTTCTCCAGTAGTGATACCAAAAAAGGGATTTTACAGAAACTTTTATTCATCTGTCAGTTTTTACTAATAGTCCAGAGATGAGTGGACTTGGGGATGTGCCAAGAAGCCTTTTCCATAGACTACATATCATTATGACTAGTTTGCTTTGTATATTTCAGAGAGTAATTCACAGCTCCAGTATTAGAAATTAGAGGATCTGAAAAGTCTATAAGATATTTTGACTTGATCATTAGTCTAGAGAAATATTTTCTGTGGTTCACCTTCTAGAGAAATAGCATCATATAATTTTTCTTTGTCTGTTTTGCTGTATCTTGTCCTTTTAATTGTTGCTGGTGCATATCTGCAGTGTGTTTGTGAATATTTTGTTTACTATTGTTTTCACTAGGGTTGAATGCTGTTATTTGTTTGCTTTTCTGGACAAAACAAATATGTTCTCTGCAGCACATGTTGGCATATCCCGAGTAACATTGACTTCTGTTTGTAGAGAGTGATATAGTGCAACATTCATTACCATTGTAGCTGCAGCTGATCAGCATTGGCCAAAAGCTGCTGCTTCCCATTGACCACCTTACCATTCAAATCCCGGCCTGGGGTCTAAAGTGCAGGAAACATGTGAAGTTGCTGGAACAGATCTGGAGGAGAGCCAGAAAGATTATCAGAGAGCTGGAGCATCTCTCCTCTGAAGAAAGTTTGAGGGAGTTGGGCTAGTTAAGCTTGGAGAAGAGAAGGCTCTGGGGAAACCTCATTGTGGCTTTCCAGAGCCTGAGGGGAGCTTGTAAACAGGAGGGACATCAACCTTGCACACGGTCTAATAGTGATAGGAAAAGGGGAAATGGTTTTAAACTTAAAGAGGGGAGATTTAGATTAAATAGTAGGAGGAAATTTTTTACTGAGAGGGCAGTGAGGAACTGGAACAGGAAGCTCAGAAAAGCACTGGATGCTCCATCTCTACAGATGCTCCAGATCAGGTTGGATGGGGCCCTGGGCAGCCTGATCTGGTGAGTGACAACCTGTCCATGGCATTGGGTTGGAACTAGATGGTCTTTAAGGTCCCTTCCAACCCAAGCCTTTCTATGATTTTGTACAGACTGTGTCCACTGGGACCATACAGATAGTCTTCTAAAGAAAGACGTAACAATCATTTTGGTCGGTGTATGAGGAGAGTAAATCTCACTCTGGAAGTCTGAGACATTTTGTGGATCCCCAGTGTTCCATTGTTCATCAGTACAAACTCTGGTACTGCTGTTCACAAAGCATGTAGTCTGCAAACATTGTGTCAAGATGTAAACCATCAAGTATAATACTGGTTCACAATTAAAGCATCTGCTGCTTTCATTAGTCCTTCATTGATGCTTAGTAATCAGTTATCTGACAGCTGAGGAGAAGTCTGTATTCTGAAACCAGAGGTACTAGTGTAGATAATTAATCATGTTAACATCAAGTGATGAGTTTCACTTTTCTAAGAGTTCTATGACATCATATACCTATGCATTCAGTAAGAAGGGAATGATATTCTAATTAAACAAACAACAACAAAAAAAAAACCCACACAAATACTAAAAAGTTAGAAACATCTTGGAATAATAGCCTCAGTAAACATCTAATTCAGCCCATTCTCCACATGCATTGGGCAAGTCTGCATCCAATTAACTAGTAGGATTAATATAAATAAATATTTGTTTTCATAAAACCTTATATTTGATTTCCCACATTGCAGTCTGTTAACCCTTAGCAGAAAAGCCTTTTAAGCTCAGTTTCCAATCTTCTGTTTGATAAATTAGTGCATATTCCATGAATGCATGAATTATTATTTTTTCAAATAGTTATGTTGCTGGGCAGTAATTGAGTAAATTTATTTTTATACATTTAAATAGATCTTGTTGGAATTTATGTTGATTTTTAAAGTTTAATCATTCAGAATTATTATAACAGTGATGCATTCAGGAATGGCACGGCAGTGTAACTTGATGTGATCTATCACTGAGAACTTTAAATCCTTTGAAGCTTTGATTTGATTTCATACTGATAAAAGGCATCTTCATAATCTAATAACTGAGCTGTAGTTATAGCTGTGATATTATCTGTTCTGTATCATGCAGGATAAGATTAACCACGATACAAGACAAGAAATCAAGTTTTATATTTTATTTTACATTACGTGACCTCTGTCTTCATTTTTATTGAAGATTCCTCCAGAATGGACTTCTAAATATTTTAATGTAAATTGAAATATATAATGAAAACTTCAAGGGAATGCTCACCTTTCTTATTTTTTTTAGTTGCACATTGTAGATGAGAATCGGATCACAGTGGATCTTCAGGTCTTTGTGTTACGCAGAAAAATGACAGCGGGAGAAAATTACAATACACTGCTTATCCTCAACATCTCAGAGGAAACAAGGCAGTCTTGGAGAGATGAGAGTTCCATGGCTTCAAATCCCCAGAGGAAGGAACTGAATCAGTAAAATCTTGGTGCACAGAAACTCTGACTTGATAGTAAAATATGGACACAGTTGTATCCTCATTCCAAAAGGAAAATATTTAGCAAGTAAAGACTCTTTTGGAAATAATATGAAAAAATCTAAATAATGTTTTTCAGAATATTTACTTTCATCAAATATTATGCTATGTTATATGCAATTTCCTTGATGAAACTTACCTACATTGTAATTTTAAAATATTTTTTCCTCTAGACTAAAGGGAATAACATCCAAAGATCCTATTTTAGTAAGAACTGTACTGGATTTGGTTTATTGGAGACCACAGAGCACTGAACTCTTCTACAATTTACTCTTCATTTGACATCCACTTTATTAAATTACTACAGTAGTATCCCATCCTGTTTTCAGAGGAAACAGTAGAGACTGTCTCCTTTCAGGTACAGTTTTTCGTTTTCTGCATCCAAATACTTCTATAAATGAGTCCTAGCAATTCAAAACCAAAGAATTTAACAGTCATGGAATTTTTTTCACTCAGTTAAAATGTTGACTTTGAATACTGTTTTTTTAACTTTTGAAATTGTGAATACATTTTACACTAGCTAGTATGACGGCCCTTTAAGAATAACCTTTGCCAAGTTTTGTCCTTTACAACTCACACTCTACCACACAGGTCTGTAAATGCACTTAATTATTGAATGGCATTATTCCGGCTATTTCTGTTCTCTCAAATTGAGTAGCTATGTAGAATTTTGCAATAATAGAAAAGAACATCAAAATAATCTCATATTTGAACTCAGTTTCTCAAAGATGAAAAACGAAGAAATCTGCAATGCCACCTCCACCCTCACATTTTCTATAAGCATTAGAATCATTAAATTATACATTACCACGTATAATATTTTAAATATATTTTTCTAACCTGTGGGTTTCTGTAATGAGTAGCTCTCTAAGCAGGGAATGAAAATGTTTGACTTCTTCTGCACTCACTGAAGATGAATGAATTAATTCCATTTGTCTGCTCATCCCTAATTAACCAATGTGCTAAAATTCTGCATTCTCATTAAAGAAAATGCATTCTACTGTATTTAGGGCAAAAGCATTTTCAACATGGTACTACCTGATTAATGCACATTCATTGTCTTGATGAAGATTCCTGGATTTGAACCTAAAAGATTTGCTTGGCATTCATTATAGTCTTCATTCACCAGAAGGAGGGAAGAAATTATGAAACTAACAAGACTGTCTGTAGATGAAAAGTTTTCATTGTGAACAGCCCCTGGCAGAAAATGGTTGCATTTATCACACAGAACAATTCTGCAAGCTCTAGGTAGCAACTGTGGCCTGGACGGTGATGCAATACACTTAAAGATTGCTTCTCCTAGAGACTGTGATGGTAAGGAATAAAATCAATTTCAATTCAGCATTAATCTCTTATCAAATTTTGAAAAGGATTACACCTAAAGGAATTTTTCAAACAAGTATGGATCATTTTTCAAAGGTTTTTCTTCTCATTTTTTAGTTTTCAATTTATTTCCTTAGTTATTCCTACATAGTCTTACATACATACATACTGTCTTTTGCCCAAGCAAGCCAAGAGAAATACAGTGAATTTCAGGAATATTTTAAATATGTATTTAATCCTTTCTTGTTTGACTTCTTACAGAAATGTGAGATATTAAATCTTAACTAATTTTTGGTAGGGAAGAAGGGTCTGAGGAAATAGAATAGGTGGGAAAAAAAACAGAGAAACAGAGAGAGAAGAAAAAGAGGTAGGAAAAATAGATGTATTAATTCAATTCACAGAGAGAAACAGAGATGTTCCAGTTCAAAGCTCAGAAACTGGACTACTCTGAAGAGAAGCCATCTCACAAAAACACATGAAAGGACTTAGCATGACCTTACAAGAGAATGAGAAAAGCTCTTACCATTCAACTTAGTGTGTAGATAAGAGGATTTCTACTTCATTTTAATGTATGGAAGTCATGCTTTACAGGAAGGAAATAATGTCAATCATGCTTTCCTAATGGAAGTGCTACTTTAGACAAAGGACTATGAATTTTAAAGAATGTGGTTTTACATGGGTTCTGATTCTGTAGATGTTTTATATATGCACGTGTCCACAATTGCCTAAATATGTGTGTTCTCAGTTCATTGAAATGATGGCTGTATTCAAAGTATAAAATTTAGAACACATGTAAACGTTTTCTACATGAGAGGTTTAAAAAATACTTCAAATCAGCTGCAACATTCAGTCTGCTTGACAAAAATGTAGCCATCCAAACCAAGACGTAAAAAAAAAGAAGACATGAGGAAATTTCACTAGCAAGTTACTGATGGCTAAAATTTAAGTGAGACTACACCTTTTATACATATTGAATGAATGCATAGAAAAAATGTGATGACAACACACAAGGGTTCTGAGTCTTTCCAAGACAATATTTTTTACTGTAAAACCTATAATTGATACCTCTAATTTGTAATTACTTTTTTATTTGGGGACATAAAATGAAATAAATATGACTACTCCATCTAAAAATCTGTATTTCCAATCATCTTGACACTACATTAGTTTATGAATATTGTATTAATAGTGGGTGACATCAGGTGGAATTTTTAGACACTACAAAAAAAAAGTACATACTTTTCATGTTTCCACAGCCAATGAGCTATTTATTTATCTTAAATAAATAAATAATCAAATTCATTTTATTCTAGGCTCAATGTTTCAAAACTCACAGCATTTTATTGATATAAAAAAATATGCACTGTTTCGCCTTAATGTATTTTTTATCTACACCATTTTCAAGGTCAAAAATTTGTTCACTGGAATTTATCTAAGAGTTTATTGTGTCATATTATTTCTTTTTTTTTTTTTTTTTTTTTTTTTGTTACAGCTATGAAGTATTTTTTCACAATCAATCAAGTTTCTGAAGATAATTCCAAGAGTATCTTAAATTGTTTAAATATATATAGTCCTTCCCTCAATTAATGTACTCAAAAGCTATTCTATCATCATCTTTAGTGAACTTTCTGAAGAAAATAGACAATGTCTTCCACTTTTTCTGGGTGACTTTATTCTTCAATCCCTCAAGTGGTTTTGAATATAGAAAGGTTTGTAGTTGATATTTTGTTTTCTGGAAAGTGCTTCTCTATTTCTGAACTATACTTTTGAAAAACCGATAGATTAGAACATTAAAGGACATTTGTAACAGAATATATACAGCATTTTGTCTTTCAGAGTTGAAGTCCAAAATATTTAAATAATTTCAAGAGCTATTATGATTTCTTGTAGTATAATGTACTTGAGGTGACAGCTAATTCAGTTCTTGATGGAGTAAAATCGTACATATAACTGAAATCGACTATGTCTTCAGATATGAAGGATAAGCTGTTGATTTCAGTGTTGATCTCTTATACACTAATATGCAAAGTGCTGTGTAAATATAACTCCTTTGGGATTTGTAGGGCTGATCCCAAACTGTAGCTATCTGTGGACATCTGTCTTTAGTGTCAGCAACAGTAGATTCGAGTCCTACCCTAAGCATTTTTCCCTTCAGTGGTCTTCTTACAGATAAGTATTCAAAATGATTTATTCTCCAAAGTATATGGATATATAAAGCAACTTCGGAAATGCAGAGGCTGGTAGGCCATGCCTATTTCAAATATGATACAAACAACTTCAATCCCATTTCAGACCGGAATACTTGAGTTTAATCGCTATTATCACAATAATTATGTACGTGTTTTTGTTAGGGAACTATGAAACTGAGCAAAAAAAATTAACATTTCTTAAAGTCTGATGCATGAATCATATTCAAATACTAGTATTTGTGAATATTAAAACATCAATATTATGGAATATGCTGCTACTTTTCAAACTGCCACTTACTTCTTCAGGAGAAAATGAATTAGGTATTGGTAAGTTGTCTTTATTTGATGGGAAAAAAAAGAAAAAAAGAAAACTTAACATTATTATTTCAGCCAGATCTTCATGGCTCTTTATTACATGTCTCAGCAAAGGATTGTAATATATATAGTGCATTTTAGAATTTCTCAATATAATATTTTCATTTTTTAAATCCAGAAAAGTAACTTTCGTATTGATTTAAAAAAAAAGAAAACCTTTATGCTAATTTTTCTTTAAAAACAATGTGAAAATATTGTTAAAATACCTTTACTCTTTCATTTTGCAAGCAAATGAAATGCATGTGTATATCAGTGTCCTACACTGGACATAGGGATTTTACCATTTAAGAAGTGATTCTTGTTATTTCTTGAGGGGGGGGGAAAAAAGGATTCCTAGATAATGGTTCCTTAATCTCATTAAATGTAACATTTTAAGCTATCATAAATCTTATAGATTTCTTAACTAGAATTCTGGAAAGCAAATACTAAATGTACTTTACAAAGTAAATTTAATTTTATTAAGGTTTGCCCATAACATAACAACCTATTAAAGTAAGTATAGGCAAGTTCAGAGCAGTCCTATGACATGATCATCAGATCAGATTGCTTGCCACAAACTTATCAAACAGAAAGTTTTGCTTGATCTACAGACCAAAGAGGGGAGACTTCTTCTTAGAATCAGAATTTAGAAGTTCTGTTACATATTTACTGAGGAAACTTGAAAAGTCTGACCACTGCAGATGTCCTTATTTCCTCAAGCAGGAGCGCTACAACAAGGCAGAGGTGACAGCCACATGTCATGCATCAGGCTTAGAGAAAGAGAAAGCTAATTTTTTTGGAGAGAAGAGCCACAGATTTTGCAAGCAAGAACCTGTATGTAAAAGTCCACTTAGAAGCACTTACATGATCTGGCATACTGACCAAAGCCATTCGGGATGTTTAGTCTGCAGCTGCTAAGAACATAAGCAGGACCATGAGTGATTGCAAAAGTGTTTTAACTGATCTCAATTACAGATGGAATATGTTACAGGCATATGTCCGCACATAGGGATTTTGGATGTTTAAGATCTCCCTCTTGCTTCACCAGAGCAGCATCTACCATGAAGAGTCAGTATTTAAAAGACATTCGTTGCAGGATAAAAATAATACATGTTATGTTAACCAATCTCTTAAAATGTTACTTCCTGAATTTATCGGTATTTTTCAAAAGCTGGATAAACTGACTATAAAAAAAATTGTGTAATAACTATTATTGTTCTTTGTTCTTTTTTTAATTGCCCATGATAAATCTTTCTCTTGGAAACATTCCAGAGAAAATCTGTAGTTTCTACTTATTTGGACAAAAATGCAGCATTTATCTGTTGGAGACTGATGTTTGCTGACACAGGAGGGCCTGGCTTTGAATAGAGTGAGAAAGTACTATAAAAGCAACCATAAAAAAACTGGACTTGTTTTGTATCTTGTGAATGTCATCAGTTAAAGCTTCTGTTTTCATATGCAGTGCTACCTTTCTCAATGAATTTTTAATAAATAATTGAATAGAGGAGCAAATTATTGGTTTTCCTTGCAAAAAAGAACACTCAGCTTCTAAGGGAACATAATGAGTTATTTAGTATATTTAATTAGAGTTTAGTCAGAGTACATTAGAATAATTGTTATAATAATTCACTTACTTCCATAGCTCAGTTTTTTTCATTAAAACTATATGGCTTGGGAGTTAAAAAGAGAAAGAGAAAAGGAATTTCTTGGATTTGATGTTCAGCTTATTCATACTTTTTACTATTTCAGAATGCACTTTGAAAGCTGCTCATACAAAAAAAAATAAAAAATAAAAAATAAAAAAACAAAAAAAACGCTAAGACTTGTACTTAGTAAATTATTAAATATGCATTGATTAAGGTGCTATCTGGATGAAGATCTTTCTAAGAGAGCACAAAACATCTCAAGGGATTTTTTGATTTGAACTTGTCTTAAAAAATGTAATGGACTCCAACTTTATTTGCTATGGGTGACCAGGAGCACTCATTTCTATGCAGAGAGGAACTCTGAAGTGCTTAGAAAAAAATGTGCAAAACTGAGTCTAGACCTGTTATAGTTATGAACTTTTCCAAAAAGCTTATTACAGTTTACATAAAGTTATGTAAACATATCATAGGCTTTTTTTTGTTAAAAAGAAAAAAAAACAGCATATGTAGAGACTCGAACATAAGGAATCTTTCTGTGTCTTGCTTACTAAGCCATGCAGAATCTAAAAAAAAATTGTGTGTTAAAAGAGGCACTTAACAGGCTCAAAGAAGTTCTATTTCCCTGGACACGTCAATCACTAACTCTATTCATTAGAAGCTTAACCAGAAGACTACAATTTCACCTTAAGTCTCAAAGAACTTCTTTAAATGGTCTCTCCATCCATTTTCTGGATAGTTTGAAAAATTAAAAATCATAAATCTGCATGGATTTATTTACAATTTAAACATTTCTTTTTCCCCTCCTAACTACCTAAAACGTTAATAACTCAAATCTTGCAGAACATTTGCATGATTGGAGTGGAAATAAAGGTGTCATGAAACCACGTGCCTTGCTTCTCAAAATTAGTTCTTCAAGGTTTAATCCAATTTAACTACATTTTTTTTTTGCTAGCTTATGCAGACAAATTCTGTCTAACTAGTTTGGTAACACAGGGGATATTTTAAGGCCATGTTGTTCCACAGGGCAGCCAAAGCTCCTATGTGAGTTTTATGGATGCTAAGTTGAAGGGAGGTTTGCAGACAATAGAAGGACTGGGGATAAGAATGGAAAATGCTTGAAAAATTAAGCCTTAACTTAATATATCAAGATAGTCTGGAATTAAAATAAGGTTCAAAATAGCCATTTATGGAAGCATAATTAATACAACAAAATAGTGGACAAATTATTATTTGCAAGTTATTAAATGCGAAGAGTACAGCATGCAAACATTTTACGGTCAGATGGAATAAATGCTGGAGCTGGGACAGAACAAGGAAGCTAGGTATCTTCTAGGTGATACGCTTTCCTTGGCTACCATGTTGCTGGATGACTGCAATTTACTTTGTATGTGGACCCAGATTACAGCATAACAATTGGATCACACCAAGGAATATACAATGTTTTAAAGAAATGCTATGAACAAAAAAATGAATATGGAAAAGGTCAGTATTCCTCCTATCAGAAACATCAGTTCTACCACAACCCTTTGTCCACCAGTCTGCATTCTTTGTCTTTGATGAATAAATTCATATATTCAGAAAGCAGTATCTTTCTGAGGAAAATAGAGCATAATTGCTTTTATACTGAAAACACTTACGGGCTTTCAATATGCTCAGAATAGCCTGGAATTCATTTTCTTAGTGAGGAGAGGTGAGAAATTGTATCAGATGGTCCCTAAGCTTTAGCATCAGAATCGTATAGTTGTAATTTTCTATCATCTAAATATTCTAAACACAACAACAGTGAGACAAGAAAGCAATCTTGTACAGTGTTAGAAAAGTTTTCGAAGGTCTACTTGGTTGCATTCCAGTTTCAGTCTTTATCAGAGACAAGAGCTGAGTGATAATTATGGTACATATTACTAGACTTGAATCTTTAAGATGACCCTTTTTTCTTTAAAGGGATTGCTACTTTTATTTAAGTAGCTGTATAGGAAATTCCTTTGTAGTGTAACCACCTTGAAGAATGGCTTTTACTCATGTATTACAGATGCTCATATGCGTATTCAGGTTACACTAGAGCTGAATTTATTGTTTTCAAAGTCAATAGTAAAAATAAATGGTGACAAAGAAAATAATAGCCCCTTCTTGAATGGTGATAATCTCAGAAATATGGAAACATTTAGTAGTTTTGTAATGAAAGAAATAGGCATTTTATGCTTCTGCATTTGGATAGCAGATCTACACATTTCATGCCTGTAATGTGACCCAGTAGTTACCTTAAAAGATTACAATTGGAAACTAAAATATATCTGGTTATCAAGTTTTAAAAATTAAATCTAGATCATATGCCCCATATTGGAAAGACAAAAGAAACAAACAAAAAATCTAAATTTAAAACACATTTCTTCAGATTTTTCTGCTGATACACTGCATGTAATGAGTCCTATAAATCTGTGTAGCAATAGTGTTACATTAAAGAATATTGTCCACTATATACAGGAGGTAACAAGAATCTTCGTTCATACTTCTAATCTCATTTGATTAATCATTGTAAACTGCAATAAAAAAGACAAATCATCTGCTCATCTCTGAGTTTTTCTGTATGGAATGCAGGGCACAGATCTCAGCAGAGGACCTGGGTTCAGCTCCAGATCCACCACTGACATCTTAGAATCATAGAATCATAAAATCACCAAGGTTGGAAAAGACCCACAGGATCACCCAGTCCAACCATACATCAATCACCAATAGCTCTCACTAAACCATGTCCCTCAACAATGTCCAAACCTTTCTTGAACATCTCCAGGGTCGGTGACTCCACCACCTCTCTGGGCAGCCCATTCCAGCGTCTGACCACTCTTACAGAGAAGTAGTATTTCCTAACATCCAGCCTGAATCTCCCCTGGTGCAGCTTGAAGCCATTCCCTCTAGTCCTATCACTAGTCACACAAGAGAAGAGGCCAACCCCCAGCTCACTACAACCTCCCTTCAGGTAGTTATAGAGAGCAATAAGGTCTCCCCTGAGCCTCCTCTTCTCCAGACCGAACAATCTCAGCTCCTTCAGCTTGTGGTCCTCCTAAGGCCTGTGCTCCAGAGTAGTCACCAGCTTTGTTGCCCTTCTTTGAACCCTCTCCAGGGCCTCAATGTCTTTCTTGCAGTGAGGGGCCCAAACTGGACACAGTACTCAAGGTGCGGCCTCACCAGTGCTGAGCACGGGAGGACAATTACTTCCCTGTTCCTGCTGGCAATGATGTCTCTGATGTTAGCCATCTAATATCAAGAGTATATCTTATTGGTCTAGTGTGACTTGTAGACATTTACAATGATCCTAAAGTGTAGCACCACAATAAAGAAGATAAAAAAAAGAGAAAGAGAAAGCGAAGGTAAGGTTTTGTATCTTTCCAGTAAAAAGAGATTGAGGAACTAACCTGCAAAGGAGTTTTTTAGGAGATAACAAAGAAGGATTCAGGAAATAAATTTGCCCTTCTACCATGCTACAATATTCAATCTTGCATCTTCATTTATGTAAAACAGACATATTAGTACATCCATTCACAATTATTGTGTTTTTTATTTCTACCCTGATGGATTGAGGTCATTAACATTTGGAATTTGCATAAGGATTCCACAATATCTGCTAGAAGAAAAATACTGAACTAACTGGAGAAAATGCCAACACAAACATTTATCCACTTTTCTGTGTACTGATTAACAAGTACATTTTTGTAACATTTTTACATACTATTTTTAGAAACATTCTTCTTTACCATCTATGCGATTTGTGTGTGTGTGTGTGCTGCTCCCTTTGGTAAACATTTCTGAGAAATAACTGCAACAGTAATAAGAGTTTGAGAAACTGCCGAGCAAGAAAACCCCTCCCCAGCCCCTTCAAAGGCAGGGAATATAGATCTAAGTCAAGGCAAATGTAATTAACACATGCATAGATTTTAGCAGTAAAAAGGGAAAGTTGTTTAATTAACTGAAACAGACAAATCTTTGTGAATTCTTTTTCAGGAAAAATCTGGATCAGCAGTTATAATCTTTTGAGTCAGGCAACTCTGCAGAGGTATTGTGGAAGATTAGAAGAGACAACTGTATAACAAAATGCCTATGAAAGAGTTTGGTTCACTTTCACCTGTCACAGTACTTGCTAAATATTTTTAGGTCTTCATCCTGCAAGGTGTTCTACTTGAATAACTGAAGCCAATAAGAGTCCATGCAAAGATTCATGCCTGACATGCATAAAGAGATGCTGAACATACTATTTCATTTTTATGGCTCAGGTTCATTTGCAACAGTTCTTTAGAATCCATTCAGTTAGTGTAACTCTAAAGACAGAGATTGCTTTATCATGTGCATGAATTCAGCACGTCTCATGGAATGGCCTCCAAACAGCCTGGGAGGAAGTTCCTTAGAGCAAAATAGCTTCTAACTGCTCTCAAACTTGAAACTTCTTGTAATCTTTTTCTTATTTAGAGACGTAAACGAGTGCATATCAAATTTAAATGAATCATAGAATCATAGACTCACTGAATCATAGAATCCTTGGAGTTGGAAGGGGCCTTTAAAGGTCATCTACTCCAACTCCCCTGCAACAAACAGGGACATACATGGCTAAATCAGGTTGCCCAGGGCCTGATTCAGCCTTGCCTTGAAAGTCTTCAGGGACAGGGCATCAACCACATCTCTAGGTAAATGTAGACTTCTCTATGGCAAATTTAAACTTCTCAACTGTGTGGTGTGGTTCTTTTCTTCGATTTTTTTTCTTTATAGGTGAGGTTATTTATTGAGTTAGATTTCTTTGAACTGTTTTCAAGATTCCGTTGTTAACATTCAGAATTCTACAGAATATAGAATATAAAGTAGGGTAAGCTATATTTATAGTTGAATGAAAACATAATTCAGCTAGATTACTTTTTTAGATAGATGGCCAGCACCTGAAAGACCTTTTTCAGAAAACAACAATAAGACATTATACTAGTAACAACATGTTTGGTAATATACCTAAAATGTAGAAGTTCAGTAAGATTCTCTACCTTTGTTTCTGACCTGCAGCAACAAAAGGTAAAAATAAAAAATACTGTAATTCCTTACAAACAGAATTTCTTAGAGGATTGCTGAAAATTATGTTTACGTGCATTTAATTTATCATTTCATTTGAAAGGGGGCTCAGGATCAATCACAGAATCACAGAGTCATAGAATCATAGAACAGTAGAATGGCCTTAGTTTGGAAGGAACCTAAAAAACCACCAAGTTCAACCCCACTGCCACAGACAGGGTTACCACCCATTAGTTCATACAATAGAATCAATCATAGAATCATAGAATCAATAAGGTTAAAAAAGACCTCCAAAGTCATCTAGTCCAACTGTCCACCTACCACCAATATTACTTCACTAAACCAAGTTCCCTAGTACAACATCTACACATTTCTTGAATGCCTCCAGGGACAGTGACTCAACCACCTCCTTTGGCAGCCTATTCCAGTGCCTGACCACTCTTTCAGAGAAGAAATTTTTCCTAATATCCAAACTGAAGCTCTCTGGATGCAACTTGAGGCCATTCCCTCTAGTTCTATCATTAGTTACATGAGTGAAAAGACCGACACCCACCTCACCACAACTTCCATTCATGTAGCTGTAGAGAGCTGTAAGGTCTCCCCTGAGCCTTCTCTTCTTCAGACTGAACAACCCTAGTTCTCTCAGTCATTCCTTATAAGACTAGTGCTCCAGACCCCTCACCAGTTTCACTGTCCTTCACAGGATATACTTCACAGATTCAATGTCTTTCTTGTAGTGCGGGGTCCAAAACTGAACACTGTACTTGAGATTTGGCCTCTTCAGAAATTACTGCAGGGGGATGATCACCTCCCTGCTCCTGCTGGCAACACAACTTCCGATGCAAGCCAGGATGCCATTGGCCCTCTTGGCCACCTGGGCACACTGCTGGCTCATGTTCAGATGAGCATCAATCAATACCCCCAGGTCCATTTCCTCTACACAGTCTTCCAGCCACTCTGCCCCAAGCCTGTAGTGTTGCCTGGGGTTGTTTTGGCCAAAGTGCAGGACCTGGCATTTGGGGTCTTGTTGAACCTCATCCCATTGGCTTCAGTCCAGTCATCCAACCTGTCCAGATCCTTCTGAAGGGCCTTCCTGCTCCCAGACAGATCAACACTTCCTCCCAGCTTGGTATCTTACGTACTGTGGGTGCACTCAATCCCCTCATCCAGGTCATCAATAAAGATACTAATCAGGGTCAGCCTCAATACCTACCTCTCTGGAACAGAGCCTCATCCTACTTGGCCTTGAACACCTCCAGAGATGGGGCATCAACAGCTTTTCTGGGTAGCCTGTTCCAGTGCCTCATAACTCTCCGAGCAAAAATTTCCTCCTAAGACCTAATTTAAATCTCTCATCTTTGAGTTTATAACCATTCTCTCTTGTCCTATTCAAATATGTAAGAAGTCACTCCTCTCTCTCTCCACCTACCCCCCCGTTTAAGGTCCCTTTAAGTACTGCAAGGGAGCAGTGAGATCTCCTTGGAAAATGCTGTCTTCCAAACTAATCACACCTGGGTTCCTTAACCTTTCTTCATAGAAGAGGATGCTCAGATATGAAGACTAAAGAAGAAATGTGTAAGTATCTTGGGTGTTGTATTAGGCACCCACGGGGCTATCGGGATGTGATGCGACAGGATCTCCCCTGCTCAGTGATTGGACAATGCATGCTTAAGGGGTGTAGACAAAGTAGAAGATGAATGTATTTAAACAGATGCCATGCAGTAATAAACGCCATTTTCTCTATTCACCATACTGGTGTGTTCTGGCAGTTCTTAGCGCTAATTGGGAGAAGCAAAGGGTGACACAGCGTGATCTTAACATTTGCAGCAACACTTGGGTCCCCACGAAAAAACACCAAAACAACAACAACAAACAAAAATATAGATAAATAAATAAATAGATAGATAGATAGATAGATAGATAGATAGATAGATAGATAGATAGATAAATAAAGGCATCCTACGAATTATTGCTTGTTTTTTGTTGGATGTTTCTCAGGTTATGTGAAGTGGGCACATAAAGGATGCTCCAGCACAGTTGTACGCAGAGTGACATGTTTTCTTAAGGCTCTTATCACATTCCACTGCATTCTCTTTTTTTGTGATTTAAACTAAATATTACCTGACTGCAGAACGTCAGTTGTCTAACTCACATGAATGACTTGAAAATATAAACTGTTGTTTGCAGGTGGACTAGCAACAGTTTTTACATTTCAATACAGAGATGGAGCCAGACATGAAAACATAACTCTTCCTTTGCTTCTCCGCCATGACTCTTAAAAAGAAGAAGGAACTGTCTTTAAAATTTCAAAAAGAGGTCTCTGGATCAAACTACAGATTAAAAATTTTAGTACAAACAGTAACCTTCCCGATTATTATGAGGATCTGAAAGAAGTGCCAGTTGATCTGTTCTTGGTATTTATATTTCTTTGTACTTTCTATAATTATGATGGTTCCTTTGCCTGTCTCTTGAATTAAAAAGTTCTCTCATGAGCTGTTTGAATGATACTGAAAACCACAGCCAAGCAGTTTCTGGGAACTGCTGTAAACATATCCTCATTTTCTATATACATATTTCTTTTTCCTAGAAATGTTGTAAATATTTTTCTAGGTATAGAGAACATCTAAATTACATAGCTACATGAAAGATTAGTCTTGCTAAGAAGAGCCATTCCAGAACAAAACAAGGAGTTTAAATACAGACACACATACACAAATTGCATAACTACTATATTACACATAGCTAATGTAAAAGACTTCTTTAAAAGACTTCTTTTAGACATCTTGGTGTGAGTTTGGCTTTTTTTTTTTTTTTTTTGTCTGTGAACATACATATGGAAGAGAAAAATGGTTTAAATGCTGCAAAATGTTAGTAGCTATGACCCAGATCTGTAAATAAATATTTAATATTTATTACAGCAAAAAAAATTTTTAAAGCTTTCATAAATTGAATGCTCCTACTTTACCAGAACTGCTCCATGATACTGCTTCAGAAACAAAGGAATGATTTTGAAATATCCTCAACTGGATTTAGCCTGTTTCTGCCAGAGGATAGCATCACACTTGCAGTTCTAGCCTGACTTCCATGGAGTGGAAGAGCTGGCTTTTATTTTTTGTGTAGGGTGCACAAACTGAGAGCTCTCTACCAGCTGAAATGTGAAGGGATATATGCTGTTTGTAAGGCAGTGCAACAATGAAGAACTTGGGATACATTCAGCACGTGCATGTAGACCTATCCTTGACTGAAAGCAGTTGAGGAATCTGCTATTAAATCAGAAGTTATAGAACGAATAGATCTGGTTCATTTGTTTATATATGATCTGCATGGAAAGATATGATTATGACATCAATTATGTTTCTCTGGGAAATTCTTGTTTACTTCTAGCAATAATATGTGCACTTTTACTTAAGAAAAAAGGTCACATAAACTTGTAATTAAGCAAGGGTTTTTCCTTCATCTCCTTCCTTATTTTGTTGATGCAGAACTCAATAAAGAAGAAAACAGACATATTGTGAACAAAGAAAACAGAACTTCTGTTTGTTTTACCAGCTGATATAAGTTAATGAAACCTCAAGTGAATAACAGCATCCAGACCTTAACTAATTCATTCCTACATTTTATTAATTCCCCACAGGTCCAGGCAGGTAAACACAAGAAACTTATGGCAACACCATTATACTTCCCACAAAAATGAAGCATAACTTGCTGTGACTAGTACTGTCAGATTTCAGAGCCTAAAGCTATTGGAATAAGCAAGAAAAGCAACAGAAGGTCTCTGTAACTTTCATTTGAAACATGTTGAACACTGGGTGCTAAACATTTAAGAAGGTAGTGTAAATATGATAGTCTACTATTTGTTCTTTTGAGATTTTTCTTCACAATTGTTCTTTCATACACTAAGGAAAAGAAAGCCTTCAAAAGAATTACAACAACTGAGCTACAGTAAGTGAAATTGCTTATACAGAATTTGAAATGTTTCTGTGGCTACAATGATTTTTCAGCAGCACCTGCTATTTTTATGTCTCTCATCTGGTATCGAAACTTGGAAACACTTGTCATCAAATGAGTCATGATGTCATGAGTTATCTCCAAATGAGTCCCCTTTTATTTAATCCGAGTATTTGCTTCCTTGCTTTGGTTCCCTTGGGTTTAATTATTTGGTTTGTCTACCCTCCTTGGTACAAAGTACACGCTGGTCAGTGAACGCAGGTAATATAACTTTGAGTAGAATACATATTCCACATATTTCTGCAACAATGAATTCCTTTTGCCTGTTTGTTTGTCCCTTTGTGCATTTCAAAAGCAGCTCCTTCTACCAAGAAATCCTCTGAGGAACTTTCAAAATGAAAGCACAAGACATCTTAGTACATGCACTTGGAGCCACCTTGGCTTTGCAAGAGCCCAGGAGACAAGCTGTCAGACCACTGATTTGGTTATTACAGTAGGGTGTACTTTCAGCCAAGGTAGCGCATGGCATGCATTGAACTTGAGATTTTCTGGCCCTGTAACAGAAGCGTGTCTTTGTCATCCTACACAAGCTTGCTGTTAGCTGAGGAGAAAAGCAAGGAGAGTTATTTAACTACTGAGTATTGTCATCAGGCAGTAGAGCTAAATAGATAAAAAGTCATTGCTATTTCAAACATAATTCTCCAAAAGAATATTTGGGTTATATTTTCAGAAAGCCTCCATTTGACCTCCATTTGCATGAATGCTTCCACTGATAAAATGAATAATTGATGCAAGAATGAGTGCATGCATCCTGATTAACCAAAATTGAGATGCATGGATAATGTACAAGGGGAAATGTTTTAGATTTACTAACACCAGTTGTGAAGAAGCGATGAGGTCACTGAAAGTAACCCTGTCATTCCAAATTCAAAATAGGAAGAGAACTAATAAAATGAAGATACTTTTCCACTGATCACAGCATGCTGTTTTCCACAAAATGGAAATTACAACATTTTAAAAATAGGATTGGAAACTGTGCACAATGTTACATCAAGTCAGCGTACTTAGTTGCATAACACTTGTTCTTACAGCATGAGATGGTGTCCCTCACTCATGTCTGAGTTGTGTCCCAGTATAAATACTGGTTATCCTAGCTTAGGTTGCAATATGCATGCCCTTGTGCTGAATTCCAAGAGCATGAAATTCATCTAATGTTTTTTTTCAAGCTTTTCATCTGTTTATATTGGTTAGTGGTATGTTTATAAACTATTGTTTATGTTCATGGTTTTTCTAATGCATTGCTGATTTACTTCTAGTTGCACATCAAACTTCAGAAAAAGAAAGATTTAAAAAACATTCCTAATAAGAGGCTTATTATTTGTCCATATTTTTGAATTTCAGAAATGTTTGTTATAATATGGCAACCAGCATTTGATTTACTTATCAGATGGTTAAATATGGCTATTTTCACAATTGAAAGCAGTAAGCAGTTTTGTTCTTATTTATCTTTCAGTTTTAGTATATTTTCCATAGATCTTCTGATTAGTTGTTTGAATATATTTATAACATTGGATAAAAGTATCTTGAAGACTAGAAGATTTTTTTAATTTGACTCCTATCAATAAAGTTGTTTTACAGAATATAAATTTATGCTTTAGTACCTGAGCCTGAGGCTTATGATGTAAGTAGTTGAGTTTGAATATATAGTATCAAAAGAACATATTAAAAGAGAGAGAAGAGGTTCCTTTGAGCTTGGGTAGAAATAGAAGAGTAAAAAAAGGTATGTTTGAAAGAAGTGTATAAAAGGAAAGTTTCAGCTGTGAATCATGAGCTGAAGAAAGAGAGTCAAGAGGGGGAACAAAAGGTAAGAACAATATTTTAGTGAAAGTTTAGGCTGAATTTGAAAGGTGAGGTGGGGAATTCTGAATTCATTGCAGAAGAAGAGAAGAAGCTAGAGAAGTATTGTGCTTATCTAGTATTATCCTTATCATTGATTACTATACAGGGTTTATTTTCCCATTGTATGTCCTTCATAATGAAACAACAGTATTTATGGATGAGAGGTGAGCAATTCCTGTCATGCTTTCTCTCACAATACTCTGGTACCCCAGTTAGGAGATTAGAGATGGAATGGGTGAACAAGAAGAAGGATAAAACAAGGTCGGATTTACAAACAATAAATTGTTGTTAATAGGCCATGTGGCCTATATGGATGCTGGTAATGTATCACAGGAGTCTCTAGCAGGACCTATTCTGTTTATCATGTTTACCATTGAGATGGAGGAGGCAGTGGACTAGACTCCTGTCAAACTAGCAGATGACATCAAACAAGTAAGAGAAGTTGTTATACTCAGCTGTGATGTTGCCATCCAACAGGGCCTATTCAGGCTGGTAGAGTGGTCCAAGAGGAACCTTATGAAAGCAAATTTCTGCACAGTTTTAAACTCCATAGATACTATGCTTCTATGACTCTATGATTTTGCGCAGGTTTGGGACCCCAGTATAAGACAGTGAAAAACTAGAAGTTCAGTTGATGGCCAACAGAATTGCTGGACTCTAGAGATCTTGCCTTGCAAAAACATGCTGGGGGTGATGGACATGTTCAGCCTGGAGCAGAGAAAGCTTTGGAAAAACTGAGCAGCTGTCCTCCTGCCTCTCCTGAACAAGGGGATGTTCAGACTTTTTAAAAGAAAAAGTCTGTATAAATAAATAGAAACTTATAACCAAGTTAGGAACGTGTTTGAGAAGAATTTCTGTAATTAACAATTCCTTACACATCCTCCCAGGAAAATCAAGTCCTCAGATCTTAGAAACTTAAAAGATAAACAGAAAGCGAAACTATAAACTCAACTTTAAATAAAGTCTCCAAGGACAACAGTATCAAGTAGAATAACCTCAGTGAACCAGTAGGCAGAGTCAGATACACAACAGTCACTCAGGAGTCTATTAGAGAGTATGATGGACAGCAAACTGTTAGTTATTGTAGGTCATTTAAGAACACAGTTGACCTACAGAAGAACAGTTAATTAACAGCATCACATATATATATATCAATGATCTGCAACAGAATTAGTTGATCAGCAACTGAGTTGCATGTTGCTTCAGTATAGGTGGTTGATGACCTTATAGATTTTTTTATGGTTGGGACACATCAGTCTCTTTTTCAAAGCATTATCACAGCAATCCGTTTAAAACCCCAACACAAACATTGTGCAGTATCATACTATAAATTGCTTTAGTAGATCAGATGCAAAAAACAGTGAGATACACATTTAATACAGTAGAGGGAAGGAGACAGATAATGGAGAAGGAAATATTCTTTCCTAGCATATAAACAGATATTTAATAACCATTTTTAGAATTATTTCATCTTATCATACTAAAACTGTATAAATGAGAAGTATTGAGTGCAATTCTTTGCTAACATTTTGGCCATTTGTGTTTTTTGTTTGCTCATGTATCATGCATACTGTTCCAAAGCATGCAGAAGCTTCATTAATTATTACTGATAATGTGAAAGTTCTCAATTTTTCCAGATGTTCTCCAAATACCTGATATGGCTGATTCCCAGAAGCTAAGACTTTCGAAAGAACAGAACAAATTACACAGGAAAATGGAGTGGAAGATAGTAAATGAGAGACTAGGAAGGAAAGCAGGTAGATATAGTACTAGTTACAATTATTTCCTCTACACTGCAGTTTATTTTATAAATATAAATTGACTTATTTTAAAAATAAGTAAATAATGTAACAAGATCCTTTCCTCAAAAATTTTCCATGCAGCTTATATCTTACAGATCAAGATATGCAATAAATGAGTATGTGACTTCCCAGTTCAAAGATTTGGGAGTATTTTTGTGGAGACTTCTTCCCATTTTATACAAAACTTTCTGTGGAGAGAATATGTGCAGGATATGTTTCTGCAGTTCTATAAAATATAATTTAAAAAAAAAAACAACCTGTGACAGTATGATAACTCAGGCTGGGTTTCAATAAAGGAAATACAGAGATAAGAGTGGGACACCAGTAGATGTAGTGCAGTTAGGTATTCCTGAATGTTTTCTGTAGCAAATCATAATGCCCTTCATGTAAAGGCATAACTGTGCAGGAAGTGGGGGCAAAACAACCCATACAAGCTGCTGTCAGTCAAAAAAGAGAAAAACTTGGCCTGGTAAGAAGGGATGAAGAACCTGCAATGGGCCTATTAGTAATGCATCAGTGGGAGAAATTAGTTCTTTAAAGCAGAAGTAGAGCATAGAATCCCGCAATGAATATGGATAAGAAGTGGGGAAAAACCTGTAGAAACAAGGTCTTGGTCAAGGCACAACACAGTGTTAATCCCCTGTCTCTGGGGGGTCTGTTAAACTCCCACATTTGAGAGTCATCTGCAATCACAATCAAAATCTAATAAAATTCCACTCAGTACTAGTTTTGCCCATCTGTAGGAGATGCTAATTTAATTCAGTGAGGAAATAGCACATTTTCATATTTATACTTTGAAGCATCATTCTAAGCCTGATAAGTTACTTACTCATAGTGAACTCACATTATTTAAGGAACAGGTGGTAAGCAAACTCAGACCTCAATCTTTGGCTGGCATGAATATTAAGAAGCAGCTTACTTTCTCACTGAACTAGGAGAATTATTTGCACAGAACAAAAAGGCTGAAGTGGTCTTTTTTTGGTTCATTTCACATCCAGAAGATCAGAGGCTTGACCAGTAGGAATGGTAATGACCCTACAAATCAGATATCCTTCCAAGACAGAGTTTTATTTAGCTGAGATGGGTTCTCTGGTCCAGGATGAGTTTCCTGAGGAGATGAGTCAAAATAAATTTAGCAAAAAAAGAGTTGTTGCTTAACTTGTGTTGTATGAGTCTTCCTTAAAAGCTACAATAAAAATAGACAAAAAATAGCAGATAGGAAGATAAACATATCCAATACCATTCTCAGTAGATAAGTCCAAAGATTGCTTGAAACAGAAAAAACATTTTCAGACTTTCTACTTGGATAGAAAAGAGATATGAACATTGAACTGTGATGTAAGATCATCCAAGTACAGTTTACATTAGCAAAATAACAGATTTAAGGTATTTTCTCTCTATTTGTCAAACAGCATTTTCTGCTGATTAGAACTTGTGTTTTGCTCTTCTATTCCTCCTGAGACAGTTGCGCTCTAAAAATTCACTCCTGAACTTGTTTTTGTTTTGGCATTAGTTTGTGCTGTTTCATCTCAGCACAGAAAAAAAAAAAAAAAAAAAGCCTCTAAGTCTGACAGGCAGAAGGACCTGGAAATAGCTTGACAACTTAGTAGTCCTCTATAAAGCACCTTAGACTCCGTCTCAATGTCTACTGCTGATTATACAGGTCTAGACAAACATATTATGTACTGGCTTTCCAAATCTGAGGTCATAAAATCTGTGTTCCTTATACTGGACAGATTGCTCAATAAGACTACTCCCATACAGACTCTTAGATAAACTTCAATGTTTATGCCAGGAAATCATACTTTGAGACTTAGCAAAACATATCTTTGAGAATCACTATATGCTGAGTCATATATCTTCTCAGTATTATTTGTGTTTTTAAAAAGTGAGACAGAATAATCACTTCACTGTTTTAAAAACTGTGGTCCAGAGTACAAATTTCAAAGATGTCCACATTGCAAATGTTATACTAGTGTTTGTTGTGGAAAAGAGTAAGCTGAATTCCTCCAGCTGGTAAATATACGTATATATATGTGAATTATGTTGTAAGAGAAAAAATCTAGCATAATTCCTTTAACACTACAATGATATGGATAAATTGAATGACTAACATACCTGTGTGGCAGTAGTGGCCAGAGAAAACATTGCATTTGATAACTTAGAATGTTTCCCAGGGAAAATATTTGTCTAGAGAACATTTTAATCTTCTATAACAACATCCAAGACATTATACTGTCTGGTTTTGTACCACTGTAGGAATTTTAATATGGGTTAGTTTTTTAACCCAATGCACAGCTATCTCTGATTGTACAGCACTTCTTTTCTACATTAGTACAAAGCTAAGAAGTTAACTTAAGCTGCTGACTTCATTCTTCTTAAAAGTTGTCAGAATTCCTTTGCAGCTCACAATGACATTGCATACAGCCATGAGTACGGGTTACACTCTCACCAGGACCCAGATTAGAGGTAGTCATAAGCTTCAGCTGTTTTGAACAAATTATTAACATTCCATTTGAACCCAGACCCTGAACTTCAGGAGAGCCAACTTTGACTTCTTCAAAGATCTACTTGGAGGTATCCCATGGGCTGGAGAGTTTGAAGGTAAAGGGGTCCATGAGAACTGCCTAGTGCTTAAACACCACTTCTGAGTTCAAGATCAGTACATCCCTAAGAATAAGAAATCATAGAAAGATGGCAAGAGGTCTGCATGAATGAGCAAGGAACTCATAGATAAGCTGAAAAAAAAGAAGGAAGTCCATGAAATATGGAAAAAGGGCCTGTTCTCCTGGGAAGAATATAGGAATGTTGCCAGGCCCCGTAGGGATGCAACAAGAAAGGCTAAGGCCCTCTTGGAACTAAACCTTTCAAAGGAGATAAGGGATAACAAGAAAGGTTTTTTAAGTATGTCAAAAGCACAAGGAAAAGTAGTGAAAATGTGGAACCCTGACTAAATGAGGTGAGTGCCTTGGTAACAGGGGACGCTGAAATGGTGGAGATTCTGAATGCCTTCTCTGCTTCAATCTTTAGTGCTAAGACTAGCCTTCAGGAATCCCAGACCCTGGAAGGAAGAGAGAGTTTGGGGAGAGGAAGACTTTCTGTTGATTGAGGTGGATATGGCCAGAGAGTGTGTAGACTCTCACACACATAAATCAACACACATAAATCTATGGGACCCAATGGGTTGCACCCACGTGTGCTGAGAGAACTGGCAAAGGTGATTGTTGAATCACTCTCAGTCATCTTTGAAAGGTTCTGGGAAATGGGAGGGGTGCCTGAAGGCTGGATGATAGGCAGTATCACTCCAGTCATCAAAATGAACAAGAAGGAGGACCTGGGAAAGGAGGACCTACAGGCCAGTCAGTCTCACCTTTGTCTCTGGAAAGGTGATGGAACAATTTGTTCTGGATGCCATCTCCAAGCAATCGGAAAGGAAGAAGGTAATCAGGAGTAGTCAGCATAGATTCAGCAAGGGGAAATCATGCTCAACCAACCTGGTAGCTTTCACTGACTGACTAGATGGATGGAGAGCAGTATATGTTGCGTACTTTGACTTCAGAAAGGCATTTGAGACAGTCTCCCACATCCTTGTTATCAAATTTAGAAAATATGGGGTAGATGAGTGGCTAGTGAGGTGGATTGAGAACTGGCTGACTGGCCAAGTTCAGAGGGTTGTCATCAGTGTCACAGAGTCTGGTTGAAGGCCTGTAACTAGCAATGTTCCCTAAGAGTTGGTGCTGAACCCATTCTTGTTCAACATCTTCATCAGTGACCCAGATGAAGGGATACAATCCACTTTTAGCTAGTTTGCTGATGAGACAGAAATGGGAGGATTGACTGACTCACCGGAAGGCAAGATTTGGTAGTCCCTAACAAAGATATTGACACAGCCCTCCATAAAGAGTACCTCCATAAATTCATAGAAATCCTTGCTGAAGAGCATTTAGGGAGAAAAAAACAAACAGGAGCTTACAAGACAATTTTACAGCTGAAAGCTAAAAAAAAAAAAAAAAGGGGGAAAGAGGGAGAGGTAAAGGAGGAGGTCTTCTAAACATTTGAAAATGACTGTCCTTCAGCTACAAAGAGCTCTTCAGAAAAGGGCATCTACCTGAAGCATGCAAATTAAGGCAGCTCTCTTTACCATTAAACCCGGCTACGCTTATTTGTATCGTACACATTGGTGTGCTCAGTCAGATGTGTGCACCTTACATCAAACTCAAGTCCCTGAAGAGCTACACTGTAAGGCTTTGGGAGAAATTATGTTTAAAGCAGCAGGAAAACATATCAGACAGAATAAATTATGAAGTCCAGAGCAGCTGGACTGTGACATCTTGCTTCTGGGAAGAAATTATAAATGGACAACATAAGGTCAGTAAATGAACTGGATGGGCACAGAACAGGGATGAAAGGATGACTAAGAGCACCTGGCTAAATAAACTTGAAAGCAACATAGCAATCCAGTGAACGATGTGCAGAATGAGTGTAAACAAACTCACTGAACTTCATTTTCCTTTTGGCCTGGATGAGTTTTATCCCTACCTATCCATTGCTGAAAAAAATTGGCCATGCCAGTCATCTTTACAGCTCAGCTGAGTATTGGATTGATGATTTTGGATGATTGGATGATTATTTCTTAATACATGGTGGTCTTTCAATATTAATTTTTTCCATGTTATTAAGGACAGATAAATTAAGCTTTTGAGGAAGCTTGCTAAGTATTTAATATTTCTATGAACATACTGTAAATACAGTTTTTCTGCTGTTCGGCTTGTGATGCTAGTGGAAAACAGAGAATGTATTTACTTTAACAACGATAAACATACCATCTGCTCATCTTCATTTTCTCACCTATTCAACAGCAAAATCATTTACTCTAGCACTGCAAAACATTTCTGATACTGTAGTGATACATTTCCTCTGTTTGCAGAATTGATGAAAATACATATATTAATTATACAGAAAATAATATGTATTTCAAAATAGAAATGTACAAAACTTAAATTGAAAGCAGTCAAGTTTCAGTTAAAATACATATAATTCTTGCATTTTGTCCATTATGGTGCATAAAGTGGTTCTTTTGTGATTTTGATAGTCTGCTAGCTTTTATTAGACCGTGATTTTGTCACTTAAATGGAGTTATTGGTTCTTAATGCTTTCTAGTACAGATCTATTTTCACTGTTTGCTTATGCAGTCATATGGCAGGTAGGCACACCTCGCTACAGTACTGATACATGACAGCAGAGAAACAGCTGTAGAATGCAGAACAGCAAAGAGTAGTTGTGGTACATTGAGGAGTAAGGAAATGGGAAAACTCTGAATCTGCTAGGAGTGATTCATTCATGGAGCCAGAAGAACTGTGAATCACAGCTTTGCTCTTGCCATGTAAGCAAGTCAAATGTTTCCATCAGGAGACCAAAAGAATTCTCAGGCCTTGTTTTTAGAAATCTGTAATTTCTATAACCAGCCTGATATTAGTTTTGTGGGCCTTTTGAAGCCTTTACTTTACTCTTTACTTTTACTCTGTTTCTCTGATGAATAAGTTTACTGAAGGAGAAGACTGCAATTGTTTGGATTTTACTAACATATTTCATAGATTTTTTTCTCCAATAGTGCTAGTAATTGGCTGTATAATAGGATTTAGTTCAACAAATCACTGACACATTATGGATTATTCCCCTTTGCTTACTTACAAATGCTACTGTGTAGTTTTTTCCACAGAAAGACAATCATACATTGAAGGCATCAAAAGGATTTGCACAGAACCTTGCAGTTGCACAAACAAACCAGTTATCTGTGAATCTGGGTTAGGTTGCCTATAGCTAACCTCAAATTCTAAGTTTTGAACCTGATTTGCTGACTATCTGTAGCCTTTTTTTTTTCACAAGATATTAAAGCTAGGCTTTATCAAATGTTGTCTAACCTCTTGGATTTAATAAAAAATACTTTGTCATTACTTCATATCCTCTGTCCTAGATAGAATTTAGATTTATGGATATTATTGAGTTGATAGGTTGTTTAGAGTATCGAAGACAATGAAGCTTTGCATTTCAAAG
The DNA here is from genome assembly GCA_037305975.1 of Chrysolophus pictus. Classification (NCBI taxonomy): domain Eukaryota; kingdom Metazoa; phylum Chordata; class Aves; order Galliformes; family Phasianidae; genus Chrysolophus; species Chrysolophus pictus. The sequence continues at coordinate 176,761,954 of CM074576.1, read as the reverse complement.
GGAGACTTGTTTTATCTAATTCATATTCCTATATCTCTAAGATGTATTTATACGGTTAGAAGATAGGCTGCAGAAATATTTATTATACTACAAGAGGACATTAGGCATTCTAAGTGCAAATAAAGTTGTCATTTCTGTAGGAAATTATATCTTTACTTAATAAAAATTTTCTTTCTTCTGCATCATTAAATCTCCTCAATTATAAAACATAATTACCTGTATAAAAAAGAGAATTTCTGCTTTTTCATTCTGTTTTCCATGGGTATAAAATGAAATTTTTAATTCACAAAAACAAATATGTAAAATCACACCTTCCCTACTCAGATCAAAGTTACAACAACATAAAGGCTTTAAAAATGAGTTCAGAACATTACAAACTTTGTGATGGAATTCTCTTTGAGCACCAACCACGATACCAAAAGAAACAGGATGTCAAATCAGAGATTTGAAAAGTTGTTTCTTGCCTTTGCATAAACAAACAATCAAACAAATAAGAACAACTTCGGTAATACTTAATATTTTTCTCTATGGTACAATTTACATAATTATTTTGCATAGTTGTACACAGTCATTGAGATCAGGAGATTAATACAGCTCAGAACAACCTATACAGCTTTATTGAGTCCCAAGAACACCCAAATAAGATATAAAATACACTAGATATTCTTTCATGTGACTAAGAGCATGTGCTTTGTCTTTTTAAGTACTAGGAATAAAGGAAAAAGTTTTTTACTTGTGGCAAATTATTTTTCAAATGTCTATTTGATAGTTCCTACTGTTTCTTCTAGGACATGTACCAACAGTCACTGGAAATAGATAATATACCAAAATGAATATCTGGTCTACACATCCTCTGTAGAAACTTGCTTTTACCAACAACTGAAATAAGAGGTTGAATCTTCAGATATTATCAAATAATACGAAATTATTAAAGGCAATACAGAAATTATTGGGTACAATCATTCTATTTTATGTCATTTCTAAAACATATTCTTGGATACAGGGAACAGACTCTACTCAATTTCTAGGCAGTGAGGAAAAAAATCTTTCAATTTAAGAAAAAAACATTCTTATAATTACTTTATTGTATATATTTATTGAATTACTTTGGTAATACTCTTAGATATAATGCACTGCAAATGTAACTCTCTAGTTTATGAGAAAATTTGACCATTCTTCTTCACGTTTCTCTAAATTTTTTTACATATAGCAGAAAGTGAATCTAACCAACCACTTAAAATTCAATATTACCGTACGTCAGCTTCCCTCAGCCACAAATCCCGCATATTCAATAAGAGGGCTGATAGAACATCTAAGTCTTTCCACTACATGAATGCCACCAGTACAGGAAAATCTGAGAGTTGCATCTAGATCCGTATTGTTCTTAATGGATTTTTCTTTGAGAAATAATCTCAGGATTATAGAAGTGCAAAGGCTTACTCTACCCTGCAGTATGTCTATTGTCAGTAAAGTAATATTAGGGAGGAAAATTAATAGTCATGCTAAGTACATTCAATAAGGGATTAATTCAGAACATGGATTTCATCTGCTATTTCACTTTCTTTGGTAAGGGTAAATAGTATTCCATTTGATAATGCTGAATCTTGAACATAATATGTGATATAAAACAAGATACTCAGTTCTCTTTTTTGTTTGTTTGTTTGTTTTTCTTTTGTTTATCTTTTTTTTTTTTTTTTCTGTGGAGTCTACTATACATAACAGTGCTTCCCAAGAGCTTTGAGACTACAGTCACTCATTACATCTGTCACTGAGGCATATGTGCAACATATCTGCCTTTACACATTATGCAAATCTTAGTAGAGATTTTGCTTGAGTTTTTGAAGGGTAAAAAATAGGAAAACTTAAATAACAAAACCAAACCTATATTTTTTCCTACCTGTTTTAGAAATGAGTTATATTTAAAATGGTAGACTACTCTGTTATGCCAGTGAGGGGGAGGAGGAGTCTTTCATTTACCCCCATGTCCTAGATCTAAGTGTATTCCACAAAAAGGGAGACAGTGTTGGAGATGCACCGTAGAATCCAAAACTAATTTGTCCTCCTCACGCGTTGTGCATTTCAAAGTGTTTTGAATCTGATTTTTACACTAGAATTGTGATATTGGAAAGGTTATTCATGCTTATATACTGCTAGATGGTCTTAGTCATTGAATATTCTGGACATAGGGTTTTGTGTTTGTCAAAAAGAGGACAAATGGGCATCAAAGATTGATTGACTTGCTTAGATGATTGCTTGCTGACTATGATGAGTCAGTATGTGAGAGACAGCACAGAGACGTTTGTCTTGAAATTTAATGTATGCCACATTTTAAGGCTTACTATCGTTGTGCTCATCAATCAAATTTTTGTCCTTGAATTATTTGTCTGTTCCTTCTTATCTAGTTTTAAAGCAATGCTCTGTTTTGCAGAAGTGAGGAAGTATTTGCAACTACTTACACAGTTCTTGATTTTCTTATTAATATATTAGAGATCCAAAAATACATTAGTAGTATATGAATCCCTTCCCTTCACAGAGACATTGCACCTAGGCACCACCACAAAAAATATTTCAAGTTTTAACATTTCTAGGGTTCAAGAAGTGCCTGCCAAACTGCAGCCAAAACTTTAATTTAGAAGGATTTCCTTGCTTGTTTAGTTTCATATTGATGATTATTACGGCAAATTAGTAGCCCAATCCTAAAAACTGTTATGAATGCAAATGAAAATTTCAGTAGTAATTTTGCTGAACATATAACTATTTAATACAAAAATTTCTAAACCCTGATATTTTTGGAGGATAGAAAGATCCTTTTTTTCTATATTTTATTCTTTTCTTGAAAAATTGGACAAATAATACAATCACATACCAACTCCACTTCAAAAAAAAAAAAAAAAAATAAGAAGAAAGAAAGAAAGAAAGAAAGAAAGAAAGAAAATGCAAAAGAAAAATAAAAAGTCTTACTCCCAATTCCAAAACAAATTCCGAAAGTCCACTGCTCAATCAATTAATAAAATTTGTCTTTCTAATGCATCTGCTAAATATAACTCTGCTTTGAATGTATTGTTTGAAGAAGGATTCCAAGAAATGTGAGGATGCAAAAGTCTCTATGGCCTTAAATCAAGCTACTGGAAACAATTAGCCATCTGTGGCAAGTAACAGGCAGCAAGAAACCACAAACAATGGATCCTTTAAATTTAAAGTTACACATTATTTTAACAAAGAGTTTTATTGTTTATACTTCAAAAAGAACATATTTTAATTCTTATTAAACTTAAATGAAATAAAAAGTGGCTTATATAAATAAAATAACCATAATGATCAAGTAATTAAAAATTCTAAGATGCTACAAGGATAGAAATTATTTTTTTTATTTTGGGTACACAGATAATTTTGTGACATTAATGAAACCTAATCATACACTCTTAGAATGATGTATGAGAAGGTACAGAATGATCAGGCCTGTAATTTCCTAAAGCAATCTAGAACAGTGGAACAAGTTATTTCAAATAACACAGCAGATGTGTTTATAAATATTTTTGATGTCTAAATGGGATGAAGTCTTCTGGTTTGGTTTTAGTATTTTGTTAGAATTTCACTATGTGCAGTACACTGTGTGTACACTGCATATTTCATCACTGGAAATGTAGTAAAGCTAAAGGGAATTGAGTTTCCCTTTTTCCTTCCTTTTATCATGTTTTATGTGATGTTTTTACACATAATAGGAAACATCAATATAAAATATCTGTACATATTTCCTTGAGGATCATAAACAAGTTTAATACTTGAAATTTAACACCAATAAATATTTTTTATGATCTCTGAAACACATCAGAGTTTAAAAATATATTTGAAATAAAATTGGTATTTTCTGTCTATTTGATAGACAGAACCATCATTCTAAAATGAGATTAGCAACAAGAAGAAAGGGATGTTGCAGAGTTCTCAGCAACTTTTTTTAATCTTGGTTCAAACCTGTTTGAATCTATTCATAAAGACTTTCAATATATTTATTTAAAGAGAATGACTCTGTACAGCTCTGCCCATCCCAAACATGAATTTGGTGCTACAAACTGTTACAGTCATATCTGTGGTGAGCACCACAGCTCAGAATTACAAAGTGCAACCATTTCTGCTTGCAAAAAGAAAATGAGTATACCTGTTCAACTGAAAGTAAAACTCATGGGGTACAAAGAATGTTTGTGCTTTATGCACAAAATAAATCTATCACAGATTTAACACTTTGTGTGTATGAAAATTCTACATTTCACCTCAGAGATTGGTCACTGTAGAGGAATAATTATCTAACAAATGAAAATTTCCATAAAATCTGAGGATATTTTTTAAAAATCCTATTTTTCAAAATGTTATTTCATTATGTGATGAGAATGAATATTATACTACAAATGAACAAAACAGAACAAAATCCCTTTGTCCTCATAAGAAAGAACAGTGGTACTTTCCAAGTAATTATAAAGAAATTGCTAAATCTCACTTTTCTGAAGCAATACAAACTAAGAGTTCAAGCCTCTGCTTTAATCCAGCAGTAAAAGAAAAAGTCATACATTTACAATTTGGTATGTTGGGCTCCTATGCTACTTTTATATTTTATGCGTGTACTCTGCTAATCCATCTGTCCCTCCGTAGCTGTAGTCTGGCACCAGCAGAATTATCTCTGAAAAGAATGTAAATTCCATAACGCAGCTGCAAGCACAAAGGTACATGACTGGTGTCAGACAAAATGACAAATGTTCACATTCTGTGGCTCTGATTTCTGTGTAAGCGATTCTTACCTTTCATTTTCATAGACTGAAGAATGGGAGTAATTGTTTACCATTGCAAACCTGGAAAATCTGATTCTGTGAGAGAGGAAGAAATGTTGAAGTTGCATACCCTTCTTTTAAATGAAGGCATAGCCACAGATAACCACTGTTTGCTTTACAGCAGAATCTGGCTTTTACTTTTTGTAAGAAAAACTTTTCTTGAGGAGGGCTGACAGCAACATCATTAAAAACAATTACAAAGATTCATCTTCTCTTTATGTTAAGCAAGTTGAAAGCAAAATTTCAAAATATTTGGGGCTCATCTACAATCAAAATTTCACTTTGCACATGCTGCTGGAAAAAAAAAAAAATCAGAAATTCCAATACACTTTTTTTTCTCATATGTAAGCATCTTTAATCTGAGTACAGCAAACTCTATGGGAATTCTTTCAGAAGAAGATGAACTCCATGTTCAGACAGAGAAACTTAGCACCCAGCACTCAGGTAAATATCTTTATAACTGAAGGCTGAGGTACAATGAGACTAGTATGTATAGTTACTGCTATTTTATCCAGAACTGATTCTCCCATGTCTGCAGGACAAGTGGGGAAGGGCAATCAAACCACATCAGAGTAAAAGTTTAACATATTGATTTGGTTGGTAGATATTGTGGCATTTGAAATGTCCTTTGGTATCAAAACTTGGGACTGCCAAATATGATGCAGCACACATGGGAGGTCCATGTCATAGTGGACAGCTGTGTCAAGAACAGAGGATTTGCTAAGGTAAATCAAATGGCATTAGATGCCTCTAACTAGGCAACTGAATCAAGACAGGTTGACATCCTGAAGCCCTTCAGGAGCAACACAAGCCATCTATCCTAGTTCTCCATAGACGATTAAGGTGTTACATTAGCTAGCTTTTTAGTCAGATCAGGAATTCATATTTGAAGAGTTTCTCAGTCATTCCTTTTACGGGGCACTAGTTGCATGGCAGAGCAGATTTGGAGGATGCTAAATGGATTCCATGAAGAAGGAATAAGCCATATTATGCACTCCTGAAGAGAATATAATTGCAATCCCACTGTTAATGTGCGTTCAGTCAGTGGAGCCAGAGCAGAGCTAATCGTAAGGAAAGCATTACAAGACATGTACAGGTGGATGCTGGGATCTTAGTAACACCTTGTTCACTCTACAGATACAATTGCTTTGAACTATACTCTGTTAAAATATGTATAATCTGCCATATCTCTTTGTATGAAGAAAAAGAAGACGATAAAATATATGAACAATCCAGGCTGCGCTGTTTGGAACTGTAGTTGATTGCCTTAATTATATTTAGACATGCTGATGTGTTTTACTGCTGTAGCTAGGAGTCTGGTGTATCAGCCTACATGGTCTTTGTTTCAACAGCATTTCCTCTGCCCAAGATCTAAAACTTTTCCAGACTTCTGTGGAAATCTGATTAGTTGTCCTGGTTTCATTTGGGATAGAGTTGATTCTCTTCATAGTGGCTGATATGATGCCACATTTTCACTTTAGGAGAAAAACAATGTTGATAAGACACCAGTGTGTTAGTTGTTCTTCAGTAGCGCTGCACAGAGTCAAGGATGTTCCAGCTTCTCCTACTGTCCTGTCAGTGAGTAGGCTGAGATGGCAGGAGGTGGGAGGGAACAGAACAAGAGCAGCTGACCCAAACTGACCAAAGGGATATTTCATAATATATGGCATCATGCTGAACAATAAAACTGGGGAGACATAGTCAGTAATAGTTACTACCATTGTTATTATTAATTTTCCTTTCTGTCATAGTAAATATATATTTTTATCTCAACCCTTGAGATTTAGACAAATACTAAGATTTGAGATTTAAGATTGAGATTTGCAGAAATGCAAAGAAATGCTTCCAGTGCATTTTAGCTTTGGATGGTAGCAGTGTTGATGAGAAAATCCTATTGCCCTTATGGAGGGCATTGGATCACACCTCAACCTCTTTTAAGTGGATGTGTACACTACTGTATACGGAAAAATGTGATAACTACATATGGATTCAAGCAGCAGTTCTGAAGAATGAGATGATTTTGTCTATAACCTTTGAACCCTAGTGTTGAAAGCACAGGGATAACTTCATTCACAAGTAATTGCTATCTATATCTACCCTAATTTCTCCTTTACCTCAGACTAATGCCGGGCTGTTCTGTCACTTCCATGCTGTGGAAGAGGCTTAAATGGCAAGTTGTGATTCACGTTCCATTAAGGCATGAATGACGCTGCAGCTGTTTGGAAGGGCTTATAGCTGCTAGTTGATCCAACTCCAAATTTTACATCTGAGCTACATTGGATTGTCTCATCAAATTAAATGCTGTTATGGGAAGAAAAACCTCATTATTTTATGTTTACCGCTCCTGAAGTCATGCCTCCTATACATTTACATCAATGGTGAATACCATTATCTATGCACTTTTACCAGCAATGAACAAGAGCCTGCATGCTGTGTTTGTAAAAATCTGCCTCAAAAAATCTAAAAGTGACCCACACACCACCCACTGTCTCTCCATGCTCACATCTACTGTTGGGACTCCATAAATGTTCACCAAGTATCTACAATAGTCAATGGGTGCAATTTTTTCTGCATGGAGGAATTCAGTGACACACTTTTGCTCCATACGCACTTCCATGAACCATTTTGTCAGACTGCCCTTCTGCTGCCATCTGTCTGTAATGAAATATTGGTGAGAAGGTTCAGTCTCTGCTTCCATACTACAAACATCTTCCTCTGACATTGTGGGCCAACATAATAAAATAGGAGGCATTACTTTTCAAGCAGCCCCTGTATCATGAATGGCATACGTATCCAACTATTTCAAAATCCAGATTTTTCTGTCATAAATATGTGTCCAGGATACATATTAAAGTCATGAGAAATTCCATATATATCAGAAATATGTTTTAGTTTTTTGTGAACTAACAGTTCAGTGGAGCATTTTGTCAGGGATCTGGGTACATGATTTATGATTTAGTTGCACGAATGTTTGGACACTTCCTTGTTTTATGCTCCACAGATCTCGTTTTCTGAGTGTATACTATTCATTAATATTGAATAAATTCTTCTGTGTTTTGACCCTTATAAACTGAATCGATTAAATATTTAGACTTCCCAGAATTATGACACATTTAATTTCTACTAAGCAACTCTGACTTTTTTTTGTAATCCTTTGACTATTAAAATTAAATTTGGGATTCAATAGAGTAGAATATGCAAATCATATTGAAGTAACATTCTTTGCTTAGGATTAAAAATTTTATGGGATTTTTCAATCAGATATTTTTATATGTGATTTGATCATAACAGCCCTGATTTCCTCTGCAAGAAACATAATTTTCAAATGTTCATCACATACTTCTTCTTGCTTTGGTAAAAGATTTAAGAACCTCAGTATGACTACCTAGAAGTATAGGTGGTGAAAAGGAGAGGACTTCTTCTTTAAGACTTTGCTGAGAACACATTCCATCTTGAAATCTAAGAGCTAAGATTTTTTTTTCTCCAAAGGCTTTGCACAGCCATCAGAAATAACTTGCTATAGCAAAACATGTTTCAGATGCCTTTTCAGGATGGGTTGTAAATCAGATCAACTTTTGGCTGCTATGCTAGAACAATATCTCAAGTTTTTTTCAGATATTTTTAATTTATATTTGTCTCATGTTTATCTGTGTAAGTATTATATGTCTATCTACAGCTTCTGTGAGAAGAAACTGCGGTTGCTCCATTCTGAACACAGCCAGTTCCAACAAGTTCTGATGGACTCACAATTGAGTTTCTCAGACAAGATGGTGGCACTCAAAAAATGCTTTTAAAATAGGATAGAAAATAGTATAGAACAATTGGGAGACAGAAATGACAAGAAAGTATGAAAACATAGGAACAGCAGTGAGGAACTCTTATTCTCCATCTCTACTTGAGGTGGGGAGGTAGAGGGGCTGGGTATTAAGCTTGAACCTAGACTGAGAATAATTTGGTTGCAAGGTGAGGAGGGTAACAGTGTTTTAATTTTTGTCTTTTTTTTTTTTTTTCTCACTATCCAAATCTATTTTAATTGGCATATATATATAATATATATATAATTTTTTTTTTCCAAGTTCATTTTGACCATCATAATATGACAATAACTGGTAAGAGATCTCCCTCTCTTCATCTTGACCTATAAACCTTTTCATCTTATTTTTCCCTTATTCTTTTGTGGAAGGTGCTGGGACAGAAGCTAGGACTGGTAGACTGTCAAGATCATAGAATCATAGAATCATAGAATCACCGCAATTAGAAAAGACTCCCAAGATCATCCAGTCCAACTGTTCACCATCACTGATATTTCCCACTATTTCACCATGTCCCTTAGTACAAAATCTAAACATTTTTTGAACACCTCCAGGGACAATGACTCCACCGACTACCTCCCTGGCAACCTGTTCCAGTGCCTGATCACTCATTCCGAGAATAACTTTTTCTTAACATTCAACCTGAATCTTCCCTGGTGCAACTTCAGGTAATTTCCTATTGCTAGTTACTGGGAGAAGAGACTGACCCCCCCACCTCACCACAATCTCCCCTCAGGTAGTTGTAGAGGGTGATAAGATCTCCCCTGAGCCTTCTCTTCTCCAGAGTAAACAATCTCAGTTCCCTCAGCTGCTCCTCATAAGGCTTGTGCTCCAGACCCCTTACCAGCTTTGTTGCCCTTCTCTGGACATAGTTCAGGGCCTCAATGTCTTTCTTGAGTGGAAAACAGTGGACTTTCTTGTAGTGAGGTCAAGCCACCACAGTGGACATTGAGCCAGAAAGACTCAAATTTAAGACCTAGATCTTGCAAATGTCTTCTTAACATTTCTAACATACTTCAGCTTCTGAATTAAAAGATAAACATTATTTAGTTATAGCAGCATTGTATTAAAGGCAGATTCCAGGAAACAATACAGGAAAAACTGATGCAATCATTATGCTCAGTGATTGTCTGCCTAATTCTGACATATAAGATGATTATGAAGATGAGGACAGAGCTTGAAAGTATAAAGGGAAGTCTCTCTATTAAAGTTGCTAGAACTATCTTCTAGAAAATCTAGATTTGTAGTAAAAAAATAAATTTATTAGAAAAAAAAATATTATATTCTATCAAGCTAGCAATATCATATTTCAAAAACGTATCCTAGTGCTATCAGTCACTATATAATTCCTTATATTATTTCTGATTATGGATGTTTCCAAACTCTCAGCATTCAAAAATGTAGATTTAAATGCTGTGTTTCCCATTTAGGTCTCATATCAACCAAAGAAATTCACGAGTGGATATGAAAAATAATGTCACTCTCCTCTCCAACAGGTAAAGGAATTTATTATCAGCCCATATTGACCATATTTAATTGTGTGAGTAGCATATTCACAAAATGGTAGCACTATATATAAAAATGTATATTATAATAATTTTATGAGGGGATAAATCTTGCACTGCCCTTAGCTGTATCCTGGAGATTAATCAGATAATAAAGTATTTGACCGAATTATTTTTAATAAATGTAAAGTAGTTCCAAATACTGATTCATTTGTCTATCAACCAGTTGACTATACGACACACCTGAGATTTCTTCCTTTATTTTTAAACAAAATATGTTTATTTCTGTATGTGTATGACATATATTCTGTACCATAGCACAAGGATCTAAGCTAAGTTTCCAGTTCCATAGAATGTCTCTTCTGCTATTGATTATTGTATTGAAGCAGCCTCATAAATTCTTGGTACAGACAACAAAGAAAATTGCACTTCAGTTTGCACAAACACAGTTCAGTGATTCTAAATCTGTGTTGAAACAATTTGCCTTGCTCATGATGCTTATTTTCTGAAAATGTCTCTTAGTTTTATTGGTAAAGAGAACACATATAGTGTGATGAATACATAAGTTCATTCTAACAAACAGAAAGAAACTTCAATTTATGGACTGCCATATCTCTTTGTATGAAGAAAAAGAAGACGATAAAATATATAAACAATCCAGGCTGCGCTGTTTGGAACTATAGTTGATTGCCTTAATTATATTTAGACATGCTGATGTGTTTTACTGCCGGAGCTAGGAGTCTGGTGCATCAACCTACATGGTCTTTGTTTCAACAGCTATATTAGATATCTGCTCAGGGTGTAGGAGCTATTCAAGCAAACTGTCTCAGGCCAAGCTTGGCTAAGAACTTTGCTATATCTAATAAACAGAAACAGTTTTGGAGAATGGCAAGGACATAACAGCAGTGATACAGCCACCATCATCTCAAAAGTTCACAGGAACTTGAATGTTGTCTGATGGATCTTTTCACTGTGAGATTCATCTGGTCAAATATAAATATCTACCATACAGATATCTGCAAGATAGCTATTTGAAGCAGTTTCATATCAACAGCCTCTTTTAGGATGCAATTCATCTCATCTTAGGAGAAACCCATAAACAGTCAAGTCTACTTGTCACCACTGAATATGCAGAGAACGATTTGAACACTCACAGCTAGCTTAGAAATCAACTTTTATCTGAAACTCCTAATAAATTAAGCTGTCCCCTGGGGTACTCAGCTTTCTTCAGGAAGGCACCCATCTTCCCCACAGTAGGCTTGACTCTGTTGCTTGAACATAAACAACCAATGCTGTTTGAGATTTGATAGGGTGTCCAGGAAAGCCACGTGGTTTTGACACTATGACATAGGATTTATGAAGAAACATATCTTCCTAAGTGTTGTGTAGAGGCTAGTTAGGATATCCCATGGCACCATACAATAGCACTAGATGCCCATTTTGGGGATTAAACTGAGGAAAGATTCCATTGTTTAAACATATTCTTCTAAAGCAATGCTAGATAATGTAAGGTTTCTTATCTGTCTTCTGTCTACTGCTTCAGAGAGTGTAAATCTCACATACAACCTCAACTTGGTGTCTACACATTTTTCTACACAAAGCTGTCTAGTGTCATTTCATTTGTCCTACAGCATACTTCCTGGCTTACCCTATAATGTCCTAGACAGACACAGTAGTCCTCTCAGTACTGTCTAGAATATTTCAGGACATTTCAAATAACACCAGACACTCATAAGTCAGCAAGGAAATACTGCCTTTAGAGTTATGTGAGGATGAATCAAACCCACTTATTTTATGAATGCTCAGGCATCAACTAATAATTCAAGATTTTTATTATTCTGTGCTTCTATGTTAATTACTAAGGATATTTTAAAAAGGAGGATACGTCAAAGAAAAGAAAAAATAATCAAGGACTTTCAGATCTGTACTTCTGATTTTAGTAATCAATGTACAATCCATACATCATTTTAAACTTGCACTGGCCGTTAATGTACCTAACAATCATCACTAAATGAATTATATTTAAGGCCTTTTTTTTACTTCTTCATGTAAATAAGAACAAATATAGTATTGAAATTATTTGTTTAAATAGATACATATTCTTCCCAGTTTTACTGTCACTTCAGTTTCTCCTTTTGTCCTCTACCATACGCTCTGTTTTATCTTTATAATATAAAACTGTGCAAATAATGCAAATTTTACATATACAAAAATATATAATATGACTTCAATAGGATTATAATGATTATAATTTCAATTTATATCCTACTTTTGTAGACATACCAATATGGACCCAGGAATTCTGACATTTTGTAAGTTATTTTTTTCAAGTTGACTTTCACTTACCAAAATTTTGAGAATTTTTAAGGGCAACAGAAACACTAATGGGTATAATAAATACATATAGTTTTGTAATTAACTGCATAAGGCTGCTGCCATTATACAAAATCAACATTGCACATCTCAGTTTTCACCAAGTCAGCAAGCTGATCTCAGTTTAGATTTTTTAATTGCTGTTGATGGGATGCTTTAATGCTACTCAGCTGAATATGCAGTTATTTCCAAAGTAAAAGCTATTTCAAGTGTTTATTTTCTGATGCATGTCCAGACGTGTTTTTCAGACTTTAAAAAACTGAATCAGAAGCAATTCAGCTAAGTCCTACATGAATAATTTATTTTATACTTACACATTTGTAAAAACATAAGTGACTTTATATGTTAGAATTTTGCTAATGCAATAAAAAGTATTGTTAACTGGGACTTGTGTCATAAACATTTTGGCCACTGGGCTTGTCATACTTGCACAATAGGTGTTTCATTATTCAAAGGTAAGTCAGATTGTCAATACTTATGGAGGTCAGAAATTCTGGATGCCTGCTGATTTGTGAGTTCCATCAGTAATTTTCTTTCCCTGCTACTGCTGACTTTGGATCCAGCCTGACATTTTCAGTACAGATGAAAATGCTCTAAATATCGACTGCTCCTCTGTTGTAAGATGGTACATTTAGAATGTCGTTTATTTCATTTGTGAGCTCATATGCTGCACATGAAAATATTAGCACATCCAAATTTACGATGCAAGGCAGATCCCAAGGCTCCTTATATTTCCAAAGCACTCTCTTTTTGATGCAGCACACAAGGCTAAGCAGTAAGGCAAGCCTGGGGAGCCAACTTCTGATCAAGTTCACCTTTTTTTTTATGAGATGTCTGTGTGAAACTGTCAGCCATTGTTCAAGTAGGAAGTAATTGTCTACCTGAGACGGTAGCATGTCTCATCAAGCACTGCTGAAAGCTTCCTTGGATGCAGGACAACATCTAGTCCCAACCTCTTTGGGAACATTTTGGGAAAAAAGAGCAGGGAAAATACAGAAATGGGCTTCTAGCATGAAAATGGAAGTGAAGAACCTTCTTCTGAGAGTTAAGAGAGTCTGATTTCTCTAGCCTAGCAAAATGAAAATCAGAAATAATATGAATACTATGTGTAAATACATAAAAGAGTAAAACACCAGGAGGGGACAAGTGGGAGGGAGGGAAAGGTTAGGGTTAGGGTTAGGGTGGAAGGAAAGAAGAAAGGAGGGAAGGAAGGAAGGGAAGGGAAGGGAGGGAGGGAGGGAGGGAAGAAAAATAGTAAAGAAGAAAAGGCAAGATGTATGAATACAACTCCTTGTGATCAGATTATAGTACCAAAATATTTGTAGACCAGACATAATGTGTAAATGCCTGCCACTTTATGTTGTATAGAATTTTTATAAGAAAATTGAGTAGAAGTGTGTTGCACAACTATTTAGCAAGGCAGAAATTTGGAATGAAAGACCTGCCAGTGCAAGGAAATCCCAAACAGAAGTAGGAACAGGAAGCGTACTTCAGACATGTCTTGCAAAGAGTCCCGGTGAACAAAAGAAGAAATGTTTATACTCTGATTTCTTGGCTTGTGTGCAGAACTCAGTATATAGCAGAAAAAAATCACAGATCTCTCACTTTTAATACATCATGCCTTCTTTCTTACTCCTAAGTTCATCTGACCTCACTTGGGCATTCATCTCTTCCTACCAATGATCACAAATCCCTTTAGCTCTGATAACAAATATATATTGGGACAAAGATTTATCACCATGTGATTATGGCATATGAAACCTTCAGGGTATGTAACTTACCCCACATCTTTATAATATCTCTCAGAAATGTCTTGTGATTAGGTGGGAGTCCATCTCCTGCTTACACTCATCTTACTTTTCTCATATTTTTTCCAATTCATATTTTTTCCTCCTAAAAACTCTCTACAACTTTAATGCACATTAAAAGACTAATAGTTGCTAAGCTCTTAATATGCCAAAGGCCAATAATGGTAGAACTGTTTATTCCACTCCTGTTAATTGGTACTTGACTTAGTTGATTCCCTTTTTCTTTTCTTTTCCTTTCTTTTCTTTTCTTTTCTTTTCTTTTCTTTTCTTTTCTTTTCTTTTCTTTTCTTTTCTTTTCTTTTCTTTTCTTTTCTTTTCTTTTCTTTTCTTTTCTTTTCTTTTCTTTTCTTTTCTTTTCTTTCTTTTCTTTTCTTTTCTTTTCTTTTCTTTTCTTTTCTTTTCTTTTCTTTTCTTTTCTTTTCTTTTCTTTTCTTTTCTTTTCTTTTCTTTTCTTCTTTCTTTTTTCTTTTCTTTTTTTTCTCTTCTCTTCTCTTCTCTTCTCTTCTCTTCTCTTCTCTTCTCTTCTCTTCTCTTCTCTTCTCTTCTCTTCTCTTCTCTTCTCTTCTCTTCTCTTCTCTTCTCTTCTCTTCTCTTCTCTTCTTTTTGGACAGGATAGTAAATAGTATCTCCTAACCTATTCCTTTTTATTTTACTTAAATTTGCCAGTGCAGCAAATTTTTGCCTGTTAAGCAAAATACCTACACTGTGTAATGTCTCTGAAAGGGGAGGGAGAGTTAATTGTTTTTGTTGTTGTTTACAAACCTGATTTTCTATATACTCTTGAAAGAACAAAGGGAAAAACTCTAGAGCTTTTTCAGAGTACAAAGCAATGGAAATTAGCAGATAAATTAGTGGAAAATAAAAAGCAAAATTTTTTTACTGGGTGCATTGAGGAGGTGTGTCTAATTGCCTAGACAACAGGATGAAAGCATTTTCCTTCTTTACATGTTACAGATTAAGCAGTATAATATTTATAGCAGCTTTTTTTTACATCCTAGACTGCAGGCTTCCATAAATATTCTTTCAATAAGAAGCATTATTAAACCTTTAATTTCTTCCCTGTGACTATAATATTCTTCCCACGAAGGGAAATCTCCTTCTTCTCTCATACAATTTGGCTAATCATTAGTTACTTTCCTTTTCAAAGCTTCAGACTTATTATAAAAATGTGGGTAGCCAGCACTTAGACTTCTAACTGGAAACCGCTTAAAGTCATTAGATCTGTGAGCTCTGAACTCCTATGCAGTTTTACCATTGTTAAGGTATAAAGAAACTGTTGTACAAAGCTGGTAAGTATACCCACAAACCTTCTTTGTGCTCAACAGTACCCATTTTATATATAATTACATGTTATGAGGGACAGCATCAAATACTTGTAGAGAACAGGATACCCAATACATGCAATTTCTAAAAATATAAATTAAAAATGTTGCCTGGCAAACTAATGACCTAAATGCCAATAATTATAAGTGCTTCTTACTGTAATCAATAAGGATTGACAACAAGAATAAAATAAACCAATAAAACAGTGAAAGAAAGTAGAACTGTCAGCAATAATTATACTGGTTGAGAGTAAATGTGCCATTGTAAAAATAAAATTAGCCAAGTAAAACTGAGAGGCAAAAATTTCATAGGTCATTGTGCCAGATTACTGTCTAATTTCATGGAACTTACTCTACTTTGACAGAGTGGACAATATTAATTGTTGAATGTATATACCCAACTGTTTAGCAGCTAAGCCCAATTAGCACTAAGATTTTGTACTTATATCCTTTATTTTATTAGGAGGAAATAAATAAAATCTGTCTTGTATACAAGTGTAACAGATGTGATCGCTGCATTTTACAAGCATTTCTACTGGTTTCATGGATTCTATTACCATTACTCCCCTCTCAATACTTAGGATAAGCCACTCATGTAATCAGTCCCTAGAACACTTTAGTCCAAATCATCCAGGGATTACATAAAACTAAATATTAGCCAGTTTAACTCATTACCTTTGTATAGACATGTGTCATGATAATTCGATGAAATCATTTTAAATGTTTCCATACAGAAATGGTTTTCATTTTAGAAGAATTAAGCACAAGACCTAATGATGAACTGGGGGCAAACTGAAGTAACAAAATAATGGTTTAGTAGTGGTATTGATCCCCAGGGGATTCTTCTTGGATAGATCTCTAATTTTGTTGCAGTTTTGTTCTTTTCTTTTGAAGGCCAAATGTGATAGGGTTCATCCTGGTTTGTCTCTGGTCATGGTCCCAGAGTGTGAACTCCCTCTCAATTGTATTTGCTGTTGTGGTGAATAAACTACTGGTTCCTCAAGTGTTTCAACACCCCACACTGCTGCATGAAACAATCAACTCATCTCAACAGTTTGTATGTTAGGATTTTACATGTTATTTCAGTCAAAAAGTAGTCTGTATTAGTGCAGTAACAGGTGTATCCTTCTTTTCACAGTCAGGTCCAGCTTAAATTCTGAGAGCTCAAGTAATAGTAAGGTTTAAAAACAAATTCTTCGTGCTAATGCAATAAATAGGGTGATTTCACTACAAGGCAGAAGGTTACAGATCACAAATATGGATGATTCAATAATGAATGCTGCACAAAATATATCCTGTGGGAAGAATATATACTAAATAAATGTGTTAGACGTTTACACTGTGGAACTGTGAAAATCTAAGAAATACAGAATGTATGTACATAAATTCCTTTCATTTTCCAAAAAAAAGAACAATTTTTAATTTACAAGAAGCAAGGTTCAGTGGAAAGGAAAGCGATGGACCTCAATACAATATGGGCTTTATTCAATATGTATCCAGCACAGAATTCTTCACAATTTTCCAATTTTCAGTTAAATTTATTCTATAAAATATGAAAGATGTTATCTCTCTGTGGGCTGCTGTCAGGGACCCAAAGTCTTCTTTACCTCTCTCTGTTCAAGTTCCTGCAAGCAGTGGGAGCAGTGGGAGTAGTGGTTAATGCATTCAACAATGCTCTTTTTTTTTTTTTTTTAATAATAATTTCCATTTTCCATCCAAAATGGAAATACCTTTTTTTTTTTTTCAAAAAGAAAATACCTCGTCTCATATAACACTTTCTATTTCCATATTCATTTATATCCTTTATATCCTAGTTATCTTTTGTTAAATGTTATAGTTCTTATTTCAAACCACTTCTCTGTGCTGTAACTGTTGTTACTCCTTTGCCATGTACGTTTCCATTTTTTGCATGACATTCATATTTTTTCTAGTTATAATTCCAGGGACTGTGGAATGAGTGTGGATTCCCAACCTTTTCTCTGACATGTTACTTCTGAGCTCATAAATCCACAGGTAAATATAAGCACCATTTCATACAATTTAATCAGTGTAGTGTATCAGCTACAACACTACACTTGGAAAACATCTACAGATGACTGATCTAAGTCTCTTCTGTCAGTTAAGAGAGACGTTTCTGCTAAATAAACTTTGGATATAGAAAACGTTTTTCAAAAGTGTTCATGTGATTTCCAAAAGTATTTCCCATCAGAAGACAGCAAACCTTGAGGTTTTTTTTTATCATTTTTGTGTTTTTGATAATCTTTAGCTTCAGTTTGGCATCTTTACTTGTTAGTTGCTTTATTCCTTGTTACTATATGGCTTCATATTTTATCACATAGTGGGATTATTTTATTTAAAGAAAAGAAATCAAAAGATCATGGTTTTGTCTTATCCTCTGTGAATTCAGTAAGATGACATTCAGAAATTAGTAGAGCTGCTAATATCCCATTTAATACTTTTTTTCTTTAATTATGATTTCTCATTATTCCAGTGTACAAAGCATTTAAAGACTTCATTAAAACAGGTGAGATCTGCTGATTGCACCTTCACAAGATAAATATGGCCTGTTTCATTGTCAGCAGTACCTATAACACTGTCTTATTTCTTATGTGAGTAATGCTGAGTGTACGTGTAATGGCCATTGTTTCTGGAAGCCTGTCAATTAGAATTTATCTGAGCAGCCTCAAGGAATGCAGAGCAGAGAACATTTTTCTGCTGAGCTACACAGAAACATATTGCAGCCCCACTTAATTCTTCCTGCTGATTGCTGCCTAAGTGCTAAAGAGTGGAAGAGTAAACCACTCTTCTTAAGGATAGAGAACAGAGCTTTGAACCCGTGATGTATGGGTGGCTGCAATAATATATCGCTCTTCCAAGCATCCTTTCAAACATAGTGAGCTACTGCTTAAGGAAAGATGCTTCTTTATTCTGACTTACCCATGTTAAAAATCAATTCAGCATGGGGTTTTTGCTCCAAAGGGTTCTAGGTAATGGTTCTCCTTCCTCACCTCATCCCAAGTAGTGGCTTTTGCATATACATTTGGTGAAGAATAAATGGTTATCATTTTTGTAGATGTTTCTAAAATCAGAGGAACAGTAAATAAAACAGAAATTCAAGTCACTGATTAGTGATTCAAACCAAACTGATTAGTGACTCAGAACAGGAGAGCAATCAGTTACTCCCAGGATGAAGACGGTACGGTGTAGTTAAACAGAGCAAAAGCTGTATCAGGCAGAATAGAGAGAAAATAAAGAACACAAAACAACAATCTTCACCACTGGACTAAATAATCTGGAAGTATTGTGAAAATATTAGAAAATGATCATGCAATTTTAACCTTGTTTCATAATGAACATGTGCAGAGAGCTAGATTTGCAATAGCAAGAATCATATTTTTTAATTTCCATGTTTTTCATTGGTTTTTTTTTAATGTGGCAGGATTTGTTTATAGGTTTCATACACAATTCATATGAAGCTCGGTAAGTTATAAATTGATAATCCTGGTGCCCAGAGATCAGAATAATAAACTGCAAATTATTTCCAAACTAGTGCCACTGGTATTCACCCATTTTTCTTCCAAATTCCTCCTTAGACATCACTTCTCCCTCAAAAATCATAAATTATAATTTGTTCAACTATTTCTTCAAAATAACTTCAGAATCACTAATGGAATTAGAACTTTCTTACCATACTTAGTTTCTCTTGAAAAATGCTAGTCTGCATTAAATGATTTGTTAAAATTTGTTATACAAATATGTCTCGAGTTGTTAGTCACTCAGGTGAAATTTTAGGAGAGTAAGAATCTGTTTTCTGGATTTTGGAAAGCTGAGAAGATCAACAATTTTTTCTATTCAGATTAATTCAAGCTAAATTAATTTTTAAAAAATTGTATTATTAGCTATCTAATTCTATTACTAATCACTAATTCTTAGTACTAGCTTTTATTATACTCTAAAATCCATTTGGAAATATTATCAAAGAAAACCATTCAGTAAGTCCTGGGATCTTCCTAGTACATTTTATTCCATGCAGGCCTGAAGATATCAATGCAAACATAAGATGGATGTCTTAAATTTTGAAAGGTTTGAGCGATTTCTTGGTGTGCCTTTGTCAATTTACCTGTTTGTACTTGGAAACTTCCATTAAAATTAAAAAGGCATAATTTAGTCCCGATCAAGCATTAACATTTAAAATGGGAAATCATAAAAAATGGGAAAGCATAAAGTCAGTTGCAGGTTGAAGAAACGCAAATTCAACAATTTCCCTTTTTCCAGTAATATTGCATCTCTGTAGTAAGTCATAAGGTATAGGAGAAGCTTTGATTATCAGCAATATTTTCCCAGAATAAGAGGTGCTCAGCATGCAGGCAAAACAGAATCTATTCTAGATTAAGAAAATAGCAGGAGAAAAGTTAAACTGTTGCATCTCTCACTCCTAATATTACTTTTTAACAATAAATTCCAGATATTATGGAAATCGTATTATTAAATGGGTGACTCTCGAGGGATCTCTGAATGCTGCAGGAACAAAATAAAATTAAAAAAAAAAAAAAAGAGTAGATCTGGAAGAGAAAACAATCTAATACAAATGACTCCAGAATCTAGTCCAATTTTCTCTCTCACAAGGAATCATGGAAATTCCAATAAAACTGGCTAATGCTCTTAAAACATGTAATATCATTTGATTAAGTTTTCTGATACTAATATCTTTTCATCATTAGTATAATGAAGTAAGGTGAGAGACATTTTGGAAAATTTAAATGTTAGTTAAATGTTAATCCTAACTTCTTATTAAAGTTTTTGTTTACAATAACGTATCTTGCAGAAACACCATCATTTGACTACTTTTTTATTAGGAATTTCACCCTGTTTTAAATCATTGCTTTTATTCCTAGTTAAAGGTACCACTCAACCTGAAGAATCCTCTAATTTGCACTGAAAGAGAAAGACATGTTCAGAAGCAATCTCAGTGATTCACTTTCTACTTGAGACTGAAATAATTGACAGTTGAAATAGCTTTCATAATTTTATTTGGAGGACATATATTTTTTTCTTATCAACATCTACTTTGCTGCTTTCAAAAAGAAGAGAATTAGTTGGAGAGAACTAAAATGAAGAAATAAAAAATGATCAGAGGTCAGTGAACGCATGATCCACAATGGCAGATTGAATGAAAACAATGTTTTTTAACATGTATTTACTTAGCAAAGTTGACAATACCATCATTCAAAAGAAAATGTTGCAAATTGTGTGAATAGTCTGATATAATATTTTTTCCATATAAATGCATGCCAGTGAATTTTTTTTCACAGCTGAGAGAGTCAAGATATTTTTACTCATCTTCTTTCTCTGCCTCTGAGCCAAAACTCCAAGCTTCAATCCACAGATAAATTGGTTAAATCTACTACCGGCGAAACTGGGCACAACTCCATACTCTTTAGTTGAGAGATAGCCAATCATGAATTGTACCATTGAATTTGGAGTAAAAGTACACTCTTCTTCTGAAAACAATAAAGAATGCCATGGTTTCATATTACACAAAGAGTCCCAAAATACAATCATAATTTAATTGAGAGAGCTTTCAATATTAATGACTTATCGAGATCTGCATTTTGAGTTTCCTTCCGATTATATGTTGCATGGTCATGGATATAAGGTATTGCTTTCATACAAATAAAGTTGTTTTTTCTTCACATTCCCCCAGAAGAATGTGAAACTTTGCCCATCTTTCTGTATAGTGAATGGTATTTCTACGTTCTATTTTCATATCTCCCAAATAATACATTCTGAAGAATCACCACAGAACTGGTAAGAGCTTTGCAGCACCAACTCACATGCACTATTTGAAAACATATGTCTCTTAATTGTCATTAGTCTACTAGGACTCATGTGGAACCTCAGGACTAAATAGGAAACAATCCCCAGAGTTGTTACCATCAGCCACATTAGCTTCTCACCAGAAGCTTTTGAAGTGAGATCCTTTTGCAGTTATATTTCTACTTGGGTGTCTTTCATAGATAGAAGACACATAATGAATAAAATCCTGCAGCTCATATTTAATTTTTATTTGTATCTTCCCAGTTTCTATTGACATGAATTGGAGCCAAATTTTCACATCTATAGTGATTTCATAAGTACTTTTTAGGAGATGCAGACTTATTTTGACAAACAGAAGCCTTACACTGCATCATTGTAGTATTTTCTGAATGACTCCATGTCAATGCTATCATCATGCTTCTTCTTTTCACTCATTCCTATGTGGCCACTGTTAAATGTACAGAATAGCTGAATGTTGATTTATCAGTGAGGGTGGAGCATTAGGACAATATTTTCTGAAAGCATGAATTTTCTGTTAAAGGTTTGGGAACTAAATGTACTTTTCTGTAAATTCAGCAGCTCTTCACACCACATAGAGTTAAAGGCTCTATGTATATGCAGCTTTCGTGGTGAACCAGAATCCATGAACACTTCCTTTGTACTAGCCATAAATCTGCAATATAAGCTGCTGCAGAGCATTGTTAAGACAAAATATTCTTTAAAGGGCTCAATTGTTTTTTTTCTTTCCCTCCATCCCCCAGTTCTGGAATAACAAAATATTGTAAGGATTATGATGCATATCTGAGATCATTGAGTGATTACTGCCACCTAGTTAATTCTCCATGCAATGAGTTATGTACAAGTAACAGAAATGAAGGCCCAAGTCCTCAGCTGATCTGTCTGTCTGTAAATAGTGAAAAAAGGAAAGTTACTAAGGCTTGTGTTTATCAAGAGAACTTGCTTTCTGACACTATGGGTTTTTTTGTTTGTTTGTTTTTTAGCATATTGATAATGACTTCTCTAGATATTTATTCCGCGTGTTAACAGATCGTGACTTGTATGTCTTCATATATATAAGAACTTCTGGAAGTAAGGCCTCCTATTTATTTTCATGGAAATTACAGCAGATACAAGAAGTACAAGAACACTGTTTGATAGAGCAAATTCTCAGCTACCAAACACTCTTTTTCAACATAGTCATTACCATTAGCAGTGTATTTTTGCCAGCAGTGAGCAAGTTGCTCATTTTATGAATGCATGCTGCATTCATAAAAACCTGCACGAGTAGAGATGATCCACTGCTGCTGTCGTAACTGCTGAAATGCACCACCCACCACCTCACTGTCTTCACATCCACTATTTGAAAAGTGTTCAGCAAGCACTGATGAATAACAATTGGTGCAATTTTTTCCATATGGAGGAGTTCAATTATGTACCTTTGTTTCATAAGCACTTCCATGTCAGATGCCATTTTGCCAGATTTCCTCTCTGCTGCCATCTGTATGGTAACAAAATGTAACAGGATATTGGCAGGAAGGTTCAACTTCTGCTGTCATTAAGCAACATAATAAAATAGGAAGCGTTACTTTCAGAACAACATATATATATGTGTGTATATATGTATATATGTATATATCATATATATATGATATATGTATATCTCATACATATTGTTTTCTGTCTCTATTGTAACCAAGTGGCATGCTACTTTTGATGACATTTTGTCACCATGCTATTTTCATAGTCACTGAATTCATGAACAAGAGAAACAGCTATCCATTACGTACTGAGAATAGGAGTGATTTGTGCCTGCTCTACCCACATTTGAGACAAGAGTATCCTGTGGTAACATTACAAGCCTGTCTGTGTTTTATACGCTTGATAAGAAAAAAAAAACAAAAACATTTTATCCTTAGTATCAATGTCCCAAGACCAATAACTGTCATATCAATACTCACGTGCTTCTTTCTACGACAATTTTTTTATCAGCTCTGTCATACACCTCCTTTGGAGAAGCTGCAGCAGTAAGTAGAGAACACTAGGCCCAAGATCATCTGTCTCCACTTTTTGCTTTTGTAGTGTCTCTCATTGCAGTAAACTGTATTTCCATGGAAAAGAGACTGGTCTGCTTCTCTGCCACAAAAATATAGCCCAGAGCAGCTAACAGGAACCAAACAGCCAAGTCCAAGGCCTTACATTTTTGAAGGCTGAAGCATTTTATGGCCAGAGCACTCTGAATCCAGAGCCTAGCTCTGGGGAGTAACGGCCTCTTACTCACCAGGATCCAGCTCCTTAGAACAGTGCCAGCTTTATCCCATTAAAATTAAACAATCTGCCTGGCCCCCACATATATTAATCAGGCCATAATCTGTGCACACAATTAGTTCTACCTTGTCAATGCTGGAGAAGAGAAAAAGTCCCCAGAAGGACTGATGAGAACTCTGCTAATTTCCATTCATACTGAAGAAAAATGCAGAAGAAAGGGGAAAAAAAAAAAAAAAAAAAGATTATGAAGGAGAACAATGAAAAATTAGTTGCTTTGTCTAAATGCTTCCAGTTGTTGATAAATGCTCACTGTTTAGTCTCACTGATTTCTTCCAGCCTGCAGCTGCAGAGCCTGTGTTGCTCATGCCTCGCCATGACTGACAATCTGACTGCATGCCAGACAATCCCCAATTCTTACTCTTCTGTCTGCCTCAGTTATTTTTTAAGAGCATTTCTATTTCTTCTTTTCTTGAACCTGATGATCTCACACCGGAAATTCAGTTTTACTCCCAAAAAAGAGGATCTTTTGTGATGGCAACAGAGCACTCTTACAATCAGCTGGGAGTTTTCCTTACTTAGGCAAGAAAAAAAATAAGGTCAAGAATTGACAGAGTTCCAGCAGTGCTTAAACTCTAGCAGCACAAAAAAGCTATTTAAGGAGCAACAAAAACCTAAAGACACATTTACTCTGAGGTAATGGTGACATAATTTTTTGGAGAATAATTCCCAGTTATTTTAACCTATTTTTTCTTTCTGTATTCAGTACCAAAATGTGAATAGGATATAGATGTAAACTTTACACGGAGACAGTGTGTCTCACAAATCAGTGCAGAAATGTCCAGCACAGAAATAGCTCTTTACCTTGACAATAAAGACCAGTTTGATAGTTTATTTTCTTTATTCTTACAATGAGTCCTTTGAAAACCTTCATCGTTTTTATTCTGCTTCAATGCCTTACAGTTTTCTATCCCTTGTAAAGGAAATAAAGTTACTGAAGGCAGTTTGGAGACTCTGAATGAGAACTTGTTTTGAAGTTTCATAA
This sequence comes from Chrysolophus pictus, assembly GCA_037305975.1. Taxonomy (NCBI): domain Eukaryota; kingdom Metazoa; phylum Chordata; class Aves; order Galliformes; family Phasianidae; genus Chrysolophus; species Chrysolophus pictus. The sequence continues at coordinate 176,737,190 of CM074576.1, read as the reverse complement.
TGATTTCATGAATTTATTTTGTGCTGCAAATTACAGTCTCTTGATTGCTAACATGAGACTTTTAGGTTTTTATTAGCATGTCTGTGGCCAAGAGACTGGTAAAATTTACTTTAGCCTTAATTCAAGCTTCAGCAGTGTCCTCACTTCACGAGTAAATGCTTTCTTTGTGATCGGAATATCTTTACCCCACTAATCAAATTTTTGTGTTCCCACATTTCATTTCCCAGTTGACTGCTCCATGTCCTTCTGCACAGACATACCTATAGAAAACTTAGTACCTGTTTCTTTTTCTGTATAATACTTTGGGAAAGCAAATCATCTTTTCACTTTTCACTCATTTTTCTCTTCAGAAAGTTATTTCAGTTGAGCAAGAATTGCATGAAGGGGTAGAAGTGCCTCCAGTAGCACATTCCCTGTGTTGGTACACGGCCCAGAGTACATATGACCCTTTTCCCAGATGGTGCAGAGAAGAGGTAAACTAAGGTTTCTGAACTGCTGTACTAGCACTTCTGAATACCCATTTTGACCTTTATGTTGTTATAGTAATCTCAAATTATCATACACTGGAGTGTAAGAATGAAGCCAGATTTCTCTCTCTTTCAGTTTAAATTTTCCAAAAGGTGTTTGTACTAGCTAATTCAGTTAGAGAGACAGAGAGACAGAGACAGAAATATAGAGATAGCTATAGAAATATAGATATTTCTTCTACAGTCAGTGGAATAGAGATGTTCGTAAGCTGAGGCCAGTTCACTCTACTTAAACACTTTTACTTTCACACAAGATGAACTGGTCTCTGCTGATGCCTGCATTAAGGATTACAGTGTCAACCTAGGACTCCCTTTAGATGTGTCATGCATAGGCAGAGAAAGTTAGGTAATAAGTACCTCATCACAAGACCCTGCCAATAGGCAGCTGTCGCAGACAAAAAAAAACAACTGGGCTTAACTAGATGTTGTGTGAGGAAGCACATCCAGTGAGCCCTACACACTGCAAGCTATGTAGCTCCTGCCACGATCTGCTCTGTTGGGAGGTACATAGGAGTGAGAGTCTTTAGGAGATGGGGTATGTGGTTGCTTGGAATTTTTTTGCAGTGCTATATGAGAGTAAAGAAAGGCCAGATTCTTAGCTGGATCCAGATTCTCACAGATTCTTAGCTGGGATCCAGTTTGTGATCAATATTTAATACTTCCTTTTGAAGTGCCTTACTGGTGCAGTTCTTCAATGCTGAATGCATCTAATTGTTAAAGAAAGATTTTTATAGAATAAAAGCACCCTATCCATCTTCAAGATTAGCTACTGATCATATACGTTGGTTTCTGCCTCTTCTGAGTGCATTCTCCCGAGTTCCACTGCCTTCCTCTCACCATTGGAAAGAAGCAGTGTACACGAACAAAAATGCCTCTTTCTCACACTGTTTCTTTCCTTTTTCTACTTGAAAAAAAAAAAAAAAAAAAAAAAAAAAGATTTGCACTGAGAAACATGTGTTTCTCTACAAAAATATCAAAGAAAGTCATACAGTTTTTAGAGAACATGCAATTTAAGAGGATACATGGCATAACTGGCAGCATCTCTGTCTTGTTTAAAGGAACACAATGACTCCAGACATTGTCACTAACAGCAGATCTTAATTTGAATTGTAACAATTAGAAATGCCCACTGGGCAGATCATCTTGTCCTTTCTGCTAATACAGTATTGTTTCCTCTGCTACTTTTCTTGGTGCTTCATCCAATCTCCTTTTGATACTTTTCTTGATAGACTGTTTCTTTGTCAAATAGGTCTATTGCTAGTAAATGTAATATTGCATTTAGTCCTCATTTTGCTGTGTTTTGTGGGATCTCATGTTTTACAAAAGCAGCTGTATTTCATGAGATCACCTCCATTAAATAAAGAAAAAAACTCAGGAAACCGCAAGTACTTTATATATTTTTTAGAACTTGAGACCAATAAGTGTTGGTTTGGCAAATTCAGGCTGGAACTGTCACACTGTGTTCTTGTAAAGGCTCAGACTTGAATACCAGTCAAATATCATCCCCTCATTATTTTAGCACATTTGGTCCCAAGATAAATTCCAGATATTCAGAAAAGAATGAAAATGAAAGAAGTGAGGAAAATATTTCGTCCATATTTTGGGCAAGAGTTCACATGTATTTATAAACATAAGCAGAAAACTGAGTTGAAAATGGTTTTTTTTTTTTTTCATTCTTAGTTACTTAACTGTTCACAATACAGTTTTTCTCATAAAATAAAGTTAAATTCTTTCTTACTTCTGTTGGTAATCATGAGTTAATTAGAATTCACTGTTTTATATAATATAACTGGATTTGAATCACATCGGATATAATTTCCAAAGCCAAAACCACATCGATCTCCCATTGTGTGAGTAAGATGAAATAAGAATCTTCCATGAAAGTAATACTCCACACTTTTATGACTCACATTTGCAAACTAAGATATAAATTGTGAGAATGTCAAAACAAGACAAGACCTTCTTAATCTATTTTCTGCTATGTTTTCCCAAATAAATAATTTTGATGTGATTCTGCTGTCTGGACAAATTTCTGTCTCAATATTCATAACGATTTTTAAAGCCAATAGAAAATTTTATTCAAGTTTGAAGGAGGGACAAAGGTCACAAAGTCACACTGTATTCTACAAATACAAAATTCTACAAATTTTGCAAGAATTATTAACCAGATATTTGAAAGAAATCCAAATTATGCTTCTACTAAGGAGAAGTTAGAAGAAACTTCCTCATTCTACATTTTGTTTGACCAGCTAGCTGCTCAATCACTAGTGAGCTTGGAGGGACTACAAGGGAATACAAGAAATTTCTGTGAATGCGATGTTTGATTTAACTAGCCCCAACTTTCAAACTACCTTTTGCATAAGCTCCTTTAGCATAATTTTCAGCACTTTCAATAGCACAGAAAGAAATTCTAATGTTAAGTGATTGGAAAATGATTTTTTTTTCTTTCCACGAGAATACATAACTGGTATTAGACAGAAGTTCTTATCTGAGCAAAATTTTGCTAATACTGAATTTATGAATACTAACTTGATGTTGATCCTGTGATTTCATTTCAACAGACTTGGGGGAAAAAAAGAAACAGTCTGTGAGTCAGAAAGCTGTATAACTTGCTCCTGGCTTGTGTCACTGATTTGTTTAGTAATCCTGAGCAACTCATTTTACCTTTGTTTCCCATTCTAGTCTTTGCCAATTTTGTTTGCTTGTGAAAGCTGCTAAAAAAAGAAACATTCTGCTGCCAAACATTTGGATTCGACATGTCTGAAGAAATAAGGCTGTGTTAATATTGTTAATGCTAATGATTTATTGTTGTTTGTATTATTATACATATAATTTAATCACTGTGATGTGTCTCCCACAACTTTGTATGAGTAGGTATTTGTCAGAATGCCCTGTGCTCAGAAGTTCCTGTTGACACAAACTAGCACTGACTTTTACCTCTGGTAACTTCTGCATTACAGAATAATAGTGACAGAGTTTGGTGTCTTTTTATACAAGTGAATCTAATCCTATTGTGGTAAATCTCTTACAGAAGGGGAACTCTGCTAATTGAAGATCTTTCTGATAAAGTTATTCACAATTGAATATTATATTATTCATCATAAGTAGGGATTTAAGAAACTCTAAAAATCATAGAGATCACTGAAACAGATTCTGCTTGATCTTTTATGTAACTGATTGGAGTTGTGAACATTTGTGAACATTTATAAAAACATTGTGAACATTTATAAAAACTTAGTTGTGCCAATAAGCAGTCGCAAAATGCTTGCCATTTATGCTTAAGTTTTTTACAGATTTTGCCTCGTCAATAGTTACATTAAAGATATAGCATCCAGTACCTGAATGTGTTGAAGTTGTGTAAGAGATTTAATGTTCCTTTAATATAGAAACTTCATAATTTGGGGTGAATATTACTGTTGCATTAAGGTTGTACTTAACGATATTGAACTAGTTAGTAAATGATCTTCCCCTAAGGCATTTAGTTATTATTATGTGGGTCTCACAGCTTCAAACTAAATCTAAGCACAACATTGCTGCACTGACTGTTGGGCCCTTTGCAGATTTTAAAAGCCTTTGGGTGATGACCTGGAAAAGTACTTAGGTGCCTTGCAACGACTTTAGAACATAGCCCTAGATTTTTATTCTACAGGCCACTGCTCAAATGCTGAATAACTTTGGAAAGAGTTTAATTTTTGCAGCTGTTTGAATGTCAGGTGCTACCTCCTTTCCATTTTTCCTGGGCGCTAAACACAGCTATTTCCTCAGACCAGAAATCTCCAGCAAAACTCTATTCTGAGGGAAGAGCCAGCATGTCTCCAGACACGTTCCTAACCTTCATTGCAGTTGCAATGACTCGGCAAAGTCCATCTAGCCCTAACCTCTACCATGCCATATATATGGAGGAGTTCAAACACCTATGTGTTCTTCCTAATATGCCCCTCCAGAAAATTTACATTGTTTGAAAGTTATACTTGTGCTTCTGGCATTGCTTTGAAATTCTTGTCCTATGGCACTGTCTCTGATTTATTTTACTCCATTACAATTATTTTCCTCTTGGTTGCAACAGCTTGTCCCTCAGTTCTTAGTTCCAGAGACCTTTCTGAATCTCCTCACCACAACAACCAATAGGCCAAACAATATGCAAAAAAAGGATCAAAACTGAAGGTAATTAGATACAGAGCTAAAACAGCAGGATACCACTGTAGTTACATTTATTTACACTAGCTGAGGGCATACAGCAAATTTTAATGACTCGTTACAAGTTCAGGAACCTATGACACAAAAATACATTTTAGATTTTAAAATTATTTGACACATTTTTCTTTTTAAATAGTTGATCACTGATTAGAAACAATGGCATTAACTGCTTTCATTCTCTTCACATATATGAGTACCAAACAATATGCATTATTGATTCAAATTTAGTGTTACAATAATTTCTTCAGTGATGTGTTAGATTACTTGCTCTGGTGATTGTCTATACCAGTGATTACTGTTAGCACAGCCTTTTTCCTTCTGTTCATTTCATACTATAATGATTATAGTTATTATCGTTACCAAAATTATTGTTATGAGCGTCAGACTGGTTAACAGGTTCTATAAACACAAGCTTTTTATTTTTCCTAATATTTTTCAAATGAAGCAATATAAAATCATACTTGTTCTCTATTCATACTATTATTCTTTTTCACTTGTGCTCTCCTTCATTATCTTTTGAGTAAAAGAAAAAAAATCCTACACACTAAAGAGCATATTTAGCTAAAGCCTTGTTTTTTGGCTGCTGGAAGAAGAAACAGCTATAAGTATATATGGTTGTTCTTCTGAAATAAAGAAGTACAGTTGGATAGAGTAGGATATGCAGAATGGAGGCAGTGAATGGCAGGCATTACAATGATATTCACCAGCTGGTAAACTCCAGCCTAAGAGAAGTAAACAAGAAATCTACCACAGAACTGGAAGTTCGTTATATCTGTACCATCTTCTCTTCAGGACAAAAGCAGATCTTGGGATTCCTGCAGACATGGTCCTCCTGCTGTCAGCCTGTACATCTGCATGGTCAGTGACAACATGACAGAGCAAGCCTGAAGGTTACGTGGGATAAAGTGCCTGAGTGCACACAGGGTGTAGTCAGACCTTAGATATCTCCCTGCAAGTAGCAAGGCAGTCAGCCATCTACCCTGAGGGGCAGCAGGCAGGTGGCTGCCACCATATCACTTGGAGTATCTTTTGTGACCACTCATCAGCTGCTGCAGAGCCAGAGCCCTTAAGTCACAGTCAGCCTGTATTTCTTTCCTTCCATGAGGACACTCGCAGTGGTCAAGGCTGGAGTAAATATATCAGTGGGGCAGCACAGAAGGCCACGTCATCTGCCAGAACCATGTCCAGGGTTCCCTCATGATGTAAAAAAGGGAGAATGGGTAGTGTTATGGATCAATTACAACTATTTTCCGCAGCACTGGAGTTATTCACAGAAAAACATTGTTTTGTTCAAATAAAATATAATCAATTGTGATTATAGTACTATACCGAATGGAAAAGATGGGGATAGGGAGTAGGCTATTAAAGGTAATGTTTAGCTGCAGTCTTGTGTTGGCTAGAAGGCAAGCTGTTTCAATCTGAAAGAACCAAATAAACTTTTTTTCCTACACGTTTTTTAATGGTGTGATTCTATAAGAAAAAGCACCACTTGAGATTTTTAATGTTTTTGCTGTGTCTGTTGACTTTTCCACAAATCATGAAAATTCTGATTCACATACAATAAATTTCTATGTATTTACTCCAAGCTTCCAGGTCTGCAGAAAATTTAATAAACTGCTTTGTGCATGTTTATACTTTAAAATGTGTTCAACAATGACATCCATGTAATTTAGGTACATAACAACTTCTTCACTGTATTGACCCTGAAGGTCAAAGAGCTACTGAAAGCAGTTGGAGCTACTGCATTCTGATTCAGCTTGAGATTTACAGTACTGTGCAGATCAGGTTTTATTTTATCTGATCCAATTCACCTACTATCCCAGCTTAAGATATCATTTTAGTAAGACAGCACTGTGTCCTTACAGATCAAAAGCAGCCAGAAGGAAACCAGAGAACTGGTGAACAGAAAGTACAGGAAAGAATAGACTCTTCTTGCTGATACAATTAAATAAAAGCCAATTGTTGAACCATTTAATGTGTCTCACCTCTCTGCATGAGTAAGCCATAAATAATGTAAGGAGCAGAACTACTTTTTTTTCAAAGTGCTACACAATAGTGTGAGTTGAAAATGACATGCACAAGACACCATCTGTGAATAAATGTTTAGTTTGACCTTAAGTTCATGCATGAAGGGCAATAAAAAAATTAAGTAGAAAAAATTAAGAGAGAGAAAGAGAAAAGAAACAGTAGGCAAAGCTCGTATCTCTATGAGTTTATGTAAAATCACAGATAGCCAATAAAAAAAAAAAAACCCACAGAGAGCCACAGCAAGCCACAGAAGTCAATATTGGTAGCTTTAGTATTTTAGCATTTAGCTTTAGCTTTTAGTATTTTTCGTACAAAATATTCATGATGGAACTTCTAAAGTAATGTATTGGAATTTAGAATCCAGGTCCCAAATCTAATTCCAGCCCCTTAGATTATTCTGGACACTCCTGTCTCTCTAAGCTGCGCTGACAGATATTCAGTGTGAGCCAGAACTGGACAGCGGAGGGGAGGGGAGGGGAGGGGAGGGGAGGGGAGGGGAGGGGAGGGGAGGGGAGGGGAGGGGAGGGGAGGGGAGGGGAGGGGAGGGGAGGGGAGGGGAGGGGAGGGGAGGGGAGGGGAGGGGAGGGGAGGGAAGGGGAGGGAAGGGAAGGGAAGGGAAGGGAAGGGAAGGGAAGGGAAGGGAAGGGAAGGGAAGGGAAGGGAAGGGAAGGGAAGGGAAGGGAAGGCAAGGCAAGGCAAGGCAAGGCAAGGCAAGGCAAGGCAAGGCAAGGGAAGGCAAGGGAAGGCAAGGGAAGGCAAGGAAAAGAAAAGAAAAGAAAAGAAAAGAAAAGAAAAGAAAAGAAAAGAAAAGAAAAGAAAAGAAAAGAAAAGAAAAGAAAAGAAAAGAAAAGAAAAGAAAAGAAAAGAAAAGAAAAGAAAAGAAAAGAAAAGAAAAGAAAAGAAAAGAAAAGAAAAGAAAAGAAAAGAAAAGCATTTGCAAACAAATTCAAAACATTATATACTAGAAAATCAGGCTATGCAAAACTATTTTTTAAAGTTAAAACTAAACATTCAGATAAAATATATTACCCCAACAATTTTCCTCCTGAGACCAGGATGCTAAGCACACTCCAAGCACACTCCCTGCTGCCAACATTATCGCCATTTCAGACAATGCAGTGTGGGAGATAGGTCACCTCAATTCTCCAGCACAGTGGACAACTCTCCAGAAAACTGGACAAAATGATAATTACTGCAACACAGCTCTGAGGGCAAGGGGAGAGTTTCTGCAGCACAACTTAGTTATAGGTAGAGGCCACAAAGAATTTGTCCTGCTGTTCCTAGGACTTACATGACTCCCTGTGTTCACAGCATCCTGCTCTTTATACACACACACAACCCAGGAAAAGAGCTAAGACTCAAAGAAGTCTAACAGAAATCTCCCTTACTAACTCCCTATAACATCAGTATTTTGTTACATCTCATGCAGGATCCACAGACATATCCAAATGTTATCCCCAACTCATTTACAATAACCAGGGGCATATCTGACTGAGAAAGAAGGTCATTTGTTTGTCAGAGTTACCATCATTTCAAAAAAGAAAATCTAGCAAAATATTCTGATACTCAACCACTTCACCCTGGACAAGAACTAAAGCCATCATGAATGGATTTCTGCACATGAAGCGTATTATTTCATTTAGCTGTGGTGAGATTCCTCTCATCCTCACCACTCATATGCTTTTATTCGCTCTCTGGTCAAAAAATGGCAGATCCCAAAACCAAACTATATTACATGTTACTGACAGCTACAAGAGGGAAAGAATAGAACAGGAAGATATTTTTTATTATAAACTGCTAAAAACATAGACAAGAGCATGACCTGTGAGTCTGTGGTCATCCTCTGAGATTTGAGTGCCTTCAGTATGTGAAGAGGCCAGACAGAAGCTTCTAACTGGTTGCACATGGCTTGAGATGTCTGTGAAAAGAAAGCTCAAGCCTCAGAGGAATTACGCAGTTGTACTGGATGACTAAACAGGGAATCTTCCATTCATGCTGGCAGATGGGCACCTGGCTTCACTGACACCCACTACATTCATCCTTTAAGACTGTTGGCAGCCACTGTGGCATATGCATTGCCACAGAATGGCTAATATTTGCAATTTTCTACTGACTTCCCCCAGCACCATAAGAAATCTTGGAGCAGGATTCATCCAGACCTTTATAAACTCGTAACTGTTCTGTTTCATAAGAAATGTATTAAACTGTGTGCATTTCTGAATCTCTTTGCAGTGCAATGGAGTAGGTGATACTAGTCAAGGACGTAAGATATAGAATCATAGAATCATAGAACCATAGAAACACCAAGGTTGGAAAAGACCCACAAGATCACCCAGTCCAGCCATCCACCCATCACTAATACCTCTCACTAAACCATGTCCCTCAACACAACATCCAAATCTTCCTTGAACACCTCCAGGGTTGGTGACTCCACCACCTCCCTGGGCAGCCCATTCCAGTGCCTGATCACTCTCACAGAGAAGTAGTATTTCCTAACATCCAGCCTGAATCTCCCCTGGTGCAGCTCGAAGCCATTCTCTCTTGTCCTATCAACAGTTACATGAGAGAAGAGGCTCACTACAACCTCCCTTCAGGTAGTTATGGAGAGCAATAAGGTCTCCCCTGAGCCTCCTCTTCTCCAGACTGAACAATCCCAGTTCCTTCAGCCTATGCTCCTCATAAGGCCTGTGCTCCAGAGTAGTCACCAACTTTGTTGCCCTTCTTTGAACTCACTACAGGGCCTCAATGTCTTTCTTGCAGTGAGGGGCCCAAAACTGAACACGGTACTCGAGGTGCGGCCTCACCAGTGCTGAGCACAGGAGGACAATTACTTCCCTGTTCCTGCTGGCAACAATTTCTGATGCAAGCCAGGATGCCATTGGCCTTCTTGGTCACCTGGGTGCAATGCTGGCTCATGTTCAGCCAAGCATCAATAATATCCCCAGGTCCATTTTCTCTACACAGTCTTCCAGCCACTCTGTCCCAAGCCTGTAGTGTTGCCAGGTGTTGTGACCAAAGTGCAGGACCCAGCATTTGGTCTTGTTGAACCTCATCCCATTGGCTTCAGCCCAGCTATCCAGCCTGTCCAGATCCCTCTGTAGGGCCTCGCTATCCCCAGATAGATCGACACTTCTAGCCAACTTGGTGTCATCTGCAAATTTACTGTGGGTGCACTCAGTGCCTTCACCCAGGTCATCAATAAAGATATTGAACAGGACAGACCCCAGCACCAACCCCTGGGGAACACTATTCATGATCGATCATCAGCTGGATTTAGCTCCACTCACCACCACTCTCTGAGCTCGGCCCTCCAGCCAGTTCCTTACCCAGCAAGATCTTCTGGTTGTCCCGCACATGCCACGTGATCTCCCTCAAGACAATCTGCTCCATAACCTTCCCTGGCACTGAGGTCAAGCTAACAGGCCTGTAGTTCCCCAGATCCTCCTTATAATGATTCTTGTAGATGGGAGTCACACTGACAAGCCTCCAGTCTTCTGGGACCTCACCAGTCAAGTAGGAGAGCTGATAGATGACAGAAAGCGGCTCGGCTAATTACATAACATACTATCTACTAAGATATCCCTGCACTCTCAGTGGTCAATAGCTCACTGTGTGCTCTAACTTCCATCACTTTTTTGATCTTTCCAAGTTCAGTACCTACTCTTTCCTAGTATATTACAAGGATGCATTTTTTTATATTGGAAGGATGGAGAAGTTGATGTTGCTTTTAATCACAGATTCACCAAATCACTGAAGATTAATATTGGAAGGGACCTCTGGGAAACCTCTGATCCAACATTCCTACTCAAGTAGGGTTCCCTAGAGTACATTAGTCAAGATTGTGTCCAGGTAGTTTTTGAATATCTTCAGGGAAGGAGACATATATATAAAGGATATATGAAGGGAAAAAAGAAAAAGGGAAAAAAAAAAAGAAAAAAACAACAACAACAAAATGAACAACAACAAAAAAAAGGCAGTAAGGAAAAGATTACAAGGCTTTTAGATCTTTTAAGAATTGTCATTGGAAGCAGTGTTAGCAGCCAAGACTTGAAATGAAGCAGAGAAACAGAAAGGCCTGAGCTACAACCTGTTTTTACAGGGCCAAGAAATATTGCAATGAGCTCTGTTGTGAGAAAATGTTACCTGCTAACTTGTGGGATTTTTTCTCTCGGTAGTTGCAGTTGTATTTAATGAGCTGGCTGAATCTCTTCTCAATTTCAATTGCTAGTGTATTCTTGACTCATATTTTCTGTGCTAAGGAACCACAGGATAACACTTGTTTGTGTAGGAGAGATGACATAGGAGCTAGGTCATCTGTCTGAGTGATAACAGAAGTATTTCTGCTGTTCTTCAGTAAGTAACACGGTCCTCAGACTGAACTACAACTTATGACTATTTTACAAAACTTTAACCAGTAGGGTGACTGGAGCACTGGAGCTGGGATTTATGGGAGCGTGAGAGGAAGAGTAGTGTACAGGGGAATAAAGATTGAGTATGAAAGCCACAGCAACAAAAGAAATCATAGCATAAATAAAAATCAGCTGCACATAGCAAGGGAAGACTACAAACTACCAGCATGGGAGTTAGAAACTGCAGGTTTCCTTTAAAAATTTCATATGGGAACTACTGTTATTTGGTAAAACAGAGACACAAAAAAAGGTGTCCCTGTCCCTGAGGGCAGAAAACTGACAGAAGCAGGCACAAAAATTGTCTGCTAAGTTCTGTCTTAACACATCTGACCAGATGCAAAAAGGAAACGACAAAAACCACAGTTGTAGATCAGAGCTAAAGTAAGTCAGGGCTCAAGCACTGAGAACAGGGGAAGGAGAGGAATCTAACTGTCTGACCTCACAGGCAATTTACCAGATCAGAACCTATAAACAGGCTAATTCTGACATAATCACCTCCATAAACATATCCTCCAGAGCAGCTGACATACATACCTCACAGATGCTTTTCTTCACCTCAAACATTGCTCACACAATGTCATTTGATACTCTTGGACAGGAAGCCTGCTTGCACAATAATATAAAAATACTTGTACAATCAAGTTAGGTGAAGGCTTAGCGTAACGTAGGATTAATTGATATGTTGTGCAACGATGTAATTTGAAGGATGCTTACATGTGCTTCTATATTTTTGTAAGGTGCTTTGGTTTTCTTCAACTCTGTGATGGTATCTACAAAGACTAACGTACTAAGTTACACTGGTATATAGCACAGTGACCTAAATCTTTGTTCACCAAAGGTTATGAGATTCACCCATTCTAAGGCCAAAAGAAACCACAGTAGTTGTATCCCCTCAGATAACTGAAGAAATGGAATAATCAAAGCCAACAAGATATGCTCTTGACCCAAGACAAAAAAGACACATAAGCGCTATTACTGACCTTATCCTGGCGTCTCCTTAATTTTCCAATAAATTTTTTATTCCCTTTTTCAGCCTCCTTATTTTATCATGTAAAGTTAAAATAACTCCAGATAGATGAAACACATAGGGAAACAAGAATGACTGCAAGGGGAGAAAAGTACTCAAAGAGACTTCAGTATAACAAGTGAACAACCGCTGCTATTAGTGTGTCTCTGTTGTCCTACAATCCTTTCCCACAATGTAGGTGATTGCTGTCAAGCCTAAGGAAGTGTCAATTATGATTTATCTTTTGCAATTTATACAGTAGCAACTAAATATATTTCACTTAACTATTTTTGGAGCAAAGCCATCTTTCTCAGAAGAACATCCCCATCTTCAGTACAACTGCTGAAACTTAAAGCCTCCCCTAAGAATGTTTCTAATATTAAGTCCATTTCACCCTTTAGCACACCCCTGGCACAGGCAGAAAAAATGTTCACTACAGTTCTTGAAATGGAGGGCTGCTGTAACCTAACCTGTGAACAACCTTTCCGCTTTCATGGCTAAATGTTACAACTACCCTTTATTTCTTGACAGCCTGCGTTCTTGGCTCCCAGGTGTAAATTCTTTGGAAATCTGAGATGCAAGGCTTTCAACTGTACGCTGAAAGCTCTAAATATCAGGCACAATTTCCTTTTCTTTTAATGGGTGTGTTGTCATGGAAACTTTGCAGTGGACTCTGGGCTTCATACTTAAAACTCTCGAGGTTTCTGGCAGTTCCCTGATGGGTCCTGTCAACCGCTCTTTTCACAGGAAGTGGTAATAAAAATTCACTTTCCTGTTCAGTGAACCTTGAATGAACTGAAGGAGAACAACCTCAAATCCACTTGTTTCCTCTCACTCCAAATTTCATATGCATGACTGATAGCGTGCTGCTTAACCCTTTCTGTAACTTTGTAAACAGCTGAGATGGGTAAAAGTTAAAAGTTCTGTATTATTGCATGGTCTTGAAAGTCACTAGATTTTCCCATGGAACAGGTATAACACCTTCCTACAAATTTATAAATGCTGACCTCTCAGATTGGTGAGCTAAAAGGTAAAGGGACAAAACCTCAGTAGTTTTAGCTAGAATGTGTTTTTTCTTCATCAATTTATTTCCTGAGTTAAAAAAAAATTAAAGAACTGGTGGAATGTGGTTAATTTCCTTTTTTCTGGCTTCTAATATATTTTCCTCTGTAAATGTCATAGTTATGTCACATTAGTGAGACAAATACAATAAGAAAACCCAAGCATCCTTTTCCAGTACGTAATTAGGTAATTTTCAGCAAGGGTCATATACTCATAAAGTTGTCTTGCTATATATTACTTCACTGTTATGAAATGATTTTTTTTTTCTTTTTTTTTTGGGGGGGGGTAGGGATTATCCCCTCAAGGCTTCTTTTACTACTGACGGCAGATTCCTGAAATTTGTCTTGAACATGATCACCAAAATGCCTTCAAATAATCAGGCACCAATGCTGCTTTTTATCCTTTTCCACTTTTTTTTCCATATTTCTCAATTTCACAGATGTCACTTTTTAATGCATTGACCCAAATAGTGTATATTAAGCTAGAGTGTCCTTCTCATGACCAACCTCAGATATGTCTGCAAGGGAAAGCAAAGAACTACTTGAAACTGGTGTTGTTATTGAGAGTTTGTTAGTTTATATCACAGAGTCTTGGTAACAACTCTGGGACCATTTTGCAACTCTAGCAGCTCCAGTTTGTGCCCAACCTCCCCGAAAGATGAGTGACACATACCGTGTGTTAACTTTTGTGCTCCCTTGCTATCAGACAGGTTTCCACTACATTACACAGAGAGGTTCTTAACTTTACCATCTCTCCCCAGTGTTAGGTTCACTGAGGGGAACCCCAATAGATTTAGACAGATAGACAGACAGATAGATTAGACAATAAATGTTGTAGGTCCCTATACAGCAATATCTGAGCCCAGTAATGAACAGGAGAACAGGTAAATTTGCTCACTGATAGCCATAAATTCAACATAATACTGTGTAATCCTGCTGGGAAGCTTTGCATGTTTAAAAAGTTAGAAATCTCTGCTTTAAGTATTTAGAAAGGATCAAATGGAATATGAAGAGAAGAAAATGGGGAGGCATTACCTGTCACTGATAACTCAAAAGCAATGTTTACAGGTCATTGTCCAAACAGATAAAAGTAAATGGGCTCAGAGTTAGTGCTTCCTTTCCTCTATCAGTTTACATAAGAAAATCCCACCTATGCATTCTTGTATGTAAAGAGGAAAAAAATATATCTATATCTACTTTATTTTAAGAAACTCTGTTGTCAGAGAGTAACATTGCATTTGCTATCTGAAACACTGCTGACTAGACTGTTCCTGAAAATTTTGCAAGAAATGTTTTTACTTTTATGTGAAAAAATCATATAGCATTATGCTATATGAATGGGAACTGACTGAAAATCTGAAACATACAGCCCAAATGAACAAAACTGATCACAACTGGAGCAGACTAAAATCCTGATCAATGGTTAGAAACTAACTAACTTTCAGGGGGAAATTCTTTACAGAGAGAGTGGTGAGGTGCTGGAACAGGCTGCCCAGGGAGCCTGGTTGTGGATGCCCCATCCCTGGAAGTGTTCAAGGCCAGATTGGATGGAGCCCTGGGCAGCCTGGTGTAGTACTAAATGGGGAGGTTGGTGGCCGTGCATGTGGCAGGGGGATTGGAGATTCATGATCCTTGAGGTCCTTTCCAACCCTGGCCATTCTGTGATTCTGTGGTTCTGTGATACTTACTGTTTGGAAAGGGGCAGTTTCCCAGAAATGAAAATAATTGATCTAGGCCAGACCATCTGGAAGAAAAGAATGGAAACAGAAAGAAGTGAGTGGTCACAACCTGGCCCAGAGATGCAGAAAAAGCCACCAGCCCCAGTGAAGGCCTCTGTTTAGAAGACTGAACAAGAGCCAGAGAAGGGAAGCTCAAGTAAGATGCAAGCAATATAAATAAAATACAAATATCTAATATGAAGAATTTACTTATAGTTGTGATGGATTTTTCTCTGCTACTGTTCTAAAAACCAAGACTGTCTACAATTTGAAAATATATTTGCTAGATAATCCATAGCTGCTATCACTGAAGGCAGTTCTAGTGGAAATACCAAGATCTTATACAGGCAGCGTGACTAGATGATGAAAAGTTTTCTTCTCTGATGTTAAAATCTAAGAAAGTGGTTATCACTGTGTGAACTTCAAAACCTTCAGATCCCTTCTTCAGCTCCACACCCCCACCACAGTGGATGTTTATTCTTTCATGAAATGGCCCGTGTCTGTAAACTGCTGGATTATGCTTTACTGACACAACTCTCCACAGTGTCTGCACACTGATTTCTCAGTGGAGTTGGTATGTTTTTTCTGCACTACTATCTCAATATGAACCAACACACAAGCCTACTTCAGATTCAGTGGCATCACACTACTGTGTGGATATAAACCTTTTCTAGATCAATAGCATCAGTGTGTCCACTACCTCACTTCCCTAGGATCTGTATTATAGTCTTCCTAAAGCAATGCAACTGGGCGTGCTCAAAAGTGCAAAATTAATTCATGTTTCACATGGAAAAAATTGTGCACAGTTTTATATTTCTTTTTACAGGATTTCCATACTGAACATTGACTGAGATTCTTTTCGCTTTAAAAATAAATATTAAAACAACAATCAGCTGCACTGGGTGAATAGTTTCTGGTTTCAAACACTGTTTCTTCAGGACACTAATGTTTTAGTGGTTGTGTTTTCCATTCAGTGCTGCAGTCCTTTCTTCATGTTAAATGACATTATAATGGAGCAAGACTTCACATTTTGTCTTTACACAATGTGAGTATTTCCACTGACTTTAAGCGGCCTTGTAACTTCAAGCTGTCACAGACATAAGTCATCACAGTGTCAGACTTTAAACAGCAACCATCCGGTCTAGCTACTTCTACAGAAGAATTCAGTCATTTACATACTGCACTTTTGAACCCGCAGATCCCATGCTTTCTGCCAGAGGTTTGCAGAAGAATAAAGACTGAAACTAAACCAAACCACATATGCGTAGTTAGGATCTTCCACAAAATTCAACCTGCTTTATGTTTCTTCCAATGAAGGAGTTTTAATAAAGTTACTAGCAAGCATGGAGTTGTTATTACCCAAGTGCAGCTTAAAGATAGTTAAAATTAGGGATAATCCTATTTGCAGTTTAACAAAACATTTTTCCAGTTAAGGAACCATAGATCTTTGTTTTTGTTCATACATCTCAGGCTTCTGCCCATTCAATATTGTTTATGTAGTAATTCTATAATCTCCATACTTCTATTGCATGTATGAAAACCAAGCAATTGCTATGGCAACATACTGTGAATGTATTTATAGTTTCACATAAGTTAACAGAGGTTGGCAAATAACAGGGAGAAAACGGACATTAAATTACATTAACTGAAGAAAAAAGTAAACCCATAATGATGTGAAAAAAAAAAGATACTGCAAAAGTCTGTTTGATGCCACATATCTCTGCCGGTTATCAGTTAAATGCTTCTATTTTGTACAAAAATAGAAGAAATAAGCGTGGTTTAAAATTGTCTTAAACTTCCGATTCTATTTTTAATACTTACAGCATAATTAAAGAGATATGTATCTGAGTTCATAAAAACTAATTTAATCAAATTGAAAACTTTTGTTTTTACAGATACCTAGAAGTTCAGAAAGATATCAAATCAGATCTAATGTTCTTCATACATAGATTTTAAACCACATTTATTCAGTAATGACGAAGTCAATCTGCAGTTGGAATTTATGCCGTACTATGTTACTAAGTTTGAAGAATGGCTGATGACATTGCCCAAGATGGTTTCTGTGACCCAAATGATTGAAATAATACAGATTAATAGACAGATTTGAGTCTTTTCCTTTCTGTTCCACAGCTGAACACAAACCTCACATGAGTGTCCAACATTTTGACTTGCTTGGGACACATTGAGTGAAGAAGAATTGTCTTGGGCCACATATAAAATAGTCAATGTATGTAAGTAACAATTTATTTTCTTTTCTGAAGGATGAAAAGTTAGGGCAACAAAAACATAAAGCTACTGGGTTGGACATGTATGCAGTTTTCATCCAAGCATTATGGTTCAGCAACTATATTAAATTAAGCACAAATTCACCTCCCAGGAGCTGTGGATAACTCTGCTCTTTAATACATGCTATCAAGAATTGTAAAATCATCTAAATTCAAAAAGACTTGCAGGGCCATCAAGCCCAACTGTGAACTTGAGCTACCAAATCTCATCACTAAACCATATCCCTCAGTGCTATATCCATACATATCTTAAATACCTTCAGGAATGGAGTCTCCATCACTTCCCTGAATGGTCTTTTCCAATTCTGCATCACTCTCCCCATGAATAAATCTTCCTAATGTCTAATCTAAGCCTCCCCTTGGCACAGCTCGAACAGCCCCAACTCCTCAACTACTCCTCATAGATCTTGTTTTCTAGTGCCTTTACCAGCTTTGTTACTTTTTTCTAGACATGCTCAAGCAACTTGATGTCTTTCTTGTAATGAGATGCCCAAAACTGAACACAGTGCTCTAGATGTGCATTCATCAGTGCCTCATACAAGGAGACAATCACTTCCCTAGTCCTACTGGACACATTATTTCTATTAGAAGCTAGGACACAGCTGAGCTTCTTGGCCACCTGTGCACACTAATGGCTCATGTTCTGTGAGCTGTCAGCCAGCACCTTCAGGACCTTTTCTGCTGAGCAACTTTCCAGCCACTCTTTCCCAAGCCTGTAATGTTGCATGGGGTTATTATGGCCCAAATGAAACACTCATTTAGCTTTGTTGAATGCTACACAATTGGATGTAGTCCATTGATCTAGCCTATCCAGATCCCTCTACAGAACTTTCCTATCTTTAAGTAGGTCCTGATTAACTTGGTGTCATCTGCAAATGTATTAAGGATGCATTCAATTCTCTCACCCAAATCACTGATAAAAATGTTAAAAAAAACTGACCCCACAACTGAGCCCTGGTGAATGCTTTTGGTGAGTAGCTGCCTGCTGTAATGAACACCATTTCTAATGATGCTTTGAGACTGGTTATCCATCCAGTTCTTCACCTAGCAAACCAACATCTGTCCAAGTCTGGAGCAGGCAGCTCTTTGAGAATACTGTGGGAAATGTTGTCAAACAATTTACTAAAATGGAGGTGAACAATTACAGCCTTTCCTCATCTACTAAGTGGTTTATCTTGTCATAAAAGAGATACAGTTTGTCAGGCAGGATTTGCCTTTCATAAAGTTATGCTGGCTTTTTCTGATCATTTGATTGTCCATTCTGTGCCATATGAAGATATTCAAGATGATCTGCTCCATAACCTTCATGGTACTGAGGTCATCCTGACAGTTTTCCACATTGCTAGCTGATAAATGACTTTCAAAAATTGCATTTCTCTAACATTATCAGTTTCACAGTACCCAAACTTGGAAGAGTAAGGAGTTCCCATCATGTATTTGTGGTCCAGCTGCTCCTATGCATGCCATCCCACTACATTCAGGCATATATCTGTTTGTGGGGCTGTAGTGACACCAACATCACTGAACATATCTTGCTTGAGGACAAGTTTTTCTATTTTCCCACTGTGCTGTTTTTAACCTGGGTTAATTCATCATTTCAGCAGAGAGCCTCATGAACACTTCTGCTGGTACAGCTGAGGGGTGAAGAGTTGGGAATGCTTTAAAGTGTCATTAAACTGGTATATTGTGAAGCTACAACATGAGAGGATCACATGGAATTTTCTCATATGAAACCAACATATCATCACATTAATGATTCTGTATCTCCAACAATACTATATTTTTGGTCATTGTAGTCAATAAGAATTAGATTTACACTGCCCACAAGCAAACCTTGGTTAATATTTGCTAAAGATAAAACAACAAAAAACACACTTAAAAATATTAACCAGGAAGCCTTTTTTACAAGGAAACTGAATCATTTAATATCATAATTTCTATTTTTTCCCCCTATGTTTCATTTGAAAATTTCTATTTCACACAGAATCATAGAATCATGGGGTTGGAAGTGACCTCTGGAGATCACCTAGCCCAACCTCTCTGCTAAAGCAAGTTTCCTAGAATACATTACACAGGAAATCATCCAGGTGGATCTTGAATTTCTCCAGAGAAAGACTCCACAATCTGGACAGCTTGTTCCCATACTCTGTCACCTTCACAGTAAAGAACTTCTTCTCCCTCTTGATCATATGGAACTTTGTATGTTCCAGTTTGTGCCCATTGCTCCTTATTCTGTCGCTAGGCACTGTTGAAAACAGTTTAGCCCCAACCACTTGACTCCCACCTTGTAGATACTTATAAGCATTGGAAAGATTTCTGTTCACCGCTCCAGGCTGAACAGCCCCAGGTCTCTCAGTCTTTCCTCATAATGGAGATGCTCCAGGTCCCACATAATCTTTGGGGCCCTCCGCTGGACTCTCTCTAGAAGTTCCAGTATTTCCTGAACTGAGGGGCCCAGACTGGATGCAGTACTCCAGATGTGGCCTCACCAGGGCAGAGCAGAACATGAGGATCATGTACTTCAACCTGCTAGCCATGCTATTTTTAATGCACCCAGCATACTGTTTGTCTTCTTGGCCACAAGGGCACACGGCTCATTCATGGCTAACCTGCTGGCCACCAGAATATCCAGGTCCTTCTGTGCTGAGCTCCTTTTTAGCATGTCAGCCATTAACCTGCAGAAAGTGCATATGGTAATTCCTTTCCATACGCAGGACTTTGTACTTGCCCTTGTTGAATCTCATCATGTTCCTCTCCTCTCAGCTCTCCAATCTGTCCAGGTCTTGCTGAAAGCAGCACAGCCTTCTGATGTGCCAGCCATTCCTCTCAGCTTTGTGTCATTAGAAAACTTTCTGAGGGCACATTCTATTTTTTCATCCAGGTCATTGTTGTAGGTGTTGAATAAGCAGTGTATGGCTGAAAATGTCAGTCATCCCACGTTTCTTTATAACTGATGAGGACCAAAAAGTGTACTGTACATTCCTGGAAGTAAACACAAGTTTAATCTTAATTTAAAATACATAGTATGAAGTAAACAATATTTAAGAGGTATAATACTTTGAAAGGGCAAGGGAAGACTGATATAGGAATCAGCAGAAAGAAAAGACAGATTTGGATAAACTTAAGGTCAATTTAACTTACTATAATTTCTCAGCTTACATATCACCGAAAAATACTTGAGAAATATTTTTACATTCAGTTTTTAATTTTTCATCTACCTCAGCATTGTATAACATGAGCTGTCAGGAGCACTGGAATTTAACTTTGTACTGCATAACACTAATTTTTATTTTTTTATTTTATTTTTTTATTTTATTGTTTTTAAAAAAGAAATAAAAAACTACTCTGTAACAGCAAGATGCCTGTTTGTTTATGGATAAATTTCTGCATAAGATCTTTATGTAATGATTGTCATTTCCCTGTGTTATTCACTTCTTCCATGAATGATCAAGAATTAAACATGATATTGATTTTAATATACTTTGCAAGCCACTCAAAAATAACGGAAATAATTTCTGGATCAAGACAATCATTTAGATTATTTCTGTGTTACTTGATAAATTTACAGAATATATTTAAACAGAGACAAGTGCAAATAAAAATTTTAGGAACAGGTAAACCATACTAGCAGAATGAAAGACTGTATTCTGGAAAGCTAAGATTCATCTGGCTAATGATGGCTGAGCAATTTGACATGCATTCTCAGTGGTTTGCGTAAAATTTTTACACCACAGCAAAAAAGAAAAAAAAAGAAAAAGAAAAAGGCATAATTATCAGACTGCATAGTTAGCCTAGGTTAGCGCTGGAATGTGGCATAACGTTTTCTTCATACTAGGTTTTAAAAATGACATTGACAAATCATGCAGAGAACAAGCTATAAATATGCTTAAAGGTGGAAGGAAATGCCTCACCGTGAGAGGCTGTTTTGTTAAAAAAAAATAAAAATTGAAAGGTTATTTGACTGTATTATAAAACATTCTTGTAGAGAAATATACTAAAGAGGGTCTTAATGCGGTGGAGAAAAACTGAAAACTGACAAAATCAAATGGGAAATTAGGAAAAGTCTTTTAACAATGCTGGTGATAAGTCAGTGAAGGTAACGACAAAAGGAGAATTTGTAATCTGTAACTGTTGATGTCTCTGGATGATTTTTGACTGTTCTGATTTAACCCAGCAGGCAGCACAGCACTGCACAGTAATTTGCTCACTTTCCCCTCTGTGGTAGAGGAGAGAACCAAGTATTGAGGTAAAAACTATTTACTAAGACAGAAAAGGAAAAGAAGAAGGGAATAATAATAATAATAATAATGATAATAATATAAAATATATATTTACAAGAAAAGCAATGCACAAAGTCACATGCCAACAAATGCCCAGCCAGTCTCTGAGCAGTGGACTACCCCCAGCCAACTCCCCTAGTTTTTAAAGTTTTTTTCACATAATGTTATATGATATAGAATATCCCTTTTGCCAGTTTAGGTCAGCTTTCCTGGTTCTCTCTCCGTCCAGCTCCTTGTACCATTCCAGTCCCTTCATTGGCAGGGCAGTATAAGAAGCTGAAACATCCTTGACTCTGTGCAGCCACTGCTCAGCAACAACTCAAACATCATTGTGTTATCAACATTGTTTTTCTCTGAAAGCCAAAACATAGCGTCATGCCAGACACGAAGGGAAAATACTCTGTCTGAGCTGAAATCAGGACATTGACTCAAAAACAAAAAATGGTTCAGCAACATCCCTAATTCAGCCTGGAGGTTGCCCAGCTGCGTAGCATTTTTCTGTCTGTCATATCAAGGTAAAATAGATGATACTTTTTCTTTAAACTCTGTAAATGCTCTGCTTTCAGTTCCTGGGGGGATACATACCATCCACAAGCACAAGAAAATCTATTGTCCAGTGGTAACTAAACTGTTATTCTTAACATTGTTTTCAGTGTTATTCTTAACAAGATGCAGGTCTTAAATCATTTCTCACTAAGAAGAAACATCTGCAGCTTCCTTTACTGGAGGTCTGAAATTGTTGGCTGGCAACAAAAAGGCAACTGGCCTATTCTTGGGTTTACGTTTTCATTATTTTCTCTTATTTAAAAGACCTATGATATTATTCTTAACAGCGATGAAACAATGCCTTACTTGTGTCTTCAATAAAACTCTATGCTTTTGAACACTGGCATGAATATTTCACATAGATTTCTAGTACAGGTTCTATTACCTCCATTGGATAAAAATTTTACACATACATACACATTTATCTCTACAGTTTCTAAAGCTTAATATTTTTGTAAAAAAGGCATAATTTCTAGAAAATATATTCTTCATATTTGACCATTTAAATATGATATACTTTAAAAGGTATAAATACAAAGCTATGTACTTCAATAGAGCAGTGTTGCAAGCTGGGGCCTTCAACAGTTGTGCACTTGAAACCTACTGTCATTGACATAGCAGTCAAACAGTGTTCAGATCGGCCTCAGAAATCTGTGTTTGAGATAGAGTGACTAAAGGCCCTGGGTGTTGTCACAACTGGATTTGGAGTCATGTCTCCTAGAATTCTAAAGAGCCCCAGAATTCTACAGAGGCTCCTGCACAAAACATGCAATGAAGTCTGGGTGGGTTATAAGCTGGGAACAGGACTGTGACAGCCAACACAAAGAGCAGAGCAGAGGTCTGAATCAATCAGTGAGAAATATTTATGAAATACTAAAATCCTGCCCTTCCCACAGGCTTCTGATGCATACAAGGTTTTCTGGCTGTCATTTCTGAGCACATATCCACATCTTTCTTTGGGAGAGGAGGACCAGTGGCTCTTTACTGTGACAAGTCCGACATGCTCAAGATGGAAGTAATGCTGCTTAACTCTTGTACTGCAAGGTTTTATGCCAGTCACATTCTCAGATGAAATTGTATTGTACCGTACTGCAAAAAAATTAAAGTACGATTTTAAGAAGAAAAAGAAAAAAGAGGAACTTGACACCTCGTAATGCAGAATGCAATAACTAAAGAAATCCTCTATCCCAAGGGCTGAACTAGAGGAACATATGTCTAGGAACATTGCATGAATGCTGGCATGAAGTAACAGCTATTTGAGGCAGGCAGTACAGCAAAATCCTATATCTTTGTCCTTAGTCTTCACAACTTTCATGGCATTAGGCTGTAGGCTGCATATATCTGGAATTTATGTATTATTATTATATGTGTGTCCTAAATAGCTGTTCCCTAGGCGTACTGCTTAGTTTCAGCCCTACTCGGAGCCTGAGCTGCATCCAAAACCTATGCACTGTTTCAGTAAAAATTTAAGTCTCTTGGGTAATGTGCAGTGACAGAAAAGATTTCTGGCATCCTTGCCTGCCTCATACTGTCAAAAAGGCTAATAAGATACATGAGAATGGCTAGGACCTGCCAAGGTCCATTCACACTTCAAATAAGCACACCACAGAGTGGCTGCGATGTCCCAAAGGTCCTTGCTTCCCACCCTTTTTTTCTCCTAGATAGTGATGAAGAAAACTGATTCTGAAAATAACTGGAAGCATTAATTCACACACTGGAAAAAAGGTTTTATAAGCCTTTAGCAAAGCAGATTGACAGCTTACTTGAAAAGAAGAATTTCTAAACTCAACGCTTCATTAACCAGCTAAAACAATAAATTCCTTCCTCAAATAAAGTGGTATCTCCTTGAGAATTACATTCAAGAGAAATGGTTCAGTTGACATTGTGAAAAAAGGAACAAAATACTTTGGTTTGTCAAAACCTAGAAAACACTTCATTTTACATTTCTGAGATTTTTACTCATGGATTCATATTTTCAGGCCCCAGAGGTTCCATTAGATGTCTTGTTGAATTTGAACTCCTTATTCTTGCAGTTTTCAACATCTGTTCTACGTAATATTTGTCTTTCACAGAGGCATGTATTTGTTTTCTTTCACATTCTTCATTTTGGTTTGGAAAATTTGTGACCAATTTCTCATCTGTTAGACTAATCTATTTTTGTAGGCGTTCAAAATGTTGGAAAACAGACTGCTTGATGGTGTATTAAATGGAATAGTAGCTTTTTTTTTTTAATTACAGAAGGTTAGCGATAAAGACAAAAACAAGAAAAGTTGGTAGATACACCTGGATTGTGAAATGGCCAGGGTTGGAAGGGACCTCACGGATCACGAATCTCCAATCCCCCTGCCACATGCAGGGCCACCAACCTCCACATTTAATAATAGACCAGGCTGCCCAGGGCCCCATCCAATCTGGCCTTGAGCACCTCCAGACATGAGGCATCCACAACCCCTCTGGGCAGCCTATTCCAGCACCTCACCACTCTCTCTGTAAAGAACTTCCCCCTGGTATCCAACCTAAATCTTCCCTCCTTCAACTTAAAACCATTTCCCCCTGTTCTGCTGTTATCTACCCTTTCAAAGAGTTGACTCCCCTCCTGTACGTAGGCTCCCTTTAGGTACTGAAAGGCTGTAATTAGGTCACCCCGCAGCATTCTCTTCTTCAGGCTGAACAAGCCCAGTTCCCTCAGCCTGTCTTTGGAGGGGTGGTGCTCCAGCCCTTTAATCATCTTTGTGGCTCTCCTCTGGACCCTCTCCAACAGCTCTCTCTCTTTCTTTTTTTGGGGCCCCAGACCTGGACACAGTACTCCAGATGGGGCCTCACAAGGACAGAGTAGAGAGGGACAATCACCTCCCTGTCCCTTCTGGTTACTCCTCTCCTGATGAAGCCCAGGATATCATTTGCTTTCCAAGCTGCATGAGCACACTGCTCATGTTAAGCTTTTCATTCACCAGGATCCCCTGCTCCTTACCTGCAGGGCTACTCACAAGGATTGCTCCTCCTAGTCTGTATATGCCTGGGATACCTCTGGCCCAAGTGCAAAACATTGCACTTTGCTGTGTTGAAACTTATTAGATTCATCTGGACCCACTTTTCAAATTACTTCTGTTTGAGTTATAGCTATTTGTTCAGGGGTTTTTTTTGTTTGTTCTGTTTTGTTTTTGTAGATCTTATACAAATACTTCATGAACCAGCTTCTCAGGCAGGCCCACCTTATTTCTGTGATTGCGAAAAATTACCTATCCCTTCAGATTCTCAGTTACATGTTCACACTGAAGACATTCTTTACTTAGACATATTTCAAACTAATCTGTGGGGACACCACCAATTAGATCTAATTGCTTGAAGAATACTATAGCTGTGGGTGCACTGTGTTCTTTCAAATTTGCACTTTTATATAGGAAATTGGACAAGGTTTCATGTTTCTGTTCGTCAAATGAGCATAAACCTTAATGTGCATAAAATGAGGATGTGAGCTGAAAGGCAACCAAATTAGTACATGTGAATTAAATTAGGATCTGGACAAAAGCTGTACTGAAACTTCTGACCAGTAGTTAGACTAGACATAACCAAAGGATTTTTAGTATTGATATTATGTGAGGCAAAAAACAAATTGGCATTTCTCATTAATTTCTCCCCTAACATTAATCTGTTGAGAAGCTCAAACAAGTAATTGATGTGATAACATAATTCATATATCTTTGTCTGGAGAAAAAGTTTTATGCAACAAAGGAATGCAAATAATCTGAGAAATGTTTTGGATAACTTCCTTTCTTGTCATAATTTAACTCTAAATAGGACAATGAGAAAACGTTTAACAATAGCTGCTTTAATATGGTTTAAATATTTTCATGTATCTCATTCAGGATATGGAATGTAAGGAATTTCTGTACTGACCTTCTAGCATTCAGTGGAAGGACTGAACAGAAAAACATTTACCAACAAACATGCACAGTCATAGTCCACCAATATATTTTCATAATTTTCTGTCTGCTAGTCGATTCTTATCATCTGTATGATGGATGAAATTAGACTCTGAAAATAATTATTATTTTCACCAATCATATGTTAATGTACAACAGAATGAAATACATTATTTTTGTCTTTATTTTTATCATTATTTTTCTGCACAATTTACTTTTTTGAATACTAAAGCCATTTTCTGCAAATTTATTTCTATTTGTTCCAAGTTCATTATATCATTAATTATATCAAAACAAAGAGAGAGAGTGGTTAGGTTTAGAATTTAAAACACATACATCAGTACTTATCAACTCACTTCTCACAAACAGTATTAAGAACAGAGTATTGATGCAGAAGAAAGAAAGCTGGTTACAAAGAAGTTCCACCTAGCTTGTCTTACTACCACAAAGTCACTGGAATTTTTTATGCTTTATTCTTCACATTTGACATTAGTTGAAGTCAAAATCAATAAGAAAATCATTGGCAAAAATTGTAATCATTTTCTCTGAAGGGGAAAAAAGCTTTAGGAAATTCAGATTGTTTTAATAGATTATGTTTAGGGTCCTAAATACTGTATGGGTGTCCCTTAGCCTACATCCGTTCAGGACAATAGATTACTGTTCAGTTTACAGAACAAGTAAAGTTTGCCACAGTTTGTATACACCATTTTAACCATGATCTCAACTATTATGTTTGGAATATGGAAAATATAATCATATGGGAGGGATTAATATTTTAAAATTTAAGATATCATGTATTCTATGTTTTACACAATACTTGGTTTAATTAGATAACAAAACTAAAGGAAGCCACACACACTAAAAATGAAACAAATATAAATTTAAATATTTTGGATACTTTAGACATAGAAGTATATGCACGCACAATCACTTCAGTTGTATGAACAAACCAGATAACAGACGCAGTGAATTTGTAGACACAATTATCCTGTCTGTATGTCTGTTAAGGTAATTGCATACATGTAAAATTTTTTGCCTTTCTATTTTAAATATGTATACATATGGTTAAATAGTGACAGAATTGAGCCCAAAGCCCTTAACATATAACATTTGAGAGACATCACTGACTTAAGAAAAACATGAAAAATTAGAATGATGGAAAGCACATGGAAGTTTATTTTACTCTATTTGCACATCTTTATTGGCCTTAATAATCTTTACCTTTGTGAAGCAGACAAGTAGGCTTTTCCATTTTATCCAAACAAATATTCCACACTATGTCACAGAGGGAGTTACGATCAGAATTAACCTTATGAGCTCCTATCTTCTCTTGCTTTTACCATTGCAACTTGCCATTTTATTTAGCAGTATGTTACTAGGACTTCAGGACCAGCCTTCTGCTGGTGCATGTTTCAAGAGGATGGCAGTTTGTGACCTGCTTACTTCTCTCCCTCACCACTCAGGTCACCCCTGATTTTTGACTCATATCAAACCTGCATGGAGTCATGAATTGGATTCAATGATCCCTGTGCATCCCTTCCAAGGACATTCTATGATTCTTTTTTATTCTACCTTTTTTGACTATTAAAATTATGCAAAGGTTAATGGAGGGAATGATGCACTACTTCTTCACTGTTAAAGCTGGGGCACTTTTACCTCTTTGATGTGATTGATCATAAATCAGGCCTTGTAATATAATTTGTGATTATTTTTCCATAATTCTGATCTCACAATTAAAACAACCTTTTTGGTTTTGTAATTCTCCAGCCAGGAGATGTAGCAACATATCTCCAGGAACTTAATGTTTGTCTTCTTTAATTCACGATCTTCCAAATACTATGTTTACACCCTTTGCAGATAGTGCCTGAACATCTCCCTCAGAGGAAGAGAATCACACGCAAAGAAAGTTCTGATCACCTCTGTGATGAGAATGTACTTTTAAAATTATTATTTTTTTTTTTTTTGTAAAAATTACAAGGTATGGAAAATGTAGATCTTAAAGTAGAAAACAGGTGGACATAATTACAAACTTTTCATGAAGGCTTTTTCTTTGAAGATACTGAAAAAATGAAACACACAGCTCAATTAATTCTATATTGTTAATTAGAAAAGAACAATTGCTTTGAATTTTTCTCTCCCCATTATCAGTTCTTTCTTATATCTGGGGAGGAGAGGAAAAGATGAATTAATTCTTCAGAAACACCGGGCTAAGATTTCTAAAAAGCTTGAAATATTTTTAAACCCAGACATTGTTTTCAGTCGTGACTCTCACACATGTATATCTCAAATATTCATATGTTTTAATATATGTTTTAGTATGTCTATCTGGAAATATATAATGTTTCTAAGGATTTGGCAGATCTACAAAGTTACAATAAATATTATATTTGCAAATAAGGAAATCATAAAAACAGCCTCAGTCAACGCTATGTGAAAGGTGTTTGGAATAGACAGAAAAAGAGATGTATGAATATAATTCTAAAAGCATGGCATTGCATTTACTAGTATTTGTGATGTATCATAGCTCTACTTTGTTATTTTGCCAGTTCATGTAGAACAAGAGAGGTCCCAAGGGGCTGTTGGTGCACACTGAGTGGCAGAGCAATGCTCTTCCTTTGTTGTTCTTTTTAAAACACTAAATTATAATGAGGACGGAGGCTAGACTTTTTTACAGTTAAAGAGGAAATAAATGATTAAGCTTTTACAGTAAAGGTCAGTGTCTTGAAGACAGTGCCAGACTGACATCGCTGAAAACCAAAATCCTCTTTTAGCCACAGAATAGATCCCATTCAGCCACAGTTACAGAAACTATTTCATCAAAGTTTTTTACAGGTTTGAAGAGGCATGTGATTTCTGGCTGATACAGCAAAGAACCACATCATCCAAGGCAAAGCAAAAGGTAAGGCAAAAGGGAAAAGGCAAAAGGCAGAAGGCAAAGCAAGTGCTGATTGGTCAGAATCCTAGAAAAGATGTATTGTTCCCTGAATATAAAAAGTTGATTATACAACTTCTAAGACTAATTCAGTTTTATACTGTTTGATACAATTAGACGTGTCTATTCTTATAATATTAACAACCATAATTGATTTCATAAGTTTTTTTCACATGAAGTTCTGAACTTTTTTTTTTTTAATCATTTATTTCCAGGTAGCATTCTGCCTTGATCTTATCCTTCCTCTAGAAGTGCTGACAAATACTAAATTCAACACCAACTGAAAAAGTCCTGTACATTCTTTTTACTAACAAGTTAAATCTGGTGAAGGTTGATCATTGCTTTCTCTGCCCTGTGTGCTTCCAGAAAGAAAGTTCAATTCTTGATAAGGAAGATTATTAGAGTCACAGAGGCCTTCTGACTCATGCAGTCTAGCTGTCTGCTATTACAGACAACCATATCATATAATCTCTTTCATAAACTAAATAGGCTCTACCTTAAAATTAATTAAACTGATTCCATTACTTTTATTAGAAGAACATCCCTCGTTCCTCTGATAGTTTCTCTAATTTCTAACCTAAATTTTATAATGACTCTTTGTTTTTGTGCCAACAATGTCCTTTAGATTAATTAGTTCTTCTCCCTCCCTGCTGTTTATTCCCCTCTGGTGCATTTGCAAAGAATAGTCATATGTCCTCTCAGCTTTCATTCTGGGAGACTAACTAAGCCAAATTTTTGATTTGCTATTGTAATATGTGCCCTCTATTTCACTGATCATCTCTGAACAGAAATTCCTTTTACTTCCTGAGTGCAGAGTCTTCTTTTTGCATTTTAATATTTTATCTTTTTTCTATTATTTCAATTCTCATTTGTGCCAGACATCTATTTTTTCCTACAGGATATTCCAACCTACATCTGGATTGATGTTGCATATCAATTTTGTGTCTTCGACGATATTTAATGAGCATTCAAGATTTTTTGCAAAAAAAAAAAAAAAAGAACATCAACAGAAGTATTGAGTAAGATTATTTCTAAAAGTGATCTTTGAGGAACTTCAGTAACAGTTTTCTTCAGTTTGGTTTATTATTATTATTATTTTTTTTTTTTTCCAGTGATAATTTGGTGTCACATTCCTTCCAAGCAGGCTAAGATTTGCCTTCCCATTTGCTTACTATGAATCTTTATGGTTGGATGGCACTAGGAAATTTTTTGCTCAGATTATGGTGAGGCATTGAAACAAGATGCCCAGAGAAAGTGTGGATGCCCCATCCCTGGAGGTGTTCAAGGCCAGGTTGGATGGGGCCCTGGGCAACATGACATAGTGAGCTGAAACCTGTCCATGACAAGGGGTTTCTTTTGAAGTCACCTATGTAGAACTAAAGTTGTATGAATTGTTTTGCATTTGTCCAAACTATTTCCTTCTTCCTCTTATTAGTTATACTACATTTACTATTTTGCAGTCAGATTCTCTTGTGCCACTATATTGTGCACTGATTCTTTCAGTGCTCTCAGCCAGCAGCAGGACTTCAGTATAAAATACAGAGTTGAGAGGCCTTAGACACATAGCCCATCTCTTTTTCTCAAGGTATTAAGATAGGTAATTATATGTCTTTTTAGCTGATTTATTCGTAAGACTTAATTCAAACATCCTTAAATGGAATAAAGATGGATTCAATTTCTCCGCAGAAATAGTATTACAACGCAGAAATAGTATTACAACAGCTAATCTACAGTGCAGATACCACCGGTTAAGAATTTACCTGCTGCTTAATGCACACTATGTTTGGTTATTTTGTATCTTCATTCCTGTTATTTTTCAAGAGGAATATAACCATATGTTTCTTGACTGCAATGAAAGGATTACTGAGCTAGTGCTTCAGGTAATGTAGATAAACGTAAAGCTCTCTCCATCGGCTACCCTCGAGCCAGTAAAAAAGAAATCACTTATGAAAGCTGATTTGCAATCATCTTGCTAACCCTTAACTTTTAAATAAATCTCAGAATCACTGATCCAATTGAGATCAGAAACAAAATTTATAGAGCTATGCATTTGTTGGTCTCAACAGTGATGTGTGACTTATTCTTTTATCACAAAGGTAAAAAGCTAATCCTTCAGGAGGAAAAAAAAAAAAGTCCATTAACAACCCACTTCACACTTCATTTAACAGCAAGCATCAACAGGCACTGGTTGGACTGGAAGTCACACTAACCTTTCTTGCTGTCAGCCATTCTTTTCATGACTTGGTGAGAGAAGGAAAAAGAAGTGAAGGGAAGGAAAGGAATTGACAGAATACATAAATACTCGTGAAGAAGAATGCTGTCCTGATAACCCATGGATCTGTGCAACTGCACCATTCCAGAGCCTTAAATGACAACCAATATTATATATTGCTCACTGTAAAACCTGGAGAATGTCTAAAAAGCTTCAGCCACAGCTGTTTCTTCAAAATTTATTTTATAACGAAGAGGCTGCCTGAGGGTACCCTCAAATAAGCTTCTTATGTGTGGGCTGAAAACAAACCTGATGCTGCTGTATTTATAGATCATTTCAGGAGTAAGTCTAAAGGAGACTGCATGTTCTACCACTTAGAGCCAAAGAGCTGCGAATAGGCTCTCAAAAGGATACTAGGTGCTAGTCCTAGTCATGCCACTGACTGACCTCTTTATGCCTCAAGCTGCTCAGCTGTAAAATTGAAATCTTTTTTTAAAAATAAAATCAAGAACTCAGAAAAACCAACAATAGCATAGTTTCAGGCAGATCATGAAGTCAAGTGATGGAAGTTCTATTATGGTCTCTGCCAACATATTTAGCTGATTCTGGAGAAAGTTACTTAGGGCAAACACATACCATGCTCCTCATCAGAGAACACAGAGCCACCATAGAGCAAGCCAAGTTCAGAACCAGAAACACAATAGCTAGATAGCAGGATATTGTTCCACCTCAGCTAACTCATTAATTAGATCTAATCTAGGCTAACTGATCCAAGCATGAAGGCTTGGTTAAACCAGAAATTTTGATTCACTCAAGCTAGTCTCTTTGAATGGCATCGCTCTGTATTGAACAGCAATACCGACCAAACTGGAATCACTCAGGATTCTCTATCACATTTATTCTGTATAATGCTTATCGAAGTCACTGGACCTTTCAAACGTACCCAAATCACTTTCTTTCTGTTTTGAGTTCTATTGGCCTGCTGAAAATACTAAAGTGTGCCATCAAACAAGTTTTGTACACGTCTCTTACAAAACAGCAACAGAAATCTCAAACAAACTCATCCTTAAATACCACTAAATACCACATGTTGATTTTTCTTGAGAGGTGAAATTACCATAAATTTGAGTGAGAGCAGCTGTTTCAGTTGTAAAATTAAAAAATGGTAAATAAGAAATGTAATTCTGGAGAACACGAATACAATGTAGGCTGTTGAGCCATTGTCAATAATTGGAAGTTATGATGCAGATGAAAATGTGATTTTTATTAATAAGAATTTCTGTTTTCTGTCAAATCTTCATCAAGATGAAAAAAAAATAAAGAGAAATTTGAAGGACATCTTTTTCAATGCCATATCCTTCTTACTGGAACCCTTGAGATCAGTGCTGCCATTGCAATCCTCCCTGGTTACCTTAAGATCTGCTCATGTGAATTGGACATTTCTTTGAACAGTATGGCTTAAAAGAGCAGAGGCAGCCAAAACACAGCATTTTGTTCTCTTGCAGTGTTCTCGTGCAAGTCCTACAAGCAGCCAAGAGGCTAATGCCAAAGCTTCCCCTGCAAATCAGCAATTGGACTGCACTCCGCAAAAACATTTAAGGCACTTGCAGTAGTGGAGGACACAAAGATAATGGTGTTAAGATACTAACTCTAAGAGATTTAATCCTAATGTTTGTCACAGAAATTAGATTAGTCACAAGACATTTAATAGTGTTTTAGAATCATCTAATAAAGGACCTTCCACTTTTGCTTAGATCCAAAAACTCACTCTTCTTACCTACCCATGCCCCTTGCTTCTCTTTCTTTCCTTACTGTTTGCTGAAAGAAAGGAAGGAAAATGCAAATCTGCCCTTTAGAACATATCAGTTAACTTTCATTAGAGATATTTTCTATTAAAAGCATCCAGCAATTTTTAGTTGATAGCAAAATACGTGTTCCATTATAGATGAACATTAGATATCAGTCATTCATTCTAACACTATGAGGTTATAAAATGTTCCTCTCTCATTTTGATTCCCAAGATTACTTCGCATTTTAAGTTCACACAAATCAAGGAGAAAAGGAAGATTCAAACAGAAAGTGGGAAAAAGGTAAACAAAGAGATGGAGAAAAAACTGTATGGTCTGAAAGAAAAAAATCTGGCAAAGAGAAAATTCGTGGTACACTCTACAGCAATGAACTTTCAAGAGAATTTCCTAAGACTTCTCCAAGAGGTAAAATGAAATGCATAGCAATCAGAGACAAATTCCCAACTGTTCTAGAGTACTGTCTAAATTGATGATATCTCTTGCACTAATTAAAGGAAAAACTACTTGTATAAGAACAAATTCACTAATGCATGCAAGGAGCGTAGTCTAATATAACATTTACCCAGACTAAATCAGGAAAGAGAAAAAAGTGCTTGCAGCATTCCAATCTTATAATAACTAATTAGCATCAGGTCTCATGTTAACACAAATATTTTTTCTTGCAGGACCTAATCTGCTACATCAATATATGCAGAAATACCAGTTTATTTAACAGCTAACCTGAAACTCAGGTCCGTGCTTCACATGCTTTGATTAGCCTTTGCAAAACCCATTGCAGTTGAGTGCTTTCCCTAAAAATCATTCCTAAAAAGTTGAAATCATTATCCACAAGTCTGCAAAAGCTGAAAGCATTGATATGCTGCTTCAATACAAGATTAAGAAATAATCTCCAATTAACATATCCGAACAAGTTCAAAAGGAGAGATGATATTCCAACTGGCTGAGCTCGAGGGAAATGTCAGAATTTCCAGGGCTCACAACATATTCCCTCACACACATAGTAATAAAGTGTGTCTCCACGGAGGAATCCTCACCCAGTGCTATGCTGCAAAGAGGAGAAATGTCTCAGCTCTGAGACTGACAGCGCTGACTGTTCACATCAACACCCAGCTGTCATAGAGAGCTCAGCATTTGAATTTGCATAGAAAAAAAAAACAGCTACGTGGTTGTTTTCACATTACAAAAGCAAAGGAAGGGAACTATTCTAAGCCAGCACCAATTTAGAAATGGTGCACGGCTTTTGGCTTTGGACTGCTCTTTATTTTGATAGCAATTCTGCATAACAAAATCCAGAAATCGTTAACACTTGGTATTCAGTTGAAACATGAATCAAAACCCATGTAGAAATGCCTAGGTTTTTTTTAAACTAACTTGTGCTGGAGTAAAAAAGTGCAGAGTTTGTGTTGTAGTTGTGCTAACGTTAAAAAACATTTGTCCATAGAAATATTTGCCAAACACAAATATGTGCTTACCCATATATTTGTTTCAAAAGTATTATGCTTTAAATGAATTAGAGTTGGTTAAAAAAATTTAGAACAGCTTTTTGAAACTCCTTACTATGCACAATTTAGCAATTTTGATAATGTGTTGGAAGAGAACATGGCAAGTAGGGGGATTTTCTAATTAAGCAAAAATTCATTAGAGTGTGATGATTTGTTGAACCCAAACACTTCAGCCAACACAACTCTAGTCTGACAAATCTCAGAGGATTCCCATCTGAATTTCTGCAAGGGTACCAGCCTAGAAACTGAGGGCCTGCTGCCGCTGGTGTTCCTAGCTGAAGACAAAAACAGCAAAGTAAAATCTTGCCTTTTTACCAGACATGTAGCAAAATATATACCATTGTAATCATCATCAAATATATATCTTTGTAATATCCCCCAAACAACAGAAAACAGAAGTAGCCTAATTTTTCGTGTAATATTATTTTGGGGACATAATCATGGTTTTATATGGTAGACACACAGCAGACATTCTCTTGGCCATATGTAGATACTGATCACTTATTGAAATTTTACCAGATGAGAATCATCTTCCATTAGTGCAATTAGTGTCATAAGTGTTCTTTAAACAACCAAGTCACTCTTCTGCACAGGACTTGACAGCTCAGGCACAGCACTATAGAACTGATTGCAGCTGATTACAAACCATTTTAACTGTTTGCCTGAGCATTTAGCATTTTTAAAGTACCTTCTCCTGATTTTATATCTACTGCCTGTAAGGTATCTACAGTCTTTCTGATTATATTCCAGGTTCAAAGATGTCTAAGAATTTTAGTAGCCTGCAACCTGTGCTGCTGTAGAGAGACTAGAAACAATATCATGTGGCTAACAAGGCCATTCACAACTAGCCAGCGGATTTAAGTCTGTGAATATCAGGTATCAAATATTCAAGAGAGAGCTTATAGACAATTGTCTTATCATAAAATATTAGAATTAAAATCCAGTACTAAGTAATTAAAGAAAACTAGCCTATGTTCAGGCATCTGGGATATATGGAAAAGAAAGATGTTACTCACTATAATTTTTTTCTTTTACTCCCTATATATGTCTTTATACATACTTATCAAAAGGCCATAGGTAAAAAAACTAAAAATGAACTTAGTAGGCTTTGTTGTCTAGTGCTTGATCCAAAAATGATAGATGTTAAAGGAAGAATTGTACTGACTTCAGTAGGTTTTACATCAACTGCTTTGGTGATGAAGTTGTACTGAAGATCTATAGAAAATGGAGACATTGTTATGCACTTTCTGGAATTCAAGGTCTGAAAAGTTAAATTAGAAGCCATTCAGACTGAAGGAGGAAATGTTCTTCAAAGACTGTAAAATGAAATTCAAAATGTGAGTATATACAAAAGCAAGTGATCCTATCCTTTTGAAATAAGAAGAGTGTTCCTATTTATTCAGTGAATTACAAATGCAAGTGCATCTGATTCACAAAGACATGTTGTTGTTCTATTCTTTATTAAATTCAGGAGCTTAACAAGCTTATCATGACATGTTCTCCTGTTATCTCTTCCTGTCCTTTTTCTCTTATGTGTTGTTCTGAAGAAAATAATAAAGGAATGGAATATGCATAACTTGGCTAAACACGACTAAGAAGTCATCAGTCAAATCTTTTATCAAGTTTCCAAAGAAGATAATAAGCAAGGAAGAAGTCAACCTGTTTAGTCTAATCCAGGATTAGTAACATGAAATGTACTTAATATGATTGTCTGCATTGGTCCTAAAAGCTTAGATCTGCAGCTGAGGGGACAGTGGTACTCGTAAGTAACTTGACTTCAGCAAGGCTTTAGATACAGCCTCTCAGGGTATCTTTTCACAGATGTGTTGGGATGCTATGGTTTGAGTAGATGGATGATCCACTGAACACCGGTCCATTGGGTCAGCCTGCAGATCGTTGTGTTCAAAGAGTAGTGGCTGACGGTTCATACTTAGAGGTTATAAATGGAATTCCTTGGGAGTCTATACTGGGATTGCCCTGGTACAGAGTCTTTATCATTTGTCTGAAAGAGAATTCACCCTCATCATGTCTGTGAATGATACTGAAGTCAGAGGTGCAATCAATACACTCCATGAGTCATTGGGTCACCATCTAGAGGGACCTGTCAAGATTAGAGGAATGGGACAGCTGGAACCTTAGGAAATTCAGCAGGGATATATCCAGATTCCTTCATGTAAGATGGGATAATGAACTGCACATGGACAAGTTAAACCAATTGGTTGAGGAGTACCTCTGAAAAAAAGACCTGGGGACCTCAGCAGACAGTGATCGGGGCCCTGGGCGCCCTTCCCAGATCACTGGGGGTTTGGCTGTCTGAGCTGGCTGCATTTGGGGCCACTTGGCTGAGCAGAGAAACTGTAGAGGAAAAAAAAAAAATGTAGAAAGTCTCATCTGTAGGGCACATGCTGGCTAGTGAGACCTTGCCCTGCCAGTCCTGTCATTGTACTTGGCTTCCAGCTCCTTGACGCTTAGAAAGCATCTGGCCCTCACTGCATTTTGCTTTGTGATGAGTTGTACAGCAAGAGGACAGAGACAACCATAAAATGGAATAAGAAGATTCTAACCAGACATAAAGAGAAACTTTTTCTCCATGAGGACAGTTACACATTGGAAGAGAGGCTGTTTAGTCTCCTGGAGATTTGCAAGATTAAAATGTGCAATATTGCCCACATTACTGCTTTGAGCAGAAGGTTGGACTGAAAACTCCTGAAGTCTCTTCAAACATATATATTTTCCTTAGAAAATGCTCCCTACAAACAAAAAGTACTTCTGCTCTTTGGTAAGGGCAAAAGGGCACAACGCCTAAGGTAAAGGAGATGAAATATGACAAGAAATGCCATGAGTTAGAATTCCTCTGCCTCCGAGTGCTCTACAAGTTTACATTGATGT
Source organism: Chrysolophus pictus (assembly GCA_037305975.1). NCBI lineage: Eukaryota > Metazoa > Chordata > Aves > Galliformes > Phasianidae > Chrysolophus > Chrysolophus pictus. Next base: position 176,699,867 of record CM074576.1, on the reverse strand, counting down.
TATGAGGGCCTCATTCCTTACCATTCATATTTCATCAAACAAAAATGTCCATCAAAAAATGACATGGAAGTCTAGAGCTTGAAACACCAAAACCTAGAACGCTCTTGAGAAGAAAACTGCTGAGTCAAAATTTCCTGTGTGACCTGCCTTACTGCAGCACGTAGCAGCTCAGTATATCTGGTCTGGAGAGATATGCACGTATCTTTTGCATACTATAGTAAACTTCACACTTTTAGGACATGTTGAAATTCCCAGGCATGCACAAAATAAATCACTTTGCACATCTGCAGATGGTTTTGAAGCATGTGGATATAATTTGCAATATTTTGAGGTATTCCAGATGTGTGGCTTTTGATTGGCAGGATATAACCTGCTAGGGCCAGAGACAATAGAGTGTCTTGGAAAAATACATGAAATCTTAAAAATCCTCATAAACAATCTCTATCTTCACAAACAAACAAACAAAAACAACAACAACAACAAAAACACACATTAGATCATGTCCAGGAAAAATAAATAATTTTTAACATTTTCATATAAATTTTAGCCACTGCCTGACTCTCTCTTCCAACATCCAACAGTGTCATGTACTTACAGTTGCCCACATAGCAAATTAAAGCTATAACATTTGTATATGTGCCTGACATTCCCCCTGTCACCATGTTCAACTCTCACTGTTCACAGCCACTTAAGTGAAGAGGAATGGCTCTCTATCCTTGGGTGATCTAAAGCCAAGAAAAAAGAATGGTTAGACCCTATAAGGCCTTGGAAACACTTGAGTGAAACTGTTCTGTATTTCTGTGCACATCCTTCAGCAGTCTTGAGATCTGTACTCTATCACCTGGTAACTATGTCATTGCTTCCTGTTGCTACATACAATTCCCGCTTTTGCACTATTTCTTTTCATTAGTTACTGCGCAGTGACAGCAAACAGTTTCAGAAACCCAATGGCAGATATCAGAGCTTAGAACCAGGTGGTTCTTTGAGTGGCTTACTCAGAAACCTAATTAAAAAAAAAAACAAAAAAAAACAAAAAAACAAGATTACTTCTACAGCTGTGTTGCTACTTACGGAGTCATGAACAGGGGATGGTATTTTCATACATAACTTTAGTCCTAGCTAAAGCCATCCTGATACTGTAGAGAAAGGAAATAGGAACATGAAGTCACTGCAGAAAAATAAATACGTCTTTTTTTCCTGAAAAGGCAAATAATCAAACTTGGCCATTCCAGAAGGTATTGTCAAGGCCTGCCATAGGACATATCCTTTTGTAAGAGAACTCTACTACAAATGAAAAACAACCGCTTACCTTCACTAATTTTAGAGAGTTCTTCCTTTCACCATAGCCAGAAAAGGAAAGACAGAAACTGAGGTTTCTGTAACAATCTATTTCTTCTGATTTTTTCAGCTCTACACGTGCAGCTAAGCATAGCAAGATCTGGGGATTTAAAATACAGCTGTTGTCAAATGTGAAAGGGTAAGGGTTTTTTCCTCTCTACAGTGCAGGTCATATTTTTAAGGAAGAATACTGTGGCTCCACGCAATTAAAACATATCATTAACTCACAAGACAAGAAGTTAATTGCCATGAAATCTATGTGTAACTATAATTTGCTCCAGGCTCCATGAACTTTTGCATGCATGGCATTTACTTTCATGCTGCTTTTGTTTTTAATGCTTTGAGAAATAACCTTTGTAGTTATAGATATACACTGCATATACACTGTATGCACCAAATCTGATATGCATTCTACCATACAGTCTGCTTTAAAGAAGTGATAGCAAATGCAGTACTTGCTCCCCAGCATATCCCAGATCATTCTAGGAATTTGAGAAAATGATCTAAGTTCGTGTAAAAACATCACCCATACTCTGCGTGCAATCCTCTCCAAGATGATAGTGAGGAACTGGTCATTCCTATTCTAAGCTTCTTTTATTTATTTGTTTGTTTATTTATTTATTTCACTGTCCCATTTACAGGGTAGTCTTACATTTAAGAGTGGATTTTTAACATCTGATAAACCAAACAACGTAGGCAAATTGTGGCTGGAGACAGTACATAGAAGCAGCAAGACCATAGGAAAGGGGGGAAAATGCCCGCTTGCGCTGAAGGATCCTTTTGTTTAGCCCTTCAGAGAAAGGATGACCTTAGACAACCTCCAGCTGCGGGCTGCGGAACTGGATTAGAAGCCTCAACAGAGGACCTCCGGCGCCCCCTAGAGGCCTCTGCGGCGGCTGCAAACCGCGAAAACCTACCCCTTCTTCCACGGCTCCTGAAACCCTGCTCTGCTCATCTTCATCTGCCTTGATGTCTGGATGAAAGACATGTTTTATTTGCCATTTATCACAGTGGGGGTTTCGGTGTGCAACAGTAAGCCATCCCTTTAATGATGCGTTCAGCTGGCAGCATTGTTCGGCTTAAGTAACTACTTGCCAAAAAAGGAAAAGAATTTGTTCTCTCTCTGGATTTGTTATTTCATTAGGGTTCCTCAGGAGAACTCCAATAAAGGATCTGGGGCTATTAATCACCCTCCACAACCTTCTCAAGTAATTAGTCTTCAAAAATATTTGCCACCTCCCTAGTACTACATAATGCGACAGTGCTGGATGAACCAGACAAGGTTCAGCCCCACTTACCGTCAGAGATTGGGCCTGTCTGAGCCCATCAGTCTGGGCCCCAGATGAACAGAAATCAGCACTTTTTTCATTCTTTGTGGCAGGTTTATAGCACAGCCCCGCTGGATGACTGCCACGAAGGAAAACGCAAAACATATAAATTCTTCATAAGACAACAGTAGAAGGTGGCACTGAGAAATAATGTGCTCATACTGTCAGAGGCACAGTGGGGAGACTGGGGGGAAGGGGGGGGAGGAGCATTCATTCTGAGACAGATGTAGCAACACTTGCTCCTGTTTAACTCCCTAAATGGGTAATCCTACTTTATGGGACTCTGGTGATGGAAATCTTGCTGGCATTGCTCAGATTTTTTTTTTTTTTTCAGCAATTATGAGTACTCAGAAGAGCACTGCAAGCATCTCACAGTTTTAGACGCAGATCCCCTGAAATAAGAGTAAAGTGCAGTTTTATTTGAGAATGCATTCATTTTAATGGCATATTCCATGGTGGACATAACTAAAATAATTGCAGCTTATTCCATCCATAAAATGGACAAGGAGGCAGCTTTGTGTTGGAAAATCCAAAGTTGCTGTAAAAATACGTTTGGCACCACCAGGTAATACTGTTCACATGCCTTGTTACTTTTCTTGGCATTCCCAGTTACATTGGCCTTGTTTCTGGTAAATTAAGAAAGCGATTACAGATTCATAGATTGCTTTGGGGACATGCCAGGGTTTTGTATTTGGCATAACAGAGAGATACTTGCAAGGTACCTGAGCCAGAGCTGTTCTGAACATAAGGATTTCATTTTGCTGCACACTTTGAGGTTCAGATTTCTAACAGCGACTTTATTCTGACCTTGTTCTGGTAATGAAGGCCTTCAAATGATTTTGCAAAAGATGTTCGAGCCAAAATGTCAATTTTCAGAATATATACTTCTGCTTTTTTTGTTTTAGTTCATATTTTTTTCTGATACTGGACAGACACTGACCCTACATACTTTGGAGACCAGAAGGGCAACAGAAATAAAGTTACCAGCTCAAATCTATGCTTTTCCTCTGTCTAAGTGCAGCTTTTCATCTGAGATCACATTAAATGGGTCAGAAAAACTATGCTAACAGGACACTAATGTTCTAAGCCAGCATCCTTTAAAATACAAAATCTCAGCCAAATGAATTCAAACTGACTCATTTCTTCTGCCAGAGTGAAGTATGCAATTGGGAAAAAAAAAGACATTTTGGAATTTAAATATAGTGAACAGGCATGAATATATTTTAACCTAGTCCAAAGTAATTTGAAGGATGAGGGGCAGGGGGAATAAAGAGTGTGTCTATCTGTATAATCTCACCCTTTGCAACTGAAATGTAGATACACTGAATATTTGCAGATGGGAGCACATTTCTCCAGTCAGAAAAATTTGTCTTCACTTCCAGAAATGGGTGCATTTGTAAGTGCTTGTAAGCTCTTCACACATAATAGGCAGTACTTGCATTAGCAAGTTATCCTGCTAAAATAAACGGAGAAGCAGTTCCCTGAAGTCCGTAAATGATGATATAATATATCTCAGTATTTCTGGTCATATAGTATACATACAATTAAAAGATAGTTGGATATATCTGACACTTCACCAGGAGCTGCATGCTTTCATTTTCAGGCCAGAAGCAAGGGATTCTGAAAGGTAGACTTCTCACACAATAGTTCTGTCCTGCAAATACAAAAACTAGAAGTACGTGTTTATTAGGGGACATTTATAACTAATTTATAAAGAGTGAGCTGATCAGCACGTTGCCACATACCTAAATTAATGTCCCTTAGGAAAATATAAGTCCTAAAGTCAATCCTACTGCACATATCTGCTAGAAAACTACAGATTGGAGAATCTATGATGAGTTCTCTTTATTATAAACACTTAAATGATTTTTGCATGTATTCGTGTGTTTGTGGCTATTTGTACATATAGTACACACCACAGCACGTCATTACATGTATCTGAAAATAATCGGTAAAATATGCTTGAAAACATCATTGTCTCCATCTGCTTCCCTCAGATTTTAGCACAAGCAGGTATCCAGAAGATAGTGTCAATGCCACTTTTTGCTTGTGCCTAAAGCACTGCTGGATGAATCCTGCAGATCTTGCTGGCAACTGCAGGATTCCTCGACCCTATTTAAAAGAAAAAAAGAAAAAAAAGGAGCAAAATGCTGTAACTCTGTGTTCTTTTACTCCTAGACCAGGAATCCTTAGCAATTATGATTCCAGCATGTTAGTATTCCTCTAAGACTGTTCCTCATAGTGATTGAGAAGAATTTTAAGTAATCTCCTTACAGCTGGTTGTAAAATATCAGTGACTGAAGTGGACATAGGAACTGGCAGACACTGGGACACTGAACATTTGCAACATTTTTACTTACCTCTGGTGCTAATAACACTTCAGAAGACCGGGGAGGAAGAAGGAAAAACACGGAATCTAACATTTCCGCTTCCATTTATGCAATTTGTTATTCTTTTCGCCCTCAAGCAGTGAAAATAGAAGTTGTTTGTTAATGTCCTGGTTCTCCTGGCTCATGCAAAAGGGCAGGCAGATAACATCTAGTAGCTGTGCTGGGATACTGTACGTACTTTTTTCACTCTACAGTTTAATGCTATTGGGTTTAATTAAAAAGTATGTGGTATCATTTTCAGTGATATTGCTTATGAAATGGTTCTGCTTTATACAATGATATTGACTGTGCAATGAATCAGACAAACCATGCCAACCTCCATCTGGTTACGCCTGTGTTAAGATTCAAATACACAAGTTTGCAGAACACCTCATTTTGGAATAATGAAATTGTCCTATAAGAATATGGAAACAGAACCTGGAGAAATCAGATGCTGAATTCTCCTTCCATCAAGGACCTGAAGTTGCTGGATGACTTTGTATAGCTGGTAAACATAGCAGTGGTCTAGAAAAATACTTACAGAGCAACTAAGAGCTACCATGATTGCAGGCATTTTGTTCCCAAGCTATCGGAAAACCTGCCCTAATTTCTGCAAACATAATTATTCACAAGTGTGAGATTCATCACTCTGATAAACTGTGAAGTATTTTCCCACTGCATGCTGAAAACTAATCTTGCTGTGACTGGTTACTTTACTCTTGCAGTATTTATTTTTTTTTTTAGTTCCTCAGTTGTATGGTGATTGGATTAATAAATGGAAATCAGATAATCATGAAAGCACTTTCAAATGGATAACCACTCATGTCAAACTACACTCACTGTACCTTTTCATAAGTATATTAAAATATATGGCATGGAGGATCAAATACCTATAATACATAACAATCCACAAATGAAACACATTTAACACTTATTCAGAAATATGCTTGTGAGTCATTTTTCACCTTATGCCAGATTTATGATTTTATACAGAGGAACTATGAAATGTTTCAAAGCCAATTTTAAGCATTTATTACTACCAATAAATGCACACACAAGCTAGGTTACTGCTGTAAATCCTTCTGATGTATAATATTCTTGTACATGTACTGTTACATACAGGGAAGCTTCGTAAATGGTTGCAATACCTTTCCGTTTAAACCATTTTAAGATGCTTGCTTAAAAGAAAGTGGACTTTCAAAGCAGATTTAACCACATTTCTTCCAGATTTTGTTAGTTAATATACCAGTAACAATGAAATTTTACTTCCCTTTAAGAAAATCTTATCACTCCAGCAGAAAACCTATAACTAGTTCTAAACCCTTTACTTGCTTGTTGTGTGTTGAAAATGAATCTTCCATGAGTATAATATAGCGATATACCTTCCATCTGCAAGAACTACTTAAATTTTTTCATCAGCCATTCCTTTGTTACATGTTAACAGAGAATCTACCTCAATTCCAGACCATGATATCTCTGACATATAGAGACAGGATACTCATACTTTCACAAAAAGTGAAAAAAGCAAGGAAGTTTCAAAGGAGATAATTAATGTCATGATGTGGAAGGACATTTAGTTCTCTCATGTTAGACCTCTTAGGACTGCTAAAATTGGAATCACAGGTCAGTAAATCATCTTCATCAAAGAAACGGTGCTCAGCATTTACTAAACTGCTACAATACAGAGCTATATGGAGCCCAGGAGGGCAAAGAGACCTCTGAATGCTCTTTTTTTTTTTAATCTGAGTGTCATCCAAATGCTTCTAAAAGTGTCCACAGGAGTTTGTGTGTGGTTCTGAAGCCTACCTCATTTGTATTGGGAGCACATCCAGCTCCTCATGTGCCTAAAATGTCTTAAGCAATAAAACCTTTTGAAAGCTCTAAAAATAGCAGTGCATGATAAAAGCTATCATTCTGAAAAGTAGTGTTTCAAAATTCATGATGAAATATGGAAAAGGAGCAGATTCTGGTGAAAATAATGATTATGTTGACCTTGTCATTGGTATCATTTTCTGCTCTAAAGGAATATTTCCCCCTTCAAATTCCATAAAAACAAAGTATTTTCTGTCAAAGTAAGAAGCAAAAAAAAGCAGAAGTCTCTTTGAAGAAAATTTTAGCCTTGGTCTTTTATGTTTTTCCCTCCACTCAACACCTATCTAAGGAAAAAAAAAGAGAAAAAAGCAGAACAGTCCTAATCCATCTGGTCTTCAGAGGTGGTTAGATTTCCCATGAAGTGCTGACCAGGGCTGTCGCACAGTATCTCTATTCTAGCTCACTGCTGTGGAAACCTACAAAGGCACAGGATGCTTGCAAAATCAGTCTAACTTAATAAGTAATTCTAATGCATTTACAGTTATTATTAATATATCAATTAAGAACAGATTTTCTGAGGTACAGTTTTTCCTTACCCTGAGTGTCCGTAAATTGAGGATGTGACAGGCACAGTGAGTGTGGATAAGTGAAGTGGTTTCCCTAGAAACAATAACAGCAGAAACTATAAAGCAAAACATCCTCTCAGCTGATGTGACTTTTTAACAGTGCTGATAACATGGAGAACAGACGTAAGTAGCCTCACTATTTGTACACAGCACACAGCATAGTTCTCCAAATAGCTGAATTACTTTCCATATAAGATCATAAAATCTAGATAGAATCTCACAGGGCTGCCATTAAGGACAAGGGCACAGCGATGACGTTCCAATATTAGTATTATAAGTTAAATATAGCAGTCAGCATTTCTGGTGCCCACTTGTGCTCATTTCTTCTGTGGTAAGTAATTTGTTTCCCTCCTCATAGCAGCACATTTGCATTGGAAAGGCTTGATCACTGTGGTAAGTATGCTTCTAGCAATATCAGACTAGAGGCTACCCTATTCCTTAGTCCAGATTTTCAAAACTGTGAGTCCAAATTAAGTATACAATCAAGAAATTCCCAAAAGCACTGAACATCCATCAGAACTTAAGGATGAGGAGATGGGGAAGGGAAAAGAGAAGATATGCCAGAGAAATCAGTTCAGTGAGAAACCTTCATACCTTATTCTTCAAGACAAAGGAAATAAGGAATCTGTCATGGTTTTGGGTTTTTTTGGTTTTCAGTATTTCACATCATAACATCATGTAGTGCACTGGGAGTTAAAGTGTTAACGCTCAAATTCCAGGTACCTATTTCTATACATCATGGAAGTCATGGGATCTGGCCCCTCCGAGTGGGGCGGTCTCTTACTGTGTTGCAGTGGGTACTGGTTTCAAGTTTTTCAGGTTTGACTCAGTCTTGGGAACTCTCTCTCTACTATTTTATTTGATTTATTAGTCTCAATTTCAATTAGATTGTATTATATTGTGTTATCTTGCATTCCAATATCATAGTTAGTAAAATAAGTTTTCCTCCATAGATCTTTGCCGCTGTTTCTTTTTCCTTCCTTGAGCCCAGCTTCCATCTCCCTGTTCCTTTTCTCTTTCCCATTTTGTGGGGTCAGAGGGGGGCCCAGGGGCCTACTGCCCTCTGTCATGGGCATAGATTGATCTAGTTAACTCCGTGACAGTTTTTGGTGGAAAATGTGGGCATCGATCCCGCTACCTCTCGCACACAAGTAACTATACATTGTCCTTAGTGGGCAGTGACTGATGTTTTGTTCCATAAATGCACTGTTCAGATTATTGAGTTGGACTTAGGACTATTCTATTTCTGCACCCACATGCACGATAAAGGGTACAGTGAGTCTTCATAATCGCCTTTGTAAAATATTCTGATACAGAAATATAAACTGCCATCTGTGAGGAAAAAAAAAGGGAAATATTGGTTTAAAAACATGCTACTTCATAGTTTTTGCTGTTTCCTAAAACTATTTTTTAAGTTCTTTAACACTAGCATACAGATTGCACGTTTCTAAGAGGGAAGAGGCAATGAACTTGGTCTCTGCCAAAACCTTTGGCTCAGTAGGTGCACAGAAATGGGCAAAAAAACATGATTGCAGCAGTTTGTGCTTTTGATTATAGCAGACACCTTCATTACAGGCAATGCTTTCAATGTATGTTATGATAATACTGATGGATCGTAAGGGTTGTATTGGAGATACAAAGTCAAATTAAAGTGTTAACAAACATCCAAGAATTGTACTTATGTGGATCCATGTCCTATATCAGCTTGCTTGCAGAGATTAGCTGTAACTCAATTTTAATTGAATATTAGAAAAGGCACAAAAATTACTATGGAAGATTTCAGATTCTAATATACCATTACACAAAACCAAACCGCACAGGCAAGAAAGGATATCAGTGTCTGTCTATATATAAAGCAACCTTGGAATGCCAAAATAATTTTAGAAATGAATAAAATTAATCTAAATGTCACTCTAAGGTTAAGAAAAGGGTTAATTTAGTTATTTAAAAATAGATTTTGGAGGGCATGTAGCTTTGGCTGGCTATATATCTAAACTAGATGTTAGATAGCGTCAGTACAGGAAAAATGTACTATTAGTACAGAGAAATGGTTTATAAAGCTCAGATACTCAAATGAGCAACTTTTGCCCAAGGTTTACAATGCAATGCTTCAGCATCCCAGAAATATACTCATTGCTGAACAAGACTCTTCAAAATTGCCTTCTGTCTTTCTCTCTCACTCATCAGGTCATCCGTTCTCGACACAAAATTTGAAAACAAAACATACCCCACTTTTATATTTAAATATTTTGTGTCAGTATACAGTTTCCACAGAATATCCCAAGGCGGAAAGGGCCCATAAGGATCACTGAGTCCAACTCCTGGCCCCCCAGAAGACCACCCAAAACTGAGCGCATATAACTAAGAGCATCATCCAGACACTTCTTGCCTTCACCTCCAGCAAGATCAGTGCCCTGGGGAACCTGTTCCATTGCCCAACCACCCTCTGGTGAAGAACATTCTCTTGATATCCAACCTGACCCTTCCTTGATGCAGTGCCATGCCATTCCTTTGGGTACTGTCACCAGAGAGCAGAAATCAATTCCAGCCCCTCTGCTCCTTCTCCTAAGGATACTGAATGTCATGTTGAGATCTCCCCTCTCCTCCTGACTAAACAAACCAAGGGAATTCAGCTGCTCCTCATACATCTTCTCCTCAAAACATTTCACTACCTCTGTAGCCCTCCTTTGAACACTCTAATACTGGGGCACTCAAAACTGCACACAGTACTCAAGATGAGATCACATATTGTAGAGCAGGAAAACCCCTTCCTGTACCTAGATGGGAATGCTGGGCCTGATGCACCCCAGAATGCAATTGGCCTTCTTGGCCATATTGATGGCTGTGGTACAAATTGTTGTTGATCAAGACTCCCTCAAATCCCTTTCAGTGAGGCTGCTCTCCAGCACCTTATACCCAGTCTATATAACCATATATAGCCATGGTTGCCCCTTCTCACATGCAGAACTCAGCACTTGCTCTTATTAAACTTTGTGCATGTGGTGATTGTCCAGCACTCCAATTTGTCTAGGTCTCCCTGCAAGGTCTCTCTACCCTCGATGGAGTCAACAGCTCCTCTAAATCTAGTGTCATCAGCAAGCTTGCTCAACATACCTTCTAGTCCTACATTCAAGTTATTTACAAAAACATTACAGAATCACAGAATCGTAGGGGTTGGAAGGGACCTCCAGAGATCATCGAGTCCAACCCCCCTGCCAAAGCAGGTTCCCTACACCAGGTTGCACAAGTAGGCATCCAGGCAGGTCTTGAATATCTCCAGAGAAGGAGACTCCACAACCTCCCTGGGCAGCCTGTTCCAGTGCTCCGTCACCCTCACCGTAAAGAAGTTCTTGCGCACATTGGTGCGGAACTTCCTATGCTCCAGTTTCTGGCCATTTCCCCTTGTCCTGTCTCCGCACACTGCTGAAAAGAGTCTGGCCTCGCCACTTTGCCCCCACACCTTAGATATTTATAGACCTGGATCAGGTCCCCTCTCTTCTCAAGGCTAAACAGATCCAGTTCTCTTAGCCTTTCTTCATAGGGGAGATGCTCCAGGCCCTTCACCATCTTTGTGGTCCTCCGCTGGACTCTTTCCAAGAGATCCCTGTCCTTTTTGTACTGGGAAGCCCAGAACTGGACACAGTACTCCAGATGAGGCCTTACCAGGGCAGAGTAGAGGGGGAGGATCACCTGCCTCAACCTGCTGGCCACGCTCTTTTTAATGCACCCCAGAATGCCATTGGCCTTTTTGGCCACAAGGGCACACTGCTGGGTCATGGCCTGTCATCCACCAGGACACCCAGGTCCCTCTCTGCAGAGCTCCACTCCAGCAGGTCATCCCCCAACCTGTACCTGTGCATGCACTTATTCCTCCCTAGGTGCAAGACTCTACATTTGCTTTTGTTAAACCTCATCTGGTTTCTTACTGCCCAGTTCTCCAGCCTGTCCAGGTCTTGCTGAATGGCAGCACAGCCATCGGGTGTGTCCTTCCAACTTCGTATCATCAGCAAACTTGCTGAGGGTGGCCACTATCCCCTCATCAAGGTCATTGATGAAGATGTTGAACAAAACCGGATCCAGCACCGACCCCTGGGAAACACCACTAGTTACAGGCCTCCAACCAGACTCTGCACTGCCAACAACAACCCTCTGCGCTCTGCCAGTCAGCCAGTTCTCAGCCCACCTCACTGTCCACTCATCTATCCCGCACTTCCTCAGCTTTGTTATAAGGATGTCGTGGGAGACAGTGTCAGACGCCTTGCTGAAATCAAGGTAGACTACATCCACTGCTCTCCCCCCATCCACCCAGCCAGTGACAACATCATAGAAGGCTACCAGGTTGGTCAAGCACGACCTCCCCCTGGTGAACCCATGCTGACTACTCCTGATAACCTCCTTTTCTTCCAGTTGTCTGGTGATGGCATCCAGCACAATCTGTTCCATTACCTTTCCATTAGAAAGAACTGACCCTAAAATGAAGCCCTGGGGAAACCCGCTACTGACTGGCTTCCAACATGATGTAACCTCATTTACTATAACCCTTTGGACCTGACCTGTCAAACAATTGCTCACTCATTGAATTTCTTTTGTCTAGCTACATGCTGAACATTAGTCCAGAAGGACAGAATATCAAAAGTTTTAATGAAATCCAAAAAGTTGACACCAACTGCCAACTGCTAGATGGGTGACCTTGTTATAAGAGGAAAGGACCTTCCTCTCACAAACTCATGTTGGCAATGATTGCATTGTCCTTCAGGTATTTTTCAAGAACTCATGGCATAATTTTCTCCATAGTTTTGCCAGGCACCAAAGACAGACCTGTAATTACCAGGGTCATCTTTCTTGTCATGCTTGACTGTTGGAAGATTTGCCAGCTTCCATTCAACAGGGACCTCTCCAGCTTCCCAACACCACTGGAAAACTGAGAGATGTCTCATGATGACATCAATGAACTCTGAGTACCCTAGGATGAAACCCATCAGGCACCATGAACTTACACACATCCAGCTGGAACAGAAAATCCCACACAATTTTGGTGTTGATTGGGAGCTGGTTGTTATCACAGTTATAATCCTCTAACTTGAGCTACCTGGAATTCCAGACCCATCATGAGTGCTGATGACCAAGGCAAAGAGGGCATTAAATGTCTCTGCTTTGTCTATATCTGTTTGTAAGGTGACCATTCTCATCAAGCAACAAATAAATGTTCTCTCTGATTGTCCTTTTGCTGTTAACATATTAATAAAACCTTTTTATTCTGCCCCACAGAACTGGCCTACTTAAGCTGCAACTGAGCTTTAGTCATACTATTTTTTTCTTCTACAAAGAGAAACAGCATCCCTGTGGTCCTCCCATGTTACCCTTGCTTTCAGCAGCCATACATTTTTTCTGCAATTTTGCATAGACAAGTTTTATTCTAACAGTTCTTTGTCTGTTTCATCTAAGTACTTAAAAGTTCCTTATGAAGTTTCAAACCTTATAGCAGATGCAAAACATAACTATTAAAAGCAAGATAGGCTGTCATACATAGCTCTAAACAAAGAGAAATAGTTAAGAAACTTCAGAATGAAATGTGGAAAAACCATATTCATAGCAGCTATAATGGGAAAAATGTAATTTACACCTGTGTACATAAATGCTAGAAAAGTTTTGAAGAGCGTTTGTGTCCAGAGGTACTTTCATACAATTTGCATTCATAAACTACATAGTTTAATATCCTCTTCAAACTCTTGCAAACTAACAGGTTTAACATTTTTACAAAACATGCTTGCATCTACATTTCGTACTCATGTGGGCTGTCAAAAAGTACCTCCTTAACGATAGCAATATATATGCCACCACTGACTCCACCACAGACAAATTTATTGACTGAGGTACTTAAGAAAAGGCAAAATACTGATGAAAATTTCTAAGAGTAAGTCTGTTATTTTCTAGATTTTTGCAAGCACTCTGCAGAAAGGAGTATCATACAGCTGCACTCGTCCACAAGGACAAATAAGACGACCTAATTTAACCCACTTCACCTTTGCTCTTGGGACTCATTCCCTGCTGCCTATCACATACATCATTCCAATTCCAGCTGTGTAAAGAACAAAGAAAGCTACTTGAATACTACATGTCCTTTCTTCAGATAAGGAAAAGAATCTCATAGAAAGCAAGTTCCAAATCATTTAAGCATACACGTAGATTTAAAAGGGCTTTTCCTTGCTTCCTTCCATGCCACTGTGCAGCCAAATCTATTTTGCAGCTTTTACCAGCCCTCTGTATATGTGCACATGTCAAATTTCAAGAGTCTAATTAAATTAGATATGGTTTTCAAAGATATACAACTGAGTAAGAGCGCCAGCATGAATAAGTTTAAGTTGTCTCACTATGAAATCAAGTTGATTTCCTTAATCTTTTGACTTTTCTACTTCACCTTTAAGTCTATCATATCAAAATCCCCATATTGCAAGAGGAACTGCGGATTCCTAAAAGAATTCTGGGTTGCTACACTGAACTTCCATCTGGGGTGATAGGAATGATGGTCCCTATGCCAGCAACTCTAATGAAAGTTATGTTTTCTGAGTATTGTTAAACCAACTAACAAGTGTTCAGATGAACTAAACTGCAGCACTGATTTCTGCTAGTGCTACACTTTACACAATCTTACTTCTTGGAAATGATCCAATGGAAAGTTCAGTAGCTGGTAGATTTCAGGAGGCATTTCATCTAGTCTACTAGGCTTTCATCTAAGAAACAGAGTGCATAGAGGACGCCCAAGCTCCTTCACAGAGTCCTACCTGAGAAATCCATTCCAAATCTGCATAGCTTATAGGATTATTTTAAGTAATCCACTTCTGCCAAACATTGTATTTGTGCCACGAAAGAATTGTACGTAAAGGAAAAAGATAGCCACTAGAATTTTAGACAGATTAAGTTGTTGCATTCACTGATAACCTGACAAGACTCATAACTCCGGGAACTTCAGAGAGAAAAAAAGTGAAAAGCAGGAGTAATTTCTGAGTGATGTCATGTACACTACTTTATAAAGAATAAAGTAGCCATAAGTTACATAATCAACATTTTGAATAAACAACTTGCTGTTAATAGTCTTGCAAGCCCTTTAAATCTGAGAATAACTGTGCTAATGTGAGGATAGAAGAATCTCCTCTTGGGTGCTCTTCTACTAAATACTGAAAATGAGATTTATCCCATCTAACTTCAGGCCTTTATCAGTTACCTGCAGATTTCAGCTACAAATTCAGACATCAGACCCTAGGTGTAAGTTCAGAGTCTATGCTCCTGTCATGATATTTGACAACTGTTCTGCTCAGAAAAAAGAAAACTCTTCTGACAGGTTCTTGGTGACATCAGGAAAAACATTCAGATATAAGTCAATAATCATATACTGAAAGAAAATTTGAACTCATCCAGCTGGTGAAAGAGATCTCCAGCAATACAGCACTCCTTTCCAACAAGCACCCTAGGCCCAAGAGATACTCAAGCTTCAGTGGCTGGCCTTTATATGAACCCAGGGTGGCTGCAACCAGGGCCCATCCCTTCTGGTAACCTGGGGAGCACAGGTGCAGACAGTCTGCCTGTGCTCCCTGGGCCAGCCACACACCTTCACCGGGTGCACAGTCACCAGTTCAAGCCCTGACATAACAGTTCCCCTACACAAATCTAGTCAGCTGTGTTAAAGCTACTGAGATAATCAAAACTGAATGACTATTTTTGGATGATCTGAATAGCTTTCTCCCTCCTTCTAGTTGTATTGACTATATTTAAATCAGTTATATAACTTTTGCTGTTTAGCACCATTATATTCTCCAGGTGTCCAAGATGTCAACTGAAGGTTTCATATATGACATGGAACCTATGGGAGACGTACACCCTTTTGGCGCAGCAGTGGGAAATCACGTTGGGTACCCCAGGATGATTCTGATGACAGCTGTGCTAGGCATCTGAACTACTTCCTCATTAATTAAAATGGAAACCTAGATATCTGTTTCACATGAAGTCACCTTTCTCTATGCATGTATACTTAGTGCCTCAGTTTCTCTCAACATGGATGTATAATGCTGTTTGAGAAATTTATACCTGTGCTCTTGCTCATTCATCAGAAGCCTGGATCCTCTCAAGCCACCAGTTGTATTTACCAGTATTGACTTGGCCTTTGTGAGCAGGCATCCATGCATCTCAGTATGAAGAGCTTCCTGACCAGAAACAGAAAAAAGGCTTGTCAGGGAACATAAGTACTAGTGAACTCTCAACTGTTATTAACATACAGTCAGTAAAGATACCTAATACATAGCACAACTTAATTCAAGAATCGCAGAGACTCATCCAGAGATGTTTTATTGAGTGCACGTTCTCTCAAAGAAAATATTAAGGTATTACAGTGTGTTCCTGAAAAAGTACTGTATTTTGATTTACTTCATCTGACTTGCATTGTTTGTCTCCCATGTTTGTGTGAATGAGTGAAAACCTTTATTTCCCAGATTCCTACCCCCATTTCAGGAGACCATTGTGCAGTTGAGCCTTGGCCTTATACAATGCACTGTAAATCCTCAGTCCACTGTCTAGACCTGTGCTTGCTCTGCTTGCATTTCATCATGACAGGAAATGTATAAACTCTGAGTCAAGTGTACCATAGACCTAAAACAGCTTTATCATAACAAATTGAGCAAAGACCCTTTGGGTCATAACTTGTTTGTATCATCTCATTTGGGGTTGAACAAGATAAGTTCAGGTGTACTTTAAAAAACTATAAAAAGACTATGTACAAAGGTCACTCTGAATGTAATACCTTCTATTTATTTCCATGGAACAACAGATACAAAGAGAAAAGAACTCTATTTGATAGAGCAAATTCTCAGCTACAAAACATTCTTTTCCAACACAGTCAGCACCATTAGCTATGCCTTATTGATAGTGGTGAAATGAGCCTGCATGCCACACTTGTAAAAATCTGCACCAGCAAAGGTGACCCACTGTCTCTCTTGCCACTGCTGAAACGCAGCACCCACTGCCTCCCTGAGCTCACATCCACTGTTTGGTCTCCGTAACTGTTCATCAAGTGTCAATGAATATCAGTAGGTGCAATTTTACTGCATGGAGGGATTCAATGACACACCTTTGCTTCATATGCTGTTCTGTGTCAGACACCCTTTTGTCAGATTGCTCCTCTGCTTCCATCTGTTGCACGGCAACAAGATGTAACAGAATGTTGGCAAGAAGGCTCAGCCTCTACTACCATGCCACAAACATTCATCTCTGACTTTGCAGGACAACGTAAAATAGGAGACGTTACTTTAGAGCAGCACTCATAACTAAATTTTCTCAATTGCTTTAGCCAAGATTCTTCTAAACTTCACTTACAGTGTAACTTTAAATATGCGAAGAGAAAAACTTTGAAAACTTCATTGCTTCTTGTTTTGTTACAGAAATCCCAGGCACATTTGACTAGTATTTCATGTGTTTTTTTTTATTTCATGTTTTTTCATGACATGAAAAACCCAGACAGGATTGCATCATCCTTCAAGTAAGATGGAGAAAATGCTTTGCCTTACACTTACATGCTGATACCTTATCTTATTTCATAAGGGAACATTTATCCGGATCATAAAAAACACCTAACAACTTCTTGTAGCTGATAGGATTATTATTTTTTTACATCTGTAGAGGTAAAGCCCTGTAAATCACTGAAGAATCTTGAAGGTGGTGTATGTCCTATAACTCTTTGGTTACATTTTAACAGGGAGGTATCTTTGGACTGAACTGTATTCGGTCTCATTTTCGACAAATAAAGGACAGTATATCAAAAACATTAAAAAACTGATTATGGAACTAACTTCAATTCTAAAAAGAAGATAATAAGTTGAAGTCTCTTTCAGTCAAGATTTTAGTAGAAGTTGCATAGTTCTATGATTTATGCTTTATTCAAATTTAGTAATATAAAACCTAATCACATAGATAGAGCTTTCACAGATATGGTTAATAGCCTCTTTACCTATATTTTGCCAGGGCACATACTGCACAAAGGTAATGAAAAATAACTACAGTACTGTACAGCAATCAAAAAAAAAAAAATTGAGAATCGGTTAAAATATGCAGTTACATTATTATATACTTTTGGCAACTTGACATTGTCAGCATTTTAAGATTACTGTAACATTTAAAATTGTAAATGAGAAAATCAGATTCAGAGCACATTAAAAAAGAGAGGAATCATGATGTTTAGTGTGCACGATTCACTGAAGTGTGGTGACTGGGAGGTTCTGTCTTGTAACCTGAATTGTTCTGAAGACAAAGTACTTTTTATACTATTTTCTGTCTTTTTCTTCAGAGACTCGAGACCCAAACCTCCATGCAACACAGATGAATAGAATCACAGATGAACCAACTTTATATAATTATTAAAGACATACAAACTGTCTCACAAACAGTGAGATAGAAACTGGTTGAAGGAAAATAAGTGAAGGAGCAAAATTGAGATAAGCCTTACCCTTTTTATGAAAATGATTTAATATTGTAGTTTGCATAGCTTTTATAGTAGGAGCTTCTTCCACATGGCAGCCAATACATCCTAAATAAATCCTTTCTGTAGTTTTTGGGCTCAAGCCCATATAGGTCAGTTAAATCACATTATTGCTTGCAGATGCTGAAAATACTGCTGATCTTCGCACTCTTCAGTCTCATTCTTCATTCTGCTTATCCTGATGGAGAGTGTACACATAAAAAGACTTCAAGAGATTCAAACTCCAGAAATGCATTTTCCTGCTGTAATGGGTAATTGGACCCCTGTCTAATTCAGTGGACAGAAGATGATATTATAACATTTTCCTATTGGAAAAAATAAATGATAACGATCATTTCCAAAGAGTGGAAAAAAAAAAAAAAAAAAAAAAAAAAGCATGAATTATTTAACCTCTGCAAACCAAAACAATCATACATTAATTCCTATTGCTCATTTGCTCTCTTAACTCCATTAAATTACTTCAAATCTTTCGCCTCACCCTGCTCTTTCTTCAAAGCCATTTTGCCTCAAAAGGAAGAAATTGTAATGTGAATTCAAGTGCATTTGGTTATACTATACAATTTATAAGCATAATTTTGTTAAATTATACTTTGTGATATTTTCATCAGTAAGAAGAATTTCATTCTATTAATATGTTTAATACTGTTGAATATACCATACATAAAAGTTTTGTGCCAGATAAGAAAAGGAACCATCACATCTTACAAATATTGGCTTCTTTATGGAGACCAGTGATAGGACCTGAAGGAAAAACAGGAGTCTGCATTGGGTTGGACATTAGGAAATGGCTTTTCACCAAGAAGGATGTCAGGCACAGGAACTGGATGCCCAGGGCAGCAATCATGACACCAATCCTTCTGGAGTTCAAGAAACATTTGGACAACACTCTCAGACAGAAGGTTTGATTTTAGGGCCATTCTGTGTAGTGTCAGGAGTTGGAATCAATGATTCTTATGGGTCCCTTCCAGGCCAAGGTACTATGTGATCCTACAATTCTATGAAATATTGAGTTAAAAATGACTTTAGTTCACATTCACTGAATAGCTGCAATAAAAATACTATGATTTCTATGGATCTTTTTGAAACAGCAGAAAATCTACATAAGTCACTGTGAAAGTAATGCTTCCTTATTTATACTGTATTTCCATGGAAAATACAACAATGAACACAGTAACACTAATTGAAAGACCAAATCCTCAGCTACAAAACACTGTTTTTCAATACAGTCACCATCACTGGCCAATTTGTGTGAATGAGCTGATAAAGATGTACTTCATTTTGTGATGAGCCAGCTGTGCATGGCCATCCTGAACATGGCTTATGTTCCACACTGCTGTCACTACTGCTGAAACACACCACCCACTTCCTCACTGTGCTCACATCCACTGTTTGATCTTCGTAACTGTTCAGCAATTGTTGATGAATATCAGTGGGTGCAATTTTTCCCACATGGAATAATTCAGTGACACACTTTTGCTTCATGTGTATGTCCATGTCAGATGCCCTTTTGTCAGACTCCCCCTCTGATGCCATCTGTTGCATGGCAACAAAATGTAATGGAATACTGGTGGAAAGATTCAGCTTCTGCTGCCATAGCTCCAGCAACCACCTCTGATATCATGGGCCAACATAATAAAATAGGAAACTGATTTTGGAGCAGCCCTCATATGTTTCCTACAAACAACACATCCAGTCTAATTCACTGCCACTAATTTCTTGATATTCTCACATTCAGTGCTTTACTCACAACTTCTTCACTATCCCTATAAAATATGTTAGTAGAGGCAGGAAGGTCTGAATCACAGAGAGTAATTTCATTATATTACCAAGGGAAAGGTCAAATCAGAATAAATATTTGGGAAGATTAGGAAGGAAAAGGGGACAAAAGGCAAGAGAATGTTTTGGGTCTTAACTGCAAATGGTTTGATTTTTACTTATATGAAAACTCTCCAGTTCCCCACCTGACTTGCCTCTGCAGTTGCTTTGTGAAGCATTCTTCTTCTCAAAGAAAAACTGTGAACGTTGAACTTTGTAATTTTAAAAAATAACACTGAAAAGTTGCTGACACAATTCATTCATATTATATTTTATTTTAATGTGCACATGTGTGTATGTGTGTGTATAAAAGAAGAAGGAATCTAAATTAAATATGAAACTTGAAACACCTATTATGAGATGCCTTATATTGGAGGAGCCAGCAGTCTCAATTTAAGATTGCAGCTTTGCAAAGATAGAAATGGAAAGATAACTGAAGGAGATCTTTAAAAGAAAATTGTCTGAAGGGTAAACTAATGTCCTAGAGGGAAGAGGTGACAAGACACAGAGTGACAAAGTTATAAGCAAGATCATTATTCTTTCAATCTCCCTCGACTTCCTTGATTTTGATTGTGACCTCAGGGCATGTCTGCAACATACACAGTAAATAATAAACAATGCAATAGGTCTTCAAGGCATTCTCTATTTCAGTAGAGCTCTTGACCTATGAACATCCTGGAAATAGTTTTTTTGGCACTGTAATAAATAAATTGGGTCATTTGTTGCTGGAGGGGGCCATTCTGGCAAGTTTTTTCAGGATATAAAATAGGCTATGGTTGTTGGCAGTGGTTCAAAATGCCCTTTTGCATGCATTGAAAAGACATCAAAAACCCAAATGAATGGGACTGGGGGAAAAAAAAAAAAAAGAAACGAAAAAAAAAGAACGCACATATTGAAAAAAAACCAACACATGTTTATATTCCTCTCATTTCATATTTAGGGCAAAGTTTCAAGACTTTGCCGTATTAACAGTATAAGAGTTAAGAGCTCAGTTCAGGAAAAAATGGTGACTCCCCATTTCACCCTCCTCTCATAAATAGAAAGAACTAAAAACTTTTTAATATTTCTAAAACTCAAATATGCTACTGAAATTTAAATTTCACAGTATTTGATTTTAGGAATATTATAATACAAAAGTTTTGCTGAAGGAGTCTGGAAATTCCTTAAAAGAGAGTCTCCTTGAAGGCAGATGTCCTGGGATTTCTAGGATCACAAGGGTGCTCAAGTATTTTGCATCACATTTTAAAAAATAATTGAAGTAATATTTCTAAAACAGGAAACATACAGCTATTTTCCACCTCAGTGTCTCATAGTTGGTGACCAATACCAAAATAGTTGTTTACTAACTTAGGTACAGACTCCTTCAGTTCCAAAAAAATGTTAATTCCTTTCTGTGTAGTGAACAAGATTGAGCAGGAAAAATTGCAATTGTATTCAGTAGTTGTACGTCTTTCCTGGTGATTGTTTTGTAAAATGGAAGAACAATAAAAACAAACCTTTCATAATGAAGAGTGTCAACAAACCAGTTTTCTCTATCTGGAAATAGACATGTATTGCAGAAGAGGTGAACATTGCCACAGTAAAATTTGTAATTAAACACAAGGAATATAGCTGAAGTGTAGGAAGTATTCTATGAGAATTCTTCTGACTTAGAGAAGGATGTATATTTGTCCTGAAACCCATACAACTTTCATTTGCACATTTCCTTCTTCAAATACAAAAACTCCATATTGAGAACAAAAGTAGTTTATAGATTCCCTACTCACTACTCTTGACTACTTGGCAGATTGAACTGAAGCCAGAGATCCAAAAAAACACCAGAAATCTCAGCTATCTGACAGTTTATCAGAGCAGTTATTCAAAAATCACAGAATCCAAGGACTCCTGTAGCTGATGCAATAGACTTCTCAACCAATCATGTAAAAAATTCAGAACCTTGTACAGAACAAAGTTAGCCTGCCTAGATGTTTTCTAATGGAAAGTTTTCATGAAATGACAATTCCCTGATGTGCACAAGTTCTGTAGGAGCATACAAATTTCAGTGCACATTACTGCAGCCAGTATTTGTATTCCCTGACATAATTTCCAAAGAATGGAGGTACTCATCCAAGTAATTCCTTTTTTTTTCTTGTCTAGGAATCTAACTAGCCACCCAATTCCAGATATGAAAGTTTATGCTTGCTTGGTTGGCTTAGACATACTACCTTTCTATGTGAAGGTCCTCTTTATTTGTGCAAGTGAGACTGGCCTGTTCATCCAAACTGTATTTTCCAGAAGTTCAAAAATCACTTGTTATGCCTTACAATACTGCAAAACACCAAAATCACATTGTTCGGCCATTTCTTTTAAAACCTAGCGGTAAGAACATGTGTCTCATGGAATTGATAGTGCTGCTCAGAAACATCCCCTTGAAACTTCTTTTAAAAATTCATAGATTCAGTATAATTAGAAAATTTGCAGAGTAGTCCAGCTTCATTGAGTACTTGCCAAATCTCCTGCAGCAGTTTAGTTCAGAATCAGGGATTCCAAACTTGCCAGTCTATATGTCAGCTGGAAAAGATATAAATATAACATGTTGGGAAGGAGGATGGGAGAAAGCTGCTGTTCCTTTCCTGTGCATCCCTGCAGTGGTGAGCACGTAGAAGTTTGGTTGTTTTTTTGTTGTTGTTTTGTTTTCTTTTTGTTTTGTTGTTGTTGTATTGGGTTTTGTTTGTTTGCTTGTTTGTTTGTTTTGTGCTATGCTTTCTAGGTTTTGGTATTTATAGTAACAGAGCAGACAGCAAATATGAAATTGCATTCATCACACAATTAGGAACGCTTATGTACAGTGTAAACTGAAATAAAAATACTTCACTTGTGCACAACCTGGGGATATTCAAGCCACAATATACCTACCACCAGTAGCAGTTAATTTAGACAATGTACAATGGCTAGATGAGGATTCAGAACCCTGCCAAGCACATTCCTCCTAATCAAAATATTCACTATTATTGGAATTTACTAAACTTTAACTGTTTTTCCTGCAGCGTTCAGTGCCAGGTGTCTGCTCAAATCTGATTCATTTCAACATTTCTGCAAAATTGGCCTGGTCATTTCTGAGAATGATAGCAGAGGTGAGAATATATATTGACTATTCTGAAAACCTCTTACATCTCTTTCAAATAGAAGTATACATAGCTCAAGCACACATTTTCTTGGTAAGTGATGCACAAAGTAGAATAAGAGAACAGAAACGAGGAGAAAAGAAGAAGCAGACCTGGCAGAAGTGCTCACCAACTATTTTCAATAATTTATAGTAAATCTTGGTCAACAAGGAATGTTCCAGATGACTGGAAACTTGCCAATGTGATGCCTATCTCCAGGAAGGGTCAGAAGGAGGATCCGAAGAACTACAGATCTGTCAGCCTGACCTCAGTATTGGGTAAGGTTATGGAGAAACTATCTTGAGTGCAGTCATTCAGCATGTGCAAGACAACTAGGAGATCAGGCTTAGCCAGCATGGGTTCATGAAAGGCACGTCGTGCTTGACCAACTTTACCTTCTTTGACCAGATGACCTGCTTAGTGGATTTAATCTACCCTGTGTTCAGTAGAGAATTTTACACTGCCTTCCACAATATTCTCACAGTGGAGCTGACAGCCTATGGCTTGGACAGGTGTACTCTTTCTTGGCTAAAAGAAACTGGCAGGATGTCCATGCCCAGAGTGTGGTGGTGAATGGAGTTAAATCCAGCTAGTGACCTGTCACTGGTGGTGTTCCCCAGAGATGAGTGTTGGAGCCTGTCCTGTTTAATATCTTTATTGATGATCTGGATGAACAGATTGAGTGTACTCTCTGTAAGTTTGCATGAGACATCATACTGGGAAGAAGTGTTCATCTGCTCAAGAGTAGAAAGGTCCTACAAATGGATCCAGACAGGCTGGATCAATGGGCTGAGGCCATTTGTATGAATTTCAACAAGTCCAAGCTCCAGCTTCTGCACTTTGGTCACAACAACCCCTGACATTGCTACAGGCTTGGAACAGAGTGGCTGGAAATCTGCATGGCAGAAAAAGATGTGGAGGTGTTGGTCAACAACCATCTGGATATGAGCCAGCAGTGTGTTCAGGTGGCAAAGAAGATCAATGCCATCGTGGTTTGTATCAGAAACAGTGTAGTCAGCAAGCCTAGAGAGGTGATTTTTCATCTGTACTTGTCACTGGTGAGGCAACACCAAGGGTTATGTGTCCAGTTTTGGGTCCCTCACATAAGAAAGACATTGAGGCCCTGGGAGGTGATGGAGTCACAGTCCCCAGGTGTTCAAGAAACATGTGGTTGTGGCACTGAGGGACATAGTTTAGTGAGCATAGTGGTGATGAGTGACAGTTGGACTAGATGTTCTTAGAGGTCTTTTCCAACCTTAAAGGTTCTATGATTCTATGAAGAGAAAATAGTAAAATAAAATCTATCTTCCTGTTCTAGATTATTCTTTTTATATATGGTATTCAATATATTAATTCCCTAGAATCCATGGCACAGATTCACCAGATCTTACCTTAAATATTGTACAAGAAAACAACCTCCCCAAACTCCATTTTCAGGAAGATGTATTTTCACATTGTTTTCTGGTAGTAAATTTGCATGATGTGATCCTACTAGAAATAATGTTATGATTTTATATGCCATTTGCATATTAGCCCAATACTTAACTGGTTGATAAATAGATATATTCACTGATCATAGTGAACTGTGCCAAACTACCAGTGTTTGTTCTAGAAACATATACTGGCAATTAATAATGCTGATTTAATACAAGTATCTATTGCAAGTACTTTTCGGTTGCCTTGAATTTGTACAAGGTGAGAAAGCACATTCATATTTTCAAGGTCTTCTGCATCCAAGAGAGAGGAAATGGACCAAGAAGACTGACATAATACGGGTGTTTTCCCTTTAACAAATGAAAAGAGTGAAGAAAAAAAACAAGCAAACACAAGGAGATCTGTCCAGCTTCAGGATATATTGAGCCATACAATTTCTATGATAACAGCACTGAGAGACTGCATTAACACAGCCAGAAAATACAAGGAGATAATCAAATGACAGTGCAAATGGCAGGGTGGATAAATCTGGTCCAACAGGGAGTCTTTATTCGGAGAGTCTGATGCTGCTCTGCCGTGACGCAGTTCAGCGGGCTGCAGCGAGGCCAGCATGTGGCTTGGTGAGAACAATAGCGATTGACTACAGATGGGCACTTCCTCTCCAAGAACACTCCTTGCAGCTTGCTGGCAGTCAAGGATATGCAGACATACGCTCAAATCTCCATGGCAACGCCTTACTTTCGTGTGACATCAAGCCCAGATCAAAACTCCATAGGCGTCAGATAGTACATGCTGTTTCTTTTCTTGAATTAATAATATTGATTTAAAAGGCAGGTTCCATTAACTGTTTCCTCTCTACACTGGGGATAATTACTGTCTGTAGTGCCTGTATTATTCCAGTGATTTAAAAACAGGAAGTGCAGTTTCGAGTTAAATAATTCATGCTGTGCTGCTGCTCAGTCTGTTCTTAGAAGCAGAGTTATTGCCAGCTGGGCAAGGTAATTTCAGCGCAAGGGTGATAGGATTATGAAATGTCTAATTACCCTCTCATGTGATAAGATTACTTTTCTGAAAATGCTTTAATTCTTCCAAGCAGAGGCAAACAATCCAGATAAGTGACCAAACAAAAAAGCCTTCATGCATATTGCTGAGATTTTCTTTCTGAATGCAAGGAAAATTGCAGTCGAGGCTCCATTTTCCTTTACTCCCCTGGAAAAAAATAAAAAAATAAAAAAATAAAAAAGGCAGCGTGAAGAAGCTTTTTGGAAAGTAAACCTTCAATCACGAGACTCGGGTGGTGAGGAAGTTCCTCATACTACTCTTCTGTAGTACCCCTTCAATCAGTTTTAAAATGTTATTACTCACTGTGTGTTTCTCAGTTAATATTTCAAAGCTGCAATGTTAGTAGATGCGATACAATGTCTCAGGATGGGCTTGCTTGTAACACTGGAGTAAAATGGAACAGAAATCCTCAGGTTTCTCGTATGCGCAGAATGCCTCAAGGAAGAAAGCCTGAATAAACCAGGACATTGTCAGTTCTGAGCGAGGGGTGGGAAGCAGTGATTTTTTATTAACTAGGCAGAATATTTTTAGCAGCTGAACAAGTTTTTTTGTTCACAAAGGGAAACAAACTGCTTTGAGGATATATTAGGCTCAGTATGTGATAGCATTCAAGAATGTCAAAGTAACACGCATCTGCCTGGAAAGCAGGTCAGCTACTGCCTAAGTAAATACTCCTACTCTCTGCGAAAGGTGTTGATTAGCTAACTTACTTGGAAAGTCTGAAGTAGAACAGATTTCTTGAAGGAATTGGAGTCTTGTTTAACTCTAACCTTGCACTGGGAAAAGACATAACACAATGAACTTCCGTGCCACACTAGAAGGTGCATATAGAACTCAGATTCTTATAGGATTAAGCAGTCAAAGAAGGCAAGAACATATGTACTGCTTCAAACCAACATTTCATCTAACCCACTACCCTGCTTACAAGAACATCCAGAAGCTTAAGTCAGCAGAACAGAAGAAGAAGGCATGGGCAGGCACCCAACTGTAAAAACAGGGCGATAGTAGCATTTTCTCTATTTTTTCCCACACAGATTTCTCTGCTGTGTGCTAATGGGGAGTGGTTAAGATTCAAATACTTTGTCTATTTAATAATTAATAATTTAATAATAATAAAAAAGAATATTTATTTGTTTTGTACAGTTTCCTATTGTTTTTATCCAGGACACCCTTTGGCAATAAGTTTGCTAGATCTAATATTTATTGTAAATAAAGACGTTTTCTTTTGTTTTGCTTTCAAAGTGGCACATTCTAAATTCATTCAGGAGTCTGTTTTTTCTAAATGGAGAAACTGAAGAGCCAGTCTCTACAAACCCCTTCCATGTCATTAAGGAGCAGACTTTCCATTCATGAATGGTGTGGGAAAAGGCAGTCTAAACTTCTTTTGGTGGGTTTCTGAGTACAAGTCATAGAATCATAGAATCATAGAATAGTTTGAGTTGGCAGGGTTCTTTAAGATAAACTAGTTCCAGCCCCCCGCTACAGGTAGGGACACCTCCCTCTAGGCCAGGTTTCTCAAAGCCCCATCCAGCCTAGACTTGAATGCCTCCGCGGAGGGGGCATCCCCATATTGGAGAAGTTTACATGGGAAAAATTAGTTCAGTTCAAATAAAACTTTGAGTCTTCTGTTATATATTGACCAACAGAGCTAGCGAGATGTTCCTTTGTCATAGATGTTAGCAACTAACCTTCACCATGGAGTTTGTAATGGTGGCTGCTGCTGTGGTGGTTCTTTCAGATATCCTCTAACGATTCAGAAGTAATAAAAAAAAAAAAAAAAAACTTAAGGATCTTGTTAAGAGCTTGTAAGAATAAAGTCATATATACAGGATACAAGTAAAAAAGATTCTGCATTGAGATTAAGAAATAAGACATTACAATTTGTACATTTTTATTGTCTTTCCCTGTAACGGTGTTGCAAAACTAGACAACCATATCTAAGAAGCTCGTGACCAAATTATTTCAAACAAACAGGATTAACCTATGAAATGATACAGTAGGAATAGTTCCATTTATTTGAAAAGCAACGAATAAAAATTGAGCATTCTTAACTATGAAAAGACAGGACCACTTTAAGAATCAGAATATGCTGAGACACTGGGTGCCATGTCTAATTTAAAGGGATTTCAGATTAATGTAATGTGGTACCTCAGTCTGTTTTTCATGAATGATCTGGACTGTGCACACATGTAACATGGCATGTAACCTATGGTGGTGTTTTCTCCCAGTTGCGTGTAGAATGAGAAACTGTCTGAGCTGTTGGCATTGTGCCTATTACATGTTGGCAGCTGTTAGCCATGGCCATCTTTCAAATTCAGAATTTGGGTCTGAGCACTGTGAGGGGATGTTTTCTGCATAACTCAGAGCAATTGACATTTCTAAAAATGGATTGTTGAAATGTGCTAGTCATAACATTCTGTTTTCTTCTCCCCAATATCATGAAGCACATGCTTAAATCAGCCATTTAGTCTAAATGAATTTTGCTGTGAAGATCTGTGTCTTTCTCCCAGCTGTCTGTCAGCAGTACTGATTCTGTTTACACAGCTTTGGAATGAAAAATCAGAATCACAGTAACTGATCTCAAGGAAAAGTGAAGGATATCAATTATATTTTTCTCCCTTACATACACAAACGTATATATATACACATTTATCTTATATATGTAATGTATATATAATAGTATAGAATGTGAATACATATATAATTTATATACATATGTATATGTGCAGATATGCCTGTGAAAAAATGGATGAGAATTTTAACAACACTAGGGTTTTGATTTTATCCTATCCTTCTTTTTCCACGATCACCATGCTGTATTCATAGACTGATTTATCTATCATAGAATAAACCCAGGCCTATTGTAATGAGCAATATGCAAACATGAGACAGAAAGATGGAGTGTAAAGAGATATTAATATATACATAAAAATAAAAGTAGGTGAGAAGAAAAAGGGAAGAACTAGAAAATTATTAATTATTTTTAAAGACGGTTCAGATACCAACATATCTTTTGACAACCAGAAATACAAGAGAGAATCACAGAACCATAGAGTCATAGAGTTGAATCGTAGGATATCCTGAGTTGGAAGAGACCCATAAAGATCACTGACACCAATTCCTGGCTCCACACAGGATAACCCAAAATTAAACCATGCAGAGAAGAGCAGGACAATCACTTTTCCCAGTTGGCAATGCTGGACCTGATGTACCCCAGGGCTCGCTGTTGATTCATGTTTAACTTGACATCAACCAGAACCCACAGATCTCCTTCCACAAAGGAGCTCTCTAACTTCTCATCCCTCAGTCTATACATATATATCCTGCTGATTACCAAGCCTTCTAAGAGACCTTGTCCCTTCCACACAAGCAACCTATCCAAAGGGTGGGTTGCAAAACAAGAGTGAGTGAAGCTGCTCTTTCAAAAATATTGGGAGGAATACATATTGGATGAATATAGAAGAAAGCTCAATAGCAGGAAATTGTTGTGAAATTTTCATCTTTAGAATAATTTTAAGTGGTGCAAAAGCCATCCTAAGCTACATCCAACCTTGGAAATCAGGAAAACAGTTAACCTGTTTCCCCACACAGTCTAGTATAACTTAGAACCAGACTGCATAGACAGTCATCAGACATCAGTGTTATAGCCAAAACAGTTGTAGATTTATGAGAAGGATAGTCTTTGTAGGAAGAAGCAAAACCTTTTCTCAGACCATATTATATATGCAAACCAAGCTAAGGAGCATAAAACCTTTCAGAGCAGGTGAGCAGACTACACTGTCTTTATTCATGTGGAGCTTCTCTTGTAAGATTTTTATAGCCCTTATAATTTCAGGCAGTTAGCTAATGAAATATTTATATAATGTTGATTAACAGCATATTAAAACAATATTAGCATAATAATATTATCATTGCCTAAAGTTAAGTGATCTGCAGTAGAAGGTCTAAGAAGTGGATAAACTTTTATAAAATTGCATGGACAAAAAAAAAAAAGTAAAAAAAAAGAAAAACATGGAAGTAATACCCCAAAACAAAAGATATTGAATATCTCTTCAAAGCCAGATTTCTTCTCAAATCTTTCCTCTCAGGTGTTTCAGGAATCATATAAAAATGTATTTATATCCTTAGCAGCAGTGTAGAATACACCGACAGTTAGAAGAAAGTCTCTTCCCTACATTCTTTTTTCAATCTGTATTTTGACATTGGTTTCACAAGGCTTATACCATTGAGCTATTTTAGATACTTATTTGTCAGACTATCATATTTTCATTATAGATTAATTTTGAGCACGCTGGAAAGAGGATCTGAAGTCTCAAGGATAATGAAATTCCTGCAAGTTTCATGAAGAGTGTTGGCTGACTAGAGGAGAGTACCAAGAAGGGAAAGACAGGCAGAATTCATCTGTTATACATCTTGTTTTGGCAGCAGAATACATGTACCTATTGGTACAGCCAAGCACACTGGCTAGCAAACAAAAATGTGCACAGCTTTGGGTAGTCACAGCTAATGACTAATTTCATCTGTTCTGTAGTTCATGGAAAAACCTACTCTTACAGCCTTATCTGCAGAAGTGCCGTAATACAAAAATTTAGCAAAATTGTCAGTGAAGAAATGTTTAAGACATATCTTATTCTCTACTGTCTGGTTGATGTATCTTCACTTTACAGATGCACATGTAAATGTGGGAAAGGTCCATTTTATATAGAATGACATCTTACTAAATACATTGCTGACAGGCCACAAAGGCATATTCAAAATACAACTTTTACTTCATCATCAAATGAAAACTAGGGCTCAGATCAGTGGAGAATACAAGCAATAATCATCCTGTGCCTTTACTTGGTGTGTTAGGAACACCAGAATGCTGGAAAAGTACAAAAAGAAAAATCTGAGGGTGCAGTTGCCTATTGCTGGAAGCTGATATGAAATCTTTGATCCACACTACTCTTCATCATGTTTCTGCCCATTTTTCTGCTCTCCATCCCCAACTGTATCACCAAGCAATTAGACACGTCGAGGACTATTCTACTAAAATCAGTTCTCTTTCCTTTGTGGATGGCTTTTAATGAGATGAAATCTGTGATTTGGTTGAGAACCATACACTATGTGGAAGTTTTCATCTGGAAGGAAACAGGGAGGTGATCGAGATTTAGCTAGTGAAACCATGTCTCTGACATACTTCACCAAACCACAGCTTGTGGTATTTGCCATGAGTGCTTTGCTGCAGATAATTTGCCCTGAGTATCTTGCTAAGAAGCTAGAACTCTAAAATTGGTGCTAAGAGAATTTATTTGCCCTGATTTATGATCAGACTAGAATCTGCATCTTATTCCCTGTGCAATAGTTGTCCTACAGGGGCGTTCAGCGAGGCAGAGCACTTTATTAGTATATGAGAAAGAGGTTAACACAGGAAGAGTAATTCTTTCCTGGACAGAAAAATACTTTGAACACACATTTACTAACATCTCCATTGCAGCAGACAAGTGCAGTGATTTTGGAGTTATTTTTGTTAGAAGTCATAGTTTTGGCCCGAACACTTCTTTGAAACATGCTAGAAGATGTGCTAACTCCATGTACGATGTATAAAACACATATATATTAGTACTCATTTGACTGTATTATTTATTCCTTTATATCTTAATTTATAGTATTGTGTATATAAATTCTAACACTGCAATAATAAATTATGGCACTATAAATACACTGACTTGCAAACCCTGACTTTTTAAAAGCACAGTTCTATTCTGAGCTGGAACAATATGCTGTCCTTGAAAGCCTATTTTGAAGCTTTTCGTTCAGTACAGGTTTTCTTCGCACAGTGTTTTTTCACCAGCGCTCATATTGACAGTGGCAGCAAGAGCAGAGAAGGCTTTTTTGCAGAAGGGCTTTTTTGTTTGTTTATTTGTTTGTTTGTACATGTAAGCAGCACTGAATGCCTGCAATTTCCTTTGAAGGGCAGCAAGAGATCTTCAGCTCCTCACACAAAGTGCTAGAAAATTGTGTGCCTGTTGGCCCACTTATCTCTTACTCATTTTTTTCTGTCTTTATTCAGATTCTGTTGTTACCGAGTAACAGTTTTCCCTGATAGAGGGGAAAAAAGGAAATAAAAAGAAAGAAAGAAAAAAAAAAAAAAGATAAAGAAGCTCTGCAGTGATTTATTAGCTCTTCGGGATTATTAGATAATACTATTTTCCTTTAATTTCATACTACATGTCATTCCCCAAACAATGTAAGGAATAAGAAAGAAAAAGAAAAAAAGAAAAAGAAAAAAAAAAAGAAAAAGAAAAAGAAAAAGAAAAAGAAAAAGAAAAAGAAAAAGAAAAAAAGAAAAAGAGAAAAAGAAAAAGAAAAAGAAAAAGAGAAAAAGAAAAAGAAAGAAAAAAAAGAAAAAGAGAAAAAGAAAAAGAAAGGAAAAAGAAAAAGAAAAAGAAAAAGAAAAAGAAAAAGAAAAAGAAAAAGAAAAAGAAAAAGAAAAAGAAAAAGAAAAAGAAAAAGAAAAAGAAAAAGAAAAAGAAAAAGAAAAAGAAAAAGAAAAAGAAAAGCACACTTTAACAGGAAATCCCCTTCTTATGTACTTCATTTGTGTGAGGGTAGCCAGGACTTGTACAGCACAGAGGTCCCACGTGCGTGCAGTCAACATGCTTCCAGCTGGAGACATCCTGCTAGCCCCTTGGAAATGCCACCTGCATGTTAATAGGGCAGGCAGTCTCTGGAGGCTGCCTCTCCATCTAGGATTTTTACTTAACAAGAAGGGGGAGGGAAGGAAAAGCTCTGAATTATAAAAGCAGAACAGAAGCCCCCAAAGTGACAAAACACTGAATTATTCATTGTACAATTACTAATTGTTCTTGAAGTTAGCTGAACCATTTGTAGCTAATTCAGCTCAACATTACTGTTTTCCCTTCCTCTTTTCTCTTCCTCAGGACTAGAGGAGAGAAAAGGAAAGACATCCCTGAAAATGCTCCTATCAGTCCTACTGCAGCTACCCTCACATGCTGAGTAAGAACTGAGAACCAAATGCTCGCTAAAAGCAAAACATTGCCAATTATTTATAGGTATAGTATAATTACAGTTCTTATACTTTAGAGTTTCTCATTAAAGGTCATAGCAATTGCTGCTCTAGATCATACCAATCTAACGCAGTGTCCTGTTTTTCACAGAGGATAGTTAGCAGTAGTGCTTCAGATACAGCAGCAAGAAACCAAGTGCTGAACAATTACAAAGTAAACTGTCCATGAGGAATATATTTTCCTACTCTTCATGAGTTAGTGGCTTGTCAGTGTCTAGCTACGCAGAGATGTGTAAAGAATAAAATCATTATTTACACCCATCACTATCCAGATTAACCTGCAGTTCCAGTTTGAACGTGACTGAAGTTACATCAGACAACAGATAATCCCATAAGTATCCAGCGTGTGAGAAAAATTACAATTTAAATGTGTTTTTATTTGTCTGCTGTGTTCTACATAAGTAGAACAGCTAATTAGGGACATTCAGTTGACATCAACTTTGCCTGTCATTAATACATATACATATTGAAACAACATTTCTCCATCTATTTTAACTATTACTAACCTCTGAATCCCACATTTCTGTTTTTTTAATTATTTCTGTCATCTAGCTCTCAATTCCTTCTGGTTTTACTCCAACCTTTGAGACAGGAAGATTAGAACTCATTGATTCGTGTAATGGCATTATACACGCTAACATGTTGTTTCCTTTCTGACCACCAATGTGCAATGGCACAATGTGCAAAGGTCAATTAATCTGACACCACTGCTTATCCTTCCAATCAATATTGCTTCATTGTTTCCTTGTTCTCCCACATCTGCCTGTCTGTTGTTACACTTGGTTTGCAAGGCCTTTCAGGCTAGAGAGATTTCGCATTCTCTGTGCAACACATGAGCATGGTAGAGGCCTAATCAGCATCTACAAGCTCTGTTGCAATACAAACAGTTAATACAGCCATAGCAAATAATGAGTTCACATTGGTTCCCTAATTTATGTATATATATATATATACATGCACACTTACTTAGATTACTCCAAATGTAGCACCTCCTATCAATTTCCATGGAAACTATAACAGATACTAAGAGCACAATAGTATTATTTGATAAAGCAAATTCTCGACTATTAGGTAAATACTATTTGTTAACATGGTCACCACCACTAGCTGTGCTTTTTTGCCAGCAATGAATAAGAGCCTGCATGCTGCACTCATAAAAATCTGCACCAGTGGAGGTGACCCACTAGTCCACAGCTGCTACAATGGCATAGCTGCTTGGAGAATTTTGCCCACACAGCCCATCCTTCACTGTCATCTGTCATGTGGCAACTTAATGTAGCGGATATTGATGGTAAGGTTCACCCTCTGCTGCCATCCCACCAACATCTGCCTATGACATCATGGGCCAATATCACAAAATACACGTGCATGTGTACATATATGTTATATACATATATTCTTAGCAACTCCTCAACTAAAGGGTTCTATAGAAGACCAGGCAAGGTAAATAGCTGTTTAATTTCTTCCATCTCTGAGGCAGCTATACAGAAAGCCCACCAATACTGTTTTGGGTCCATAAAGTACCATCTTGAGATAATCTATACCAAGGACGCACAGGCTCTCTAACTCAGTCACAATGGGCCGCTTTTGCCTCACATTTCCAGTTAGGCTCACATCAGCCTCCAGTACAATAACTGTTGAGATCTCTCTGTTACTCCAGAAATATTATATCTGTATATATTTATGTGTGTGTATATTTCACATTTATTCCCTGATTTTATATATGTAATTTCTCTTAGAGATACTTCAGTTAATTTAGAACCCACTAATTCGTACAAATCAAATTATTTACAGGAATATGTAGTAGATAGTATTTATTGAATTTCATGTGTCATCAAGCTGCACACCCAACTCATTAGATTCCCTGAATTTATTATATGCATAGGAAGTCTTAATGTTTTCCTTTCTTCTTAGTATGGTCTTTTCCTAAAAGTTTGTTATCAGAATTAAGTTATTGGATGGAGATTATTAACAATCAGATCCATCATAATTGTTCTTATGCCCTTCAGGTTTTCCTGAGCAGATTACTTCAGGTAACTGCCATAAATACAGACCTTAGAATCATAGAATAATAGAATCCTTTGAGTTGGAAGGGACCTCTGAAGGCCATCTAATCCTACCCTCCTGCAATGAACATCCACAGCTAGATCAGGTTGTCCAGGGCCTGATCCAGCCTCACCTTTAATGTCATTAGGGACGAAACATCAACCATCTCTATGGGCACCCTGTTCCAGTGTTTCACCACTTATTGTAAAAGCCTACTTCCTTCTATCCAATTTAAATCTCCTTTCTTTTCATTTGAAACCATTTCCCCTTGTCCTGTCACCCCAGGGGGACACTGCTCATCACTGATGTCCATCCAGACACTGTCACCTTGTTATTCCTTCCTGTTACGTCAATATATTTAGCTATATGTAAAAGAAATTAAAAGATTAGACAACTCAGCTTCTTTTTCTTTTTTCTTTTCCCCTTTCTTGATGAAATTTGTATTTATTTCCTATCTCTTACCAGAGCTTTAAATTATCACACTTTTCCAGTAAACAGATCACTACTTAGCTTCCCTAAGTTCTTCCTTTGTAGGATCTGAAAACCAGATAAAGTGTTACCAGGCTTGCTTAGCTTAGTTTTTTATTTACTGGCAAATCTTTCAGAACAAAAAGACACTGTACTTATGTGCGAAGTCCATATTTTTTATCTTGCACATAGCAGGAAATTTTATAAATTATATTTTAAATATTATTTCAACCAACATACCTGTTATCTAAAAGATACTTGTCATTGCTTGGTATTCAAGATCTCCCTCAAAACAATGTTATGTGGACATATAAATTTCACTACCTGAAGTACTCACACGTTTAAAGATTGAAAACTGAATAAGACTTTAATGAGACAGTGCAAACCTTTGTCATATACTCACTGTCTCCAGTCTTAGGCTCAAGGACTCAGATACTTCTGCTCTTCGGAAGCTGTTGCTTCTCATCAGTTTATCAATTTTTCCAAGTGTCTATTTTTCTGATAGTACCTGATCTTTATTAGTTTTTGTGGGTAATCTTCTATAACAGTAGAAATCCTTTATTATTTTCTGCGGTATTCTTTTTAATTGCTTTCTCTGGTACTCATACAAACCTACCAGTTAACACCCTAGAAGCCTTCTTGTTTACAGTTTAGCACAAAAGTATTATTTATTTTTCTCCATTCTGCTATTTGTTGTTCATAAGTCATCTCATCTCTCTGACTTTTTATCTTGTGTTTTATGTATGACATTAATTGAGTTCCATATTATGAGAGATATCTGACTGGAGTAATCTTGAGAGAGTTCTCTATTACCCACTATTCAAAATGTAGGCACCCAAATTTTTGACTGCTTGCCAATGCTGTAAAGTCTTTGCTGTTTATTATCTGCAGTTACCACACATTCAGCTTGATATTACAGTCTTTCAGGATACCAGAATCATTACTTTTCTATACACAAAAAAGTATATTGATCATGGAAAAGCAATACTTGCAGGCTATGCATTAGAACCATGTTCTAATACAAAATCATAGGTATCTTCTTCATTCTCTAACATATTATTCATGAAAATTCTTTAAAGCTGCATCATTTTGAGGTCTACTCTTTCTCAGATTAAAAGAAACAACTGTTTCCACCACACGCTGCACCAACAATGTTCATTGGTTTCTGTCTGGAAGGGTTGTTCTATTTTATTGGTCCAAATAGTGAATAGCTTGAACAGAATCAGTATATTTCATCAAATCAATGAGAACATATCTAAATAAGCATATTCTGACTCTGCAGGTTGTCCACTAACTGATTCATTAATTAGAATAAGGCAGAGCACTACTTCCTGTTGCAAAGCAGAGTTTATTATGAGTGAAGATAATTAAATAGATAAGTATAAAATCACTCAGAGTACCATAAAAATGCTTCCCTAGGGAGCTTCATTGCTTGGATATCTTAAATCAGAAGGGAAAAGATTATTATTTCTAACCTCAACATTTTGTTTTCAAGAAAACAAGCTTCTATGCAAATCTACCAAAAAGATGATTCAGAGTACAGGCGACATTAAGCTGAAAACGTTGACTGCTGAAATTAAATGATCCATGGATCTTTCTATGGACCTGAGGCCAGCTGGCACTGCACTGCTCATATCAATTGAAAGAGCTAAGCTCTCTTCCCTCTTAGAACAGAGTAGAACAAACGGTCCAAATGGCCTATTAGGAATGATCTGCTGTCCCTGTTGGCCCCCTAACTATGCCCAAACACAGTTGGCACAGATCAAAACCAAGTTAGGGATCACGCTAACAATTAACAGTACAGTCAATCACAGTGAGTACTTGAACCCATGCCTGAACTGTTCAGTTTCCCAGTACAAACATTACCATTGTGTTTCCAACAGGACTGAAAAAATGATACTTTTAATATATTCACAGTTTCTTGAAGAAAAAAAAAATATATATATGTATATATACATATTCACTTAATTCTTCCTCGGAAAAAAAGAAAAATCCAAAAAGAGAGAAGAGGAACAACTTATCTGGTATTATATCAAGCAGGTAAGCTAGCAGTTTCTCAATAATTATTTATAAAGTGCAGGAAAAACATTACAAGAGTGGCAATTGCAAAGCATATATTCTCTGATACTAGCAGTGTATATTTGTATATTTTCTGCTGCTGCTACCTACAACTATGAAGAATCTAAATTCAAACAACATTTCAGCTGGAAACATTTTCAAGAATTTATGGGAATAACAGGTCCACTAGATGTAAAGTAAATTACCAATCAATAGATGATCTGCCAAAAGCCAGTGGTTGTGGAGACCAGAGGTAGAGTTTGGTGCATCAAAACCACAACATCTCTGCCCAGAATTTGCACGGCTATGAACTGTCGGTAGGACATTATTCAATAAAGTGAGCTGTGCCTTAGGGCTTCTCTCAATTTCCATGGGGCTCTATGTAGGGCTCTCAGAGGTGATCGAAGCACTCCATTTCAGACTGGTAACGTACTGAAAACAAGCAGCTATGGATCAGTTGTGCAGTATGAAAATAATTAGAATAATAAGGGAACTGTTAGTTCTCTTAGTGTTCCCCATGTTCTAAACACTATCAAAGCCTGTGAAAAAGAAGCGACAAAAGACTTAGGCTCTACAGTTCAGTGGAAGAAACATTTTCAAAATTATTCATGTTCTTCCTTATTCAGACTTCAATTTCCTTATTTCCTTTTTTTATTCACTTCTGCTTGTTACTATTGTCTTAGATTTCTAACAATTTGAATTTGTTTCTATTGACTATTAATGCTTGATATTCCATCAGTGCTCTGGTCTCTCCTTAACCCCACCTTTTTTTTCCTGTAACTATGATGGTCTTTCTCTGCTCATGATAGATGAAATCTTTGCCATTCCCTAGAATGAGGAATAATAGTAGAGGAAAGGAATATTCCTAAAACAATATCAATTCATAGTGAATTGCAAAGAGTCTTTGTTTCTGAGTTTAATAGTATATATCCTAGTACTTTCCCAGGACTTGTTTAATAGAAAGCTCTGAATATGCCTTAGAAATTTTGGAAAGTAAAATGAAATGCTTTTAACAGTAATTATTTAAATATATCTGTGTCTATCAAACAGTAGCTGTCACTTACTTGAGACAAAAAGCATCAGTCCAAAAGAAAACATATATATATATCTCAAACATTTACAAGATACAGAGCTGGCTGTACTTGGTGGACCGACATAATAACAAGGTTAAAAAAAAAAAAAAAAAAAAAAAAAGTTTTATTTTGTAAAGAAAGCAGAAAGCAGTTTAAAAACATCTACTAGTAAATGCATTTTTTACCTTTTCCTAGTCTATGGGACAGTTTAATGATATTTCATCTTACACATTAAAAAAAAAAATCCTAACTGAATAAAAAAACGTTTCAGTTTTACATTTGAACTTGTGAATTTGAATTTGATAAAATTATTTACTTGGTCATGTCACTTAATTTTTAAAAATTTGAATGTTTTTGTAATGATGAAACAACTTTAGTTGCTGAAGTTGTGAAAAATAAAATCACTTCTGTTGCCAAATTCCTTTTTCCATAATGGCTCACTATTTCAAGCTGAAAAGCCTAAAAGCCTCGGATGCTGTGTTAAACAATTGTTTTCTTTAAAACACTTTGTATACGCCAGCCACTAGCATTAAACTGATGTCATTCAAATGACAATCAATAATACAGTTATTACAGACAATCAATAAACAGTTCAATAAGATATTCCATGAAAATTTATAATTTTATAGTTATTCTTTCAAAACTTACAGTATTTTTGTGGGTTTCCATGTCTTTTGTCACTATTTAAATCAATAAGCTTGACCGATATGTCGGTACTAAATGCATAATATACCATTTCTACTCTATATCTACATTTACGCACTGGAACAGGTTGCCCAAAGAGGTTGTGGATGCCCCATCCCTGAAGGCATTCAAGGCCAGGCTGGATGTGGCTCTAGGTAGCCTGGTCTAGTTGTTGGCAACCCTGCACATAGCAGGGGGTTGAAACTCAGTGATCGTTGTGGTCCTTTTCAACTCAGCCCATTCTATGATTTTCTGACTCTATGATTTAGTACTTAGTGCTGCTGTTTGCAATATTTCCAAAATTACCAACGTCATCACATTTTTCTTGTGTGTTATGCTGAGAGATAATGACCTCAAATCAGCAAACGAGGAAACATGAAAAGAATGTCATGATTAGATTAAGTAACAGTAGTAAGTGTGTGAGTGGATAAGTATCCAAAAGCTAAACCATAGGTTTCTGACAGAATTAAGCATGAAAGAGCAGCTGTCAATAAATAAATATAACATGCTCAGTGCATAGGCAGGTATGCTTTATAAAAAAATACTTGCAGTGTCAATTTTTATCAGTACAAGCTTAGTATCATTTCTCCAGCAATGTATGTTATCAACTGACTGAGAATTTTAAAGAATTGAATTACATACTAAAGGGGAAATGAGATAACTTTTTGTTAGAATTTGATTATGCCATGTAAAGACTTATGTTTTCTTTTGGGCTTTTTTGTTTATAGTTTCAAGATTCTCTTACCCTAAAATTCATATTTTCTTTTCAAAATTGTGTATCCCCATAGTTAAGATACATCTAAACAAGCTTTCTAAAATGACATCAAGTCATTTTAGTGAGCATCCAAAAGTTGTCAGTGTAATTTAACACATATTCTAAGTCCTTGAATTTTAAATAGACCTGAATATTACCATTCAATGCACATGAAAATATACTTTTTTTGCTAGCTCTGAATAAGTCTTCAGTCTCACAAGTGTGACATACTAAGCAAGGTCTTTAATATCTGCTGGGCACCTGGCCACTTTACTTCACTGTAATTACAGTTTAGGCAATTTTTTGAAACAACTATACAACCATGCTTAGATCTGGCATTTAGTAAAGCTTCACATTGGGTAAATTATTATTAGTGATCAGCACTTCAGTAGCTCTTCAAAATCCTTCATTAACATTAAAAGATTAGTATACAGTACTGCCATTGGAGTATAATGTTTTCATAGTAAAATCACAATGTGCTGCTAGATAGTTGCACCATAATTATGTAGTGCTCATTCATATTTTTTTATTAAACATGAACATCTGTTTTTCCCAACTGTTCCAAAACATAGTCAACACTTACTTGATATATTTGCAAAGCTACAAATAAAGAATAATCAATTTCTTCTATTTAAAGTAATTAATATTAAATTCTTACAGACAAAAGCAAATGAAAAAAACTTCTACTGACTTCAAACAGAGTCTACATTTTTTCTCTAGGATTCCTTCTGGGTGTAGTCTTAGAAAAAAATCCACTATTTTTTTTGCCTATTTTATTAAAAATTTCAGCTAGAATATATATCAAGTAGATTTTCCTGAAGGAATAAAACACTTTGAAACTGGACAGGTCGACTTTATTTCTCTAATTTTCTTTAAGACTTCAAATCTAAAATATGATATTTTCTTCTTTTCTATGACTGTATCCTGCATATTTCTTTTGCAAACAAAACAAAAAATGCAAAATCTTACTGACATGTCCATATGCATATAACACCTGCAAAACAGATGCTAAAAAATTAGCATGACAACTGCAAAGTTAAGCTTTCCAATTCTAAGCAATACTATAAGTAAGGCTGCTTATGCATTCATAATTCAGCTCTCCTTCGTATGTGTACTATAGTGAACATCTAGCTATAGTTAGTAAAATATTTTTCTATTAAACCAGATGGAGACACAAAATGGAAAATGTTCACTTAATGAGTAGCTATTTAATATTTTGCTTATTCTTCTTGGCATTCATGAAAACCTGTGCTCTGTTTACTGCTGGCCATTAAAATTATCCTCAGTAGAAAGGCATCATGAGGTTTTCTCATGCAATATCACCACTGCCATACTTGAAAGTTTGTTAATATCTGTACACTTCAACCCAATATTGTGATCTAAATGGAGGGTTTATTATTATAAATAAGGAACTAAGATAGTAAGAGAACAAACTAAAAGTGTCAGCTAATTCTGTTTGAGAAGTCATGGATGGACAGGGCTATAGCTGCTCAAAATCTATTTTCCAATAGTTTTGAGTAAAAGAACACAGAATAAATATATTAATACAACTCTTTAGCGATTCAAAGCAATTTTTTGGCATTGCCAAGTACTTCCATAGCTCCTATTCTTGAAGATAACATTTAGCTTTATTACTCATAGGACTGTTTTGCAAAGTCCCTGACTACACTTTCTACATATGAATTTCTGCTATGAATGACACAAGATTCTGCAGGCAACAGTATCACTCATTATTCAACTTTGATTTGTCCATGGATTTCCCGTGCACACTGCATGAAATCCTGGAAGAAAGCTAGCTTTATGGCTTTAGAAACTTTGGTTAAGATTCATGTGTTCGAAAATTATGTTCTACGCAAATAAAGGTTATCGGAGTATACAGTTTTACTTCCATTTGTGAATTTGATGGATATTATGAAAATATTTCATATACAATAATTGTATGTTAAGAAAAATTAAATTGTACCTTTGGAATCAAAATTTTGTTGCATTATGCTTCAATAGTCATATCTGGAAACGTAAAAAACATGCAGCAAATCAATTCAATTTTCTTAAAAATTTATTG
Organism: Chrysolophus pictus; assembly: GCA_037305975.1. Taxonomy (NCBI): domain Eukaryota; kingdom Metazoa; phylum Chordata; class Aves; order Galliformes; family Phasianidae; genus Chrysolophus; species Chrysolophus pictus. The sequence continues at coordinate 176,658,204 of CM074576.1, read as the reverse complement.
CTAACTACTCCATAATATAATCTCCGTACATGATCATACACGTAATGTAGTCAGTTGGATTATTTGTCAGAACATGGAAAAGTTTAAGATCAGTTTTCTACAAGCAAAGTATTTCTTAATAGCCTTGCACTCTGTAAAACAATTTCTTTTCAACATAGCCAGTCACCTGGAAGTAAAGAAGAACAAAAATGTAGGAGGGGAAACTGTTTAAGTCTGTTCAGCTTTCAACAATGAATTTCAGGCAGCTTATGGTTGGTTAAATAACACTTTTGCATCAACTTTTACTTTCATAAAAACATGTGACTAAAAAATTAATTAAAGTGATTCTAATCATCTTGGCTTTTGTTACTTTTCTCTTTTATATTTCAGTCAAGCTGAAAATAAAACCTGTTCTATGATCAGAGATCATATCTCTGCCATAAAGTAAGAGAACGAGTAAAGAAATTCCTCTCAAGTACCTCAGTCTAATAACTATTGTCTTATACCCTGTGAAGTGCACAAAAAAAAAAAAAAAAAAAACATAAGAATAAAATCCCAAAGCTGTTTTTAAACTTGCAAATAAAATGTCATGCAAGTGAAGTACTGAATGCATTTAAATTAAAGCACTCCCAGAAGGAAGAATCTTTAAGAATATTTTATGTATTTTATTCAGACAAAAATATATACTGGCAATCTGGACATAAAATATTTGTGTATTTGAATTAAATTTAGAAGAGCTAGGTTTCATGGTTTTTTTCCTCATTTGACTCCAAGTAGACTACAGGTTGAAACTGCCTAATTTCCAAAATATTTCTCCAGTTTAGGATAGGAAAAAATCTACTGAAATCAGTTAATCTTGAAAATAACTTACTTCATATTAAGCAAATGTTTATGAAAACAGTTTCTCTGAGATTTTTTTTTTTTACATCCAAACCATCACTTGCAAGTAGAATCATATAATCATAGAATCCTTGGAGTTGAAAGGAACCCTTAAAGGCCATCTAGTCCAACTTCCTTGCAATGAACAGGGACCCCACAGTGTCCTTGAATGTCTCCAGGGCTGGGGCTTCCACCACATCTCCAGGCAACTTGTTCCAGTGCTTCACTATCTTTACTGTGAAAAAGTTTTTTTCTTATATCCAATCTAAATCTTTCCTCTTCTCTTTAGAAAACATTTCCCCTTTTCCTATCACAACAGATCCTGCAAAAAAGCCTGTCCCCCTCTTTATTATAACCTCTCTTTAGATACTGAAAGGCATTCTCAGGTCTCCTTGAAGCCTTGTACTCCCTGGTCTGAACAACTCCAGCTCTCTCAGTCCGTCCTCATAGGAGAGCTGTTCCATCACTTGGATAAATGTTGCGGCCCTCCTCTGGATGCACTCCAACTGGTCCATGTCTCTCTTGTACTGAGGACTCCATATCTGTATGCTGTACTCCAGGCGAGAGGCAGGATCACCTCCCTTGCCCTGCTGGTCATGTTTCTTTTGATGCAGCCCAGCTTACAAGGCCTTCTGGGCTGTGAGGACACTGCTGGCTCACATCCAGCTTGCCATCTGCCAAAACATAGGATGGGAAGAGAACAGATATCAAAAGCTTTGGGATATTTTCATGAGTTTGGCATCTCATTTTATACAATGGCAGTAGCTGAGGGTCCCTGAGCTTTTTAAAGTTCTGAGTATAGTCCATATATAGATTGAAGATTCTGTAATTCTGTGATAATTGAGAAATCTGTGTAAAAAGACATTGTTAAAAGAACAGCTACCTGTTATGGTCTTTCCTCTATGGTTTCTGTAGTTTGCTCTGTAATGTATTTGCCCCTATGTGCAATATTTTACCCCCTGGTTATACAACAGATCATTAATTTTCTAGTTATTAGCCACAGTTGTCAGTAAGACCAACAGAAATTAAAAATGAGTCATGAAAAAACTCATCATTTTGTGCTATTGAATTTGTAGTGTTAAAAATTTTCTGCACTATGAACAATGCCAGCTCTGGACTGAGAGCTGTGGTGCAGCTCTGCAGAAAATGACAGTAGGATCTGGTGGATAGAAAGCTGGCCGTGAGCCTGCAGTGCCCTGCCATCAAGAAGGAGAAACAATTTCCTGGGCTCCATTAACAGGAGCAGAGCCACTACATTCAAGGAAGGGATTATCCTCTTGCACTCAACCCTTGTCAGACTATCAGACCACAGCTAGAGTACACTTTATTTTTTACTTCCCCCTGTATGACAAATATGAATAAACTGGAGTAAGTTCAATGGAGGACTACCAGAATATTCAGGGGCTAGAGAACCTGCTGTGTGATGAGAGGCTGAGTGAGTTTGACTTGATAATTATAGAAGAGCAGCCTATAACTTTAGGACTTTCTTACTCTTTGGATAGGTAGGGACTAGAATGGATTGCCTAGGAAGTTTGCGGGATTTCTAACTCCTTAAAGGAGTTAGATGAGAAAAGGAGGAGTTTGGAAAACAAAAATCTGCCAGGAATGAGGTGGATGCTTTTGTGCTGTGAATGGGACATAGACTGCATAAGTCATATAATTATTATTCTATTTGCCAAGTAGTACCTTGTAAAATTAGGAATTCTATGACAAATACCTGACTAAAATGACATTAAGGACAAAAAGCTCCATCAATCTAAAGCACATAACATACAAGTAACTTTTTTCTTCCTTAGAAGCCTGCAAAATCTATCCAATGGGTTGACCCTCTCCTTGCTTTTGCTTTTTCTTAGTTTTTAATCATATTTCAAATAAGATGTACACAACAGTGATTCTCAGCCTCCTATCCATACACTGCTCAAAGTGTATAAGATACCAGAAGGTAATCCAGTTAGCAAACATGTCTATATCTAAGAACACATAGATATGCATGCACGCATTCATATATGTGTGGGCAAACCTACATTCTCTTTTGAAGAATGCACACTGACACTGCCTGGCCCAGCATACCTTTCTCCAAGCTGCTGTCTCGATCTGCAGGCAGGCACAGTAAGATAAACATGCAGGTCACATTAAATGCTTTTCAAAATCAATATTTTCAACTGAAACATTTGCAACAAAAGCAATTATATTTTGACACTAAAAATAATAGAGAAGACATTTTCCTAAATGTTAAGTGCTTTATTCATCATTCCTTCCATATCTGCTGATTCATTAAATAATTCTCAGATGCAGTATAGTTTGCAGACGTGTTTTGTAATATTTAGACAAAGCTAAGAAAAGTTGATGCATTTCTGTACCATCTTAAGAAATGGCTTTGAGGGCATTATTGTGCTTATGCTTTCAAACTGAAACAGTTATCAACAGAAGACAAATACACATCATGAGCTGTCCTTTGCTGTCTTGAATTTTTGAGGAAGCATCAACCGTTTTGGAGTCAGAAAGCACAAGATCTGAGTGAGTATTTTTATTTGCTTTGATTTGCATAAGAGGATGGGGTTTTTTTTGAGTATTTACAGATTGTATAAGGTTTTTTTGCTTTCTGTTTTTTTATTATTATTTGTTTATTTAAGTGACAAGGAGATTTCTTCTCTTTGCTTTCAAACTGACAGATTTTCCTCCTGTATATGTTTGATACAGAAAGAATTGTGCACCATGCACCAAGTTTCTCAGTTGCTTTTATCCTTTGTGAAGGTTACAATAATGAGATTTAGAATTTTAACTGTAGAAGAACATAGTATGTTATTCAGCTGGAATTGAAGTCAAGTTGTTTACAGTTCTCTTGTGCACTTATAGTCTCAACCCCATAGGTCTGTTTATGCTGTTCTTGCCAAGCTGAAAGCAATTCTGTTTGCTGCGCCATAGGCTTCTACATAAAGACTCAGCATTGCAACAAGTTGAGTCAGTGGTATCGGCAATCAGCCAGATGTCATTACTGCCTCAGGATTTCCAGCTTCTATGTAGTGTGCAGGTCAGGTTGCTATAAAGGATATTCAAAAGGAAATCTGTCTTCTTTTCAAATACGGTTTGTTAAAGACAATATTTGCTCAGAATGTTAGATGAATATATACCTTTGTAACTAAAGCCATTGCCTACATATTAAAGTTAGAAATCCTTAATTTAGATGCCTCAGTGAAAACTCACATGTGGATTTTCTCCTCATTGCTAAAGCTAAGAAAGGAAAAAAATAGGAAAATGAAAAATGTAAGATTCGTTTCCAAGTTTCCTAATTATTTATTCCTTCTCTATAGAATAAAAGTTTGTGAGGAATCTCTAGTTTTGACATTATCACTGACTGTGATGGGATGTCTCTTGCAGGTTCATTGTGCCTAAATTTTTCCCTTAAGTTTAATAATGCTCATGCACTTCTACATATTAGTGATTCCTACCAATTATATGAGCACCTTCCACATTCACCTTTCTTGATGTTTCAGTCAATCTGAAAATTGTGACATTTCTCCCAGCAAATGAAAAAAAGGTGCTACCACACTTCCCTTTACTGTCTCTCACAGTGGTATTTGAAGCAAAAAGTTGAGGTTTCTGCCATCAAAGATTTTTTAAGCGTTTTTAAACTGTTTTAACTATGTTTTAAACAGTTAGCAGCTTAAGAGTTAAGAAGAAAGCCTTGATATAATCTTCAAGTCTTTGAAATTTGAAAAATAAGACATTTGAAAAACAAGTCAAACTAATTTAAAAATACATATATAAAAATCTCCATTTCTTGGATCAGACCATGCTGGAGAGAGAATTAGACGTTTTCCTGAATCTCTGGTATAGGCCAAATCAATTGAAGTGTACAAAGTGTTCGTATGCATGTAACAGAAACCCTCCAACTGTTATGGGGCTGATTGCCTCATAGTACTTTGACTCCTCTAGTGACCAAATATCTCCTTTGGGAAATCACAAGATGTGTATTAGGCAAAGTACCACTTGAACTGCAAAGCAACTTATCTCAGGAAATTGAGAGGACAAGTGGGAAATAGAAGGGGTTACCTCATTCTCAGTGTTGTTTAAATTGCACTCCCTACAAAACACATACAAACCTCCATCCTTTCCTGTACTTCCTTTCATTTTCCAAATGCTGCATGTTTTAAGAATTTTTTCTTACACGAAAGCACACATATAAAGCACATAATAACTCTGATGATTTTAGATTAACAGAGGCATAATGATGCTAAAAAATAAACACTTGGGGGAAAAATGTTAAAAAATTAACCCTTAAAGCCAAAGGTATTTACACTTAAGTTATAAGAAGACTCATGCAAAGATGCACTCTTGACAGATTTGAATGTGTTTTTTACCCTCTTATGTGCCTATTTCAGATAAGAGACAAAAAGCATATTGTTGGCTACTTTGCTGGGAGAGTCTGTAAAGCATCGTTCCCACTGACATTTTATCAGAGATCCATGGTAATAAATAGCTGGGGTAAATTTTTCCAAAAAGGAGTCCTACAGTGTTCTTTCCAGTTATAGCTGTGAAGTACGGTTTTATTTCAGGAATGGCATGTTCCTTAAGTATGACTTGTTCATAAATATTCAAATATAAATATATTTGTCAGCAAAGGAACCCAACATGAACCATGTTAGAAACTACCTAAAACTTGGCAAGCAGAGTAATGCTGACAAAGGTTGACATTGCTGGGATGCAGAGTTGGGAAGCTGGTCAGGATGGGGTTATGAGGAGTATTTCAGTGCTGCACTGTGCTGCTATAGGACAGCGGCATCTGTAAGGCCTTAAAGTGTACTTAAGGAAGATTATACTCAAAGAAGGTAAGAAATCTTCAAGTCTGGAAGCCATGTAAATTGTAGTGAGCACTCTGATATATTTATTAGTCAAGAAGTATCTTCTTTCTGCTTTCTTCCCAATCCATCACTCTTAGCTACTTCAATGTGCTTATTCTTGAATCTGAGAAAGAGGAAGGAAGAACAGAAAAAAAGAAACCCTGAATAGACATCCTCAACAGCACAAACCAAGATCCAAAGGTCAAAACACAAAGTGCAGATTAATCCATGCTAATTATTTGCTTTGTGAAAGTCTAATTGAGACCAGGACTTTCTGCGAAAGCTATCAACCATGATGCTGCATGGCCTGCAGTTATTGTCAGTGTCATTAATTAAACTTTCTGACACTTTTTTCTCTATTGGTTGACTACTTCTTTGTGTTACACATACAGTTTAAGCAGATAATGATGAGATGTGAACTGTCTGCTATTTTTTGCAAAGGATGACATAATCAGGTTCTGCTTACTGAGCCAGTTTTGTTGCCCTGTAGCTAAATTTCAGGCACTCTGGAGTATTTGTAACTATTAATCCAGAAAGGCACAGATCTCCGTAGGTTCTGTGACAAATCTGTTAAACAGATATTTAATAATATTTCAAATGGCACTGTATATAAGCAGCAGAAACAAGCCCTCTATATCCAAATTTGATAACAAAGTTCCTAAACTGAAGCTAATCTTTCAAATTATCTTCTGTTATCTTACCATATACAATAGGAACTTCTGTACTTCTGAATAGACCTTGTGACATGAATCCCATCCAAATCTTGCTGTTTTATAGCAGCACAGAGAATTTCATTTCTCCAGGCAGAGAATTACAAATACTCGAAGGGATCCCCCAAGAAATGTGCATCTTTATTCAGGTTAGTCTTAGAATCAACATAGGTTAGCCCCGTGTGATTAGGAATAAATTTGGGTTTGCAGTATATTTGCACGCTTTTGAAAATTAAGAGATGAATTTGAAGTGGACCGAAATCCTGCAATTTTAACACACACAGAAATTCTGTCTAGTTTACATACCAAAATTAAATCAAGACATTTGCCTAAGATTAACATAATCTAATTTCTGCTATGGAAAAAAGTTGTATGCCTATATACAGTGGTTCATATAGACTCCCTCTGTTAAATGGAACAGAAAGAAAAGGAGCTGGTTTGTATGGAAAGCAATCCATCTTACCCGAGACATATTTTATTTGAGAAAAATCACTATCTGAAGACTCTTTTTTTAGCTCTTAGCTACAGAGGAAACCTAGACAAATAGTTCAAGTTAGACATCAAACCTCAAGATGGTTGAAGATAGATGAGATGAAACTGCGCCTGTGTGTTTTATCTAGATGAGCATAGTTCCACACAAACAGCAACTAAAAACCTGCCTCTAGCACAGTTGTTAAAAGGGAGAGAGTGAATATATTAAACTCAGCTAGAAGCTTTTAATCCAGTCTGTGACTGTGTGGGTGAATTGGTCAGTGAGTGATGGGAATGTTCAGCATTGCAGTAAAAATGTAATCATCTTTCAAGGTCATGCCACTTCTCCTCTGTAAATATCTGAATAGTTTTATTAAAATAAGGTCACAGAAAGTAAATTACATTGTTTTGAATGCATGATAATACCACACCAATTTCAGAAGTTAGAGAACTTTGAATACACTTTTATCTATATTAATAAAGTATGAGCCATTATGGGAAAGGTGAAAAAAAGTCTATCTAATTAAAACAAAATTCATAATTTGCAAGGAGTCCAAAATAAGTCTATTTATAAGGTCAAAGACTTAATAAGATTTATATTTTTTCTGGGATATTCAGATTCGAGGCATTTAAACATTCCTGACTTCAAATATGTATATGTAAAATTATGTCTACCTTCAAAGCCATTGAAGTTGAGATTCAAGTGGCCAGCCCATAGAACCCTATTGAAAATAAAATACTTCAAGATATTAGACACATCTGTTTAGAGATAGCACATAATAGAGGAATATGACTCTTGTCATTCTAGAGGATCTGGGTACTTCTTCACTCAATTTCAATATAGGCTGTTGAAAAACTATGGCTGCAATCTATTTGAGCAAGAGCGCCAGAGAATTCTGATTTCTATTTAAAGATAACCTAAAATCTGTTTTCAGTTAAACTACAACATAAGGAAAAAATAAAACTTGAATCTATCTATTTTTCTCCATTTTTTTTCTGGAAAAGTAAAAAAAAAAAAAAGGAAGAAAAAATAAAACTCATTTTCTCAGTCCTTTAAATATGTTGTAATTTGCCAACTAACAGTTTAGAAAAAGATGTTATAAACCAAAGCTTACAATTTTACAGTTCTTTCTCATAAGGAATGAAGGAGATCATTATCTGTAAAAGCAAACCTATACAATGCACACTGCCAAAGGGCACAGTGAAGTCAGAATGTAAATAGACTTTACAGTTCTGTGTGATTTATAAGATGACTGCAGAGAATCTTCAAACTGAAAAGGGGACCAAAAAAAACTTTCTAATTCCATTGGAATAGCCAAACACTTCTGCCTATACAAAAACATGTCTAGAATAAGAGGATGCTCTAGAGAAAGATAAAATTTCCATAAATTTTTATCATTATTAAGAGTATCTATGAATGAATGTTGACTGTGTGGTTAAAAAACCATCACTACAGAATTCAAGCAAGAATAATAAAACAACAGCATATATAAGGAATGTACAATCCAACAACAAAGAAATCAAACTTATTAGATACCAAGTGTCACAGAATCACAGAATCATAGGGGTTGGAAGGGACCTCCAGAGATCATCGAATCCAACCCCCCTGCCAAAGCAGGTTCCCTACACCAGGTTGCATAATTAGGTGTCCAGGCGGGTCTTGAATATCTCCAGAGAAGGAGACTCCACAACCTCCCTGGGCAGCCTGTTCCAGTGCTCCGTCACCCTCACCGTAAAGAAGTTCTTGCGCACATTGGTGCGGAACTTCCTATGCTCCAGTTTCTGGCCATTTCCCCTTGTCCTGTCTCCACATACTGCTGAAAAGAGTCTGGCCTCGCCACTCTGCCCCCCACACCTTAGATATTTATAGACCTGGATCAGGTCCCCTCTCAGTCTTCTCTTCTCAAGGCTAAACAGACCCAGTTCACTCAGCCTTTCTTCATAGGGGAGATGCTCCAGGCCCTTCACCATCTTTGTGGCCCTCCGCTGGACTCTTTCCAAGAGATCCCTGTCTTTTTTGTACTGGGGAGCCCAGAACTGGACACAGTACTCTAGATGAGGCCTTACCAGGGCAGAGTAGAAGGGGGGGTCACCTCTCTCGACCTGCTGGTCACGCTCTTTTTAATGCACCCTAGAATGCCATTGGCCTTTTTGGCCACAAGGGCACACTGCTGGTTCATGGCCAACCTGTCGTTCCACCAGGACACCCAGGTTCCTCTCTGCAGAGCTCCTCTCCAGCAGATCATCCCCCAACCTGTACTGGTGCATGCAATTATTCCTCCCTAGGTGCAAGACTCTACACTTGCTTTTGTTAAACCTCATCTGGTTTCTTTCTGCCCAGCTCTCCAGCTTGTCCAGGTCTCGCTGAATGGCAGCACAGCCTTCGGGTGTTTCATCCAATTCTCCCAACTTTGTATCATCAGCAAACTTGCTGAGGGTGCTGAGACCCAGCATCGACCCCTGGGGAACACCACTAGTTACAGATCTCCAACCAGATTCTGCACCGTCAATGATGACCCTCTGCGCTCTGCCAGTCAGCCAGTTCTCAGCCCACCTCACTGTCCACTCATCTATCCCGCACTTCCTCAGCTTTGTTATAAGGATGTCGTGGGAGAGAGTATCAAATGCCTTGCTGAAATCAAGGTAGACTACGTCCACTGCTCTCCCCCCATCCACCCATCCAGTGACAACATCATAGAAGGCTACCAGGTTGGTCAAGCACGACCTCCCCCTGGCGAACACATGCTGACTACTCCTGATAACCTCCTTTTCTTCTGGTTGTCTGGAGATGGCATCCAGCACAAGCTTGTATCAGAAGTAGTGTGACCAGCAGGAGTAGGGAAGTAATTGTCCCCCTCTACTCAGCTCTGGTGAGGCCGCACCTTGAGTACTGTGTCCAGTTCTGGGCCCCTCACTGCAAGAAAGACATTGAGGCCCTGGAGCGTGTTCAAAGAAGGGCAACAAAACTGGTGAGGGGTCTGGAGCACAGGCCTTATGAGGAGCGGCTGAGGGAGCTGGGATTGTTCAGTCTGGAGAAGAGGAGGCTCAGGGGAGACCTTATTACTCTCTATAACTACCTGAGGGGAGGTTGTAGCGAGCTGGGGGTCGGCCTCTTCTCTCGTGTAACTGGTGATAGGACTAGGGGGAATGGTTTCAAGCTGCGCCAGGGAAGATTCAGGCTGGATATTAGGAAATACTACTTCTCTGAAAGAGTGGTCAAGCACTGGAATGGGCTGCCCAGGGAGGTGGTGGAGTCACCGACCCTGGAGGTGTTCAAAGAACAATTGGATTTTGTGTTGAGGGATATAGTTTAGCAAGAACCATGGGTGATAGGTGGATGGTTGGACTGGATGATCTTATAGGTCTTTTCCAACCTTAGTGATTCTGTGATTCTGTGATTCTGTGATTACCTTTCCAGGGACAGAGGTGAGGCTGACTGGCCTGTAATTACCTCGATCTTCTTGCCCTTTTTGAATACCAGAGTGACATTGGCTATCCTCCAGTCTTCAGACACCTCACCCATTCTCCAAGACCTCTCAAAGATGATAGAGAGCAGTTCAGCAATCACCTCTGCCAGCTCCCTCAGCACCCGTGGATGCATCCCATCGGGTCCCATGGATTTATGAACATTGGTGTTGCCTAGGCACTCTCGGACCACCTCTTCCTGGGGAAGTCTTCCATTCCCCAGAACCTCTCACTAACCTCCAGGGTCTGGGATTCCTGAGGGAGAGCTTTTTCACTGAAGACAGAAGCAAAGGCGGCATAAAATATCACTGCCTTCTCAGCATCTCCCATTACCAGAACACCCCTCTCACTTAGTAGGGAAGCCACATTTTCCCTAGTCTTCCTTTTACAGTTAACATACTTTAAAAAGCATCTTTTATTATCCTTTAACACCTCTGCCAGATTCAATTCCAGGTGGGCTTTAGCCTTCCTCGTCGCATCCCTGCTGGTCCTAACAACATTTCTGTATTCTTCCCAAGTGGTCAGACCCTTTTTCCACATTTCGTGGACCTTCTTCTTCCCTTTAAATTTGTGCATGAGCTCCTTATTAATTATACTTCATTATACTTTTGCTCCTCAGATCATTACCGCTGTTTTGTTTTAGGCCCATCTTTCTATTCTATTACCTTATCCCTTTCCAGGACACAGATCCATGGGTCCCTCCACTCCACTAGTCACAGAATCAGGACAAACAAGCCTATAAATCATTGACAAGCACACAACGATTTCAAAGAGACCATGGATTAGAAGTTTAAAAAAAAAAAAAGCTTGGATGAGAAATTGTAGTGCTTTCTGTATAAATTTTTCACTCACATAGTGTTTATTTTGGCAAATAAAACGTATTTCAGACAGAATTATTCTGAATCAGATGAGAAATACTGTGAGATTCTGAGACCGATAACAACATTATGTTACATCACAATAAAAATAAATAAGAAAGTGAGAGAGAGGACAAATACTTGGAATAGAAAAGAGATCACTTAGAAGAAAGACAAAGAGTCAGGACTAGAGTTTTGTGGTAGTTAAGGTTAAAAGGTACATAAAGAATAAGGTGTTACAAAGACGGAATTGAGGAGGAGGAAAAAAATGACAAAGCACTGAGAGAGAAAAGGTGATTCTTAGGAAATTCTAAAGGAAGACTTAATGGTGCTTATTTAAACCTTTTGATGAATCTTACAAAGATCTTTACACTGTAACAGATTGGAGGTCATCGAGGCTATGACAACTTTGTATACTCTCAAATTATTCCTTGGAATGTTATAGGTATAAGAATGATATAAACAGATACAAAAGGAAGTAATTTCTGAATCAACAGCTATCATAAGTTACATGGTATTTTGACAATTGAACTGTAAGAATGGACAGACTGATATTTCCCTACCTTGTATACCATCAACTTTTAATGATTCATTTATTTTTCTTTTGAGAAATGAAGTGATATCAAATGGAAAAAAATGCCAAGCTTGTATCAGGGGATAAAAAAATATTGTGCTTTGCCCAAGAAACTATGTTCATACTGCCTATTGAGCCCAGGTTCTCAAAACTCAAACTCCCCTCCCAGCCATATTGTATAGATAGAATTTGCAATGTTGTGCATGCTTGAGGAAACCTCAGAATACCAAGACTTGATTTGCAGTGTAAATAGACCTTCCACACCTAACACAATCTATCCCAGCTATACTTTGCTACTAATTTGTCTAACATCAGGTAAAACAAGTTATTCTGATGTTGCTGCAGTGGGCCAAGCATTACTACAAAACCAATTGCTCCTAAAGTTTGAAATCAAAGATAGTTTATTTGGTTTTTGTATAGGAGGCATGTTTCACCAAGCTACAAGTGTTGTGCTTCCTAATAATTTATCTGTATGGTGCTGGGTGACAGGCTGCTCCAGGGCTTAGCCTACCCTTTCACTCACAGAATAAGTCAAGTAATAGTTCATACGTAGTTGACTCAGTAAGGGTCACAGATTTTCTTACAGTAGGGCTATCTCCTGACTGAGAAATGACACGTTCCTTTGATTAATGATATTATGTATAATTAGCTGTTGAAAGAACCAAATGTTCCCAAGAATGGATCTTTTATTTAATTTATGAATTCAAGGAGTAAAAAAGTATTCTATCCACAAGAATCATAGAATGGCCCAGGTTGAAAAAGATTTCAAAGAACATCTAGTTTCAAGCCCCTGCTGTGGACAGGGTCGCCAACCACTAGAGTAGGCTGCCCAGAGCCACATCCAGACTTAAAAATTAAAAGTAAATCATTGGAATTAACCAAAGAAAATTGAAACCAAACACTTGCAATTTTTCATGCCAATTTTTTTACTCTTCAGCACATCTCCATCTGAACTTTTTCACATATATATACAGACACATACATAAACATTCAGATGAGAGAATATGAGAGGGACATCAGATAGATAAACAAAACAATAGGCAAGACTGTGTTGTTTGTGAAGCTGCTTTGCACTTGTAGTCCCTTAAATCTGAGTTGGAGATGCAGCATATCCAGCTTCAAGAAGACTGTTGAGTATTTAAGATCTTATTAAGTAAAATCATTTTCTGTTAGTACAGGAGGAGCTTTGGCAAAAACTATAGACTAGTTTTTAAGACAACTGAGATAGATAGGAAATCCATATGGAAACAATAGTTATAAAACTCAGAAATGGCTGGCATTTGTCAACCTGACCCAAAATTTCAGTAAAAAAAGCCATGTAGAATCTATTAAAAATGAAACTGCATTTATCTACAAAAGGTTTCTATGGAAACCAAACAAGTAAGATAAGTGATAGGAATAATTACTCCTGTTGCAAGAAGTGCTAGAATATGACTTGGAACTCTGTTTTCATACACTATGTTTGCTCAAACGATTATTTATATATGATTAAATTCTAACAATAGCTCTGCAATATTTTGGTACAAAGAGCCAGTACAGTAATTACAGCTAATGTACATGCATAAGTGTACAGTTTAAGCAGGCAAGGGAGATATGTAATGTCTTTGCATAATTAAAAACATGCATAATTTCCTTTTAGCAATCAAAATGCGGTCAAGAAGTGATGATGTACAAACTCCAGTTTAGCATACAATTCTAAAAGCAAGACAAGTGAACAAAAACACAGTAGAACTGTTGTAGCCATGTGTCAACACAAATAGAAGCAATCAAGTTTCTCAAGATATATACTACTCCATTCTTCAGTGACTGCATGAAGACATATTTAGTACAGGAAAAAAATAGCAATTAAATTGATGGCAGCTTTGAAGAAATAGGATTCACTTCTTTCCAAAGGATAAATAAAATGTTTAAAAATCATCATCTAGAAACTGAAGAGGTTTGAGGCAAGATCCGCAGTGCTTAATCTCCCTCAGAAATACCAATTCCCACAGTCATAACTGAGCACTTAAAAGTGTTTGAAAGTCCAACTAAAAAGCAGCACCACATCTATGCTTCTCACCTCTTCCTGGAAATTGTGAGAACAGTTTCACATTTCAGAATGTCTCCTCTTCAAGTTTTTTTCTTCTTGCCACTCCTTTCAACTCAAATTTTTCCTTATTTCCTCCTTAAAAATTAAAAAAAGTATTGTAGATTTTTCTACAGGAGTATGAGTTTTCTGGTGAGGGTAACATCTAGTACTGGAGGGCCAGAATTAAGAGGATGTGCTTAGCACCTAAAAATGAGCTGGAAGGAGAACATCTAACTCTTTTCCTTCACCTTTGTTCTGAAAAAAAGTGAGAGCAAGTTAACTCACTAGATATGAAGTATAGCTAATCTCTTCTATATTTTGAAAGCAGGAGCATAGATTCCAGTTTTCTTGTCTCGTTCTTTCTCCAGCTGTTGCGTTGCAGCAGGACAAGTTAGATGAACAACTTTTTTTCTTCTCTTGTGAACACTGCACACTGTAGCCCTTGTTTAGCTAAGGATGGCACTGACATGTTATTACAGCCTTTTCTCACAGCAAAGAATGCAAGTATAAAAGCATGTCAGCATGTCAGTAGTTTTCTCTGAAGTATATCTTTCTGAGTACGCATTAAGAATTTTATATACTAAGCAAAAGAATTCCTGTTCCTAAAAATAGCTTTAGTTAGAGGTTCAAAAATCTTCCTGGCTACCCTCTAGTACTATTTTAAAATGCAGGATTTATTTTCTTCTTCTTTTCTAATTCTTCCCTCCAGCAAAACAGAAAAACTTCTGACAATAGAAATATGAGGTCATTTCAAACATTAAACAGCTCCATGGTAATGCTTCTCTAACAACATCTATGCTCTGATACTAATAAGCTATAGTTAGAGGACTGAGAACTGTGAGCAAATTAATGATGCTTAATTTGGAAACAATAATATCCACTGAGGCCTGTAGGAATTTAAAGTATAGCATTGTATGACAACTCTTATTTATGGTGTCCATCCAGTCTGAGCAAGCCATGGTACTCTGAGTTCTCAGCAGATAGCCTGTAACAGCCCCACTGCAGCTCTGACCCATTCACAAATATATGCTAGAAAAAAAGCATGACCATTAGCTGGAGGCTGATTCTCAGGACTCAGTCTCCCAAAAGAATTTATATCTTCTAGATAGAACCAAGATGCCTGAAAAGATGCATATACTCTTTATCTATGCAGAAGCAAAGGAAATCACAATTATTTCTTAAGATGTTTTACATAGCATATATGTATAAGAGCAGATATGTCCTGATTTGACTTTCTTCTTGTTTTATTTTTCTAATTCTCAGGTTGTTTTTCTTGAGAAGCAGACGAAGAGTTGCATTCATCTTGTGTGACATATAAAAATAATGCAGACAGTACAACCAGTGCTATTTAAATAGTGAAAACATGAAGAATTTTAATAGAACACTTGAATTATACTTTTCAAATTGACTTTCTGCTTTCTCAAACACAATAAGTTTGAAAAAATAAATATATTATAATCTGCAATAACTTCAGCTGTTTTCATTTTGTGAAAGAAAGAATGTCTCACCAGCTATTTACTCTGCAAATGCAATGGCAAACTGATAATTGGGAATTTTGTGGTTTTTTGTAGAAGACAATACTGTATTGGGCATTATCACATAGGTAAGACATAAAAAAGACAATTCAAATTTCAATTTTTTCTTGTGTCAGCACTGCTAAGATCTCTTGAAACCAGTATATTTATAATGGCTAACGGTCAGAAAAGATAAAGCGAAATCAAGATCAAACAATTACAAGAATGAATGAAGAAAATGGAGAGATACTTGATGTCAGAAGACTTGAAGTATTTATGCTTATACAAGCAGTTCTTTCTTAGTGAAAGAACTATATGGCAATTTTATATGCTATACAAATAGATTTAGCAAATGCGAGTAAGAATTTCCAATTCAAAGAAGGGGAGATTTACAGAAAAGAACATTAACTATGCACGTATTACATATCACACATATGCATACAAATTGGTGCCTCAGTCAATTCCCAGATCCCGCTGTCTCTCCAGCAGCTGGCTTGTACTTCCAGCAGGCAGCTCCTCCACGGATGCACATATCTGGCCTAGCCTTGCAACTTCAGTACCTGGCTCACAGGCTTCTTAACCTTATCACTACCTAGTCCATTTTGATATGTGCTGGCAATCGCACACTGACTTGAGTGCCTTGGTACTTCCAGTTGCTAGTCCCACAAAGACACGAATTGGATGATTCTAGTTTTGACTGCAGTTGCTGGTACCTAAATGTCCATTAGCACAGATGCACACAAAACAGAAATCCCCTCACTACCCAGGAAAATACAAATTGAGTTTAATGTGAGAGGGCAGACTGCAGCGATCAAACCCGGGACATGGAGGCAAGTACTCACCAGTTCCAGTCTACACACATCTTGAGTCCCACTTAACCTCTTTTCCCTTTATTTTCCAGAATTAATCTCCTCACCAAATTACCTTGACCCCTCCCTTTCCTCACGTTTGGTTCCTTCACGTAAACAAATCATGATTAGCTTTTAACAATTCCTACATGTTCTTCCCTGTATTCCATAATGCCACTTAGTTTGCACATTCCTCTTGAGATCTGCTCTCACTGATCTATCTTGGCAGGTTTCACACTCAAGCAGTGGGACTGATAGTTTCCTGTAACAGCTCTGGAAGGAGCTGGGTGTTCTTACCTGTGATTGGGCTATTATAAAACTTCTGCCTGCCAGTGCACCTGTGTGCTCCTTCAACTTCATGTGGATGAGCTTTTTACGGGCTCATAGCCTTCCTGCAATGGCTCAGGGATACAATAGCTGGGACATTAATAGATTAGCTTGATGAAAACTTTAGGACAATGTTTAAATTTTCTACTTTAAAAATCATCTCCAAAATAAAAATGCCTATTCCTATTTGTTTAATACTTACAGCGAACAGACTTTTCTGCAAATTTAGAACATCATTCTGATAGGGCTACAGAAAAAGCTATTTAAGTTTTAACAACAAAAAAAAAATCATAGGACTCAAAATGTGCTGCTGGAAAACTGAAGTGATTAAGAGAGTAGATGTGTCAAGTATATGTAATTATTCACTTACTTCCACATAAATAGAACTCTACACCTCTTAAAAGTCATTCACATAAGCTTGTAAAGAGGGGCTGGATGCAAGCACAGTAACACCAGTGCACTGCAATTGAAGATACTACACATTTATCAGAAATGTATGGAAACATAAAATCATAGAATCACCAAGTTTGATAAAAACATTTAAGATCATCCACTCCAACCATTCACCTATTACCAATAGCTCCCACTAAACAACATCTAAACATTTCTTGAACACCTCCAGGGTTGGTAACTCCATCACCTCCCTGGGCAGCCCATTCTCAGAGAAATAATTCCTAACGTCCAACCTGAGTCTCCCCTGGTGCAACTTGAGGCTGTTCCCTCTCATCCTATCACAAGTTACATGGAAAAGAGATCAAACCCACATCACCACAACCTCCCTTCAGGTAGCTGTAAAAGGCAATAAAGCTTCCCCTGAGCCTCCTCTTCTCCAGACTAAATAATCCCAGCCTTTTCAGCTGCTTCTCATAAGACTTGTGCTCCAGATCCCTCACGGTTTCAATGCCCTCCTCCGAACATGCTCCAGGGCCTCAATGTCTTCTTGTTGTGAAGGGTGTAAAGCAGAACAATGTACTCAAGGTGCAGCCTCACCAGTGCTGAGTATAGAATTTTTATTTTTAGATAAACATCATGCCTGTTGTGCTTAATATGCATCTACCTTCCATGAAAACCCTAAATACATTCCATAGTTCATCTAGCACTTAATATTTGAATCACTTTCCTCATTAAATGCCACACATGATATGCAATCTGAGGAAACAGGTAAATTTTTCAAACTCTACTTCACTTGCTTTACAGTTATTTTTTTCCCATTGTTGCCTCTTGCCACACTCATATCTTCTTACTTTCACAGTTTTTTTAATATATATAGATTTATTCCAAGCATCAGGAAGTGATTATTGTTATTCATTTCCAGAATAGAAAGCCAGTAGCTATTATAAATGATAGTAAAATACGCACAATTCATAGTAACTTGTAGTTACAATAAAAAAACAAATACCTGAAAAACAAAATCATCTTCAAGCTATGTAAATATTAAGCCAAACTGCATACAAAGTTATGCATTACACTATTATATATTGGATTTATTTTCAAATTTCAGTGCTAAAAGAAAGACTCGTGGTACATCTTTCTCCGTAATTTAATACTTTAAACAGTGACAGTTTGTTTTGCTAACAAAACAGAGATAAGTTCCAGCCTAGCATAAGTTTTACACTAGTCACACTTAACTTAATAAAAAGACTATTGACTTTACACACAGAGAGAGAAATACTCCTCAAGTATCTAATTATGTCACATTTCAGTCAGGAGGATGAAATACCTTAAGCAAGAACAACTGCTTTTGGCTACTGCTATGAATGCAGTCAGATCTTGTAAAACTGAAAGACCTGGACCATATGATAATAACTTACATAATACTCATAAATGAAATTATTATCCACACCAAAGGGTTTTGAGCTTATTTGTCTAATATTAAAATTATGACAGATAATATTCAGCATAATAGGCCATGTCACCAGTGCTCCAGAAGGTTAGTGGTTATCATGTTTCCACTGGAAATTTTTCTTAAAAATTCTAAAATTGGTGATGAACTTCTGAGGAATTTCCTCTTAAGTGTAAGAAATACTGCAGAAAAAAAAAAAAAAACTAAACTAAACAAAACAAAAAAACAGGAAGTTTGGTTTGTGAATATGTATCTTTTGGAGATAGACATTTTTTTGCTGCAATAGTTGGAGGGTGTTTCATTTATTCAGTGCCCAGGAACACACTTGGGTTTACTGAAATTACTAATACAGTACATATGTATTAAATGCCCTTCCATGCTCTTAGGAACTTTAGCATAAAAGTTATCCAAGCTGCCATCAGAGTTGGACCTATATACAGAGAATGATGTAAACAAGAGGATAGAACAGGAATTGTCCTAATTGTGATAATACTTTATGGCTGAGGAAAGTGATCATATGCGCGTAGCCTGAATTCAAGAAACTAAATAAAACCAAACTCAACACATTCAAAATCTAATGATGCTTGTTACAAGAGTTCTGACGTTTATACACTGACATTTCTATTTTAGCAGAAGGTCTATCAAAGTCAAGCATCTCCTAAAGAATCATAGACCAGATCTATGTTCAGTTTTCCATGTCTCTGAAATGCAAGCTTTTTTGCTCTCACAATTCTAACGCAGAAAACATAGCTGTTTTTCTTTAACATTTTGGTTATGAAGACAATGAGGAAAACCAGAACTTTTTATCAGTGATATTGAGGTAAAAATCTCAGAGAACACATAACATAATAAAACATTCTCCTTTCTGTCTGCCCTCCAACTCTCTCATATTTGCTGGACTATTCCCACACCTTTCATACTTGTCTTCCTTAACATGATCTGACTATTCTGGAGAACAGATTCTGACGACAGATTCCTTTTGTATGTGACATAGCAGCAGTGCAATGCTACATATTACCACCCAGTGCCTGCTTCCAACTTTTGGAGAGATGAGAACTCATGAGAAGATCATTAGATAGCCTCTAGTACATCTCTGAATTTCATTTTCAGGAACTTAATTTTTTTTTTTTTTTCCTGCAAATAACATGACAGTTTCCCCAAATTAGGAAGTGAAAGGCAGGGATTCTTTCCACGTGCCAGCTTTTTAATAATCAATTCAGACAATGGGAGTTCTGTCATCTGCACCTGATCCAGTGACAGAACAACACTCTAGAGTGAAAGCATCTTCAGTTTGCAATTGTCTGAGTCACATATACTAGAGAATGTGAACAGAGAAAACAGAATGAAATAACAAGGTAAAGTCACAGATGTTGAAATGAGCAGGACTGGATCTTTTCTTGTCCAGCAGGAAAGCATTCTGAGGTGTTTCACCAGAGTGAAATAAACATTCAGATTTTCAATTTCAGTTAAAAAGTAGCTGCAGACAGAATAAAAGGCCTCATTTACAAAGGCTGCACATACAAATTCAAATTCATTTGTTCAGATTTGACACCAAAGCTAAACACAAAGGTAATGTAGCCTGAAGAGAACACTTAGAAAAAAATGAATAGACAAAAACTGTCTACTTTGGAGAGAATTAGGGAGAATTAAAGACAAAAGAACACTAGAACTCTATAATTAAATTTATATTGTGGGTTAAGTTACTGATATCTGCACATCTTGATACTGATTCATGGATACTGCCAATCAACAGCCTCTGGCTGTTAGATGGTCAAAACAACTTAAAGGTGCTGACATCTGGAGAAAAATTGCACCTAGATACCATGTGGATCCTTACTATGTCATTTTAAAAGTTATACAGTAAAATATTCAGATCCCGTCTCCAGTCAGTTACTTTAATGACAGACCAAAGATAGCTTGGGAAAAAAAAAAAAAAAAAAAAAAAAAATCAGCAGTGATCAACAGAAATTCAGTATATTTAAAATATATACATTTTTCTTTGGAAAGACCACATGGATTTGCAAATCCTGAAAACAAAACAAATAAACAAAAAAAAACTAAATAAAAAATAAACATGAATATTGAATAAAAATCATTCATATGTTTTTAACCTTGTGCAGTATTCAGGTAATATTTGCCAGTTATTATCATCTCCCCACTAGTGTTCAGATAAGAGTGCCCTAAGATAAGCAAGCTATTCAAAATACCTGCATTTTCCTGACATCTCATATCAAAGTTCCATGGATCAGGATTCTGTTCAAATGGTTTCTCTACTTTCACTGTACCTTAGATGAGAAGAACTCACAGACAACAATACAAGTAGTCTCTCTTCAGTAGGATCAGGTTCCAGCTAGTTGCAACAAGATCTTGAATTCTGTTTCAGGGTTAAACAATACACAGGTTCATAACCTTTAATATCTAATTATGTCACCTAACATTCCAACTACAAAGTCTAACAGTGTCTAAAAAAATTTTTTTTTCTGAAATGTTATGGACTCATTATTAAGACAAATATCTGAATAGCAGACTATGTTTAAAAACAAGAAAATAAAAGACTGGTTTTCTAGAAAGTGACCTTTTATTTTAACTCAGCAAAATTATTTTTCGGGAGCATTGAACGTTGTTTGATTTTTTGTTTTGCTTTGTTTTTAAAAACAAGTTGTTAGAGATGTGAAAAACAGGTTTCACACTCCAGAAATTCTCTACTCAAGAAAACTCTTTGCACATTCATATCAAAGTTGTAATTGATTTATACACATAAGATAATCAACCATCCAGAAGAATATTACAGGAGATATCACTACTGTTCTCTGTGGGGTTGGGAATACTAGCATTTTGATAGCAGTCTATTTTATTTTCCCACTATCTTTATAGAAATGTTGAAGATTCTGAAACTCTTATTTTAAAAGCATTTTTTTCACTCTCTTTAAAGATACTATATGGGTTAAATTTATGAAGTGTATTGTCTCTGAAAACAAAGATAATCAAGTATTACCATTCCTGGATGCATTTAAAAATTGTTTGGATGTGGTGCTCAGGGACATGATTTTTTGTTTTCTTTAGGGTTGTTAGAGTTAGGGTAGTATGGTTAGGTTGTGGTCGGACTTGATGATCTTTAAGGTCTTCTCCAACCTGAGCAATTCTATGATTCTATGATTCTACGATTCTATGAAATCATACTTCATCTGTCACACATAAATCTATTAGGGAGACAGTGATAATGCTGATTATGAACATAATAGTCCTCTAAAATATTATTTTAATATAGATAAATCAAAAGAATGCAATTTTAGCTTGTCCACTACCAACAGCAGCACTACAGCTAAGTTTAGCCTTAGGAATGCTAGTTCTGCTGCAAATTCTACAGTTCTTAATCAGAAGACCTTGTAGCTGTATGAAGTGAAAAACTGTTTTTCAGAGGAAAGCAACAAAATTTAATGTCCTTTTCAAGTAGTTTGACAAACTTTACAAGTTCAAAAATATGATTTAATATAACGGTTATGTTTGGCACCAAGACTTTTTCTACCTTTTCCCTTCATCTCAAAGGCTAATGTTGCTCAAATTTTCCAAGATCATAACGTTTTAGGTAGCAAATGAGTCTACACTGAAACTAATTTTAAGTCACTTTGAAGTAAAATTAATAATGCCCACACAAATGTTCTTTTGCTTGCAACATCCAAATCCCCCAGTGAAGTATTGATTTTAGGACCCTTCAGGATTCCTTTGCTGCCAACAGAAATTCAAAATAATAAGAGAAAAGGGATAGGAAAACCTCTATAGTTCACTCATCCCCAAGGAAAATGTTTTAACTGTTTTCTGATACAGAAAGTATATTGCCAGACGATTTAAATATGGTGGATTTAAGTTTTGTTTTGTTTTATTTGTTTTGTTTATTTCTTTGGTTTTGTTTCAGCTAGGACCATAAGGGAAAAATCTGTCAACTATCTGACAATTGTGAGAGATCAAGGATCCTTCTCCTACAGCAGTTTTGAGGTCTGTCAGTCATTGGAAATTTAACAAATGTAACGGATGAGAAAGAAAGGATGTCTGTGTTCAAGAACTACCTTTCTGGGGAGAAAGATCTGTGTACCTTATACCTGACTGACTGTGTAAACAGAATATGCAGTCATATCTGTCTGCAAGACTGTAGTTTGAGCTACAGCAGTTATTGAAGAAGAACTCTTGTCTTCAAATGACATTTTTCTTTTGGAATATGTTATCTACTTGCCTAAACTGCTTTTCCCATATCTCAAGAGATGCTGACTAGGACTCCCCAGTGATGTGAATTACATGCATTGATACATTTTCCCAGAGATGCTAGAGATAAAAGCACAGTGGAAAAGAAGAATAAATTAATCTTGATGTTAAGTTGAATGGGTCAGCCTGATCTTGGAGAAGACAGTAATAGGAGAAACCTGAGGACAAATATAGCTGAGAAAATCAAAGAGGAGTGAATGAACTCAAAATTGTGAGAAACAGAATGTGCAACAGAGAAAGGAGCAGTGCCAGACAATTGCAATAGTCATTCTCCTATAGGTGAAGGCTGAGCCCAACTATTACTAAAAAAGCACACCTGCATGGAGAAGGAACAAGCAGACAGCTGAAGAAGTGACAGTAGCAAATTCCTTTCCTTAAGGAGAACAAAGTATACCAGAGAGGGTAATAAAAGTGTCGTTGATATTGAGTTTTAGTTCAGTCAAGTGTTCGTACATGAATTGTTGCATGAAGAGTTTCAGTAAAGGGCTTTTGGTGAGATGAGATGGCCTGGTTATATCATATTATGCAAAATCTGTCTTCTTCTCTGGCCTGATTCTGGAAGCCAGTTAAGACACTCTTCATTTTGTGATGTGACAGCTGTGTGTGGCTATCTGGAATGTGGTTTGTCTTTCATGCTGCTGTTGCAATTGTTGAAACGCACCACCTACCACCTCACTGCTCACATCCACTGTCTGGTCTTCAGAAACATTCAGCAAGTGTCAATGAATGTCAGTGGGTGCAATTTTTTCCAGCAGGAACTCAGTGATGCACCTTTCTTTCATATGCACTTCCATGTCAGATGCCATTTCGTCAGACTGCCCCTCTGCTGCCTTCTGTCACAGCAACAAAATGTAATGGAATACTGGTGGGAAGATTCAGTCTCTACTGCTGTACCACCATCATCCACCTCTGATGTTGGGGGCCAACATAATAAAATAGAAGACAGTACTTTGGGAGCAGCACACATGTGTTGCTATGTGTGCCAATGACAAGTCTACAAAAATCAGTCTACCTAATTAACATTATCTTTTCAGGTGATGAAATAAAAGGCTAATAACAATATTGAAAGCTGTGATATTTTTGACTGAAAATAGTCATTCTGTGACAGCTTCAGAAACAGCTTGAGTAGTTGTTCACTACTGGTGTTCAGAAAAATACACTTGACAAGATTACATTTATCAATAGATACCTCTGTATCTTCAATGGGTAATGAATGATTCCTTATATTGCCTCTGCATATTATATTTATTATTGCTGTTTATTCATTTGGATTTTCATCTTTTGTCAATAGGAAAACTCTTTATATAAGCTATATAAATATTTTGTAGTTCTAATAAGTGTTTGATTTGTTTTTAACTATTTCTGACCATGTTGCCTTCAGTATCAAAACATTCAGTAAGGGTATTTGAAGCTAATGTTAAAAACTATTTTGTAAACAGTTTGGAATTCTATTATTATAATGCAAAATGTAGATCTTTATCTTTTTGCGATTATTTGGCTTATGCAAAGAAAAATATTAGATCTCTCATAGAGAAACTGTTGATTTTGTGTACACTTATACATTACATTCCATTTTATGATCCTATGATTCTATGATTTCTCTGATACATTTTAAATGCCTGTAGTAACTGTAGTGACTGCTTTCCTGATACTTTACTGATTTATGTGATTTAAAGAATAATATTTCACATGCATTAGATAATTCCAAACAACGAAATGTTCATTTTGAGGACAAAAATCAATAGCTAGAAAAGACCGTCCAGAAAATTACAATTCCTCAATCATCATAAAACATGCATTGTTGTTGATATTTGAACAAATGGAGGTTGCAAGAAGTACAGTGTTAAGTGATTTTAAATCATGTCCTAGAATTTAATTTACAAAGAAATCTTCCTACTATTTTTTTCTTATTATTACTATTCTTAACAACCTCATGCTTGCTTCCTGCTTCCTGTAGTCTGGAAATGTTTTCTAACGTAAGCTCATCACGAGCAACATTTAGTTTCTGTATGGTCTTGAACAATTAAGCTATTCCTGCCCTCCAGCTACAGTGTTCTAATTGCAGATATGCTCACATGATGATACTATAATTAAAAACAGAAGGGAGAGAATGTAAAAAGAATGTTCAGTCACTCTATAAAACATAACTTCGGTAGCAACTGGAGTCACATGGTTATAATCAAAGGAAATTAATAAGAATCTAAAAATAGTTATGTTCATTTCCTGTGCATTGCGCATTGCACATCACTGATAAATTATTTTCACACTGTGTTGCAGGTCACTGATAAATTAGCTACAAACATTCTGTCCTTTTGAATAGATCAGTTTATCATTAGCTACATGAATGTTTTCCATGTGATTCTTAATCAGGAGCTAAGAAAACTATACTCAGGAGTTATCACATTTAATACAATGTATTCAATCAGTGTTATAAAATCATTATGTAAGAAGAGCAAGATAGTGAATGTTTCATTCTTATAAATCATAATCTGAGCAAGGAGTGTAAACAGAATAATGCCAAAAAGAAGTATTTTCTAAATCATTCCTCTTGACACCATTGAAAAAGAAAATCTTAACAACGATAATGCTAATAAAGCTAAAAGCATAAAAAAGCTTTTTCCAAAGAGCAATAAAGTCAATAAAAAGACTTACTAAGATTGTAATGAGTCATAAACTCAACTCAAATGCAGAAAAGCAGTGGTATCTGCTTTTACTGTTTACCTGCTTTACTGAGGTTCCCAGTAGCAGCTCCAGTGATTAGACACATCACGGCTCCCTTTTTATGACTGAGTAATGATGGTTAACCAAACTATCATTACTATGATATCATCATTATTAATAATAATTATTATAATAAATATTTATATATTATTATATTATTATAATAAATATTTATATAATGTTGTATTGTGATATATTATAATGATTATTATAATTAAATAGTAATTATTAATTTTCATTATTATTATTATATATTAATTTAATATGTTTGGTAAAAAGAATTGCCTCACAAAGCACATAAGTGTTGTCCATTAAAATAATTTCTGGCATGGTATCCAGTAGAATTCTCCTGACAATCTATCAATCTTGCAGAATGGAAAGAATCTTCAGCAGAACTATCTGACAACATTTCTCAAAATTCTTCATTAAACTGCAATCTATATATCTTTAAGGAATGAAGTTTTTCATGGACTGGGAAGAGTTAAATTAGTAGCCATTTTCCTTTATCCAAATTCTTAGCTGTCCCTTTGTAGCAAGTAGTATCAGAGCATGACAAAAGATCAGAAGTCCAGTCTTACCTAGATATGTGGTTCCCTAGGTTTGCTTGTCTATGCGTAAACTCCAACTTCTGCTTGCTAGAGGGCTAGAGCCAGACAACAATTTTGAACTTATAATTATGGGATTAAATTACTCAATGGTTAGATAGATGATTTGCATGTGTTATCTGAGAAAAGAGAAGCGAGTTGGGATTTTCTAAGAATGAGGGTGTTAAAGTTTTGATAGCAATTCATAACTCACTTCAGATAAGTGTCTCTGTGCAAATCACCATACTCTTCTCATAATTAACAACACTGGCATTCCCTAGATTTTTTTTCCGTAAGGAACAAGATAAAGATCTCAGAAAAGCTGAGATGAGTGAAAGGAACTGATAGTGATAGTTCTGCAGAGACTTAAGCCCACTTAAGTAGTTTATTGCAGTCCAGAAATTAATGAAGCCAAAATGACTTGAGAAGAATGTATCCAGAAGGGAGGCCATATTGCTTCGTGCTGTGCAACTGCTAGAATTTTTCTTTCATGGAAAAAAAAAAAAAAAAGAGAGAGAATAGAGAAAGAAAGGTGAAAGTTACTCAAAGTAATATTTGATGTTGAAGATGATTCCAAAACCACTTAACTTTTTGGAGTAAAGAATGATAACTGAATACCAAAAATTCCAGCAGAGCACTTTTTCAATCTTATCTGCTACCAAAAATAGCTTTAAACTAGTGAGCTATTTACCTAGCCATTGCAGCAAATGCTTGTAAGTGAATTCCCCATGGTGAGTTTAAAGAAATGCAGACCTTGGATATGGACAAAACTGGTTTTAGAGTTAATAAAGACAACAAACCCATAGTATGAAACTTCTATATGGCACAATCTATTTTTTTATATTTTTTTTAGTGGCTTTCTTTTGTGGAAGGCATATCTAGGCTGATAAGGGCCTTTAATTGGACTGTTAAGATTTATACTGACAATAAAGTCTTGCTTTATAGTTCTAATTAACAAGGTTTTGAAAGTGACATTGTACAACCAAGCTCCTTTTGATGCAATATGCATCTCTTCAGATGATGCAACTTGATTCAAGGAAGCACATAATTAGTCATAGTATAGTAATATATTAGATTCTACTTCACTGACAGACACAAAACACACATATCTTAGTGTAACTATGAAATCCAACCACCTTCAGGATGAGAGCCCTTTTAAAAGTAACAGTTTCACAAAGATTATGTTACTAGTTATAAGGGATTGAGAGATATATACTCTGTAGAGCAAATTGTATGAATCTCTACAGGTAAAACCTCTGGAAGGGCCTCAAATCTTATATAAATGATGCTGCCTGGAAAAAAAAATGTTATTCTCCATCCTCCCAATACAAGAAAAAAAAAGTACACTTTTGAGATAAACTCTGTGAGAACACAGCAAAAGAGAGGAGTAAGATTTGTTTCCGACTGGTACAAGCTTAATATCAAGTGGTCATATCCATGGAGTTCATGGCAATTATATAATGTTCAGCAAACCACTGCATTATTTGGATATAACTGGAACAAAGGTCTTGAGCAATCCCCTATGTGCAGTAAGTGAGAGGTCGCTGTTTTATTTGGAAATAAAGAATTTCCATACCAAACAATATGCAAGAATGGTAACATAGGGCAAGTTTCTACTCCTGAAAAATATGCGTATATATTTTTAGTATGATTTCTGTTTCACTAATTGTGTTGGATTGAAATGTAAATCCCATGAGCCTCTAACCCCCATAATGAACTTTATCATGCAGTAAAATGAACTTTAAGAATTCGTCTGTAACTCAGGAAGCCAGACACCCATCTGGACTCCTACTTTCTTTATCAGTACAAAGCACATTGTTAGTCTTCATCAAAATTCCCAGTGATGTCTTTTGCAGAGTGTCTCAAAGTTTCACTTCATCTGAGGAAGTGAAGCAGTCTAGAGATTTAACCACCTCCTAATTAAACAACAACAACAACAACAACAACAACAACAAAGTTTTCCAAGAGTTTCTGCTCTGAGTCCAGCAAAGTCTGTAACACATCAAGAAAAAAGTCTCTATAATGAGACTAAACCCAGTATTTGAATCATAAAACATCTTTATATTTTACAGACTCAAAAAAATAAAGAGAGAAAAAATCAAATTTTTGTGCGCATGTATACAACTTCTTTTGCCTGGATCGCAGTGACTCTCAAAGTATATGCTCAGTAAAATTTCTGTCTGAATTAACATTTTTATTTTGAAAAGTTAGAGTACTCTGGCACTTGTGCTTCTCAAGACAGTGTGAAAATTAAATAGTATGCAAAAAATAAAAATGATTGGAAAATATGTTGTTCAATGAGATTGCTGACCTTATTGCGTATAGCTTTCAAGATTCATTTTGTTGAATTCCTAAACAATCCAATATAAATGCTCAATTAATTCAGTTCTGTAAAGAAAATAGTTCTTTGTAAAAAAAAAAAAAAAAAAATCATAGTTCATAAATTTTTTAATTAACTGAAGAAACTTTACTTTAGAAATCCAACAAAATTTGCAAATTAGTGGCACATTTTCTTATCAATTATAGAACTTTTCTACATTGATTCCTTACTTGATATTTTAAATAGGGAATAATTGAAGTCTAATTTTATATTGTTCAGTAGTTATACTGGCTGTAGAAGAAAGTCTCATTTTAAAGAATTCCCATTATTTGCTTCAAGCATAGTTAATACAGACTTTATATGAACGCCAGGAAATAATCTTGCAGAATGTTACGTTTTGATCAGTTGCTTTTCTCTCTGGTTTCATAATCTTTGTTGATGTTTCAAAGACATAAAATACATTATTAAAATCTACAGTTTATGCAGAAGTATATAAAAGTTTTAATGCAGATCTAGTTTTGCTTTGCAAAACATTAATAAGGAGGATTTAGGGACACATTTTCTCCCTACCAGCACCAAAACTAGATATCCTCACTGACAGCACCCTTGTTTGCAAAAGAACGCAAAAGATTTTGATCCATAGACTAAAACTGTATAAGTGAATCCAATTTTCGCCTTTTCCATGTAGGAATTCTTCTCAATACTCCTCCTATACTTTCATTTCATGTTTAGAAATACATGCACTAGCCAAAGATTTTCAAAGCAAAAGTACATAAGTATGTCCACAAGCATGCTTTTCCTACTTATATTGAAAAAATGAGCCTTTTGAATAGCACTTACTGAAATATGTGGCAGTAAGGAAGATGAAAAACTTCTTTGAACTCTAAACCAGACAATGTTTGACTTGTAGCTATCCTGAGAAAGAATAAGATCCTTCAATTTCTCTAGGATTAGGCATTTTGAATTCTGTTTAATTTTTCTGAAGGGTAGATAAATGGGAGAACAAATTAATAAGGAAAATCTTAAGGCTTGAATATTCTGATTCATAGACTCCATTAAAAATTATGCTAAAAACTTTTCTAATCAAACTCCCTTGTCAAAGGTAGCTTTAACAGCATCAAAGAAGTCATCAAGAGCAGCAGAAATTACCATCAATAATTCATCCTTAGTACTAAAATACTGCATTTTTGTAATAGTTCAGTTCCCATTAGCAGACTATATTCATTTCTCAATTAGATGCATTAAAATAGGTAGGTTTGGGTTAAAGCAACTGTTCTTTCTAACAACTCATTCATATTCACAGAAAGATACAAGTATGCAGCAGCTCTTCCTCCTCTTGGAAAAAAAAAGTGAAATAATGACCTCCTTTTTCTCACTTCTTAACCTCTATAGATGAGAATACTGTAGGGGTCAAAGTAAAAAACTGAAATTGGGTTTGAAGCGGTAAAGAATGGCAGCTGTCCACCCCTCCCGCCAGGTGATGGAAATGCACAAGACAGAGACAAAGGCCTATGTTCTAAGTATCACCAAGAGGTGATCCTCAAGGGAGTTAGAATGACAAAGTTATGATCTAATTAAAGAACATCTCCTACATATCACTCAAAATACTTCTTTCTTGGTAGTAGTAGTATAAATTTTAAACTTTCAGTTTGGAAAAGTCCTACAGCAAAGAGGTACTGCCTCTAAATCCTTTAAAATGACTAACTGGAATACTAAGACTATCATTTTAAGGTATGATTTCTACAGTTAAAGGGAAAAATTAGCTGCTATTCTTGATAGTAAGACTAGAGACAAGATATATTGTTATACGGTGTTATGACTCTAAAGTCTTGTGTATTAAAAAATAATTCCTGAAGCAGCCTTGCATTTCCTACGTTTCAAAACCAAAATCTATTTAAACTTTGCAAACTACAATGTTAGTTGTTTTGTTCCCACTTCTCAAATTTGAATGAAGTAGTAAACAGCTTCTTTTTCTTCAAAGCTATGCAAAAATGTCATACTATGGTTACTTTTACCAAGTTACTATTTAGTAACATGGATATTAAGGATTTCCAGTGAAATGAAGGTAAACAGTGGAGCTGTAAGTCCACAGTCATCATAACTCAATGTAATTTGGCACTGCAAACAGAACTACATATCTCTCATACTTTTGTTAAGCAAAACTATTTGTCTAGGTGCAGTGTGGCCCATAGAAGAACCAGATCATGCTAATCCAGGCGAAAAGGTTCTACTAATGATAAAGTAATTTGTACTAGCTGACAAATAACTTTTCAGAGAAGGAAAGTATAGGCATGTCAATCTTATCAAATGCAGTTTGTGTACTTTTGTGTATCCACACTGCAAATTAAGATAAGCTTTATGTGGCGTGGACTCTGCTGTGTAGCTCATCATTACATCTGTAATTTTTGATCTAATTTGTTTCATTAGCACTCTACAGTCCAGTAAGTAATATGGATTGACGGAGTTTTCCCTTTTTCCACTTCTCCCACTCTGAATATTTCTCTGAATATTTTTTTAAGCACTGGAGAAATTAACGCATAGATTCTGAAAGGTTGTTCTCCCAGAACTCTTGGATATGTTGTAAAAAATTCACACAGTCAATGAAATATAGAAGACTTACACTATTTGTAACAGTAAAGTGAGCCCAAAGAGAATTTTGGCTAATCAGTGGAATTGATAATTAGATGTCATATATAATTTTTATTGCTAAAAAACAAACAAACAAACAACTCTTTTTCCCGCCAACTGTAGAGCAATCTTTCATTTATTAACACTGGTCTTGCTAATTTAGACTCCAAATTTTCAATAAATTAGAATATCATTACATGCCAACATGAAACTACTGTGTGACTTACATCATAGAGTGATGACTCGTGTATGAGGAAAGGTGGAAGACTTCATTGATTTTCTAGATAAAAGCAGAGTCACACTTTGGGGTGACTGTGGATACCAGCAGTGGAGAGAAGGTCTGAAATCAGCCAGGTAAAATTTGAAAAAGAATCTTCATCACACCATTCTTGGAGTTTACATAGTATGTTCCATAGGATGAGACACAAGGAATAAAAGTAGAATAAAAAAAGGCAAGAATAAAAATGACTTCCACCAGAAATTTTCCAACTACTACATTTAATTGCAAGAAACATCAGCCTGCTTTCAACTACAAGCCTGAAATGCCAGCTTTGAGACTGGTATTCAATTCATTGGATCAATGGGGAAAATAAAAAAAAACAACTTTGCAAACAAACCAAATTGCAATCTATGACACAGAGTAGTTATTATCTTCCAAGAATGATGCTGTGATGTATTATTTCTGAAGGAGTCAGTAATTGCAGGTCTTGTTCCTACATATGTAATATCTGTTAGCTCAACCTACAGAAATAGGTAAATAACTGGTCCAAGAGTAAAAGAAGGAAGAAAACAAACTAAACACTTTAGATGTCGTAAATTGCTTGTTATGTCGTTTTTCTGTTTAGCACACAGTGCTTAAGCTAGTACTGGACAAAGGAAGGGGAAGTAAAATCTTCCCAAACACTGACACTGTGATTTATTGGTGTTTTGTCATTATTTGGTATTTATTTGATATTTTATAATGCTGCAAATATGTCATTCATAAGTAGGATACTTTTTTTTCCACACACATTCTTCACCTTGTTTTTTTGTTGTACACTTATGTTTCCAAAGGGAGATTCCTATCCATCAATACAATGAGAGCTTTAATTAGGCAATTTCACAAAATCACAAAATCTTAGAATAGTGGGGGTTGGAAGATCATGTAACCATCACTGCTCTGATCCCACTGGCTCTGATTTTTCATTTAATAAATATCACTGCCCACTTGTCTGTGAGCTAGAGTTTCTTTTTTAAGGAGCTTCTTAGAATAAGCATACTCAAATATTTACACTTTCTCACCATATAAGGCAGTTTAAAAAGAAAACAGATAGCAGATCAGCTGATCAGAGAAGGGCAGAAAAAGATATCTTCACATTAGATTTGTCCCCCTTTTTACCCCTAAGCAGGTTGATTATACTTCTTAAAATGAGCCCCTTTTCTTTATCTCATTGATTCTTTTTACCTTGTTTAACAAATGACTAAATATATGAAAGCCATTGGACTAAGTTAAAAAATGACATTTTTGCATCTCACTTTTTAGCCATTTTCAATAATCTTGTAGTTATTAAATGACGGAAGTGTTGATGTATTTACTGTGTGGCTCAGAGGCATGAGTGAGCCACCATTCAGTGGAGCCTTGGATGAAACATGCCTAGTTCACCACCTTTAGGAGATCATTTTGTGCCTTCTTGTTCTCTGTACATTTGTAATGCTGTGCAAATTTTATCATCAGCTTCCCTTTCCAGAAGATGATTGTCCCGTTTGCCAGGTTATAGGAAACCCTCACAAACCAGGAAACCAAATAACCCCACTGTAGAAATGCCCTCAAAATTCCAATGCTTTATTAACACTTTTTACAGAGCAAATATAGAAAGTCTATACTGTTAGCCTATTTTGTCTTATCTTGGACTTCACGCGGAAAGACTGTAACTCCTTTTGATTCGTAAGCTGTCACCAACAAACAGCGATAAAGTTGAAGTGAAAATTCTTGCTCTGTGTTCACTGTTGTGTCTGTATTACAGCCTTTGAGAAGAATGCAGATTTTTATTTTGCTTGTTTTTGCTGACACAAGATTCTCTTGTCACTAATTTTTATGAGGCTAAAGGTTTCTTTTTGCTCCACTACACATGGAAGAGCAAGTTAATCCTCTTGACTCAATGTGGTGAGACGTGCTTTGCATAGAAAAAAGTTACTTGTGGCCCAGTACATAGAGGCTTTGTCCAGCTTAGGTCTCTGGGGCTACACTTAAATTTTCCTTATTCAAGCACACCAGGACCACACAAATTAAAAATTTGCCCAATTAAAAAAAGAGATCTATTTTAATAGCAGTAGAACTGACCTTAGCCTGTGGTTATATGCTGGTAAATATTCTAGTCTGTAGCTAAACATCACACTGTTAAATATCAGCAGAGACCCCAGCATAGTTTTGACTCAACTGCTACTCTTTCAGATTATTCTTGGGAGTCACTTGAATGTGTTGTACAAGTCAGGAACTATTCCTAGAGATATGTGATCACTATATTTGGAAAAAGGAGAAGATCGGGTATGTGAGAAACAACAGTCTGGGAGCCAAAAAAAAAAAAAAAGAAAAGAAAACCAGCACCAAGCAGTCCCTGCTCTGCTTTATTTAGGAACAATCAGTACTTCAACTTACTCAGATTTAAAAGTGCCTGTTGGGCTGGTGATATATAAGATACTCAAGATCCTTATCCTATGACCATGATAATGCAGATAAGGTCACTAGAAAACTCAGCAGTGCTCATCCCACTCATTATCCCTTATAGAATATGGATCCATAGAGAGACGGAGTGAACAGCAACTCCTAAGACACGAGCTGACACAGAAAGATAAAAAAGCGCTTCAGCTGGTGCAGTCAAGAAATCTGGGTCAGATCAAGGTTCATGTCCTCTATGCACTTACTTTCACACAACTAATGGAGTCTGGCACCATGGCTTTAGTAGGTGATAGTGAGGATCTCACAGTAATATCTTACAAGAGACACAAATTGCCCCCAAGAGGTAATGGTTTATATCAACAGTGTTCTTGTTTGCTGACACTTTGCAGAGACAATACATTCCTTAGTATAACAGATTCAAACTTAAATAACTTTTACATTACTGCTATAAGACAGTCACTGGAAAAATGTTAGTCCACTGCTGCTTTTGTTCTAATTCACACGAGACTTTTTGATGTCTTGATAAACTAAAGGAGGGAAGATTTAGATTAGATGTCCAGGAGAAATTTTTCACTGAAAGAGTGTTGAGGTGCTGGAACAGGTTGCTCAGAGAGGTTGTGGATACCCCATCCCTGGAGATGCTCAAAGTCAGGTTGGGTGGACCCCTGGGCAATCTGATCTAGTACTTGATCTAGTGGTTTGCAGCCCTGCCTGGAGGGCAAGGAGGTTGGAACTTGAACCTTGAAGTCTCTTCTAACCCAAGCTATTCTATGATTCCATGAATCTATTATAATAAAACAAAGCATCTTTCAGTCTATGCTACTATGATGCACTAAATGTGTCTGTCAGGGGCACATATTTATATGCCAGATCCATTGCCACTTGCAAAAACATTAAATTAATATTCTGATTTAAAACATCCACTGTAGATATATAAGCATTCAGACATTATGAGTAGATTTTTTTTAAAAGAAAAAGAGTAACACTTGAAATAATGTGAACATTCTAATAAAAAAAATGTAATTGCTTTTCTCTGTTACTCGGGCGAGTTTCTAGTTGACTCTGAAAATACAAAAATCCTTTTGGATCTACTGTTCAATCATACTTTACTGTCCTGAAGATTTGAGCATATAAATTGTGTATACTAGCATTTTCCCTAATTAAAAACAATCCATATTTCATTTAGGGACATCTCCTTAGAAAATTCTCACACAACATTGCAAACTTCAGTCCTTGTTCAGCTTCAGCTAATTTGCATTCTACTAACAACTAAAAAAAAAAAAAAAAGATCCAGTACAAATATAATAATATTTAGAACATGAATAAAGGACATTGAAATGCAATGACACAATAGACTAAATGAAGTGTTCCTTACTCATGTTTTTCCTTGTGGGTACAAAAAATATACCTGCTGCTTTGCCTATGTTCGTGTTCTTAGGAACTAGACTCTGGAGCTCTTCAAAGACTATCAGTGCAAGAGTAAGAAGAAATATCTTTATAGCTACTTATTATTGAATTTTTTAGCTCATAATCATAATCTCATGTTTCCTAGTCTTATAGATCTAGTCATTACCACATTTATTGGTGATCTATACTGTGTAGTCATAAGAACAACCACAAAGAGCTTTCATCAGCGTTCAGTGGTTACAGAACATTATACTAAGTGCATCTTATTCTTGTGTAAATTTCATCTTGGAGTTTTTCTACAGTTGAATGTCTGTCTTTCAAATAGTATTCTAAAACTGCAAACATACAAAAGGCTAAGACTGCAAAAT
Source organism: Chrysolophus pictus (assembly GCA_037305975.1). NCBI lineage: Eukaryota > Metazoa > Chordata > Aves > Galliformes > Phasianidae > Chrysolophus > Chrysolophus pictus. The sequence goes on along the minus strand of CM074576.1, from coordinate 176,622,887 downwards.
TTTGTGTATGCAGACATGAATTTCAAAAAGAACATTGTGAACAGTAGCAGAAAAATTTTGCTATGCTACATGATTTTTAGTTCTGGAACATAACTTCCAAGAAGGACGATTTATTTATTGGTAAATGCTAATCTAGTTTCACCTTTTTTTTCTTTTTTTTTTTTCTTTTTTTTTAAGGCTAGCTGTTAATTCTAGCAAATTATATCAATATTTCCTTTATTAATATGCTTTATGTGTTCTTTTGGGATGTCTTAATCTATTTGACTTATATTGACTATAAGCGAGGCAATCTTCCAAATCTTTACCAGGCTAGAATTCCAAATTGTTCAACCAGAGATTTCTAAGAAAATTCACTTTGCATTTCCTGCACATAGAAATGTGACAGAACATAAGAGGCAAAGCTGCAGCTGATAATGTGTCTCCAGAAAGAACTTACTGAATTACACGTAGCATGTTACCCCCTCCTTTAGCAGGAAAGTATCTACTTGTTTTCACAAACTCTTCTTAGTTCCATCTAAAAATCTGTCATATTTCTTTAGAACACTACTATTACTTGAGAGTAAGTTTCCTGTTCTAGCAGGAAAAGACCTCTCATCTCATCATTCTAAGTTCAATTTTACTTGCTCTTAAAACCACATTTCCTTCACTCACATTTTTTCTCCACAATAGTAATAATCTACCAATGTTTTAATCTTATCAACATGTCTTACAGTTTGTTTTCCTATCTGAACTCTTAATCTCACCTCATAGTTGAAAGGCTATACCTTTCCCAGTCATTTCTCCTCAACATCACTGTAGCTGTTTATAGTTTCTTTCTTTTTTTGGAGGTGAATGACAGGAGGATTGGGGAGGTCTTATGTGAACTCTTCATGATGCCAATTTTCACTTCATCTCTCTGACAGAATATCTTCTCTTTATACATATAAGAATTTCAGTTTCCTACAGATTTATTATACTCACATGTTACTCACAAGAGATCTGTGCTTTTGACCACTGTTTACAGAGCTCTCATCTGCAGAGATCTTCAGTCTCTGTCCAGAAGCATGGAGTTATTTGAGTTTGAAAGAGACTTGTCTCTACAAGACCATCTAGTCCAGCTTCCCTGCAATGAACTGGGACATGTGCAGGTAGATCAGGCTGATCAGAGCCCAGACCAGCCTGAACTTGAATAAAAAAATTTACACCTAGACGGTGTGCATTAGTCTCCCTCTAAAAGTGTATATCTTCAGATGATTTGAGATCCTCTTCAGGAAAAGGCAATACAAAAATAATGAGATTTTAGTCTCATAGATGGGAAGAATAACCTATCTGAGACTTTATGAACTGAACTGTTTAATGTAAAACTTCCCACAGTAATTAGGGTCATGTTTTTATTTAGCATGACAGCCTAAAGTCTTTACAGAAATGCAGTTCAACAACTGAAAATCTTAAAGATACTCCAGAATGAACACTTATTTCAGAACAGTAAAATTGAGTGTCTTGTACTAGTTTTTGCCTATATGCAAGGAGAAAAGCTTGTTTCTATTATTGATAACAGAGAAAAATGAAAATGATTCTTGGGTAAGAGCAAGTATTGACTGTTATTTGCTGGCAGAAGTTTAAACTTACCTCTTTTTCTTGCTCAATAGCACCTGTAGAACAATTTACAAAATGCGGTGCACTATCATAGAATCACATAATCATAGAATCTTCAATGTTGTAAAAGACCCATAGGATCACTCAGTCCAAACATCCACCCATCACCAATAGTTCTCACTAAACCATGTCCCTCAACACAACATCCAAACCTTCCTTGAACACCTCCAGGGTTGGTGACTCCACCACCTCCCTGGGCACCTCGCCCATTCCAGCATCTGACCATTCTTACAGAGAAGTAGTATTTCCTAATGTCCAGTCCGAATCTCCCTTGGTGCAGCTTGAAGCCATTCCCTCTGGTCCTTTCAATAGTTACATGAGAGAAGAGGCTGACCCCCAGCTCACTACAACCTCCCTTCAGGTAGTTATAGAGAGCAATAAGGTCTCCCCTGAGCCTCCTCTTCTCCAGACTGAACAATCCCAGCTCCTTCAGTCTATGCTCCTCATAAGGCCTGTGCTCCAGAACCCTCACCAGCTTTGTTGCCCTTCTTTGAACTTGCTCCAGGGCCCCAATGTCTTTCTTGCAGTGAGGGGCCCAAAACTGGACACAGTACTCAAGGTGCGGCCTCACCAGTGCAGAGTACAGGAGGACAATTACTTCCCTGTTCCTGCTGGCAACAATTTCTGATGCCAGCCAGGATGCCATTGGCCTTCTTGGCCACCTTGGCGCAATGCTGGCTCATGTTCAGCCGAGCATCAATCAATACCCCCAGGTCCATTTTCTCTACACAGTCTTCCAGCCACTCTGCCCCAAGCCTGTAGCATTGCCTGGAGTTGTTGTGGCCAAAGTGCAGGACCCAGTATTTGGTCTTGTTGAACCTCATCTCACTGGCTTCAGCCCAGCTATCCAGTCTGGCCAGATCCCTTTGTAGGGCCTCGCTCACCCCAGACAGATCAACACTTCTAGCCAACTTGGTGTCATCTGCAAACTTACTGAGGGTGCACTCAATGCCCTCATCCAGGTCATCAATGAAGGCATTGAACAGGACAGGTGCCAGCACCGACCCCTGGGGAGCACCACTCGTGATTGGTCACCAGCTGGATTTAACTCCACTCACCACCACTTTCTGGGCCCAGCCCTCCAGCCAATTCCTTATCCAGCCAAGAGTGTACCTGTCCAAGCCACAGGCTGCCAGCTTCTGCAGGAGAGTACTGTGGGAGACAGTGCAAAAGGCTTTGCTGAAGTCTAGGTACATGCTGCATGATCTCCCTCAAGACAATTTCCATAACCTTCCCTGGTACCGAGGTCAAGCTAAAAGGCCTGTAGTTCCCCAGATCCTCCTTACAACCCTTCTTGTAGATGGGAGTCACGTTGGCAAGCTTCCAGTCTTCTGGGACCTCACCAGTCAAGAAGGAGAGCTGATAGATCTCCGCCAGTTCCCTCAGCACTTTCAGGTGAACCTCATCTGGCCCCAAACGAAATAGATAGTCATCCCTGACTCTTGACTCTTTTGCTCTCAGTTCATCTTAATTGAAGGTAGTCCTGCTTTCATTTATTAAGGAACTAGTAATATCTGACTATGTACTGTATGAGTTTCAAGAGGGCCAAGTGCCGAGTCCTGCACTTTGGCCACAGCAACCCCAGGCAATGCTACAGGCTTGGGGCAGAGTGGCTGGAAGACTGTGACAGGAAATAGACCTGGGGGTATTGATTGATGCTCGGCTGAACATGAGCCAGCATTGCACCCAGGTGGCCAAGGCCAGTGGCATCCTGGCTTGTATCAGGAATGGTGTGGTGAGCAGGACTACGGAAATAATCCTCCTGTACTTGGCACTGGTGAGGTCCAGCCTTGAGTACTGTGTTCAGTTTTGGGCCTGGTGCCGTACAGAACCAGGGGATCTGTACGGCACTTCTGTACAGAAAGGACATTGAGGTGCTGGAGCAGGTCCAAAGAAGCGCAACAAGGCTTGTGAAGGGTTTGGAGAATATGCCCTACAAGGAGAGACTGAAGGAAGTGGGACAGTTTAGTCAGGGGAGAGGAGGCTGAGGAGAGATGCTATTGCTCTCGTCAAATAGTTGCAAGGTGCTTACAGCAAGAGTGGGGTTGGTCTCTTCTCACTGGTGACAGGTGACAGGATGAGGGTAAATGGCCTGAAGTTGCACCAGGGGAGGTTTAGGTTAGATATTAGGACAAACTTCTTTATGGAAAGGGTTGTTAAGCACTAGAATAGGCAGTGTGGGAACTAGAACCTACTTAACTTTCGTAAGTTATCAACACCATTCTCCCCACAGGCCTGGAACAAATCTATATTCCAATAGGGTGTGTACATATCTTTGTGATCTCTGGGTCTACATATTTTGCAGTTTGCTTTTTTTTTAATTGTATCTTGAGAATTTCAGCTAAAAAGACAAGTGCACACACACACAAAAACATAGCAAAACCAAAAAAACCCACCAAACTGTAGTATTTCCAAACGGCTTCTGCATTCTGCATCTTTTGCATCCTAGTTATGGTATATCAGGTCTATGAACTTTGCTTTCTTGATCAAAAATCAAGAATAGATAATTCCCTTTTCAGCCATCATTCCTCTTTTTCTAACTATTTCAACTGACAGCAAGGATTGTTTAAGATCTCATAGACAATACTGAAAGATTAAAACATATTTTCTTTACAAAAATCACAAACTTATGACCTATATGAGCTTTAATGGGAACGGTTTCAACTGAAAAAATTTAAATTTAGCATAAAATCTTAGTACACTTGAAGCAGGTAAGATTTTTTAAATGAGCAATTCAAGTGGCAACAAGATGTCATGCTCATTCTCATTTCATCGTTGAATCTGCCTAAGGTCAATACCTTCCAAATATAGTCATGATTTGTATTACATCTCTGCTTAGCACTGTTGTGCTAGCAGTTGTGTGATGAGATCTTTTGCCTAAATAACTTAAGACAGTGGGTAGTGGATGGTAGAGGATGAATACGTTGCGCTGGTGCTAGTGTCAGGGAATAAAAGAGTAAAAATCCAGATGTTAAGTAATTGAGATCATATTAAATAAAAAAAAAGAGTTTTCACTGCTAAGGATGTCTGACAGCATTTAAAATTCATTGTGCAGTACAACAAATTATGCTTTATAAGCTTATATTCTCACCAGCTTTATTGCATTCCAATGTTGTCTCTTCCTTTCATTCTATTTCTCCAGCTATTTCTCTGAAAAAGATATTCTGTCAATTTTTATCTCTTAGCCATTTTACATTATTGACCTCCATTTCCAGGGGTGTTTTTGCAAATTAACTAGTACCCTTAATATTTGAGAATTAAGGAAAGTGAGTATACCTTATTGCTTTTTTAAATGGGTGTACATCTTGCTAGGAAATAATTTTGATGGGGATAGTACATTTTCACTAGATGGCATTTCTCAGCTTTTTACTGAAAAGACCATCTAATCATCTTGCAAACAAAAATTTGCCAGGTATTTTGTATTCCAGTGTTGCCTGGAATCTTGTGGAACCTGTAAAATTTACTTAAATTTGTTCACGTCTTTCTATGCAGAAGCTGTATTTTCAATAGCAACTTGGTTGTAACTACTCCTCAGAGAAACTAATAACCAGTGTGTGCTGTATGCCTAGGATTTTGAAGAGTTTGGCTCACATTTTTGCTAGCATGTAAAACATCACTTTCTATGAACAGGCTAACTAAATCAATAACCCTTCTATAGAAGGAAGGCTTTATTCTTTGGGTTCTGAAATTAGAGATTCTGAAGGTGTAGCTGCCAGGGCAAATTGTGGCTTCAGAGTTCATCGTGAGGAGACAAGTCAAGTAAGATAATTAGTACATCATACTTAGTTGTTCCAAGCACAGATGTAGAGGAAGACTCTGAATAAGACAGGGAGATGAAAGGGATGGTCTTCTACCTGAAAGCTACAATTTCATTCTTCATTAGCATAAGTGCCTCATGACTCTCAGAACTGAATGTGTGCTGTCCAGAATAAAAAATGTGTGTGGGGGTGTCCTCCTCCTCTTTGTAAGCAGAGATGCTGTAGAGATGTTGTTCTCTCAGTGGAAACAACTCATGTTTTTTTTTTTCCTACTATCTAAGAAGTTCTCATAATAAGTTCACAAATTCAGTTTTTGAGGCATTGCACTGAACTGTGACCACTGAATTAGAAAATTAAGTTTAGGTAGGATTAAAAGCTTTTGTGGCATTCACCCAATTTTCAAAGTTATGCACATGTGAATACTCATATAGATATATGAGTGTAGAAAACCTTTTGATAGATTCACTAAATTCAAACTGCCTCATTTTATGCAAGCACACAAACACTGAATAAACTCAGTGTTGAATCCTTACTGGAGAGTTTATGTAGCAACTTAATGACAAAGCCAATAGCAGTCAATGTACATCCCCAGTCAAAAGGTTCCTTAAAAGCAGCAATACTGTACATTGGAAGGATGAATTATGGTCCTTTTCCTCTGGCCTCTACCAAATACAGGATGACAGGGCAATGTACTGCCTCAAGTAGAAAGCATCAATACAGTCACTTATCTTTAGTAGCAGAGAAGAAAATATCAAGGCAAACTTTCTTCAAGAATTTCAGAAGAGTATATGTCCAGACCACCCTTGCTATACATGTCAAAGTAGCAAATCTCTGAGTTCCCAGAAAGATTAAAAGAAAATCAAGCATCAGATTTTGTTTGGGATCTTGGTTCCTTTTACTGGATTACTTTAAAGGACTTAGATCTTTATATGTATAATTTCTTTGTTTAGTCACTACAAGGTCAAATGTCTGGATTCTTGAAGATTTGGCATACATCATACAAGCAGGTATGTAAACTAGATATTGCATTTTCAACATCAGTTGCATTTTCTGGTCCAAATACCAGCTTCCATTTTGTTTTCCTGTGGTTTATTCGTTTCAGGATAATGCACAGTGTGTGACAGATCAAATGGCCATAGGAGAACATCAAAGAGAGTGCTCTGGTAGGTAAGACCAGAAGGGGTCACAACAACAATTCAGCCTAATCTTTCATAACTACTTTCAGACAGTTATTCCTACCTCTACACAGTAACTGCAGCAACCTTTGAAAGAATTGTTGCCCAGTTTTAAAGGCTGCATGCCTAAGAATCACTCTACCCTCTGGGAGATGTCCCTGATGACTGTTTTACCTCACTAATGACATGAAATTTTAATAATTTTACAACTTTTTTTTGTATTAGATTAAGTCCATCCAATAATTTAATGAAAAGATACAATGAAAAAAATATATACTTGTTCTCCAAAACTAATACTAAAATATTATTTTACTAAAATATTATTTTTGTACACTCATATAGTTATGAGAAATTTAGGTGTTAGGAAAAAATAAGAACTGTAGCAGATTTGAAAGCTGTGTGTATTCTAATATGAATTTAACAGTGTCAAATGAGTCAGATTTTGCTGTCAACAACAAAGAGTGTATCATCACATAATTTAATAGAGTAAGAGCATATTTACTGGTTATATTTAATGGGCAAGCACAGTTGAAAAAATAAACACAGATAGCAGATAAGCAAACAGTGAAGAGAGTGTAGCCATTCAGGAGCTTAATGGTTTCTGCATTCCTCAGAACAAAACACATTGGAGCCATGAGATGTGACTGAAAAGAAAAGCTTTGAATATAATACATACACATTTGAAGACAAGAAGCATAGCAATGTTGTCTGCGTCAATGACAGAGATGTTCTTCGTATTGACAAATAAAATGCAATTGAATGAGAATATCTGGATTAGTTCCTTGGGCTAAATTGATATTAAACCATACACACAGGCAGTGATAATACATTCAGTGTGTATTAAAAAGCCCTCTTAAATAGAGAGTGACTATGAGGTGGTAAGGTAAGAAGTGAAAGACGAGTGTAAAAATTAACAGATGGCAAATGAGAATAAGCACATGGCTAGTGGACAGACATATGACTGCTTACTGATTCTGGGAATTGACTGGATACTGTAATAAAAGTGTCTGTCTTGAATGGCCTTATTTTAGTACAGTGAGAGATACACCTGTTTAGCATTTCAGAAAAATTCTCACAAGCTATAATTTCTACAAATACATATATGTGTGTGTGTGTGTGTATTTTCTATCCAATATGCATTATGAACGCAGTTGCCAACTTCTGTTAGTAAGTACGAGTAGTTAGAGCAGATTTTCTAGAAAATGACAAAACTCCACAAATTCTCACATGCACTGATTTCAGGTGTAATTCCGTGTTTTGCAAGAGACAAGTAAAAACAGGTTTGGCCCTCAAAATATCTTCCATTGTTGTGGCAAGAGGGCACAAAAAATAAAAAATTGACTTATTAATACGAAGACAAAAAAGGTCAGTGGGGAACATTATTGCTGATTTAGAAGTCTAGAAAAGGGAACTGTTTGTCTTCCGAAGTATTTATGTACATGGGAGAGTTTACAGAAATAAATCCTGCCTCAAATTGCATTCAACAGCTTAAAAAGTCAAGAATAAAAAATTAAATTTTTTAGAATATTCTTTAGAATATTGTGCATTACCATTTAAAAGTTCACAAACATAGCCAAGGTTAAAAACATACAAACAATATACCAAGAAAAAAAAATAGAATTAAACAACTATTTGCAAACCATGCACAGCAAGAGCAAAACAAAGGTCCATTATTCAGAGTTTATTTCCTTGGATCCTTTAGCATATATTAGCGTTCCACCAAAATTAAAGGATCAGTTGAGCAATCTGCGTTCTTTTCCAAGATTGAAGCTGGTGGATAGGAACATTTGCTTTGAAAGTGTCTCATGCTTCCAAGAAGAATTATACCTGGGAATAAGCATGATTCTGCTGGCAAAATTTAATCTTGGACTGTATGAGAGAGGTGTTGCAGGAAAAGTTTGACTGAAATTCCACTAAAAGTCATTGTTTTTATGAAATATTAACTGAGTTCAGTAACACAGAGGATTTATTTTTTTTTTTTTCAAAGATTGTCTTTTTTTTTTTTCCCCTTTTCCTTTGACACAGTGTTCAAGCTCACATGTAATGCTTTCAGGCATACCATCCTAAAGGTTTAGTTCCATCACTGTTATCTCAAAGCTCTGCAATTTTCTGACTTTAAATATCTGTTAATCAAGACGGCTGTCAAACTAACAGGAAGTCAATAAGCCTAAAGTCTCAAGCTACAGAGCTCATCATTAAGTTTTTAGTGCTTATTTACAAATAATAGCTGAAGATCTTATATATAGTTCTTTCCCTCACCTAAAATAAAGTGAAGTATATACAAACCATCAAGGTTGATGTTATCCTCGTGAATTTTTGTGATGCAAAATATTTGCAGACTAGAATAAGTCCAAATATATTTCACCACTAGCTTTATAAACTAATATTCTATATGCTATGCGCACTTTTGAGGCTGCTTTTCTTTCTTCATATCAGAAAATTTTTGAGATTTTCCTGTGCTTCAGAAACCCATAATCAATTTATGTAGTATATTAAAGAGATAATGATTGCTTCAGCTTCTCCTAATAAGCTGACTGAATATTTCAATTAGGTGCATTTTACTTAACAGCTTTATTTGAGAACTGAACAATCAGATTTGAATTTCAGAAATAATAGTAATAATAAACAAAGCAGTTATTGCAGTCTCTTTTTCAAGTGGCTTCCGGCTCTGAGATAAAAGAATGAGTTGACATGGTCTATACTAATACATATTTTATGTAAGTATGCTCCTATATATTCTTGGCTTTCAAAACAATGTATTTACACCCATGTCATAATTTGGAGTTTAAAGAGAAATATAATTCTTAAGGAGAGCAAAGAATTCTAAATGCCTTACATTTCATTTCTTAAAGTTCTGATTCTTTCACATCTACTCAGTAACCAGTGATGTAATTCAGCAAAAAGAACAGAACCAGCCATTCTCAATAAGCACATCAATGTATTTCACCAGCTAATGTTACATGATTTTAATTCCATATGTGTTACAAGGAAATATTTGATCATTCATGAGTTCCCTCTATATCTACGTGAAAGAGTAAAAATTCACTCCTGTGGAGTTTTCTGTGCTTTCTGTTCTCTCTTATGATTCTCTTCTACATAGGATGATTTACAGAGGAAAAGAAACTGACCACAGACCATTGGTTGAATGTCAAGTTGTTACTTGTTATGTTATATTTATATTTACCACCACACTTTCAAATAAAAGCCAAGCACAGTTTGAACAAATGTGGAAGGATTGATGGGATCTATGAAGGCAGTAGGAAATAATTCATGTTAATTTTATTCCTTTCCATCTCCCCAGTCTCCATTTTCACCTGTACAATCCTGAGAAAAAGAGATTTGGGGTTGGAAAATATGCTGTTTTACAAATCACACACGGCAATGACTGGGGTGCAAATAACTATCCCGGGTCAAACCATACAGTTTCAGCAGCCTGATCAGATATTAATGGTTATTGTCAAATTTTCCAAGCAGTAAAGTCTATTCTATTTTACAAGAAGGTTGAACTAAAGGCTGACATAAGTAGTACTGCTGCACTTTGAGGTTTTATAGACCCTGCATTGTCTCTGTTCCACTTATCACAGCACTGTAACAAAATAAATCCTGTCTCCAAGTGGAGGAACATCTAAAACCATAGAAACACTCTCAGTGAACAAGGGATATGTTCCTACTACTTTTACTCAATTACGAAGGGTTTTACTCCTTTAATAGGAATCATTTTGCTAAGCTCCAACTTGTAGGAGTAAATGAAGCAGCATCTGGATTGTTATAAACTATTTGTTACCTCTGAAACTACATTTACATTTTCCAGGATATGATTAAAAACAAAGCATTCTGGCAGAGACATTTGAAGTTTAAATACTTGTTATTCCTGTTTGGTATTTGTGGGGATTACTTGGGTGTATAACCTTTAAAAGTGGAAAAAAGCCAACATTTTCAAGTTGTTTGGATCGTAAATATTTAGAGATTACAAGCTCGTGTAACAGAAAAAGAACTTTGTTCCGTTTACATAATCAGTCACTAAACATGCTATAAAGAAATCTCTTCAAGTTAATATTGTGCAGGCTTAAAAATAACTGCAGTGTTACACACACTGTGTTGGTTTTTATAACAAATGCTAAATACCTTCAGGCACTGCACTGCATAGGAATGTCCAAGTAGCAGCACCTCCACAAGGAAAACCCAGAGGACAAATAAATGGCTTTAAAAGTTGTTACTATTCCTTCTCTGTTCCTTTTATTCCTGAGTATATGAACAGCAGTAGGAATTAGCTGACATCGGAGTCCCCAAAATATCTCAATGGTGTGCCACTTATTGGGCCACTTCTCAGATTCCTGCTGTCTGAGAATGCAAGAATACAAATCACATAGGCAGTGAAACACACAAACTAGGCACCAGGCTTCTGTAAGGGAAAAAGTTAATCACAATATACCTTAGAATATTTTCCACTGGAAGCTAAGTAAAGAAAGTCTGGAAAGGATTTAGATTTAGAGAGCATACGTTGTCTTTAATGGATTAAGATTAACAATTTCAATAAAAGTGTGGCTTACGTGGTAAAGCATCATGCTCCAAGAAAGAGCTTTATATGTTCAATCTAGCAGATGTTCTCATCTGTCTTATTAGGACAAATTAAAACCTGCTGGATCTAAGTATTAAACAAGTTAAAAGTCCGATAGCATTGCAGAAAAGAACTGTTCATTTGTTGTTTAAATATTTTTATTGCAAAAAGTTAAAGTTAACCATAGATTGAACCTGTATTCAATATTGCAAGCACAAATCCAGTAAATAGATCATTATAAACCTAAAGGCACTTCTCTGTTTCCAAATTTATGCATTAATTCAGTCAAGCTGACCAGAACAAACGGTGGATGTATTTTGCTCTTTGTGCTCTGTTCAACTCAATGCCATGTGGTCAGGGAATACCTATTACAAACATTTTGATTTAGACTTGCAAGGCTCCATGATATGATCCTTCTATTTGTGTTCCAGCTGTTTCATTTATTTAAATTTTTAAATCAACCTTGAAAACAGTCATTTTTCAACTCTCCTGTTTCAAGTACTGTTTTTTTTTGGCAATGCATCTGGTCACAGAGGGTACCCCTGTTTAGCACTCACTGATGGCAGAAATATATGGCTTGGTTGCTTGCTTATTACTGTGGACAGTCTAGCACCTCACACCGGCTTCACATAGATATTAAAGAGGATGCAACAGGGAATTAATTGCACGGATATATAATTTGGAAAAAAAGCAATCTTTTCTACATGATCATCTTCTTTCCCCTTTTTAACCCACATTTTTTTTTTCCTTCATTTTTTAGTTAAAATTTCCCTTTGCTTGCCTGCTTTTCTTTTTTGCTTTACTGGTGATATATTGTATTTTCAGGAAGGCCAATCATCTTGAAGAGAAAATAGAATAAAATTAAACTGCACAAAAGAGCCATGGAGCAAGACCAAGGTGGACTACACTTTTACTTATTTATTTATTTTCTTCCAAATGAAGTCTATCTTAATTGATGCTGAGCTTTTATTTTTGGAAAGTGCTGAGCTTTCTTTTCTTCTTTGCAAATTGGACTGTTCTATTTAAAATAGCGCATATTCATACTAAGGAAAGGGTATTACATTAGAATCTTCCCTGAAAAATTAAAAGGAACTGTTCCTTACACACACGCAGAAATTTGAGCAACTCTTAAAAGAAATTTCTCTCTGTTAGATCTTCACCTGTACATGGAAATCGCAGTAGGTTAAGCAAAGGTGAAAATGTTTGGAGAAAATAAAGGATTGTACAATCATGCTGTTAACCTCCGCCTCCGGAGCATCATGGCACAGCTGAGATGGTGCAAAGTTATGGGCACCCAATAAAAAGCAAGATCACTGCAGTGCAAGCTGCTGAACAAAGAGTGTGAGTATGCATGTGTGCATCTGACTGCATGTGCATGAGTACGTAGTCTCACTGTTGTACTGGCTCAGAGCACAAAGGGCTGATCCCTCAGCACAGCATGCATAGCATCAATTAGTTTTATGATATGTAGGGAAAGATCACTTCATCATTTACAGACTTGAAAGACCGTCTTTTTCATTTTCATCAAGGGAATTTTACCCAAGATGGAGGGATGCTGTAACTTTAGACATATTATCACATACTATATCACATTATCAATTAGACTTTTCATATAGACTGTTAATGTTTCACAATATTAACATGAATTGTAATTAACGTGCTAGGTTCTGTCAGTTAGATACACATTGTGAGTATGAATGTCATTTGCCCCAGGAGTTAGTTATGAATTGGAGTCAAACTGCAGAACAGTAAATTTACAGCACACAGTAGGATTGTAACGTCTGGAACTCTCCATCAAGAGAAGAATCACTGAAATTATTTAACTTAAGGAAACTGGGCATGCAACATGATCCTGGGGAGCTATGCAATTAATGTTCTGTCTGCCACATTAAAGATTTACCACTGAGATGGTTCATTTGCATACAACATACCACCAGTGCCAGGAAAAGCTTCACTCACTTTTACCACCCAGTAAGGCACCAGACAGCAATAGCGAGATGCTGTTTTGATTCAGTTACTGCTCAGCTGTATATCAAACATGTTATAGAAACAGGCCTTGACTTCAACATGTTTGGTTTGGATCAGTGAATTGAGCACTTGCTGAGCTCTGGAATACAAATGATCAACCTATCTGTCTGAGAAGTTCCCCTGTTGGTGCCATCCTCTCGCTGCCTATTGCTAATGCAGTAATATGTATGCAGCGCACAGCATCCTGTGTGACTGCCACTTGACAAAATGTGCCAGCTCATCATTGTCTCCAGACGAGACAGATTTATTATAATTCAATATGTTCCTCGTGAGCACTTTTTTCTGTCTTATGTTACAGTCTGTATAGCATTCAGAATAATAACTACATGCTCTTATGACACTGCAGCACTGAATTCTTGCAGCTGAAAAAATCATTTCCTTGGCTCTGACAGAAATTCACCCACAGCAATACCTTCTTTTTGAAATGTAACAAGGGATTTCCCTGTCCCATCCCAAAATAAGCAGTATGTGAGGTAAGACTAAGTGGAGTGACTTTTATAATAAAATTTGTTCCATATTCAAAAACCAAAATGACATCAACTTGATTATGTTGTGATGAAGAAAGCACTGCAGATAAAAACCCATTGCAAAAATTGATGAAATTCTGAGATTCTAAATGCACCTCTTCCCACTCTCAAAGTCAAATAAGGTATAGCAAGAATCAGTGAGATCTGGGCAGGACCAACACCTATTCTCACTGAGTTAAAGCAACACTATATATTGGGACTGTCACCTGGTAATGGAAACAGAAATGTTTACAAGTGATCCATTCACACTACTCAAAAATACACGTTTTACATTTTCTAAGAAAAAGTTCTTTTACAGTGAATCAGTTATTTTGTTGACTTCAGCTGCCAGGACGACCTTTACAAAGTGGTAAAGACAATAGCATTGAATACACAATTCGCCAAACATGAATATTGGCACATTTTGGATCATGAATATTTACCACAAAGACTGCTGCTGGCAGCATCTCAGCAGTCCTAATCTGCAGCCTGGCAGCTATCCAGGTTTCCCACTTTCCCAGACACAAGGAAATTCCTGCCCTCTTGGACAAGAGGCCGAAAAAGGTCCTGGTGGCCCAATTTGATTTGTACTCTATCTGTAATAATAATAATAATAGTAATAATAATAATAATTCTCTAATGAGAAGTAATAATGAAACTAGATTTCCAGCAGGCACCACACCCAGGATCACCCTGCAAAGTGTGCAAGTACTGTAGCAAACATTACAATATGAGGCAAAAAGGGACTTTGCATTCTCTGCAAACGTAAACCATACTTTGAATGGACCATACAGCATTTTTGGAGGGAATGATCAAATATATTCTCTGTATGCCAGATCTATACATTTACTATATACACACCTGCCTGAAGGACACGCTTGGTTGTTGTGCTGATACTTGATTTTAGTTTCCTGTGTCCACCACACGCAACATTCAGTTTCTTACTAACCATGGTTCTTAGTCTGGAACTGATGAGACTCCTACTCCAATGGACATTAAGGCAAATAAAACCCGTGATTAGTTAATTAGATAATTAATAGCCCTTATATGCAAAGCCCTTGACCTCTTCTAATTTTTATTTATATAGTTTTTAATTTTTAGGAGTTTGGGTTCTTCTTTTTGTTTATGGTGAGATTTTTGGCTAGTTAGCTTTTGTTTTACTCTGCTGCCTTACCTTTCTTTCCCTACACCCTTCTCACTATTTTAACCTTTCTTCATTTGCTATGTTTCTTCTGTTCTTTTTGCATTCTTCTCTGGTGTCCAAACCTTGATATATCACTTGAAGCTACACTTGTTTAGTGGGAAAATTACCTGCTGGTAATTTTTTATTGATTTATTCCAGCAAGGTATTTGACTTTTTGAGAGAACACTGCATTAATTTGAAGCTGTGAGCTCAAGCCTAAAGATAATTTAGCACAGCTAATTAACCAGTTATTCTCTATTTTGTTAGATTTTACCAAAAAAAGAATAATTCCACATTGTTCTTTGTTGTAATCCCACTTATTACAAACCCTTCCTCAGGTTTATCAAGAACTTTTTGAAATCTAAACTTGTATCTGTCTACTCTCAGATTATTGTAACAATATTTAACTTCATATTAAAATTTAAAGTATAATTGCTTTTACATCATTCATAGTACCATCATGATTAAGTAAAATACTGACTAGCAATAAATACATCCAAGCCCTCACAATCTTCCTTCTCATTTTTTGGCAAAAATTAATGATGCTGCACCTGTTTTTCAAACACCTGTTTATCAACTCTGCACTAATTTCACCCAATCATGTCTTCTTCATTTGTATATTTCAGATCACATTTGCATTCTTACTAAGGCCAAAATAAATTTCATCCCTTATTTTCTTCTACTCACCATACTGATTAATCAGTTGGGAAGGAAATGAGTGTGTTTAACTGACTAGTTTTAACTATTTATCACCAAATTATTTTTTCTTAGATGCTCACAGACAGATCATATCATTTTATTGTTGTTTTTCTGGTCAGTGATAAATTACTGTCTTATAAGTTAAACTGTTGTCCTCTGCTAACCTAAACATTGAAAAAGGTGTCCTCTAATGCAGACAATACACCATCTATTTCCTCTGATACCTTAAGGTGAATACCAATAGTTTAGATAAAATTATATGGTTAATTCATATTCATACAGATATAATTCAGATTTACAAATTATTTAATTTGGAGATCTGTATTTTATCTCTATTACTTTCTTACTTAAATTATTTTATACTGGTAGTCAAAATTGATACTTCCAAAAGTTTGAAGCACTGAATATTTTACTTTTTCCTGTCATTCGTTATCTGTTTTTCTTACCTGTTTAAGAGTTATTATATTAACTACTGAATTCCTTCTGCAATAACCTGATAAATAGCATCAAAGGCTGAGTTAACATTTAAAAATATCACTAGAAATGTGCTTCATTGGTCCAGAATACTAGGAAAATTATTTCAACATTCTGATGCTCCACGACGTAGTGTTTTCAAAAGCAAACATGTATTCTTAAAAAATTATGTTTTAAAACATGGTTCAAAAGTGAAATTTCATTAAAAGATAAAAAGAAATACATCCCACATAACAGAGTGTCACGTGGTGGCTAAAGTACCACTACATTGCTTTTAAATCATTAGTCTTTACTACATGCAATCATGTAGGCCAGCTGCTTCTTGTTCTTCAGCAGCATTACATCCACCCAGGAAGTGGTAAGTCCCAGTCCATAGCAAGATCTGATTTATACCACCAATGACCTTGCAATAAGTCATGCTTCCACCACTCCCCAATTCCTCATAAATCTGTTTCTAGTTCTGTTCCCACCAGCTGTACTTCTCCTTGCCTGCCCTGTAAGCCTTTTTTGCCTTGCTGCCACCTGCCCCACCCAGTCCTGGATTTTGCATTTGTTTTCTGGTGTTTCTCCTGCTTGGCCACATGGTCTCCATGCCTATTATTCTGACTTTCCCAGCTACTGCAGCTAAGCACAGGGGTTTTGCTAACTCATTTTGCTACTGCATTTCATAGCAAGATTTCATGCAAAACTAAGGACTGGCAAAATCCTCAAGCACACAGGAGACCCCTGAACACCTTCGTTTATCTCTTACTTTATTCAAGAATCTTAAGCAGAGCCTCTTCCTTTTTCTTTTACGTGCTCCACACTTCTCGGTGCTTTATGGTGAGATGGTGGCTCTCACATGGTAGTATTTTATTTGCTTCCCTGCTGCCCTTTTTTTAGCTACCTTCTCTAGCGTTCCTCAGATTAGGAGAGGGTTGTGTCATCCTTGCTGTCACTTTAGGCCTCAGCCATTGGATTTATGATTTCTCTATTTAACTGCATTTCCTAATTCCTCTTGCAGAACATCAGGATACTTTACCTCATCATTTCCATAAATGTCTCTATTTAGGAACTTTATTTACTTGTTCGAGATCAATGGCGGTTTTGGCACGTGGTGGGGTTTTTTGGTTTTGTTTTTCTGTTTGTTTGTTTTTGAAATTTAGGGTAATTCTTTTTCTCTAACTTTTCTTTCATTATTGAAACAAACCCTTACTAGAGGGTCATTTTCCCTAAAACTGCATTTCACTTTCAATTTCTTAGATAAGAATTTCAGTCCAAAAATTGCTTCCCATGGCTTCTGCTGCTTGTGAAAATGAGATGTTACTCTCAGCACACTGACCTAAGTACCTGTAGGACAGTTAGTGTATCTCCCTTTTTTAAATTTTTTCATTGTAATTAACTATTCCATTTATCAACAAATAGATCCTTTGTACAATTAACAATTACATTCAAAACCCATCTATTTCTTTTCTTTTGATGTAGTATTTTCCCAAAGCTGTGAGAATTATCTTTAGTCCTTGTATTTTTCAGGGAGAATTTTAATACGTTTTTATCTTTCCGCTAACAAGCTTCAAAATATACATGCAGATTCTTTGTATACAAAGTATATATGTAGGTTCTCTCTTTTTACATTCACCTTAATCACCCTAAATATATCAAGGCCTTCCATACCAGGTTTGAGAGCTACAACTGACCTCATCACATCCCTCAAAGTGTTTCCTTTACTCTTGAAAATAATAAAAATAATAAAAAATCATTGGATGTAGAAATTCATCCTACTTGTTTTGATATTGCTTGAAATTCAGGAGACTGAAAATATGAATGTAAAATTGTTTTTAAGGAGCAAAAATGGCATTTTCTGTGTGGGGAAGAAATTGTCACTTTGGTTTTGCTATTTGCATGTTAGACCACTTCAAGTCTGGAAGTGCAGAACAGTGATGGATGACAGAAATATCAATTAACAAAATAAATGTTTATCATTTTTTCTTTCTCTCCAGAGAGAGATTGCTCCGACTTTACATAACGAAGGGAAAAAAAGTGAAATGTCAAACCTGACACTTCTATAAATTCTGAAGATCTTTTCTTCCTTTTAGCAATTCTGGCTTCCTTCCTAATACTGTACCTGATATGATAATCATGTAAATTGATGCATAATGAAAGCAGGAATTGTAATGGCCTCACATAGTTTGTACTTATTATTTTTCTTTTGCCCTAAGCCACCTACAACACTGCAGAACAGGTAAGATTTGAAATGTTTACATCCCTCAGTACACTTTGTAAAAATTAAGGACAAAATATTTTTGGCAGATAAGTCACAGGAGAATAAATAACCTTGAATGCACAGTGGGTTAATAATGACTCATTTAATATGTTTTTTCTCTTGAGAAGAATTCTGCAGAAAAATAAGTGAATCTCTGCAGAAAATCTCTGAGGTAAGATATGACTGTATTACATAACACAAGCACAGCAAGGTTAGGGAACACGCTAGATAAACATAAAGCTAGATAGGTAGGTAAAAATTAGAACTTAAGAAGCTCCACTATCAGTTCCTGCTTCAGCCTCTGGTGCATGTCATATTTACTACTTTATTATAATTATAATTTTTTTGTGCTAATATATTGCTCCTTTAGAACTTGTATCTGACATTTGTCTTTGTGCTTAAACAAGAAAGAATTTAAGAGGCTCTTCCAGGCACACTTGCACTCAGCAATGCCAGCAACCACTCCAAGCCCAGTGGATGGTCCTTTAAAGGGATGGAAATGAGACGAGGCCAAAACATTTCTTACCACCTCAGTCCTTTCACTGCATGCAGACTGCTGAATGGTGTATGGAGTTCTCTGCTCTACTGGCAAGATGGGTGAAGTTGATCAGAGGAGGTTCCTACCTCAAATGTTTAGTAGGAGTAATATGCATGGCAGTAGAGATTGCCCTGGCAAATATCTGCACAAAGCATCATTTCACATTACTTCTTCATGTTCTGTATAAACATTCTGCTTTGAGGGGGCATTCATTGCTCTTCTTTGCTTTCAGTTATCAAAAAGGACTGCTGCTGGCAGCAAGGTCAGCACTTTACCTTGCCCTCTGGCAACTCTGGTGTGCTACTGCAGATCAATGGCTGGCCACTTTTTAATGGAAAATCTACACTTCCCTAACAAAGCATAGATAGGTTATTTTCCCACCCATCTGTCACAGCCCTCACCCTCCTCTTTCTATTTCAACTCAGTGAACAATTTTTTTCATTAGTGTCACAATATAATTTTTTTCTAAGTTTGTATTATTGAAGATGGAATGCTATTCCCTTGTTCACTCTTTACAATCTAGAGAGTAGATTTTATTTTTATAGGAAGAGACACAGGCACCCAACTCATAGATTAAATGAAAAAGCAGTTGGGATTTCCATCCCATAGGAAGTGCCAGTACTTCAAGAACATCTGTTAAATTCCAATTAGGAAAAAAAAAATCAAAATTTCAGTACATGATTGTCAAAACTTGTTTTTTACTTCAACAAGAACTTTCAGGGTGTTGTTATGAAAAGAAAACACACACACACAAAAAGCCTTTAGAGAAAAAGAAAAAAAAAAAAGAGTTCAGAGAAGACAGATTAAACATACAAAACATACAAAGAGCCAGCCACTGAAAAACAAGCCTCTGAGGGAAGACTTCAGGAGTTATCAGCTTATGAAAAGAAATAGTCGAAAGCAACTATAACTCTGCAAAAGTCTTTAACATCAAATAGAAAAAAAACAAACCCATGATAGAAGAAGGAACTGACTTGCTAACAAGGGTATAACAGGATTAAATAGAAGGAAGAAAGTCAAATCTGAATAAGTTCAGCCTTGAAATCGCACCTACACGGACACAGTATCAGCAAAGCAAGGAATGCGAATGTATCCGCAGGATTTGGAGTACTTGAGCAGAGACAGTAGTTTCAATGACAACAAAATAGATTTTAATCCAGTTTCTGATATAATATTCTGGACTAAGTACTCCACTCTCTGCTCCTTCTATCTATATCTGATTGTTATTTCTTATTCGTGCAACTCAAGAAAGGAGAAAGATTCACCCGCTAACTTAAAGCTGAGGTCTGTCTCTAGCCATCAGGCCACTGCAACAGGGAAAACTTCAGTCCTCTGTGAGGCAGATAACTCCCGATGAGTCCAGAATAACTGCTGGGACAGCCCAACCATCTCCAAAAGTCTTTATGATTTGTAATATTAACAGAGACTAGAAGTTCACCAAATTTTGGATGAACAAAAAACGAATGGGAGGGAGGGAGGGAGGGAGGGAGAGGAGGGAGGGAGGGAGGGAGGGAGGGAGGAAGGGAGGGAGGGAGGAAGGAAGGAAGGAAGGAAGGGAGGAAGGGAGGAAGGGAGGAAGGGAGGAAGGGAGGAAGGGAGGAAGGGAGGAAGGGAGGAAGGGAGGAAGGGAGGAAGGGAGGAAGGGAGGAAGGGAGGAAGGGAGGAAGGAAGGAAGGAAGGAAGGAAGGAAGGAAGGAAGGAAGGAAGGAAGGAAGGAAGGAAGGAAGGAAGGAAGGAAGGAAGGAAGGAAGGAAGGAAGGAAGGAAGGAAGGAAGGAAGGAAGGAAACAGGGGAAATTGAATGCTTCTAACTAGTTGAGCTCAAACATCAGAACCCAGTCGCAAACTATGCACATTATGTATCATGATGAATTTATTTTGTTTCAAATATAAAGTGAGAGATGAATACTGAAAGTAATATGTATCATTAAGTTTTCAGAGAACAGTTTATCCCAATGTACTGCTGAAAATACTTTTTTACAAGGGCACTTTTTCATCCACTGTAGGAAAGCAAACTATTGCAGAATGAAACACAAAGTTGAAAAGCATTCACCAGTATGAAATACACATTTAATGAAAAGAAAAAATTAGATGATTGGAAGTTTGATAAGGTAACACAATTTTTTTTGTTGGAATTTGAATGATTTAACTGGGACAATTTGTTCCTATCTGCTTCAAGAATTTTCCAAAGGAATTAGGTTTTCATCTGAACTAGAAGATAGCTAGAAGATGATTAGTGCTGTCCTGAGCTCCAAGACAATTGCTAGCATGTTACTAACCCCTGTTCTTTCAAATTTTCCCATTTGGAACCAGTTCAAGTCGGGTACTGTAGTCTCATAATTAAACTTAAGAGGTAGTGGTGCTTCAGAAAATATTGCCTTTACTGTGACAGATGGCATACAATTTGATTTGAATTTTGTGGGTTTTTGCACATGTGTAGCACATTTTGATTTAAAACATATATGTATATATGGGTCGGAAGCAGAGAAAGGAAGGCTGCCTGTCTGCAAGCTAGAGAATATCTTGTTGGCAGGATGCTAAGCAGAGAGACTCACAGAACAAAGTAGGGGCAGCTATTAGAGTCAAAATAGACAGGGAAACTATCACATATGTTGATTTCAGAATTCTTTGGAGGACATCCCATATCCGATACATCTTGGAAGGGATGGTCATTTTCTCCAGCTTGCTGCATTTCAAAAGAAGGTTACAGAAGACTGGAGCTGAGTCCCTCTACTGCAGGGACAGGGCTATCCAAGTTCTTTATTTTCTGGATATTACATATATATATATGTAATATTGTCAACGGTTTACGGGCTGGTTCGGCCCGGTTCTGTGACTAGCAGGGCGGAGGGATCTGCAGATCCGCGCCTCCGGAAAAGGGAAACAGGGGACCCAAAATAATTGAAAACAGCGGCAACGATTTGAGGTGAAACAAATTTACTAAATATAGTATCAGCAAAATATAATGAGAGAGAGAGTGTGTGCGAAAGGTGGATAGGTCTCACCACAGCGCTGAGGTGAGAAGTGCAGTCCAGTTGAGCCAATGAAGAAAAGCAGACGGAGATGAGCAGACGGAGAAGCGCAGGCAAAGAAGAGAACATCAGGTGACCTTGCCGGGAGTTACATCTCCTTGCTGACCGCAAAGCCCCCTGGGGAATGTAGTTGTTCTTCTCCTCCAGACAGGCACCTGGAACTTGAGCATCCACAGTCAAACCCCCAGTGCATTATATGATGTTATGATGTGGAATACTGATAATCAAAAATCATAAAACTATGACAAATATATATAATAAATTAATATATATTATATATTATATATTGTATGTTATATAAATATAAATATTACATAATATATATATATACACATATATATGTATACATATATACATGTATATATATAATTTTCTTCCCTTCTCTTCTCTTCTCTTCTCTTCTCTTCTCTTCTCTTCTCTTCTCTTCTCTTCTCTTCTCTTCTCTTCTCTTCTCTTCTCTTCTCTTCTCTTCTCTTCTCTTCTCTTCTCTTCTCCAGAAAGGAAAAAGTTTCCTAGGAGATGGAAATTCCAGTTTCCACTCATTTTATTATAAACCCACGCAATTATGTAACAACAATTTTTTTCTGTGTGAGATATTTTTAAAATATACTATAGTTGTATGATAGGTTCCCAATTGTTAATCAAGATTAACAAAATTGACCCAAAATGACTTCATCTGACCCAAAGTGAGGTAAGTGCTACATATACCTTGAAGAAGCATCAGGCAAATCTGAAAGAAACACTTTTCATTATAATTAGTTAAAAGACACCATAAATACTGAAAACTTTATGGTAGGGTAATGCGTAGCCTACCTTTGGCAGATGGCCTGGGTAACAGCACTAGTTAAAATACAGAGTAGTGTTTTAAAAAGGTGAACATCTGAAATTGGAGAGTCTTTTTAGTGGAAACAAGTTGGACTGACACTGTCAAAAGTTGCCATCACCATCATAACCCATGCCTACACATAGCTGACTCTCCATCCAGTAACATTCATTAATAACTGTCTATTTCATCTGTAAATCAATAAACTGCTTTGATATAGATTTCGTACAATTGGGAAGTTTTACCCTGAAATGACAAAACTTATTAAAAATGAAGAAATATTTCCTATCTTCTTATATTCTCTAACTTCCCATAGTGTCTCTATTTTCTAGTATTCGCACATTTAGATCGTTTCCTTTAATTTTCATTCCTTAATTCACTGCCTGCTGTACTTACCTCTTCTTAAGGCCGGACTATAGAAATTCAGATGCCATACCTTGGTGCAAGGTTGTGTGCAATAACATCTTTGCCTTGGTAACAGAAATCAAGTGAAACAAATCACTTGGAAAAATGATTCTCAAAAGCAAGCATCAAGATGTTTCTTGTTAATCTGGCCCATGTTGGGGCTTAATACACCAACATATTAATTCCAGACTATTTTCCTGTCTGGAATGTTCTTCACTGTATCACTGCTATATTATTAGACAAAACTTGCTTCCCAGATTCATTCTAAACAGAAAAAGATTCTTTGGACTGAACAAAGCTGTACCAAAACTTGACATTATGCAACATAACACACTGAGCATTTCCTGAAGCATCAGTAAGCCATTTATTTTATTTTATTCATCTCCACAAGAATCTGCTGAGATATTACCTTAACTTTCAGTAAATTCATTTGCAGCAAAAATAAGTGAATAAACACTTTAGAGAAGAATTTAAGCTATCATGACATTTTGAGCACCAGACATCTGCTACTGAGACATTATCTTGTGAGTCAGGATGATCTGACCACTAAAGAAGAAGCAGGAAAGAACAAGGTCATGGGAGAGCATATGCCATTTTTTTCCTCTACATTTAAGCTTTATGGAATGCAAGGACCTAACTTCTCTTATTTCATTCAAATATCCTCAACAAATTCAACGCTTTTCTTCTGAACAAATTGTCACTTAGAAGCAGACTTCATTCTCTGATACTTTCCCACAGTAGAACAGGACCCACCAGTGAACAAGGCACTCTGCTTCTCATTCACTGTAGTTTATTACTCAGCAGGGCCTCTGCAGCGCATGCCGCTTCCCATCTGGCAATATTCCAAAAATTCAGGTCAGTCCATAGTCAATTCCAAAATTCCTGAACAACTGGAGTTTCCTATTCCAGCCTGCTAAGCGATCAGCCCAACCCACTTACTCCACATAACAATAGTTGCTTGATCTGTGGGGTGAACCCTCCCTCTCAACACCCAGCTCAGGCAGGGTGCCAAGAGGAGCTGTTCTTCAGAATCAGTCACCTCTGAAGAATATCCAACCACTTAATGTGCTGCCAATGTCTCTTTTTCTGTTGAAGTGTAGCGGTTCTTGGATCCTCTGTATCCTCGGCTCCAAAACCCTAAGGGTCAACCTCAAGTCTTCCCTGTGGCTCTCTGCCAGAGGCTACAAGTGAGACCATTCTCTCCCTCTGTAGTGTAGATGGTATTTTTTACATCTTAACCTGTCAGAACTGGCCCAAGGGCTGCTGTATGATTTCCTGTTTAATGTGTTCAAAAGCTTGCTGTTGCTCAGGGCCCTATGTAAAATCATTCCTCTTCCAGGTCAATTGATGGAAAAGGTTTAAAATCGGACTGTAATTCAGAATTTTTGCTAATTGGTAGAAGAATAGCAGGAATTTTGTTGATCACATTCATAGGGACCTGATGACATCCATCTTGCTGTTTTATTCCTAAAAACTGGATCTGCTGTGTAGACCACTTGACTTACTTTGTCTTCATGCAAAATTGGCTTTCCAGAGGATTTCTATTATTTTCTAAAATTACCTCTGCTATGTTGCCTCACATGATGATGTTGTCTACATGTTGCAAGTAATCAGGAGCTTTCAGTGTGTTCTGGATCAGCCCATGAAAAATGGTAGGGCCATGTTTCTGCCCCAGGGGCAGTCAATTTCACATTTACTGTGCACTCCTCCAAGTGAAAGCAAAGTGTGGCCTGAACTCTGCTGCCAAAGGGATTGAGAAAAAAAGCATCAGTAATATCAGCTGTGGGATACTACTCAGCTGCCTTTGACTCCAATTCTTATTGAATTTCTGTCTTGTCTGACTCAGCAACACTCTGCAGTGGCATGACTTCCTTGGACTTTTGCACTGGCCATATGGGACTGTTAAAGGGTAAGAGAGTCTTGCTGATTACTCTTTGGCTCTCCAGTTGACACATCAGCTTATAGATGGGAATCTGGGAGTCTCAATTGTTTCAATATTGTTGCTGATGCGCTGCTGTGGTAGCAATTGGTACCTGATGTTCTTCTATTCTTAGCAACCCCACAACTGAATAGCCCCTGAGAGACAAGGCAAGGTAAACAGCTGCTTAATGTCCTCCATCTTCAATGCAGCTATAGCAAAATCCTGCCAGTGCCCTTTTGGGTCTTTCAAATACCCCTCTTGAGGTAGTCTATACCAAGGATGCATGGAGCCTCCAAGCCAGTCGCAGTGGCATGCTTTTCTCACTCATTTTCTGTTTGGCTCACTTTGGCCTCCAACACAGTACTTTACATCCTTCTGTCACTTCAGAAATACAAATGGATTCTGCCCCTTTATAATTTGATGGCACTAGCGTACACTGTGCACAAGGGTCCACCAGAGCCTTACACTCCTGTGGTTCCAGTGTCCAGGCCATTGAATCCACACCACCCAATAAACTAGGTTATCCCCTCTCCTCCACCTGACTGGAGACAGGGCCCATCTAGTCCTAGTTATTGTACTCATCATACACTTGCCATGAATTCAAACTAAAGAAAACTTCTTTTCAACCTCACAAATGGGGTCAGACCATGTTCTCGGTCTGGGAGATTGTCCACTGGAAACTAGAGCAGCCATTTTCCTGAAGGAACCACCTTTTTTTATTCTTCTTCCTTGTAACTGTTGTACCTGTACCTCTATATTCAAAGTGGATTTTTCATTCCACTTCCTCAGATTCTCTCCATGTTCACACAGTAAAATCTCCAAGTGGCACATGGAGCATACCTACTGTATCCTTTCTCTCAAGCTCAGGGATGCTTACAGTGCTAATAGCTGAGATACTAGTCTGGGCTGGCAGAGATTAGGACATATTTTCTTTTAATTACTGGAGCTCCCAGGATAGTTTCTCCTCCACAGCTGAGACATAAGCCCACATGGAGGAAGAGATATTCTTCATACTGTGGGAGAAGTTCATCCACTACTGGATTTTCTTCAACTTTCCAGGTCATTGCTGCCAGTATGCTGGCATATGGTAATGGTGTGCTCTGTACAAATTTCTGGCACATAGGTCTTGGGCACCTGTCATAATCTGAATCTTGGGTTGACTGATCATTGTCCAGGTCAATATTGTATATCACCTCCAGCACAGTTAGCTCCCTCAGGTACTGGATACCTCTCTCCATGGTGGTCCAGTTACCTGGCTATCATACCTTTGTTGAAAGGATATCTTTTCTTCACTGTGACAAGAGTCACCTTCCATAAGGTAAAGACTCATAATCTTTTTCCAATTTTTTTTTGTCAATTCCCCCTTCCCTAGATAGTCTACTAGTTAGCTGTAGAGAGGGATCCCAGCTACCAGGCTTTGCTGCACACTAAGTCCAGAGTACTGGCTCCATTCTTCCAGCATCAGAGCAGCCAGAAGAAAACATGCTCATATGGATGATGGCTGAAGAAGTTTTGCATATCTCTCAGATCACCCATGATTAAGGATCAGACAATTATAAGGAGTTATTATCTCCTTTATGAGTTCTACTTCTTCTTTCTTCCCTCTCCTGCTCTCGTGACAGCACCTGTTCATTCTCATCTGCTTCTTCCATGTCCATCTCTCCTTCTTTCCTTATCAAATGTACTGATTTTTTTTTTTTTTTTTTTGGTCTAGTATATAGGTTATCTGTTATTGGCACAGATATATTTTCTACAAGGCCTGTCACAGGAACTGGAGCAGCAGCAGGACCTGTCAAAAGGTTTGGAGCATCTGCAAAGCCTATCACAAATGCAGGGCTTCTCACAAGATTTGAAGCAACTGCTGGGTTGGTTGTTGGGGTTGGAGCTGTTGCAGGGTTTGTTGAATTTTTATCAGATCTAGGGATCACTTCTCCTTGAGGGCATGTTAAGCAGGGCTTGGTAGGCATGGGCCAGGCCCCAGTAAGCAGTAGTGATTTGTGTCTTTCTAGAATTGTCAGGGCAGCAGCATACCATCTTCAAATATTTTACTAGTTTTTCAAGATTCTGCAGTTGTTTAGGGCTAAAGTTCCAAAACACTGGGGGTGCCCACTATTCTAAGTACCTGCTCATACCATTCCATACTTCCTGCCACTCATAAGTACCCAGCCTTGAGGAAGATTTCTAGATGATATTCTTTCATCATCGCTTAAACTTAAACAAAATCAAAAACCCAACCAAGAAATAAAACAATAGGAACATGCTGGTTTGAACGTCCCAAGGAAATTTAGAATTATCTGGTAGAAAAAGTGAAGATGAAAGACAAAAAGGGGTGGGAGGGAGGGAATGATGGAAGGTATCTTTCTTTGTCTTATCCACAGCCAGTTCTGTGAGGAGATAAAGTGTAATTATTAATAGTTTCCAAGAGATGATTCCCAAAACACAAAGATGACTTCAATGCCGACTACAAATAACAAATTGATATCTCAAGTAGAAATTTTATCATATCATAAGCCAGTAAAACAAAATGTTAACCTTAATCCAGACTCCAGAGATGGTAAAGAGCATACCAGGGAACATAAACAGTAAGAAAGGTGTTAAATAATAAAAGATCCAAAAAAAGACTGTGAAAGATCTCAGAAAATAATAAAAAATTAACACTGTGACAAGAAATGATTAAACTTCTATAACGTTTACCATAATCTTATTTTAACATTGATCAGATGTATTGTTATCTCAACCCTTCGAACCTCGCATTGAGGATAAAAGTGAGTTTTGTGGCTTAACCCAGCAGGCAGCTCAGCAACACACAGTCCTTTGTTCATTCTGCCACTCTCAGTGCAATTGAGGAGAGAATCAGATTAAAAAAAAAAAAAGAAAAAAAAAAGGAGAAACAAAGTAGAACTTGTGTGTTAAGATAAAAACTATTTATATGATTTTCAAACATGATAGAGAAACAATCACTTCTTAAAACTCCATCAGCATTTGTGGGAGAAGCCATCATGGAGAAGGCAACTGGTCAAGGAAGGCCACAGCTCCGTCTAGAAAATTGCCCTGTCCTATGCTAAACACATACAGTCGATGTGCTGCAGCACCTCAAGGCTAGCAGCATCCCCATACCAGAACCACCCCTCATACCTGCCAGTGCTGCCCAAATGCAGGAGTAAGCCCCAAGACCTGATAGAACCAGAAGCAGCCCCAAAGCTTACAAGTGTCTTGAAAACAGTGGCACCACCAAGCACAGAAACAACCCCAGAATCAAGCTGCTTCTGTCAGTGCAGCTTTGAGCTGTAGGGAATTTTTGACAGTCTGCCCCACTGGGAATAGGATCAGAACCCAGCTCATCCTAGATTGGGGCCACATGGAGGAAAGTCTTGGAAGGTGCGGGATCATGCTCCACAAAGCTGAAAAATGTGTGGGGATTAGCCCAGCTATATAGTCTTGGTCACTGGCAACCAGAACCAGCAGATGGGACTGGCAGATGGCTGTTCTTGTGCAGACTTCAGGGCTGGCCGTAGGGACTCTTGGTGATGCTATGCCAGGGCATGGCTTTGCCCTCAGTATGGCCTCTGCTATCTGGATCAGCTCCCACAGCCTCCTTGGGGCCAGCTGTGGGAATTTGAAGCTCGATGTTCTTCTGGGGAGCAGCTTCATGTGCATGCCGACTCTTGCTGCCTGGACCATCTCCTGCCTTCAGACAGCAGGTAATCCTTCAAGGCCCTTGATGTCACCAATCTTGCTCAGCTGTGGGTGCTGCTATGAGCAGCTGGGGCTGGCATACGTCTACTGCCATAGCATCTTTTGGGCCAATTCTGGGAATCTGAGGCCCAACCTTATAGCAGGGAACAGCTTCATGTCTGGCCTTAGAAAGAGCAGAACAGCCATCAGCAGCATCAGGCTCACAGCCTCTGTGGCCAGCCCCATATCTCTGAGCAGAGCACAGGATGCAGGGTCACACTCTGCAGACCCTCCTGGAGGACAAGACTCATTTGCTATGGCAGGACGTTGTCCTGGAGTTGGTTGGAAGGCCTGCAGTTCCTTTCTTTGGAACCAATCTAAGCTGGTGTGAGATTCTCCTGGCACAAACTTCCCCAGTCAGTTTAGGTCCTCACCTTCTGGTCTGCCTACTTGATTCTGCATCTGATGGTAACAAAGGGGATGCCCACCGTTTCTTCCCATGAAATTCTTCCTCCAGAAAGACCAGTGGCAAAACTCTAGGAGAGAAAGTCTTCCAGTCAATAATGAGCACTCCCTCTTGTCTGTGGGTCGTGCAGGTCAGATAAGGCTGTAGCAATGCCTTTGTCACTCCACTCACCCCCAACCACCTCTACTAGCCTTTTCTATGCCTAACAGTGTATGGCCTAGTACTCGTGTCAAGGGCCTGAGCCATGACCAGAAGTTGTCAACGAAATGAGAAAGAGCTGCTTTTGGCAAAAACACAGAGACCATAAAACTGTGAGATAATTAAACTAGGAAGAGTCCCTCGTGATTTTGGGAACTGAAAATGAGGTCTTAAGGAACCAATGGAAATTTATCTGATTTTCTTTAAAGTCATGTGTTTTTCATACCCCTGTTTATATCTCAGTTTGCATACCTAGTAACAGTTCACCACCCCCACCCAACCCCCTTCCCTGCTCCCCTTTCTTATCATGGCTAAACACATGTAAAAAAAGTATAAAATCAGAATGCTAGAAAACAGCTTTTGGAGCTTCCCAGCATCATGATACCCACCCCCCATTCAGACCCCAGCTCACAGTAGACAAGCTGACAAGACAGGTCATATAAACCTTCCTATCTAAACTTCTCCAGAATATGTATAACCTTAACTATCTAGAGTATAAAAAATATCTATAACCTAACTAATTTACATATACCTACCCTAATTTTGCTCTCTGTTCACTTGAATACTGATTAGTTATAAGCTAATATATTGTTTGCTTAGAATACATGTGATTATAGATTATGGGTACAACAATTTTCTCAGAATACATTTAGTAATTTGTTTTGGTGCACGTGATCTATATCAGTGAAATGCACCATGGTCACTGTCTTCTTGCTGAGTAAAACAAACCAGGGAACAGGGTGGAACACGAAGACACCATGAAAAAAGTCAACTCTGTCCCAGCTGAAACCAGGCAAGGAAGAAAGTATTTCTTATTCCCACATGGCAGTCTGCATCTTATTATGTTATCACAATCAAAGACACATAGAGCCCTTATTCAGCTTAGAGAAGCATCTTCTTTGTGCTTAGCTGGTCACCTTGACACAGTATCTACCAATTCAGCATGACAAATTGTCTTAGAGTACTTCTAAATTAAGAACACTTTCATTTTTGTTGGAGAAGAAATTCAAGCATTTCTCTTTTGAAATAAAAGACTTCATTTTTCATTGAGGTTATTCTCTGTAGACTATAGATAGATAATTTATTATTATTATTTGTGATTCCTTTTGCCACACGCCCACAGTAAAGGGATGGAGATCATTCTGAGTTCGTGACAAAACTGATTGAAAATCTTCACTAAATAGAGAAAATGAGTGCAGCTGAATACACAGCAGGGCTGCAATGTTAATAGACACTGAGCTACTTTTAGCAGCACAGACTAATTTTGCATATTATCCAGAAGTATTTACTTTACTGTCTGAGATTTTGAGTGGAAACAAGTATTATGAGTGAATTTCAGTGTGCATCTATTATGCTACAGAACTATTACCTAACCTTTTACCTAGTACACTGGAAATTTTTTTAATCAAATATTTTATACTGTATGTATGCCATCTAATGGTAAATGAGAATAATTCCTATTGTTTCAAATTGAGTAATATTTGACTATTTCTTAACAGCAAATTCTATTATTTTTTCAGCTTTCTCCCTTACTTTCTCCAACTACCCCTCACCAACCCCCAGATTACAATGTGATTGCAAACTTCAGAGAGGTAAAATGTCACCTTATCCTTTGTAATTTGTGTGGTTTCATTCTTACTCTAAGATTCGCTGTGAAAAACGGCCAAGTTCTATAGAAGCAATAGTGTGCTGTGCTGCAGTGAAACAAACTGTGGCCTGAAGGATCTACAAAGAATCTTTTCTAGTAAATCTCAGTGTCAAATTGCACTACGCATAAACCAGCAGAAGTTGGAAATTATGATATTTTCATTGGGTGCTGGCAACCAGCCAAAACTAAAACACTTCAGAGAAACCAGAAGTTTGGGCTCGTAATATTACCTTATTTCTGTAAATTAGTGCAAGAATCCCATTTGACTTCAAATTAAGATGAAGACAGAACACTGAGTTCGAGTCCTTGGTTGTGTTTTCTACCATGAAAACATTCCTTGTTTTTCGAATATGTTGACCTTAAAGTTCTGCATTAAATATACCTATTTATCAAGAAATTTTAAATGTTTGTAAAAGCATTACACAAAGAACAAATACTTCCAGCATGTTGTAACACGATAAGATTATATAAAGTTATTTTTTTGCTCTTTCTTCACCATATATTTAGAATTATGCTTATATAGGATTCATGTGATTTAAGCCTTAAAGCTACTGGAGCACTGGAACAGCTTATTGAGAAAATCTCCATCAAGGAAGGACTCAAGGAACAGGTTAGACAAGCACATAAAAAATAACATTAGCGCACTTTAAAAGTCTAAAATCTTTCTGTCCTCACTGTCTGTCCTTGTTAAGCTTATTAGTATTATTTCTTTCCATATATTTGTGAAATAGACACTATCTAGTATCCTAGAATGAAAAAAAAAAAAAAAGGGAAATAAATTAATGGCTAGGTGAGCAGATGAATAACTGAATGGACGGATGCACACTTGCATGAATATCAGTAGATTTCAGACAGTAGACTGTAAACTACAACATCTCAGTAAACTCCTGTCTCATAAGATTGTCATCTAATTTATCACTGCCTCAAACATTAGTCTCTAAAGTGAGATGACAATCATTATTTTTTCTACTTTTAAGGAAATTGTGTGTTTATTTTTATTTTTAGCAAATCAAAACATATATTAGTTGGGAATATTTATATAATGTCATCAGCAATGTCAAACTATTAGGCACAACAATGAAATACGATAATAACTATCCTTCATTGCTACAGTAAAATCATTTACAGCTTAGTCAATATGAAGGAAATAATGAGAAGCATAGTATTATATTGCCCATTAACTTAACCCTTAATTTCCATTAAGGAAGTCTGTGTAGAAAATTTCAATTGCTCAAACACTGAAGATGTGTTTGATCAAACACATAGATCTGATTTTTTAGACAAGTTAATTTGTATATTTTCCCATCATTTAAGAAGGGTGTAAAAAAGTCTCTGACCCAGAGGGAAGCAAATCTGAAAGTACCAAACATATTTTCTGTCCTTTCAAAAGAGAAATATCATTACTGTCAACAAAACTATAGTTTCAACAAGCATATGCCAGCGATTTGCTTTCAGGTGAAAAAAAAGCCACTTTAGATTGTGAGTTTATAGCATTAACCCCTCCTGTCAAGGAGACCTGTGCTGTTGATGTGTGACTCGGTGTGACCACTGAGTGCTCAGTGAGATCTCTGATTACTTTAATCAGTTGGATTATGCAGGAAAAAAAGACTTCTAGAAGATAGAGAAAAAATATTTTTTTCAATGAACTCTATCTGCGTGAAACTATCCAGTTTGTATATGTGAGGTAGGAAGAGGTAAAGGAATCTCAGTTTATGGTTGGAACATATCTCCTAAACCTTCTACAGATAAGTAATTTGCAACTAGTTATATTTTTCTCCTAGTTAAATTTCTTCATTTTAACTAGCCATGGACGTCAGGTCAAAATACATGGAAAAGGATGGCACAATGAACAGACAGTACATTAACTATTTCTTGATATTTTGCTAATTTATTTTTCCTTGACAGTTCAGATTCTTTCTGAATCTCAATCTCTTATCTCTCTTTCTGTCAGTTATTTCTGAAACAAAACAAACTTTTAACTCAATTTCTCTTGTAAGTTGTAAATAAAGATTAATCCAATTAGTTTCAGGAGAAAAACTTGTAACCCAATAATACAAGTTAATGGACTTTGGCATTATTTAACCTGTCTTCTCCCCTTCTGATTTTGAGATAAATAGATGGAAATATTGTTTTTCAATGTTCTATCTTAAGTCTTGTTTAACTCCATGTGCATTTTTAAAATGTGTTAATCATACCGGCTTGTTATGCTCGAGTTTCAACTACATTTTGCATTATATTTCTGTGAGCTTCTTATATTCAATTCACTATGCTAAGTTACAGCTGCTTGGGGTTATTTTTGTATTTTTATTTGTTTGTTTTAAACAGTAACCAACCAAACTGAATGAACAGGAGTGGAAAATACCTCTGTGCTAAACTGATCTATTTGCCAAGAAAGATCAGCCAATAGGAGGCAAAAAATAAACCTTTCATATTTGCATTAAGAGATTTTTTTCTTTGTGGGACTCCAGTTAGGGATGAGCCCTTAACTGACTTGGCAGCATAAAGAAGACACAACTAAAACATCAGTGTATTATCACCACTGTTTTCATCCAAAATCCAAAACACAACATCATACAAGCAGAAAAAATAATGAATCTGAAGAGGAATTTCAGGGATTTTTTTAATTTCAGTTCTCTCACAATCTCTTACAGTATTTTGTGATTGCTAATTCATACAAACAACATAGTGTACATCCATTGCATAAGTAATTACTTGGTGTAATTTTTAATGGATACAGCATGGAAATATTGTCTACTTTTCATCTAAGAAGTTTTAAAAAAAAGTTAAAAAAATTCAGTTGAGTAGGACAGAAAGTTGAAAAGTTTGAATGATCAGATAAAGAACTGAAGAAAATATCTAGGGACAAGAAACTTGCTTTCCACATGAGAAACTTTTATTTGTATGTATTGTTCCTGGACACAGCTGCCAACACTGCAATTTTGTTAGAGTACACTTGGCTGCCTTTGTGCCTTTGTGAAGTCAGCACATTTCACAGCTATAAATATGTGGGCACCCCAGCATCACTCAATATTCTTGCCTTTTTTGCTTGTACATTTTGCATCTCCCTTGAAATGTCAGAATAAATGTCCTCCTTTCCTCCTTTTTTTTTTTTTTTTTTTTTTGGTATCTATTGCACTGCTGAATTTTCTCAGGGAAATCCAGGATATATTCCACGGCCTTGGAGGTAGGAAAGGGGAAATCAAAAAGCTAGCTGTGTGTTTTTCATTGAACCACAGTTGTGTTAGCACAGAGATGGACTTTCTAGAATAGTTTAAAACAGATTTGACAACCAGACTCTAACTAATTAATCTAGCTAGTCCAGAACAATGGGTATAGTGATCAGTTTCACAGGGTCAAAGCTACTGTAGCATTGTTGCTGTAGGATAAATGGTGATTTCTCACAGTGAAAAGCATTTTAACTCATGCCATTTACATGAAGTCAGGATGGAAGTAATTTATTGATAACATAACCAGCAATCAGAGAATTATGCCTCGAGGATAAATGTCAGCAATAAAAAATTAAATGAAAATACAAGAGAATTTAAAACAACCATTTTAAAAAACTTAAAATTAACTATTTTTAAAAACATCTGTGTATTTCTAACCAGTCTTCTATAACTAATCCCTAATGGTTTGTCCCAATATACAACCAGGGGACAGCTCTGATCTGCTGGCCTCTTTTCCTCTGTGGTGTCTCTACCTCATTGGAGATCTTCATACATCTCCTACACTGTTTTTCAAGATTACTCTTATCTCAAATTTTAACTGATATTCTGCCTACTGTTTAATTCCACTAACAGTCAGCTTAAACAAAGTTTATCTTTGTTCATCTCCTTTGGGCATTATCAGTTTTGGGGCAAAGACCTTAACAGAACGAGCGCTCCGTTCAAGTACACACAAATAGCATTTACATTCACTCTTCTTATCCAGGCTGCGTTATCAAAAGGAGGCCGCAAATATGTTATTGTATCAGTTCAGGTAGACTGGTCAGACTTGCTTTTTGTCCAGGCCAAATTTGAAATAAAGAAGCATAGAGTCATATTTTCTGCATGCTTCCAAAACATGGATGCAATCACATATGTGCTTTTAGGAAGGAAAAGCTGCCAGAAAAACTGAGTGCATACTGGCTCAAGCAAAGTCATGACATGAATTCATTTCCAATCCCCTGGTAAAAATAGATGAAGTTTAACATTTTTTGATTTATTTTCGGCACTGTAGCCTGAATTTCTATTAGGCCACTGAACAGATGCAAAGCTTTGGCTTGTGGTTGGATATCAACCTGGGACTCAACATTTTGAACATTACACAGTTATCTCCATTGCACAGCATCTGCCTCGTCCAATTGCCTACATTATTAACTCAAGAATGGAAATAAAGTGATGAATTTAGTCTCCTTCAGATTGATTTCAAGTAACAATGGCAGTATGCATCAGCTGAAGATTTGCTCCACAATGTTAACTCCTTCTCTTTATTACTCTTTAATGAATAAAGGAAAGATCGTTACTAATAGGCAATAAATGGCATTAATCTTTCTTACACTGTCTGTTTTGCTTTTGATAGTAATTGATAAGCAAACTCCCTGTTGTTCTCTCAACCCATGAGCTTTTTTTAGTGTTTTCTAACTCAGTTCCATTAAAAAGAGCTGTGAGACACTGCTGGAGCTTAGTTAGCCATTGATGTGAAACTACCCACAAAGTGCTTTTGCAATATTTAAGGCATTTAAATTTATTAAAGGTACTGCAGTATTTAATAGAGCATTCTAAATAATGGGTGGATGTAGACACCATATCCAGTCCCTTTGACTACAGAGTTCCTCAGCAATCAGAGCAGTGCCATCACCGGGAAAAGTACTCACTGATATCATTACAAAAGGTTACAAACCATTTGCCTGACTTAAAAACTAATTGTAACCGTCAGCATCCAGTGAAATAGTATGAACTAATACTCACAGGAATTTTACTGCTCCCACTTCAGTGAGTAAAACTAGCCTGTTCTTGAAATATTACAATTTTTCAAGTTGGAGTATTCAGTCAGAATTGTAGTGTTGTGTCAGATAGCCATTTCTCACAGACAAAGTGAGAAGTATTTGCTTCCTTTCTCTCTTTTTCCATACTCCTGCAATATAGGAGCACATAGTAGAGATGATGCCACGGAGAAAATGATCTGCCTGGCTGGATAGTTTCTTCTTCTGTCTAGAAGCATTCTGCAGGAGAAAGTAGAGCATTGTGCTCAGAGAGATGCCAGCTCCTTTGATTTGTATCCCTTCTTATACAGCAGTACAGCTGAGGGCAGTAGGGTGTCTGACTTCTTTTTGTAGTGACAGGACCACTGAATACAGAGAATGAAAGGGAAAAAAGTAGAGCAGCTGCTGTGGGAGGGGAATGTGACCTCTCCACGGCTACAACATAAGTGTGACCAACAGACAGATCCTGCAAAGGAAAGAAGCTATCACAGCAGAAGTCATCACAACACTGTGCAAAGACATATTCTTCCCTTCACTTGCCACATGAGAAAAGCAAAAAGAAAGGTTTTATCAGCTGCTTTAGCTGAGTGTATCTGAGCATGATTTTGTATGTGGGTTATGTTTAAGCACAAAAAACAACAGGAAGAAGCACTTAGTTTGATTGCTCTCTAGCCATTTGTTGATAATGTGGTTGAAAGAAATTGTGTCTGATGACTTGTGCTTTTTAAAGCCTGGTTTGCAGTAACAGCTTTAAAAACTCTGAATGAGACTAAAAGAAAAATGTGAGGATTAGAAAATTAAGTCTGCAAATGGAATTTAGAATTGGTAACATGACATTCAGTGGGGTGAAATTACTGTGTATTGCTTTATATGCTAAAACTGAGTGTGAAAACTAAGATTTTGTTTCTCATTCTCGTCTCAAAAAGTGATGCCATTTCACAAAAACAGGCGAAAGCCTGCATGTTAGCTCATCAAGATATCTGAAGACAATGGAGTCATATTCTCTTTGACTACACTCTCCAGAAGTCATGGTTTAAACAGTTTGCAGCAATGGGATAGATAGCAGCTTTCTTAGTTACAGGGTCAAGTTAATATACTGGCTCTCACTATACAGAACTAAAGTTTCTTGAAAAGGCATAAACACAGAGAAGAAATTCCCCCAAGAGTGGGAATGAACAAATGTCTTTTCTTAACAGACACAGCATCAAGGATACCTAATTCTCCTAGAAACCCTACCTCCTCAAATGTTGTCAGGATTTATTTTCCAATAAATACAAATGTAACTCTATTGCCATACATGCTGTAATCTCATCCTCATCTACAGGATGGCAACCAGCAGAAAGATTCAAATCTGCAAATTTCTCATGGAAACCTTACCTCAAAAAGTGGAGCTCCTAGGTAAAAGTAGCCTGAACAAACATCCTGAGGCTACATCTTTCCAGTTAAGATTTGTGATTTAAATATGCAATTTAATGTCTGCAAGTTTTTCTTTAAAAAAAATAGGCAAAGTATCTAACTGATTAGAATTAAGTCAATTTCTAATGTTAAAACATTTTTTACTCAGCTCGTTCTCTGTGTTCAAAAATAGCAGCAATATTTGAGGTCTGTTTACACTGTTATCACTCTAGAAGCTCAAAATATGTAACAAATTATGTCTGAAATTTAGTATGGTTTGAATCCCTCAAAAAAATTTAATGTTTGAACTTATAAGTTACCATGTTATAAAGTTTAAAGTAATAAGATGTATTTTGTTTTAAGAAAGAAAAAAAAAAGGAAAGAAAGAAAAGAAAGGGGGAAAAAAAAAGAGAGAAGTTGAATTATAAAGAAAATAATGTAAGGAATGGAAAATAAAAAGAAAGCAAATGATTTCCTCGTGTTAAGTCATGCAGTGCTCGTGGACTTTGTAATGCACAGCTCCTTCCATTAAAAAAAAAAAAAAAAAAAGTAAAATTTGAGTTGTAAAAGGCCCAGATAGTTATAGGATACTTATAAAATTTCAGATAATTATATTTTGTAGATCTTTATATTATTAAGTCATTTAAACAACGTTTTGTCCTTAATTTTTTTTTTTTTTTAATTGAAAGCACCAAGAAAATCAAAACCCACAGGGAACAGCCTTTGCCATGATCAACAGCTCAGCAGTATTTCATTCAGATTTTAAAAAGAGCTTCAAAATTTCCTTAAGCCCTCATAATTCTAAAACATTCTTAAAAGGATTTTCCTGTGCTATGGTTTTCCTGTGAAGAAAAGCCTCAGAGGTAAGTTTGCATCACACCGATTCTTCTGCCTCAGATGCGATAGGAGGTCCTTTTCCTGTGTGAAATGGGTGCAGTTCTCAAAGTCCACTGCTAATGCCATTTTTGTCTTGTGCATTCTCCTTGAGATGGATCGATGACAAGATGCATACAGACATTTCTCTTATTTTCCAGATATTTCCTGGTGCCTCTCTGCAGTAATCCTGCAGCCTGGCCACAATTTTAGGGAAAACCCAATAGTTTAACCAATGTTACAATTAATAATTTACATATTTACATATCTAAGCAACATCATGAACTTCTGCATGTGTCTTCAAGACATGACTTCAACGAGAGAAGATTTCGTTTCATGGAAAATTGTTGAGCTTCAAATACTCTCAGCTACAGCAGTGAGGTCTTGTACCTACCTGTGTTACAGCATCGTATGATTGTCTGCCAGCTGAGGAATTACACATGGCTAGCCCTTTTCTGAACAAGGAAGAACTACATCAATTCATCAATTCATCATATGAAGAAAAATAAACAAAGAGATAGTTTTGCATAGGAAATATGTTTCTTATGGGAGAAAGGAATATTTAAGACATCAAGAAAAAGATTCATCTCATTGATGGGTGTCATCACTAATTTGAACCAGGCCTTGGAAAAACAGCCTGGGCTTCTTTTGTGACACACAATATCATTCTAGATGAACTTTCTATGTATAGAAGTATTATTATTACATAATAAAGATATTTAATGATATATTCTCACTTTTTTGTCAATCTATGAATATAAGCAAAAACTGTTAATGTTTATTTTACAGTGGGAGAGATATTTTAAAGATAGTCTAAAATCCATTACTTTCTGACATATTCTGCAGTGCCTTTGATACATTATAGGTCAAACCTGTATTTTCTCATTACAATCACTACAATAGGATACATTTTAAATCCATGCTAGACTGGAAGTAAGTGGCAAGAATACAGCATTTTATTCTGGATGCAGTTTAGCTACTGAACACTCTAACATAACTTGGAAGTAAGTCAAATCCAGTTCCTTTTCTCCTCTCCAAGATTATTAGATATCATTGTTATTACGACGCTTATATGCATTACTCAGTGTTTCTCTTAGTGCTGTGAAAGTGTTCTGCAATTTCAGTCAAATTCTTATAACCTACACATACAACAGGGCTAAGTACTAAAAGCTTCCTCTGCGGCAATATGGAGCAAAGCATTTCATATATTCATTTAAACTCATTCCTATCAACTGTTTCAGAACAATGCAAGGCATACTATCATAAATACATTTATTTTATATTCATAACCTGAAGATCACAGGTTATCCTCTATACCTCACATTCCCACAGCTGCTGCAGTCATCCTGCACAAGCCTTCAAAGTCTCTGAAAGCTATGGTCACTTTGGGAAGACTCAGCTTGCAGCTGTTAAATTCTGTCTGTCTCTGAATTCCTTTCAAACTCCAGAAATCAGACAATACCCCACGTGCAGAGGCAAAAATTTATTTAATGGATCATGTGTGTGATATGGTTAGATATTCCAGTTATCAAGCAAAACACCCCAATGGATGCAGTTCTTTAGCTCAGATGACCAGTCCATCCTTAGGTGATCAGAGTTCAGAGAATTTACTACTTAATTCTCTCTCACTATTAAATGACATCTCACATGGAATTGCATATGAAGCAAAGGTGTGTCAATAAATTCCTCCATGTGGAAAAACTGGCAACCAATGACGTTCTCTGATGTTTGCTGAACGTTGCTGAAGATCAAACAGTGGATGTGAGCACAGTGAGGTGGTGGGTGATGCATTTCAGCAGTGGTGACTGCAACTGTGGGTCACCTCTGCTGGTGCAAATTTTTACAAGCACAGCATGCAGGATGTTGTTCATCTCTGGCAAAAATGCACAGCTAATGGTGGTGACTGTGTTCCAAAAGAGTGCTTTGTAGCTGAGAATTTGCTCCATCAAGGAGTGTTATTGAGCCCTTTGTATTTAGGAAGCATTACTTTCAGGACCTACGTATAAAATTTAAGCTGTTATTATTTAGTAACAATAAAAAAATAGACCACAAAAAAAGGAAATGAAATATAAAAATAAACAATATAAAATAAATTAAAAATAAAAATAATATATAAAAATAAATACATTAGTATAATTCCATCTCTACTTCATATATTAAGGGAGAAAACATACTACACCTCTCCACTTCACATAGGTGTAATATCTCTCTATTGTTTTTCAGTTTCAGAGATTCAATGATTGTACAGAAATATACATCAATAAGTGGGAGGTCTGGATCACATTATCAAGGTACAACTATTAGAATTCTATTCTAACTTCCCTCTTTACTGGGGAGGACACCCTAGTTTGCAGACAATCTTCAGTGACTGGGAAAAGAGTATATGTAACATAAATGCACTGCTGTTATGACTCCAGATTTCTTGGTACTCTCTCAACAGATGGTGCATTGTGACAACTATTTATCGCTCTGACCAATGCTGCCTATTTATTGCCTTCTGTTCTCTCATTGGCATGTCATCTCCACCTGTTGCCTGCTTTTATGTGCTCAGGACTTGTCTGCAGGAGTGTACTAAGTGGATTCAGCAGGTGTTGGCATTATGCACTCGGTGTAAATCTGCCTTTGACAGTAAGAGCAACTTCATGCTTGTTTAGAAAATCAAAGCAGATTATTCCTAGCATACATGAGTGTCTTTCCTGAAGAATTTGGATACCTACAGAAGATACTAGAAAATAGGTGCTTATAGAGTTTGCAGTGAGAAAGGATGTTTCCTGACTATATTTGCACAACAGTGAGAGGGTGAGGAAGGATCTCTTTTATAACTGTAATCCTTCATTTCACTTAAAAGTAAAGATATGTTTGCAATGGATAATTTATAAAGGACAAAGTTTTATTGACGTGTCAAGAGACACCACTGGTACATATTTTA
The DNA here is from genome assembly GCA_037305975.1 of Chrysolophus pictus. Lineage (NCBI taxonomy): Eukaryota > Metazoa > Chordata > Aves > Galliformes > Phasianidae > Chrysolophus > Chrysolophus pictus. The sequence goes on along the minus strand of CM074576.1, from coordinate 176,581,764 downwards.
CCCTGCAGAAATTGTGGATGTTGTTATACACTATATAAAGATTTAGCTTAATTTTTTCATTACTTGAGCTATATGTATATGTATCTATCTATCTAGAGAGCAGTCAGACTACTGACCATATTAATGACATTTCATCAAGTGTCATGGTGTGCTGAGAGAAAATTTATCTCCTAATACTATCGCGGTGAGAAGTCTGTAATCACTTTTTGCTGTCAATAGTGTAATAGCGGAGGTGTTTACCATGTAGATGATCTATTACATTTTTATGGGGCTGTCTGGGAAATTTTATAGGACTGAATATAAACCAGGTTGCTAAATTACATGAAGCTGTTGTCAGTGGACAATTGTATGTTCAAATAGACTTAAAGAAAACCTACTATTAACAGACATATTAAAACAACTTTGATAAGTTAAGACATAAGTAACAAATATAAATTGACCATTTTTTTCTTTAAAATGACAAATTATATTTAAAATATAAATTAAAAATATCATATTACACTCAGAAAGCTGAATTATTCATGACTATTTTGTATGTGAAAATATATTAAAACATATGGAAGAATATATAAACATGATATAATGAAGAAAAGATTTATCCTACAAAAAACATGTGTATGGAATTTTTGTACATATACTGTGCATCTTTATTTACATGGCATATATGAGTATAATGTCTGCATTAATCACAGCACAGTATGTTTCAGGATTAAAATCCAAATTAAAAAAAAAAACAGCCTTGAACAAACAGATGCAATTTATGCTAAAACAATACAAAATTAAAAAAATATAGCCCATGACACAACAGTTCTGTCAATAATGTTGTCAGCTGGAATAAGATCGGCAAATTTATTGTATCCTATTATTGTAAGGCACCAGTGTGATTATGTTTGTGTGTTCTTTATTCAATTTAATATAAATTGAAGCGAGTCCCCCACACATTTTCAAAGCAACAATAGTGAACATTTTTTGTCATATAAATGAAATTATATTCAAAATAAATAGCCAGGACATATTCAGGCTCTGTTATTTACAATGCACGCTAAAGATAAGTCTATTATGCTATGCCATGAAAGAACTGGCATGGCACAGATCACACCCCAGTGTAATATAGATGTCTAACAATGAGCTTTGCTTAAAGGTCCTCATTTCTGTTGCCTTGCTCCAATGTAGAGTGGTCTAGTGTAGGCACAATAATGTCACTGAATCAGAGACAGTGATAGAAAACTTGTTCTCAGAGTAAATATGTGTGTACTATTCTCCAAACAAAATAAAAATGCAGGCACTCTACAATCAGATTACAAGTTTAATATGCTCTTTCTTTTTTCTTTTTTTTTACCTCATTCAAGGTAAAAGTGGCTTCAATGCCTCCTAATCAAAATTGTAGATGATTTTCAAATGGATGGAGTTTGATAAAGGCTAATAGTTGTGATATGGGAAGCTCTTGTCAGACAGAAACAGAATCGGAAAAACACATTTTGGGCCATTTCTATAACACTGAAATCCAGAACAAATGGTTTTACTGACCTTGATAGGGTTACACCAGACTGACTAAAAATAGAGATTCACCATTCAGTGCAACAAACGCAGCTGAGGTTTAGGCTGTCTAGAATAGTGACAGCACAGTCAGAACAGTGAGTCTGAATAGGCTGCCAAACCACCAGGAATCTCAGTTCATTGTGTGCACATTTACTTTGAAGTGTTTTTGTGGAATGCAAGGTTTTGCATGCACTGCACACATAACACGGGTTGACTGTGCAGGCACAGTAAGACCAGTACACTTCACATGTGTTGAATTTGCTACAAGTGGGCCAAATGGTGTCCATGGATATATCCCCAGGAAATACCAGAAATAACTGGGAAGCCTAACCCAAAATTATGTTAATATTCAGTCTACTTTTCTACAGTAACATTTTAATCGAAGACAGAGTCTTCACTGAAGGCAGACAGTCTGATTTATATCCACTGAAGGAAAAGTTGGAGGCAAAAGTGAGGAAATAATAATATGGAGGAAGCTAATAATTCATTTACTGAAGTCCTTGCTAAACATACCACTTATGATTTCCTCATCAGTTACACAGTGTAACAGCATACAGTTCTGTGGGCTTCGATAATAAAAGAAAATTGAAGTCTGTGCTAATTTCAGAATTCTCCAATTTAGGTATCCATCTATGCATTTTATTTCTTAATGAACAGCTACTCAAATTAGTATACATTTACATATTTCATGGACTATTTGATGATGTTGAGGTACAGCTCAAAGTTTTTCTTAAATAGTTAAAGCAAAATTTGCAGTATTTCCACTAAGTCAGTCTCTCAATAATTATTGAGCCACCTGCATGGCTATTTTCATTTCTATGAACTTGTTCTGATTTATATCAAAAAGAGTACTGGCTCTGTTGTAAACTTAGGAGATCTTTCAAATACATACTTTTATGTGAGCCAAGCAGTTAACACATTATGCAGAGCTGGTTGTTTACAGCTGGTATGTGTTGCAAGTATCAATCAACTTAGGATATCTTGAAGTTGGATTTCTAATCATCCAAACCTCCAATAGCCAATGTCTACTTTTTCATATACTAAGGTACAGTCCACCTCTTTGAACAATTTTTCATTTAGTTTATTTTAGATGTCTACTTTAAGAGAGATGAGTCTAAACCCCTAAAACTACCTTTCTTTCTCTATTGACATTTACAGGCTTCTGAAATTATTAATCCCACCTCTAAATTTAATACCAGTTGTGTCTACCTTTTGAGGCATCTATGGCTTTTACTGTGAGGGAAGTCTAGGATACTGATAAAATAAATAATATCTAGACATCTAATTTTGGGACAGATGAACCCTTGCCACAATTCCAGGATCTTTCAAAAAATCAAGGGGAACCAACAGTTCGTCAGTTCATTGAATAATTTTTTCTGCTCAAAAACCTACATGTCTCCCAAGAGGATACCAGACTCCTTAACAATACAGAAAAGTGCTAAAAGCTTTACTTATAGATAGTGTTAGAAGATGAAAATGCAATATCCAGAACTCCAAAAATACAGGAACATATGGGACACCAAATGGCTGTCCTAAAGGAGAAATACTGTTTCCCATTTCACCCTCACTGCTCAATTTAAAACAGATTAAAAATCTTCAATATATGTTCATTCTCATGAATTGCAGAGTTTCTATGCAGTCACTTCAGCCACTTCAGCTCATTACTTTCTGTCACATTGAACACATCAGAAATTAGTGTGAACAGTGATAGAAAAAGTTGGCATGACAGTTAAGCCTAAAAAGCATTCATTTTTTCCTCTAAATAGCTGATACTAAAAAAATATATTATAAAAATGTGAATAAACACATAAAATAAAATAATATGAATAAAAACGTTTATTGTTATGTGAACAACATATAAAGTTATTGCATATATTTGAATACTTTTAGGGAGAGAATGTATATTTTAAAGAAAAATATTAATAATTATTGAAAAAAAAAAAAAAGCACGACCCCCAGTGTAATAAAAATGTTCGCTGTTTGAATATACATACTTCTCCCATTCATCCTGCAAAAAGTGATGTGTAGGATTTACACTCTATATTACTGATAGTAATCATCACCATTAGGAATGCAGTACTAACTATTTTATGAACAGCTATCAGTTGTTGCTTTCTGTAAAAGCTTCCAACAGTTTTACACCAAATAAACATTTTTATGTTTGTTAAAATTATTTATGGAAGCCTCCCTAGATATTGAGAAAGGAGGAGAAGAGATTTAAATGGTCTATGTCAGAACAAAGAATGGGTATTTTATGAGTTTACTGCTCAGATTATTATTCTGCACTGGCATTTTTCTCACCACCTTGACAGACTGAAGTAATTTAGTAGATTGTATTCCATCATTTCTTTAATTACAATGCTTCACTGAGCAGTCACTTGTGCTCTTGCTAAGAATTTTCAGCTAAGGAATTATGCTGTCCATTGTCATCAAGGCATAACTTGAGGACTTAATAACAGAGGTTCATATAGCCAAAAGTTAGTCGTGTGGAGAGAATGACAATCAGCAATTCACAAAAAGCACTATAGTCAGATACAAAAGTGGAGTGTCAGGCACCAAGTCTATCCATCAGCATTCTGCTAACTGGCCATGTTAGACATTGGTACTGCAAAGATCCAGGTATCCTCTTTTCCCTGTGCGGCTTTACTGAAGTTCATACAAGAACTGAGCTGCCTAATAACAAGCCCCCCAGTTTTCTCTGTAAAGATACAAATCGTCCATTACCATCCAGAATCCTGTATTTCTTGGACGTTAAAAAAAAATTAATCAGGTATGAGAAGCAAAAAAAGCTCATAATGAGAATCCCAGTAACATTTCATGTCGATAATACCTTCCTTAGGAGAACCAGAAAAAAATCCTTTAAAAAATAATGAATAATTTGTTATCAGTCCTAGAAAAGAAGAGAGGGGTTGGTATTTGTCCCACGTTTACAGAAGGAAAGTCTGAAGTTGCTCACATTTTGTTTCACATTACACAATCTGTGGTACTTACACTACCTCATATTCATATGAAAAAAAATAGTTACTTCCTAACATCCATGATATTACTGGGAAGAGAAGTTGGGACTTCTGACTCCCTAGTCTGATCCTTTGCACACGGAAACAAAATCCTGATTATTCTCAAAATCAGAGGCATACATTTTCATCATGGAGACATGTAGCCATAAACCTCTCTGAGGCTCTTTGGATGACAGTTCAGTTCAGTTTGGAAACAGTTCAGGGAATCTGGCAAAGTATTATAAAGAAAATCTCTAAAACATCATAACAGTAGGAAAAGAACTGGTAAACAGTTGCATCTATGTTGTCAGGTTTGGGACTGGAAATTTGTTTTCTGGTTCTTTTAAGAAAGAGACCAGAAGAGAGGGAGTTTAAGCCTTGTGAAGTATGGCAATCTCCTTAACCTTAGAATACATACTGAGAACATACCACTCTCTTTTTAAGAAAATTTATCTAACTAAATACAATTAGATTAATTTATATTAGGATGAATGACAAGATATTACGTGCTAAGGAACCTGGAAACAAGAATACAAACAAGAATCCCATGAAAAATAGTTTTTAAGACTGAACTGTGTTCCTTTGCACAAGGATATGGACACTGCAGTGCATAGTGGCTTCTGCAGTAGGTGATGGGAAACAAAATTCAAATAGCCTGAGAGTGTTATCAGTTTGTAAGTCAAGCTTGGTTGCTTAAGGGCAGAAATAACATAATTTTTCTCCCCACATCAATTTATTTTTCACCTCTGTATATCAATATCAGTTTGTTAACTATTTTTCTACACGTAGACATAAATGTATTTTAATTTTTTTCTCAGATCTCTTCCAAAAAGATCCTTATTTCTGAAATGGTTTATTTTTCTCAACTCATATTATTTTAATGATAGTGTTCATTTTCTTCTTAAGAAAACACAGTTTATATAAAGGAATTGGATACCAAACATAGATGAAAATGGAAGAGCCTACATAAGAACTATGGGAATTAACAATATTTGCCTCAAAGCTTTCTATTAATTTCTTTTTTCCAGCTGGTATCCGACTTCTTAGTGACTCATGCCATCTATGTTAAGTGTTTTTAAGATTTTCTTTGCTAATTAACAATTCAAACAATGAAATATTTTTGCACAGATAAAAACAAACATTTATACCTTATTCATTTTTTCCCACAGAATAATCCAGGAAAAGCTGAGGAACTGTCAGATCAAAGAAACACAATTCTTACAGTAGATTCCTCAAATATGATGAAAGTTTAGCATCTAAATCAAAAGGGGAGATTTAGGCTAGGTAATATGCAGAAATTTTTCACTCAGCAGGGAGTGAGGCCCTGGCACAGCTGCCCAGAGAAGCTGTGTGTGCCCCATCCCTGGAGGTGCTCAAGGCCAGGCTGGATGGGGCCCAGGGCAGTCTGAGCTGGGGGGTGGCAGCCTGCCCAAGGCAGGGGGTTGGAACTGGGTGGGCTTTAAGGTTCCCTCCCACCTCAGCCTTTCTATTATATTATGATATTAAAGGCAACCACATTATGAAAGGCAATAATCAAGAAATGAGAGAAATTTTAAAATACTTACTGCTAACATTTTATTCACCAAATTAGACACACAAATCACTTGCATGTAAAAATGGAACAAAGCACTGTTGAAGGTTCCTGCGGCAATATTACTACAAACATATTTAATGCTTGGAAATATTCCAATAGTTCACTGAGATATAAGGCAATTAAAGCAATGTTGTCATTAATACAAAGATCCTACGGAGTATTACTTTACACAGATGATGATTATGTGAGGGGAAGCCTGGAAATGCTATCTTGCTTTTCAGTGTATTCTAACAGATCAGTTGTATTAAGTAAGGCCATACACTTCAAGTAGTGAATTCTCAGTGGTATTTCAGGAAACATATGAAAGATTTATCGAACCAGTAGATTGTTTCCTCTCAGACACTGCTGAGATGTGTTCATGGAATTCTAAGATGCTTACTGTAAATTAGAAGCTAATTAGTTGAACTCAAATGCCAGCACCTGCTTCCATATTATTAATAAATAAATAAATAGATAGATAGATAAATAAAGGGAAGAAAAAAACACTTAGGGTTTCACAGATTGAATTAATTCCTCAGGCCCTTAATTTCTCCAAGCCTATTTAATCATTTGAAAAGACTGTCAGAATTATTGGGTTATGAAACTGAATCAGTGCATCTTAGATATTTTTTCTTCCTGCAGCTTTATAGTCATTATCGTATTAAGATTCTGGCAAACAAGACCAACAATATTTATGGTTCCTGCCATAACATTAAAAATGCATATCCCATTCAGATATTATGAATTTTGAATTGCAGCAGGAAACAAGCAGTTTAGATGGTAATTGACTTGTAGGGATTAGAATGGTTCAAGTTTCCTCTGTGCAAGGAGAAGGTTCATCTGAGGTCTTACAGATAGATAACAATTCCTCTAAAGCATCACAACTCTCTCTACAAAAAAAGTGCAATAACCTCTTTTGTTCTGGTAATTCTGCATTGTATCAATATCAGTTTTAAGTTAAAAAAAAAAAAAAAAAAAAAGAACAGGCAGTGCTAGACAAATTGTGATAGGAAAATGAGGGTGAAATACAAATCAGGTGTCATAGAATGTCTTGGGTTATGGAAGGGACTCCAAGGATCATCAAGTTCCCACCCCTCTGACACAGGCAGAGCCAGCAATCTCCAGAAATTGAATTAGATGAATAAGATACATTTGGTATTTTATATAATGTATAGCTGAATAACCTGCCAATTCTAATGAGACCATAGTTTAATCAAAAGAGTATAGTTCACAAGCAACTCTGGATGGGAACATGCACTGCCAAAAAGAGAACCAAAAGTAATAAAAATGCTCTGAGAAGGGTCTCAAGTGGGGAAGAGGAGAGAGTTTCATACTGTAGTAATTAAGCTTTTCATATCATATCATATCCTACAAAGGAAAATATTGGGACTGTAAGTATGAGAAAATTAAAAAAGGAGAGTAATAGGAAGAGGATGTCAATGAGTAGGTAAAGCTGTAATTAGCAAGCTAGGAGCAAGACTGTAAGAATAGGTGGAGTTGAAAAGACAGGGGAACTATCTGAAATAATGTGGAGGATGGCAGCATAGAAGTATAAACTTGAAATGACGTCAGTCACTATGCTCTTATTACAACAGAGTGCCATTTTACAAAATTTCTTAATATTATATTTTCAAGATGTTCTCTCCCCTCTCAGGGAAAAGAAACATGGAGAGATTTAAACAGTTTATCATAAATTAGAAGCTGATTAGTTGAACTGAAATTATTTTTGTCTATTTGTGCTTCTGGTACTATTTACAAGAAACAGCACTGAAATCAGTCTGGACTGTGTTTTATCTGCTTAACCTGATATTTGTACTCCCAAGTTTTCCAAAGGGCTGTAATTGATTCTCGGTGATTGCTACCATCAATGCCCTAATTTCATAGACCAGAAGCCAAACTTCTATTCAAAAAACATTTGAGGAAACACTGTCCTTTTTTTCTCACTAGCAACCTTTGAGAATGCAATGAAACAGCAAACTGTATGAAGAGTGTCCTCCTGCAGAGGTCCTTGCTGCTGTTCTCTTTCGCTTTGACTTATTTATTTTACTTACATCCTGTTACAGTATTACACTTGTACTTTAAAAAAAACAACAATCAAAGATCCTTCAAAACAACCAGTGCAGAGAATATAGCCTTGCAGTAAGTTGAATGAGAAAATGTATATAATGCTGCGATTTGGTAAACATGTCAAAGAGAATTTACCAGGCTTGAAATATGGATCGGCTCTGTTGAATTGCACTTTGACCAGGAAGCAAGTCAGAAAACATGGTTTCTCGCTTCTTCTCTTGGAATTCCCTAATAACAATGGCTTTTAAGAAAAAAACTCTTATGTTTTATTCTAGTTAGGCTGGTCTCACACTGACATAAAATATGTCGTTCCCTTCCTTTTCCTTGTATCAGCTTTTTTTTTTTTTTTTTTTTTTTTTTTGCTGAGTTTCCCTTTGTATTGCTTTTGGAGATGCTCCTCTGGTCAGGCTTATCGACTGACTGAAATCTTTACTGCTACAATCAAACTAAAATTGCAAGTCTTGGAAAAAGAAGTTCATAAATTATTTTGGTAACAGCCATATTTCATTATTTCATTTTAATAACTACCAAAGTTTAATTATACTTTCTTGCCATCAGTGTGCAAGAGGCAATTATCTCCTGTTTCTCTTTCTTTCTGCCTCATTATAAAGGCATAGAAATCAACTAAATACTCAAATTCACCTTGCTGTCTAAACAAAAGCTCAAGGAGTGTCCCCAGTAATAATAGACATCATAAACTCTGCAAGATAACTGTTAACAAAGATTTAACTTTTACAACACACTTATTTGGTCTTTTTTCTACTCTACACTTTTCACAGAATCACAGGATGGCCAGAGTTGGAAGGGACCTCAAGGATCATGAATCTCCAACCTCCTGCCACAGGCAGGGCCACCAACCTCCACATTTAATACTAGACCAGGCTGCCCAGGGCCCCATCCAACCTGGCCTTGAACACCTCCAGGGACGGGGCATCCACAACCTCTCTGGGCAGCTTGTTTCAGCACCTCACCACTCTCTCTGTAAAGAATTTCCCCCTGACATCCAACCTAAATCTTCCCTCCCTCAACTTAAAACCATTTCCCCTTGTTCTGCTGTTATCTACCCTTTCAAAGAGTTGACTCTCCTCCTGTTTGTAGGCTCCCTTTAGGTAGTGAAAGGCTGCAATGAGGTCACCCCGCAGCCTTCTTTTCTCCAGGCTGAACAAGCCCAGCTCCCTCAGCCTGTCTTTGTAGGGGAGGTGCTCCAGTCCCCTGATCATCTTCGTGGCTCTCCTCTGGACCCTCTCCAACAGCTCCCTGTCTTTCTTGTACTGGGGGCTCCAGACCTGGGGCCTCACAAGAGCAGAGTAGAGGGGGACAATCACCTCCCTGTCCCTGCTGGCCACCCCTCTTCTGATGGAGCCCAGGATACCATTTGCTTTCCGAGCCGCAAGAGCACACTGCTGGCTCATGTTAAGCTTTTCATCTATCAAGACCCCCAGGTCCTTCTCTGCAGGGCTGCTCTCAAGGACTGCTCCTGCCAGTCTGTATGGATGCCTGGGATTCCTCCAGTCCAAGTGCAAAACCTTGTAATTTGCTGTGTTGATCCTCATTAGGTTCACCCAGGCCCACCTTTCAAGCCTGTCGAGGTCCCTCTGAATGGCATCCTTTCCTTCCACTGTGTCAACTGCACCACTCAGCTTGGTGTTGTCAGCAAACTTGCTGAGGGTGCACTCGATTCCATCATCAATGTCATTGATAAAGATGTTACAGAGCAGCGGTCCCAAGACAGACCCCTGGGGGACGCCGCTCGTTACCGGCCTCCACCTGGACATAGAGCCATTAATCACCAGCTTCTGTCTGCGGCCTTTCAACCAGTTTCTTATCCATCGAGTGGTCCACCTATCAAATCCACATCCCTCCAATTTGGAGATAAGGGTGTGGTGGGGGACAATGTCAAAGACCTTGTCAAGTTCAGGTAATGACATCAGTCAGCTTTCCCTTGTCCACCAATGCCATCACTCCATCATAGAAGGCCACGCGATTGGTTAAGCATGACCTTCCCCTGGTGAAGTCGTGCTGGCTGTCTCGGATCACACACTCATTCCTCATGTGATCAAGCAAGTTGTCCAGGAGGATTTGTTCCATGATCTTCCCAGGCACAGAGGTGGGACTCACTGGCCTGTAGTTCCTGGGGTCCTCCTTGCTCCCTTTCTTGTAAATGGGAGTGACGTGACCCTTCCTTCAAGTCAACCGGGACCTCACCTGACAGCCACGACTTTTCAAATATGATGGAGAGCGGCTCGGCAACCACCTCAACCAGCTCCTTCAGAACCCTGGGATGCACGCCATCCGGCCCCATAGACTTGTACACATTCAGTCTCATGAGGTGGTCTCGGACCTGCTCTGTCCTCACAGTGGGGGGTGGGATTTACCACCCCGGTCCCCACCTAGAGGTTTAGGGATGCAAGACTCAGGGACATGAGAAATACTAGAATCCTGGCCACCAGTCAAGACCAAGGCAAAAAACTCATTCAGTACCTCAGCCTTCTCTTCGTTCGTTGAAGCCAGTTCTCCTTTTACATTTACCAAAGGAGGTACACTCGCTTTGGCCTGTCTCTTCTGGCCAATGTACCTGTAGGATGTCTTCATATTGTTTTTCTCATCCCTCACCAAGTTCAGTTATCCCTGCACCTTGGCTTTCCTGATCCCATGTCTTCAAGTCCGGACGGCATCCCTGTATTCTTCCCAGGTGACATCCCCTTGTTTCCAAAGCTTGTACGCACCTTTCTTTGCCCTCAGCATCCCCAGCAGGTCCTTACCGAGCCATGCCAGTTTACTACTTCCTCTGCCCACTTTCTTATTCAGAGGGACAGAGAGCTCTTGTGCTCTCAGGAAGGCATCCTTGAAGAGTAGCCAGCTCTCCTCAACATCTTTGTTTTTAAAGACAGCATCCCAGGAGATTCCAGCCAACAGTCCACTGAACAGCTTAAAGTTCGCTCTTCCAAAGTTCAGGGTCCTGACGCCACTCTTTGCCAAACCTACCTCCCTTGAGATCATGAACTTGATCAGGGCATGGTCACTGCAGCCCCAGCTGCCTCCAACCTTAACGCGTTTAATGATCTCCTCCGCATTGGTGAGCAGCAGGTCCAGCAACGCTTCACCTCTGATTGGTCTGTCCAGTACCTGGACCAGAAAGTTATCATCAAGACATTCCAGGAGCCTCCTAGACCTCTTGCAGTTTGCCATGTGGTCTTTCCAAGAGATATCCAGATGGTTGAAGTCCCCCATCAAGACAGGAGCCCATGAGCACAAAGCCTCCTGCATCTGAAGAAAGAAAGCCTCGTCAACAGTCTCCCCTTGATCAGGTGGCCTATAGTATATTCCTATCACCAGCTGGCCTTTGTTAGTCCCTAATTCTAACCCACAGGCTCTCAACCTGTTCCTGACCGTTTCTCAGAGGGAGCTTCTCAAAGTCTATCCACTTTATGACATAGAGGGCAACTCCCCCACCTTTCCTATCTCGCCTATCCCTTCTAAGGACCCAGTATCCCTCAATGATAGTATTCCAGTTATGGGAGTCATCCCACCATGTTTCCGTGATAGCAACAAGATCATAACTTTCCAAGCCATCACGGTTTCCAAATCATCCTTCTTATTTCCCAGGCTGTGTGCATTGGTATAAAGGCACTTCAGCTGGGCGTTCCATCTCACCGCCTTTATAGAGGATCTAGGATCCCCTAGAACATCAGCATCCCCAGCATCCCCCTGCCCCAGTCCATCCCTTTGTACTCCACCGTCTTTGCTCACCAAGTTTGGTATGAGCCTTCAAATGACCCACTCAACCCCAGCAGCCCTTGTTTTGTCCCCTTCCCCCTACATACCTAGTTTAAAGACCTTTCAGTGAGTCCTGCCAGTTTCTCAGCTAAGATCCTCTTCCCCCTCAGAGACAGGCTACTTCCATTTGCATTCATCATGCCAGGTGCCGGGTAAATTGCACGTGGTCAAAAAACCCAAAATTCCTGTGTTTGCACCAACTTCTAAGCCATTTATTTATGAGGTGGGTTTTTTGGATCCTCTCAGTATCCTGCCCTGCCACTGAAGGTATAGAAGAAAACACCACCTGCACGCCAGCTCCATCAACTACCCGCCCCAGTCCCCTGAAGTCTTTCTTGATAGTCCTGAGGCTTCTCTCAGTTCCTTAGTTTACATGTATGTCTTTTTAACTTTTTAGCCACCTTAATTGTTTAATTCAGCCATCAATCAAGTTTCCACATGTAATCTGTCATTCTACAAAAAGGACATATCTTTGATATCTTCAAGTATTGCCTTACTTGTATCTTTTTGTTCTCTCTTTTTACAAGGAAAATGGCAACCAGAGAAATAATGTAAGGAACTTATTTTGGGGCTACTACTTATTTTCCCAATTTCATATGAACTCTAGATGAACAGCATTCTTATTTATGAGCATGACATTGATGTGAAAGATTAGACTATTCAGATATACTGTAGATCATATTTTTATTTTGTATAGAATGCAAAAGCTGTGCTCGTTAAAGTCTCTAAGGCACAATAGATATTAATACTAGACCAGATTTTTCAAAATAGTTATATAAATACGAAAGGTCATTCTTAGATCTGTATATCCTGAGCAATTGAACAAGACAGTAACAGAATTTTCATGCTGATCTGCAGACATTTTCAGAATGTGAAAATATATCATTAGTTGAAAAAAAAAAACGGCTTTCTTCTCCACATCTAGTCCTATAGTATATTTAGAAGTCATCCACCCCCCTCCCCCCAAAAAAACAAGAAAATGGTCTTTGTATGCCTTGGTGATTGTAAATTAAGCTGTGTTTTTGTTTCAGAATTTGCATTTTAAAACAGACTTGAGCTTACTATACATGGTAATTATTATTCGTGTAAAAAATGAATCTGTTTTGCATCAGTGTAGTATTAAACTGGTTATAGTATGATGTCTCTTGGTATTCGTACACATCAGGACCCAATTCCTTCCCATCAACTAGTCTAAGAAACACACATTGTGCAGTGTTGCACCATGTTCTCTTTACACACACTGCGTGGTGCTTCATGGAAACAGAACAGGAAATGGAGTCTGCAGATCACAGAAGGCCTGAGCTGTTCCCCTAGCACTGTATTTTAATGTCAAACAGAAATATATATATATCAAATATTTCAACACTATGGGAAGAGGGAAAAATTTCTTCATCTCTCAAAGGACAGGAATTCCAAATTTCACTCATCATATATCCCATGATTCTTGTAATATGTGGACATGTGCAGCACCTGTTTAGACATGTTTCATGCTCTGTGTAATCACTGAATTACTTGGGTCAGAAGGGACCTCAAAGATCATCTAGCTCCAACCTCCTGCCAATGACAGGGTTCCCATTATGACCTTAAAAACCTGCAGGGATGGAACATCCACAGCTTCTCTGGACAGCCTGTTCCAGTACCTTAAAACCCTCTAAGTTAAAAACTTTCTGTAGCTGAACCAAGTTTCAAGCATTACTTAACTGACCAAACATTGACGTCTTTTCAGGAAGACCTTTTCTACTCTTCTGTCTGCATCTCTTGGGATTTTCTTTCCCCAATCCCTCTCTCACCACATGCATGGCCAAAAGCTGCAGTAAAAGCCAACTCTTTTGCATGACTTTTGCTATTCATTACAATTCTGCAAACATTGGCATAGATGAACTATTTGGATTTTTTACTGCTTCAAACAAGAGGGATCTTTGATTTCTATTCTCCTGCACATAAACAGCTGCCAACACAAAGCCAAGTCCTCTCCTTACTCCATCAGACTCTAGCAATCTCATTGCTGTGGCTTAGCCTGACTGAATGCAAGCACATTGATGTCTCTCTGTGTATGTTTGTATTCTGGAAAGAACTTAGTCAGGGAAATAGGCTGAGAGAGTGGCAGGGGCAGGCAGAAAGGATTAAGTTTCTAACCCTGTTTCACAGAGCTGTGGAACTATGTTTATTCCAAATGCAACATAATCCTGCACCTTGCTGCAGCTACCACAATACTGCATGCTGACATCAGTGAGCTGCAAAGAGATTGAAATTTCTCCTTGGTGGGAAATGCTGCCCATTGAGAGAGGGTGAGGAATCTCTCCTTGGCTGAAGCTTATGTGGCATCCCCGACCATTCTACATAGCCCTTTTGAAATCAGAATCCTGTAATGTGAAACCAATTCTGGGCTGATTGACTATATGAAAACACATTATTGTTTTGATCCCTAATGAAAACAACATCAACTCGCAAATAAAAATGTTTGAGTTCCATTTCCCAAAACAAATATAATCTCATTATTAATCTCTCTAACAGGAGCTACCACGGATAATACAGATTTCTGGCTAAACACTTGAGAAGCAAATCACAAAACTGCATAATAATTCATCAACAGATAAATAATATAGAAAAAAATAACTTCTGCATTTAGCAGAGTTTAGTAAATTTGAAACTGGAGCAAACTCTTTAAAACAAACCCTTTATACTTGTGTAAACCATTATGAATGTATTGTATTCATTGCTACTTAAAACATAACTGTTGTATTTTGTTGCACATTAAGTAATGTAGAAAATTTGCATGGCAATTTGAAATGTCATTTTCAAAATCCCACTGTTACATTTTTTATGTGTGGATTAACTGTTCCTTCTATGAGTATCCTTGGGCATTTCTCATTCTGAATATATATGCTTCTTCCCAACTGGAGTCAATGCATTAGCCAATTTATCACCACTGTAAACAAATGTAATCTATTTCATTCATTGATTAAACTAACAGAGCCTGAAGAAACATTTCACTATCCTGGAAACCAAATAGGTATTTATAACTTCAGTTCATGTTCTATTCGTATATAGATTATGATATTATATAGGAAGCATTTTTGTTTCGGAGATAATGTGTTCAAAAAGATGAATCAGTCAATTTTGCTAAGCAAGTTTATCATAAAATTTAAACAAATGTTGCAAAGTCTATGAGTAAATCTCCCAGTAAGATGTTTTAACTTGAACCTTACACAAGTTCCAGCCTGAAACTTGAATTTCATCTGTTTTAAAGATTTTGCATTATCTTTCCATAAATAATTTTCTTGAAGAGAAAATAAATGTCAAAAATGTTGTTCAAATAATTAAATTCTGGAAATAATTAAAAGAAAACCTTCAAACAAACAAACAAAAAAAAAATCACCTCGAACTGTAAGAAAATATTGATAAAAAATACAGAATTTTTTAAAGATAAAGAGAACCAGAGGTACATTTTTAGTTATTAAGCAGAAGGGTACATTTTCTTGTTTAATTTTTAAAAACGGATTTGTGTTATTTTGTAAAATAATTGAATAAGATAATAAATTTACATGCTAGCTCATTTCACAAAATAGAGGTCAAATATCCCACTAATTTTATGTTTTTGTTGCCCTCTTTTCTTTATATTTTAATTTTAAAAAATATAAAAGGAGAAAATGAATTTTGTTACTTGTATACATTAACTATATTATATATCTCATATGCAGCCCAGGCAAGCCAAGAGGTTGGACACTCATGATCTAGACCAGAATCAGTCAATTGCCATGTCCAGACAGCTCTCAAATGAGTCCACAGATGGAGACTCCATTATTTCTCTGGACAACCTGTGACAGCACTCAATCACCCTCACAATAAATGAGTCTCCTGATGTTCAGAGGAATACTCCCATGCTACAGTTGATCTTCATCACCTCTTTTCCTGCTGTTGAGCATAACTGAAGAGTCCGGTTCTTTCTTAACTGACCATCATTAAGCTCCCTTTTTTTTCCCAGAATTCCCAAGAATGAGCAGCTCTCAGCCTCTAAGCCAAAGCCTCTATTTCCTTAATTAATTCTGTGGCCATTAATTGGACCATCTCCAGAAGCTCTACATCTTCCCTGAGTGTCTTGTTTGCCTATCGTGTTCACATTTGTGTTCCCTATATGCTACATAAGCACTTTTAAAGACTCAAATTCATGAAGATATTGCTAATATAAATAGAAATACTGTACTTAAAAAAATTAAATATTTCAGTTCTGCTTTATTCTAGCTTTTAGTTACATTTATTTACACAAATATTATGATCCTAACAATTTATATTAATGTTTTACTTTTGTGTAGCCTGTGTTCTCTATAGTTTAGATATTAGTTTGCCATGAAACCTATGTGAAATACAGGTTTGTGTGGAGAGAAGAAAGTCAAACCTTTGTTTCTTATGCTTTCAAAGCAAAATATAGTGATTTGTACATCTAGGATGTAATACTATAGATTTCTTTAAAAAATCTTTTACCTTCTTTTACATATATATATACCTATGTGTGTGTGTGTGTGTGTAGGTAGAGAAATACAGCATGAATCCTTTTTCCTTGAGGACTGTATTTATTTTTACCATCTTAGTAAGGTATAGAATTAAATACTAGATAACTAGCATTTTGCTAAACGTATATTGTATTATATCTAGTATTAATATATCTATGACACTTTTATACTGAGAGATGAGAATCTTCAATAGAAAGGAGAGAGATATTTTAATGGTGAACTATTTCAAGATAATTTGGAATTACAGTCTTTCATGTGAGCTTTCTGGGAAATGTATTACAAATGATTAAAACAAGTGCATTCTTCAATGAGTTGCTTATTCATGCATGGAAACACTGTAGATCTGGTGCAATCATGTTGAGAAAAAAAAAAGCTACAGACAAATGAGTAAATAAATAACTGCAGTAGAACGTTTCATGCATTTCTTGTCTTTATTCAATCTTTGAATAACATATTCTTGCCTGCATGAACTAATAAAAATACTAAGCATTTGTCTGTGCAACTGGCACATGCTTAATATTCCATCAGTAATTATTGTTTTAGTGTGAGCGACATATACAGTATCTCTCATAGTTTAGACATCAAATGATTTGCTGAAAAATTTGACCAGTTAAATCTGGTTCGCTGGTATTGATTTAGACCAAAGCAGCTAGCATTGCATTTTTCAAAACCTAGACTCCATAAATTCACAACTACACCATTGAGCTGACAAACCAGAAGCCATACAATGCATTTACATTCACAGCTGGCATGCCTTCTCTGATCTTTCTCTCTCAGACATGAGGCTGTAATATGATTTATTCTACTCTATTATTGCTTTCTATGTCCCAGTCCATGTTTGTGCTTAGGGACGCATGATGAATCAACTGCCAGGGGCCAACACACTGCAAAAATGAGAATATGAAGACACGATGAGGTGAAAATGTGATTACAGTTCCAAACTTGCCCCCAAAGAAAGTTCCCATCACCAGCAATAGCACACTACAATTCAGAAGATCAATATGGACTAAGAAAGAAAAGTCAACAACACTTTTACTGAAGTAAAATCATAGGGTACATGCTAAAAATGAGCCAAAATGAGAGAGAAAGGTGAAAATCCCAAGGTCTTGCTACACAAACTGATAAAGGCTTGCAGAACTGTTATCACATTTGCATTTTTAGGGACCGCCTGGTAGAGTAGCTGTGAAACAAAAATTCAGAAACAGAGCTATGATAATCACTCCTGCTTAGCATTCTTCACCTTACTGGAGCTCTTGTTGCCATTTCCATGGTTGGCACTGGCTGCCCCCTGTAGGCTCACTCTGCCACACTGCTTCACTGCTTCCACTCCTCCACTGTGGAGGAGTCAGTTGGGAAAAGGTGGTTGAACGCTGTTGGTACCAGGAGGTGTATTGTGGACAATGAGGCAGTACTGCTGCCCCCAACATGCTGTCATTATGACCACATTTTATTAAGAAAAATGAGAACATTCTACAGAAAAGTCTAAATACCTTGCAGACATCTGGAAGACATCTGGAAGGCCTTGTCACTGCAGCAATAGACTTCTGAACTTTGATGGAATTTCAAATTTTCTGATTGAAGATAGGACAAGACTAAATAGGGCAAAAGCTAACCAGATCCAAATTGTACCAGCTCATACAATGAAGAATGACTGTTGAGGAAGCTCCTCACCCTTGTGTCAATTCAAGTTGATTCCATTGTTGTCCCTGAGCACCAACCAATAAAAGTAAGATACAATGTGCTATGGGGACAAGAGTCAAGGATAGAGTTAGCTGTCCAACAAAAGGATGGAAATCACCTTGAGGCAGTTCAGGCAATGATATGGAGGATTTCTAAATCAGAGGCTTTCTATAAAGGAAAAAAAAAAATTTCAAAGGATGATTCAGCTCATACATTTTTTATATGAGTCCTCAGCTGAGATGAGTCACTCCATGTAAAAATTGGGTGTCTTTTCTGACTGTGAAGGTGAGGTGTTGACAACATTCTCTGGGAGACAAGGTAAGGGCAGGGGAATCCCAAACACAAGCAGAGTAGTATCCCTACCAGACAAATCACCTGAAGGCACAAGCTCAAAAAAACTATGCTGTACTTAGTTCTTCTGATCCTTTGGTTTATCTGAAAAGCTGAAGGGCTTCTGCATGTTTGAGAATAGATACCAGAACAGTGAACACACATTCCCTACATATGTTGCTAAAACAAGAGCTACTCTGCGTCATAGAGTGTGTAAAGAACCAGATCTGACGAAGACCATTTCTGCATCTGACTGTGACTTGATACTGAAAGTAAACCAACATTCAAATAAAGATAGGAGGATTAGAGAAGGGTTCTAATACCTGCTGTGTGGCTTTATTTCCCAGATGTCTTTATTGGTACATCAGACACTGTTGTTTTACCTCCATTTTCTGGCAAACTTTAATCTGAATCCACTGTATGCATGTTGGGAGTGATGTGCATTTGCATATGTACATTTGCATATGTATAGGGAACTTCCAGAAAAATCCTGGTGTAATGACATCTTTTCCTGTCCAGCAGAATTGAGTACTTTCTTACTTTCTCATTACTCCAGCTGTATTTCTCTAAAAGGAGCATTTACTTTCCACTTATTTTTTAAAATGAAATTGTTTTTAAAGTTGTCCTGAAAGTTTTCAATAAAACTTTTTTTCAAAACAGCAGACATTTCATCTCCAAAATTCACATATTTTTGGCTGAAACTCTAAATCTCTGGAAAACAGCAAAGAAAAGTATCTAAGAAAATTATAAACATCCAAACTTTCTCAGCAGAAAATGAGATTTTCTGGTCAGCTCATTTCACTCCTCATTATGTCAGATGTTATGAAAAATATAGTTATTTTTCAATAAAAAATAGTTACCTCTAGTCAATATCAAGCAATTCCCAAACAGTTGAAACAATAAATGCTCATAAACTGGATATAATCTTAAATATTTATATGGTACTCCACATTGATATAAAGTGTTTCATATTAATGTGTCAAGCATTAGAGGGTGAAAGCAGAAGTGATGGAAGACAGAAAACTGACAGAATAGGGTATGTTATGGCCTACCACGAGACTTTTATTATGTTTTATAAGTTGAGAAATGTGACTTTTCCATGGCATACTCCCAAATCTTGAGACCCAGGAGCAATAATGAAAAAGCAGAAAAGAACAGAACATATAGAAAAATGCTCTTATTAAAATAAATGTTTCATTCCTGCACTTGACAGGCATATGGAAAAATCCTGAGCTTAGACTCTAATGTAGTCCAGTTGATTTACTGTAGTTAATCAAATTACATCACTCCTAACAGCACAGAAACTTTCCCTTCAACATATGTCTGTGCTAATGTGTGTTTATAATATGCATACTATTATGCACATAATATAATAGTGCATCTGAACAGTATTTTCAGCCCAATCTCACCATTCACCAAGCTGTTAATCTGTGAGTTGATTTTAGTCCTTGGAGTCCTAGATAACAAAAGGAACTAGGTGCAAAGTTCTTTTAAAGCAAATAAAATATCTTTGACTATTATCAAAAAGCATATTCCGAACCAAAATGTTAAGATATTTGACCAATCCTGGATAGCCTCATCTGAAAAAAATGTGCCTTGGGGAAAATATTTCACTCTTGTGTTCTCTCTTCTTCCTTTTCCAAGGAGGAGAGGGTGACCCTGAAGAATGAGTGACAGATTGCATGCATGCGCTTATCATATTTTTTCTATGATGCAAATACAGTGTATGCATAATTTTTGCTGAGCTCAAGCATTTGGCTATTAATTTTAACCTAACAGGTCTGGTTTTATTATTTCAGTCATTAAAACATACAGGAGAACTTTTGCACTCTAAATTCGTCTATTAAATAACTTACAACCAAGGCAAAGGTTTGTGTTTAATAACTTTTGGTAGGCACCAGCACAAAGATTTACAGATATAAGTGGAAAGGTCTCTTGTTCAGTTGCAGAGTAAATCCACTAAAGTTGAATGGCTGGTAAATATTTAATGAAACAATAAGCTCCTTGAATTTTTTTAATGTAATATTTCTTTTCATCTGTTGTGCCTCAAGAAGAATTTCATACATCAAAATGCATGAAGTAACTTGAAGCAATTTTCAAGTGTCACATAGATTTAAAATATTGCCTCTCACAAGTTCCATTCTTCAAATTGTGTCATGATTAAGCAATAATTGGAAGATTCTCTTTACTTCCCTAATTTTGCCTTTTAACAATAAGATATGGGATGATTCGTATAAAATCCTTCTGTAGTATACCCTTTTCTGAAATTAATCACTGATAAAGAATACACATAATGAAACTCATGATTTAGTAGAGGCTAAAGTTACTAAAGATAAAATTGGATAGAAGGACATCTTGAAACTACCATACAATCGTAAGTCAATCAGCATTTCTGCTTTCTTTATTCTACAATTTCTAATTATTAAATATTCATATAGCAATCGCTCGCCAGTAACAGAGAATGAGCTAAAAGCAACGGTAAGGACTTTAAGGGAAAAAAACGTTTGACTGCGACATACCTATTAGTCTGTTCTATTCTTACACTTGATTTCTGGTTTTCTTTGCTCATAATTGCCCTTTTACTTAGATTACTGCCTCTACCAAGAAAAGAACTGATAATTAAGTATACACTTAGCATAGCCTAACGCTTTTATTTTGTCTGGAACTAAGTTTCTTATTAAAATTTCAGTGGGTATTTTTTCCCCAACAGTTTAATAGTGCAATTGTTCAATATTTTAATATTTTTTGCAGCATATCCTAACAGGATATGCAAAAACTGTGTCCACTGGAAATTTCACAAATTTTAGGGAAATATAATGAACCCACCTTGCTGCTCCCATTTCTCATTTCAAGGACAATCACACATAATGTCAGATTTAATTAAGAATTCAAGCTCCAGAAGATGTGGCAAGGGATTACTCATCCTCCCTATTTCTTCAACTACAAAGAGTTCCTACATGCCAAACAAAAAAAATACCCAATATATGTATAAATGCGATTTTTTTTTACCTATCTTTTTATATATAAATACCCAGCCTCAATCAGCCTAAGTTCAGAAATGCTAATACATTCTTAGTGAAAGAACTGAACAGTAACTATTGATCTTGAGCTTGATTTTCAATAACTCACATTAGGAATATGGGTTCTGCATCCTGTCTAAGCAATCTGGAGCACAGCTATAGTTTACTGATGTCTCCTTGCATCCATTCTTAAACATCAACCAGAAATGATGACAAAAGCAAGATCATCCTAAAGAAAGATCTTTTTTTTGTGTGCTTTTGATGACATTCAGTAACTGCCAAAGACAATGCAGTCATTAAATGAGTACATTCAATTTTGGACAAAAATTTTTCTGCTTAGAGGAATACACAGTGTCACTGGAATGACTCCAGTATTGCTTCTCTGTCACAAAGGTGAGATCACAGAGACCAAAAAATGGGCATGGCCAAGGTATCAAAATATTGCCACAGTTCTCAGTTGGTTAGGTGATCTAGGACACTACTGTATATTAAAGACATAAATGTAATAATTTATTTTTGTACCGACCCCCTATTTTTCTCCAATGCCTTGAACTGCAGCAAACATAGTTCAGTCATTCTGAGTTTGACAGGAATATGCTCATGAAAAATATACAGTAAAAGGTAAGATACTCAAAGGGTAAGTGCTATCACTGGGATAGTCCTTCCAAGAAGTTGATGCATTCGCTGGCAGTGGAAGTCAGCCTAGTGATTAAAAATGCCATCTCACATCTTGTCTCTATTCTGCTCACTTTTAAGCCTCAGATAGCTGAAATGAATCTAGTCCCAAGTGACTTGTGAATCCTGAACAGAAATGAGTGGTTTGCACCTCTCAAAACTGGGATTTTGAGTTTTACAGCACTGCATAGCTGGCTTGGTCTGAGCACTTTTGGCTTCTGCTTTTGATATTGCATGTAATACAACCAACCTTAAAAAAATGTTTAGATTTTATACCCAGTTTGACTCACACAATGTATTTGCATCCTGGTGCATGATCACTCTGGCTACTCCACTGGGATGGTCGTTGTCTCACAGCAATCTCCTTATCTCAGTATTGAAGAGGATTTGTCTGCTGTTCATTAGCCAAGGTCAAATAGGACTAATGCATGGAAGATTTGTACCTCATTAACATTATCTTTATTGCCATTATTTCACAAGCTAACAAAACAAAAAAGAATTATTCCCCTGTTACTCCCAAACGTTCCTACCCTTCTCATTAGTACTGGCACAAACCTTTTCTCTAGGGCAGCTCAGAGCTTAGTTCTTGAAGGAAAGGCTGACAGCAGCAAAATTATAGTACCAAGAGGGACAGGCAGAAAACACTCTCCTGATTTATAATCAGATTCTCTTATTGTAACGAGCATTTCCTCATTGCTGGGCTACTTAGATCTGCTCGTGTAATTTGTACTTTGCTAGAAACTACTTCTCATTCTAGCTGACAAACAAGGGCATTTTTCCTTCCCAATTTAGTTAAGAATTTTAACTGCCAAATTCTATGAAGTATATTTTGGGGTGGTATTTAAATTCACCTCTTAATAAAAGAGAAGTTCTTTTCTGAAGGTTGCCATTGACCTCTGCAGGACTGATCTATCCTGCATCTCTGAGAGGCAGGCAAAAAAGAATGATTTCAGGGACAAAATGTGACACAGAAATTGAGATGCTCTATATTCTTAGTGTACTTTCCATATGAACTTTGGACGTATTTACAATTCACTCCTATTGAAATGTATCCAAGGAATAAATCTAAGGTATTGTCAGCTTTAGTGCAGGCAAACCTTGAATTAATGGATATCATATAAAGAGAGTTTTTTAGAGAAATGGAGCTGGGCAAAACCACCTGGCTATCAAAGGATTTGTTAGTTTCCTTTGATTTTTAGATTCCCACAAGCAAAATCTAAGTAGACACTAGATCAAACTAACATATATACAGGCACAAATACAGGTTCCTGTTACCTAACTGTGATATCTGTGAGTGTTCAGATAATGGAGATATTGAATATTCAGCTACAATTAGCTGAAGCCAAATGTGTTTCTTTCAGGTAGAGTCAGAAGCAATTTGGGACTTGTCTCACTGCTTTAATCAGTTAAGTAGTCATCTCCAGAGAGTGATTCTTCCAACTGAACCTAGCACAACATGTTGTAAGATAAGACAGATCGCCCTCTTTAGGTGCCTATCTCATTGACTGTGAGAGGAACTTCGTGATTTGCCTCCCCATATTAAATTTCCCTGACAGAAACCTAAATCTCTACCTTTGGCATTAGCAAGAGTTTTCATATCACCAGATTTCAGGTGCCTGAGGGTCTAGTTTCCCTTGGTCTTTTCATGGCAAGAGAAGGAAATGCAGAACACATAGTTTAGATGCCAGCTTTGCACAGACTGTTGCTTCTTCTTGCTCCTTACCTACAAGCATAAAATGAAGTAATTCAGGGGAGCATTTTGTGGGCAAACATTTGTATGAGACATTCTTACAGTACACTGAAGACATCTAATAAGGCTCCTCTCTAGGGAAAACATCCTCAGTGCAACAAGATTCCAGCTCAGCAGTGTACTTAAATTTGATAACTCAGAAAACCGAGTGTATAAATCCACTGCTCTACTGCCAAGGCCTCAGCATGTGCTTGAAGCTCTTCAATAAGAAAGCATAAGAAGGGATATATACATCATTTACGCAGAATGTGAGATCTGTTCATAGAGTGAGAGATGATCTATTTCTATGTCCTGTTTCACTAAGCAAGATAGCTGAGGATAAAACCATATCCCACTGGCTCATCTCCTGATGCAAATAAACTACATGATTTCTGAGCACAGTGGAGATTTCATTGAATCAGGTACAACATGGCCCTACTCAGTAACTTCCACAGATCTGACAGATAATAGCCCTCTGATAACCTCGTTCTCCTAATGTTTCAACTCAGATCCCTTCCTACAGTAAGCTTTTCAATCCCACAGAGCATACACGACTGCAGGGTTTGGGCTTGTCACTGTGTAATTCTCTTGCTGTCACACATAAATAAATGGGCAAATGTTATAAATAAAGGTCAACTGGAATGCAAAGCTGTAGCTGCCTACCCAGCGTTTTATAAAAGCCTTATCCCATTTACCCTCCAGCTTGTTTTTCTTGTGAGAGGGTTCAACAGATAATGTGACTTCTGAGTACGTTCAGTTATAACTTGGGGATGATTACTCTGTCCTTTTATCATTGTCATTTGCAAGAATCCAAAGGCAGAAGATGGCAAAATAAATTTTAACACATAATTTTATTTTTCATAACATAAAAAGCAGTAAGGAGCCTACAGCTGATGTGAATAACTGACACTGTTTCCACACTGCTTTCTTAATTGGATAGCAGACAATTGGCGAGGGAAAGACAGACTACCAGAATTAAAAGGAGTGTATGACAGAACCCAGTGAGGACAAAAATTCATTTGATTTTTTGTTCATTTGTTGTCATTTTTTCCATCTTGGCTGACCTAAGGTCACCTAACTGATTGGTAATTTAACTATAGAGCTGACTAAAATAACTTTTATTTGACTCTCCTCCCAGCTCCTTCAAGAAGCACTCAGAAATGGCAATGTTTCCTTGCAGCTACAAAAATTGTATTAATCCACTCAGGAGAAATGGTTTATCCAACACTGACAGCCTGTCATGTCCTTATCTGACCTCATCAACTGCTGTTGTAGGGGACTGCCAGAGGAATCAATCAGTGCCTCTCTGATTGATTATAGTATTGATTTTATTCTTCCTCTTCCTATGATTAAAAAAAAAAAAAAAGTGAAAACCCCAAACCAAATGATCCATCTTACCAACTACAAAAACATTTTAGAAGTTTTTTTACAAAGGTTTTGATCCCTTCACAAAAATACATGGATATAGAGTGCCAAAGACTGAACAGATATTACGAGTTTGTGCTTCACGTCAGATTTTGGCCTGCTTTAGTTTTCTCCAGCCTACTCCACTCCACTAAAAATATGCAATAGTCCTTTCTTGCAGCAGAACATATTACACTGTCTTTCATTATGTACTGAGAATAAGCAAAGCAGACTCTAAACCTAGAAAAAGGATGACAATTTTCATATCCGTAGAATAGCATAAATGGTCTTATAAATATTATTGAACATAAAAACTAATAACAGTTTATTTGCTATCCCAGTGGTTGTAAAAAAATGTGTTTGTTTTTTTTTTTTGTCATTATTGTTTGCCTTATTCACAGTATTCATGATTGATATTTGAAAAGTTTCTCTAAAATCTGGTGATCATTTTCCCCTAACAAATGTTCTGCAGCTCTTACATGCAACTGATTTGTATATCATGTAATTAAAAACAATGTAAGACGTGGGAGCTTAAAAGATATCTGCAGTTTATCTGGACCTCTCATTTTCATTTGTGCAGGAGGAACACAAGTAGCTATCAATCACTTAAGGTTTTCACTGAAAAGTACTTTGACTGTTTTTATTTAAAAGCTGTACCCTTTGGTACAGTTCTACTGACACTGGGAAGATTAACAATTAAGACAGTCGCTCCTTTATGACAGGATTCAAAAATAATTCAGTATTTTCTATATTTTAGTTAATTATGAGAATGAAAAGTAATAATGTTAAAGGATTACAGTCATCTTGCATACAGATAATTGTATCAGGAACTTTCTGATAAATAAAAGGAAATTTTGCAGTTGAGTTTGAGACATCAGAATCATATATCTCTTATAAGGTGGAAACATACACTTTAGAAAAAAAGGTTGGTTTAAATTTTTGGCCTATGTTAAAAGAAAGGATAAAATAAAAAGACATAACTGTTCATGGATTACTTTCTAATCTTCATTACCACTCCTAAAAAGAAACCTCAGTCCTTCCCTAGAAGAGCTAAAAGAGGCTGATAGACACATAAAACACCAGTTTAAGCGAGAGATTTCAAAAGTATGTGAAAAGCAATATCTGAAGCTTGTACTCTGATGCAACAAAGTTTCAAGGAATTAGTATTTTAAAATATAAAATAATGTTTATTCAGCTCTTTGATTCAGTTTAAATTCATTTTGCAACACAACTTCAATAAAACTAGAGCTTAAATCATGTCCAAACCGTGGCACATGACAGTGTAAGTTTTCCTCTCCAAAATATAAACATTAAGCAACTCAGGACATGATCATTTAAAAAGACAAACAATCATCTGCTCTCATTGGCACTAATGAGGCTTTCCTGTTATGCTGGCAGTTGTATCAAATATGGCAGATTAGACCCATTGACAGAATAGATGCCTCTAGCTTTCAGCAGGGGATTAATATTGATTTTTCCTTTGAAGTCTTAAAAGCTTGTGATAAACAGCCCACATCATTCAGAAGAATAAAAATGATCATCTCCAATACTTTGTTGTGTTGACAGACATGCTAGCAATTTTTACTACTACACAGCTAATTTTCCCAGAAGGAGACATATGAAACAGTATAAAATATGGGAAAGTCAAAAAGTCATAGCAGTTAAACATAGAAGTTGTAAGAAAGAAAATGAAAATGCCCCTACTATTTTGAATTACACTGAAATATAAAAAGCTAGCTATATAAATAGACTCAATGAATCGATGATAATGCAGGATGTTGTCATGACAGCTGATATTTCTCTTTCTGGACTCAGATCAAGGCTCCAAACAGCAAAGCTGCTCTGAGGACTTGGGAGTCACCTGAGAAACAACCTGTTCAATTAGTTTCTTGAAACTTGTATGCAAAGTCATCACAAAGATACAAAAGAGTGACAGCTGAATAATATAAGCCCCCAAGTGAATTAACATACAAGAAACTGGGTAAGATACACCGTCGTTCTCAAATGAAGACATTTAAATAGATATATAAGGATTTGGGAGGCACAAATGAAGCTATTTCTTCTGTTCAGTTTCTAGCCGTCAATTGTCACTAATTCATATTTGCAAGATCACATCTGTAAGGAAGAGAGCTAAAATAGGCTATTTAGTTAAAAATAGAAACCTAACTTACACTTCTTTGCTGTTTAAATTTCTCCTGCAGACATTAAACTGACCAGGAGCCAGCAGTGCCCTGACAGCAAAGATGGCCCACGGCCTCCTGGGCTGCATCAACAAGAGCAGAGCCATGACATCAAGGAATCATAAACCCCCACTCTCAGCACTCCTTAGATCATAGCCAGAGCGCTGTGCTCAGGTTCCGTTGCTCAGTACAAGACAGACATCAGTACAGAGGAGCAAGTTTAGCACAGGGCTGTCACAAGGGCTGGAAGCTGGAGCACTTGTGAAAAGAGGCTTGTCCAGACAGAGGCAGAAATGGCTCTGGGGGGTCTGAAGAGCAGCCCTCCAGTACTTGTAGGGTACTTAGGGAAAGAGAGACAGCAGGATGTGGTGGGCAGAAAAGAGACACTGTGCAGAAACTGAAAGAAGAGAGGTTCAGACTTGATGACATTTTTCTTCACAAGGATAGGCAAGCATTTAATAAAGATTTCCATAGAGGATGAACTCTTCTTTCTATCCTTGGAGTTTTTAAGATGCAACTGAATAAGGCCTTGAGACATCTGGATCTGACCACAAGCTGGCTACTCCTGAGGTCACACTCAGCTTGAACTACCTCATGGTCCTCTTGTCCTCTCCATTAAGCACCTCAGCAATGATTTTCAGGCCTGAATCCAGACCAGTTACTTGAGTGGATGCTAGTCCACCCACTTTGAAAACTATCACCTGTAACTGATCATATTTTACATGTTCTCCCCACAACACCTTCCCCCCACAAACAGACTTACATGTTCCTGCATCGCTACACCATGACCTAGGGCCCCTGTCCCACCCTAATCCTAGCTGGTGGGGCCATGTAAACAGTGGAAAGTCACCTGCAGGATCCCAGGGTTGGAACATTGTTATGGCTCTATACTGAATCCAGAAATCCTACCGTTTCAAACCCCTGAAAGGGTCCTGTTGTCTTAGCCTCATTATCTTTCTGAGTAGGTTTTCCAGAAATGGTGTGCAAGAACACTAAGAATGATCAAACTCAACCCTAAATATCTCCTGCTTACGCTTTGCTTTACCTATGATAGCCATTTTAATAGTAATTCACTGCATCATCCTGGTTACCTTCAAAGCAGCACAACAGAAATGCCTGCAAATCTGCAGACAGAAGCCTAAGGTCTTGTAAATCATAAAGGTATGCAAAAGCACACACACTTCAAGAGCTGACACAATTCTTGTTTACATAACCATGGACTATTTTATTTGCTGAAAAAAGTTGCTAATGACAGTGCAAAAAATAATAATTAAAAAAAAAATTGATTACTAACATATATGTGAATAAAATACATATAAATATTACTCAGTGTTAATTGTAAAAAGCTTGTGTTTCTACAGCACTGACATTTTATATAGCATGAAATCTAGTGAAACAATCTCACATTGAGAACCATGTAGGCTATTTTCTGACTATAAAAGTATTCTTGACTTTGGTAAGATTTTTTTCAAATACTGCTTTTCACTTGCATGAATCACCACACAGGACTGGAGCTCTGCTTTTCTGCTTCCTGTGACTTATTATTTTGATTTTGGAAAAAATATTCCCTCTATATTTGACCATGTGAAACTTTGCATAAGTATAACTATTCCAGTCATAAGACATGGCAAATAAAATTTGCATCCATAAGAGAGATGCACGGTCTCTGAAGGTAAAAAAAAAAAAGACTGTAATAAGCAACTAATATCTATCTGTCTGAGATATAACAGATGATATTTTCACCAGAACAATCTTCATAAAACTATTTATAATTGTGCCAACTGCTCAGTTTCAAGAATATTAATAATCCCTTGAATATAAAGTTTTCAAATAAAGCAAAACAGAGGCATGCTTAGTAAATTTTAAATTGATTTGAAAGCTCGAGACAAAGATAACAAACTCTATAGAAGCAAGCTTTTCATGATTTTTTGTAACTAAATAGCATAGACACCAGGAAGAGGTATTTTTGCAATTGTTTTCTTAATGATGCTTAGTTTTGTTTTAAATCTTGTGATTCAGAGAACGGCACTTTCCACCCACCGAATAATGAATATAAAATCACAGTTGTGGATTTTTCACATCTTGTTTTCTTTTCCTGCTCTCCTGTCTCAGAGAGAATCTCAGATTCACAGCTGGAAATTATATGTTGCAGACTCATCTCGAAAAAGATAAGTGGTATAATGCAAGCATCTTTGGCTGAATTGCTATAACACATCAGAGCAGTGTTAGAAAATACGGTCCTCAACTGCCAGCTGTTCTTTGCTGGAATAGAACCTCAGCACACTGGCCCTGTCCAACACTGCCTGAGGAATACCCTTCTGTGCAATAATGTCTAGATAGATATATTGACAATCAGGAAAAAATGTCTTTGCATGATAATATTACCAGCTTGAAAGAAACATCTACTTTAAACACGATAAACTTGACAGCTTTACACCATCTGGCACCAAAAGCAATTAAATCTGATTCAATTTCTAAACTATACCATTTGTATTTGGCTTTACAAGGAAAAATAAAACCCTTTCCATGCTGTCTAAAAAATGCAGTCAGTTCTTTTAAGTAAAGTACAGAAAGCAATTTTTTAAAAAGAGACAAGTGCATTCTGCAATATGTGAGATTTTTTTCTTGGAGCCTGTAATGCACTGTAATTATCACTACTCTTTATGTGTGCTAAGGTTTCTCACAAATGGGAACATGATCTTCACTGGAAAGCATCAAAAGACACCCCAAACATTATTAATTATTATATAATATTGTAGTGCAGTTAATTACATAATTTTAGATTTCCAGCCTATTTGAAGTAAGAAATGAAATAAGAGTGACTAAAGAGAATTTAGAATTTAAAACAAGCATTTCTATGCATTTTTGAATGCTGCAAGAGATTAAATAGGTTCTTCTCTTAGTTATACCAACCATTGCTTCGGATGCTCTCATCATTACCATAATTACCATCAAAGCAGAGTGAGATTTTAAAGGGGAAATTCTTCTCCCTCTGCCCCACTCTGTTCCCTGGTTTGCATTGATGAGCAGGAAGACAGTGACTTCACCTCACTAGTATAGATCAAGTGTACTCAAAGAGTTTTATCAAGTGTATTCTGAGTAAGCTGTTACACTTGTAGTCTATACTATTCAGTATTCATATTGATATAATTCACATATACAGCTAGAGGTAGAGCAGAAATTCAGGATTTTGCTGACCCATAAAAAAGTCTATAATATTTAATGTCATAAATAAATGCAGGAAAGCAGGGAGGACTGTTTTGTTTCAAAACAGAGATGGTAAATGATTACTGGATTTTGGGACAAAACATATCATATCTTTTCTGTGGGGATTTATACTTGAATGTTAGTCCACTGTACCAAACAGAATAAACGGCAAGTGCAGCTTCCCAGAATCGGTAGTTTCTTGACAATATATCTCAAGTATTAACATTCTTCATGAAGTCTGTCTACAATCTAGGAATGGACAGGCTGAACTATTATGCCTGTAGTTCTTTTCTTCCAACTTCTGCGTGGCTGGAATACACAATTACTGTCTTTACACTTGTAGTCGAGAAAAGCTATTTTTAAAGCTGACTTAAAATTTTTAAGTTATAGGTAGAAAGTAGATGGTATCTTCTGTCTTGTGCTAGTGTTGCAGTTATAGTATGCATATATATATATTCAGCTTTCAGATGATTCATTCTCTTCAGAGTTTTATTTTTCTTGTTTATCTACTACTAACCCTTCTTTAGAGATATTCCAATGAGTTAAAAAATCTTCCACCTACATGGAGAGTGTATATGAATGCTGAAAATAAATTAGATATCACATAGGACTAACTTCTTAAAAATATATCAGATGTGACATAAGTTATGACCATGAACCAAATATCCAAACAGGGAAAATGAATTTTCCTAGCTCTTCCAGATTTTATTAATACTGTCAGCTAAACTTGCTCAAATAAAAGAAATCAAACCTGCTACCTAATTTATCCATTCTGATCCCTCTCTAAAGATACAAGTCTCTCTTTACTGCATCGTATCTTATCCAGTCAAAGGCAGCGTTACCTAAATTGTGTGCATGTCCTTTTGTATTTCTGTGATGAAATCCCAGCAGTCTTTGCAGTAGCTACTTTGGAACTATCTGGATGAGAGAACTGACTACTGTGTTCAGTTTTAGCCCCCTCACTACAAGGAAAACATTGAAACCCTGGAGCATGT
Source organism: Chrysolophus pictus (assembly GCA_037305975.1). Classification (NCBI taxonomy): domain Eukaryota; kingdom Metazoa; phylum Chordata; class Aves; order Galliformes; family Phasianidae; genus Chrysolophus; species Chrysolophus pictus. The sequence continues at coordinate 176,550,081 of CM074576.1, read as the reverse complement.
ACAGAGAAGGACAACAAAGCTGATGAAGGGTCTGGAACACAAGTCTTACGAAGAGCAGCAGAGAGAACTGGAATTGCTCAGTCTGGAGAGTAGGCATAGGGGAGACCCTATTGCTCTTTTCAGTTGCCTGAAAGGAGGTTGTATCGAAGAGGGATTCTACCTCTTTTTTCAAGTGACTGGTTACAAGAAGAGAGGTAATGGCCTTAAGTTGTGCCGGGGGAGGTCCAGATTGGATATTAGGAAAATGTAATTATCAGAAGGAATGGTGAGGTATTGGAGCACTCTGCCCTGAGAGGTGCTGGAGTCACCATCCTTGGAGGTGTTTAAGAAATATGTATATGTGGCACAGAAGAACATGGTCTAGAGCTGTCACAGGTGTGGGTTGATGGTTAGACTGGATGATCTTGGTGATCTTTCCAACCTTAATGATTCTAAATGGCAAAATAAGATACCAGGTACCACTTGAACCACTCCAAATACTACTTTGGCAATCACAATGCCAAATCACTTTGGCATCACAAAAAATTACAGACAAGTGTAAAATTCATATTATTAAACTTGTGTTGATGGAAAGAATGGGTTTCAGGAACAATCCACTGCATCTGCAAGTAGGCTGATGTACTCTAGAACCTTTTTTTTAATCCAGAACATTAAGAGGCTAGAGGTTGTGAGAGGTCTGAAATGGGTCAACTGAATCCTCTCTGCCTTCCTGCAGGAAATACATTTCTATTAATATTATTTCAGGCTCCTGGGAACTAGCCAGCCCCAGTTCCAAAACACTGAAGGAAGTGTTCTCAGTGGAACTTCTAATAGACAGCAGGCTTTGGTAAGTTAGCAAATCTCACCCAAATGCGGCAACTGAGTATTTCTCTTTAAGGTGTCATGGAATTGCACACAAAGAAGTACAGCTCCATGTTCTATCAGTATTGTCAATCCCACATAATTAAACAAGAAGGAAAAGGCCATCCTGTAAATTAATAAGCTGTAACCCTCTTTAGGAATACATTAAATGCCATACTTTCATTCCCTAATTTAGAGCTGGGTTAAAATAAAGGATAAGTCATACTCGGGTATTCCACGGTCATGCAAGCAAATCTCCTTGCTGTTTGATGCCTATTATGTTAATTCAGCAATGTTTGTTTTGTTCTGTTTTGTTTTCTCCCTCAGCACACTGAAAGTGTTCCATTCAAAACTGTTACTATAGGAACACTATGGTAACATTTAAAATTTTGTTTTCTTTTGGATAAAAATATCAGAAAATTGATGGATAAGTTGTTTAGGTAGAACAATAGGGCATTTGATATATAATCTGCTAGTACTTAATAAGAAGTATTCCAAGTAATGGCACAGCATTATTATCATATCACTTAGTAAAATGGCAGCAAATTATTGCATTATTCACATCTCGTTGGGTCCATGCTATTATCACAGAGATGCTTTAAAGATGACATTTAACATACTCCTTTTACACAGTAAAGTGGTTAAAAGCACATTCTAATTTTAAAATGTTTCTGATCCCTTGACAGCTTACCCAAGCATTCTGTGGGCCCCCCTGCCTCTCCAGTCTTAACTACAGCTCTAAAACTTCTTGTAATTATGAACATTGCAGTCACACTAAATTAGACTGACAGATGAAATACTGATTACTAAGGACTTATTAAGGACTACTTTGCAACCAATTATTCTGACATTTGACTTGATTTGACAGTTGAATTGAGTTGAAGATTCCTCCAAAACAGTAGAGAAGAATTTAATTTATATCTTCATAATTTTAAGATAATTGTTCAAGACAGATTCGTTAATACACCACTACAAAATTTATCTTGGAGCGTCATGATTGAAGTGATAGACAAATCGTAAAAACATGGGGTCTTAAACATGAATGTAGTCTATTCTCCCATATTTTGAGATTTGGCAACTGCCACCATGATGTCTCTTGCATAAGAAAAAGCATTTTACTGCCAGCTTCCAGGAATTTTCACTGACCGTTAAACTGAGAAAAACAAAAGTATATTTACAAATTGTTAAATATTTTTCCTGTAAAGTGATCAAACTCATTGAATGAGATTATATCCAATTTCCAGTGTTGTATCTTTGCTGTACAATTACATGCAAATTTTCTGTCATTACATTGTTTCCCAGTAATTTCTAAAATGTTCCTGTAATTTAGTGCATTTCACCTGGAAATCCTTTGAAACGCCTACTTCATCTTTTTTAAATTTGCAAATAAGAATTAGCAGAAAGACATTACCCCTTACCTTACACTCAGTGAGTATAATTTCAGAGAACAAAGTTTGCTTTAGCAAATGTTGACAAATATTGATTACCAAGAAACCTACTTTTCTGAAAGATGTGAAGAGATACATATATAGAAAATGAAGAAAGGAATTTGTGACAACTAACTGGAGGAAAAAAGGATGAAGCACAACTTCCTAGCCACCATGGAATGAATGATTGAAGCATTTTCAAAGCATTTTTAAGGCTACTTTAAGATACAGGAAACTTCACCAATCTGTCACAAATTCATATACTAATGACAAATATCATAGGTAGAGCTTACTTATTTTTGTTCTTAATTATCATCTTTATTAACTGTGCTCTATTCCACAAAATTAATTAAGTCACATTCAAAACCACAATTCTGCTCCTTGTAAGGTATCAATTTCCCTGTGGATTTCCTAGACCAAAACAATATGAGAAATGAACTGAAAGTTAGGACTATTGTAGAAAAGAAGAAACACACACACACACACACACACAAAAAAAAAAAAAAAAAAAAAAATCCAGATGCCATTGACACAACAAACAGAAATAAAACTTTTCAGAATTTGATGCATATATTTATTACTCTTTGGTTTTAAATATAATTGGTTTTATAGGGCTTTTTGTTTCTGCAAGTTGGGTAAGACATAAGTGTCAAAATGACAGGGTTTTCTCTTAGGACTGCATTTCAGTCCTTTCATTTCTTGTCTCAGGAGAAAACCAATAAACAGAAATAAATGTGTTCTTCTTTAATAATAGAAGTAGCAACATCTTTTTTCCAAAACATTTGGCTGGTAATATGATTCTAACCAGCTAAGTTTTTTCAAAGCATCAGAACAAAATCATAGAATCCTTAGAGTTGGAAGGGACTGTTAAAGATCATCTAGTCCAACTCCTCTGCAATGAACAGGGACATCCAGAGCTAGATGAGATTGCCTAGGGCCTGATCCAGCCTTGCCTTGAAAGTCTCCAGGGATGCAGCATCAGCCACATCTCTGGGCAACCTGTTCCACTCTCTGTAAAAGACTTTTCCTTATGTCTTATGTAAGCTTGAAGTCATTTCCTCTTGTTTTATCACAACAGATTCTGCTAAAAAGTCTTTTACCTTCTTTCCTCTACCTCCCCTTTAGATACTGAAAGGCCGCTATCAGGTCACCTCAATGCCTTCTCTTCTCCAGTCTTAACAGCCCCATCTCTCTCAGTCTGTCCTCATAGGAGAGATGTTCCATCCCTTGGATCATTTTTCTGATGCACTCCAACAGATCCGTGTCTCTTCTGTACTGAGGATTCCAAATCTGGATGCAGTACTCCAGATGAGGCCTCACGAGAGCAGGGGGGCAGGATCACCTCCCTGGACCTGCTGACCAAAAATCTTTTGATGCAGCCCAGGGTAGGGTTGGCTTTCTGGGCTGTGATGGCACATTGCTGGCTCATGTCCAGCTTCCCATCCACCAGTACCCCCAGGTCTTTTCCAGTAGGGCTCACTCAATTCTTTCATTCCCCAGCTTGTACTGATAGTGCATGTTGTCTTGATCCAGACTTGGTACTTGGATTTGTTGAACATCATGAGATTCACCTGAGCCCACTGCTCAAGCCTGTCTGGGTCCCTCTGAATGGCATTCCGTCCCTCTGGTGCGTCAACCACACCCCACAGGCTGATGTCATCAGTATACTTGCTGAGGGTGCGCTTCACTTCAGTGTCAATATCTTTAAACTGAAATTGAGAAGACTGAACCACACTTTAAATTCTGAAGAAGTGTTCTATATAATAGTTGAGTTTTTCTGACAGATAAATGTGAAACATCATAAATGTTACTGCCTGTGTTAAAAACACAGACTGTAAATGTAAGGATTTCAGTTTCTGAATGTGTCATTCGCATACCTTTACGAAAATTGAACAGAGAAGGATGAGCGGGTGCTGATTGAAAGTCTGATTGCTGCAAATTAATTATTTTGAGTGAAAACCATTTCTGGAGTAAAATAAAAAGCATTTAAACTGCCAGTATCTGAGTGAAAAAATTGTTTTTCATGCCATAGTGTATTTCATCATTTACATAGTAAAATTGGATGCATTTTCATTTACTTCTTATTCTCAGCAACCAACTCTGTTCTTTGGAAAACAGAATGCTATCACATCTGTAAACAAATGTCTTACCTAGAATTTCATAGAATCATAGAATCATTAAAGTTGGAAAAGACCTCTCAGGTCATCTAGTCTAACAATCCACCTGCCATCAATAATGCTCACGAAACCATGTCCCTAAGTATTACATCTTCCTTTTCCTTAAACAGCTCCAGGCACAAAGACTCTGTGACTTTCCTGCACAACCTGTTCCAATGTCTAACCACTCTTTCCAAGAATACCCAATCTGAACCTCCCATTGCACAACATGAGTATATAGACAGGGAGAAAAATTCCCTGATAGTAGCCCTGCTGAGAAGGACTTAGTGATTCTGGTAGGTTAAAAATTTAGCCAGCGGTGTGTGCTGACAGCCTGGAAGGCCAAGAGTGTCATGGGCTGCATCAGAAGTGGCCAACAAAGCAAGGGAGGTCATTGTCTTTCTCTACTCCCCCCACAAGGCCCCATATGGAGTATTGAGTCCAGGTCAGGGGCCTCCAAAAAGGAAAAGATGTTTCTGGAGAGGTCCAGAGGAGGGACACGAAGACGATCCAAAGGCTGGAGCTCCTCTCCTATGAAGACAGGTTTGTTCAGTCTGGAGGAGAGAAGGCTGAAGGGAAACCTCATTGTGATATTCCAGTATTTAAAGGGAGATTATAAACATAAGGGCAAACAAATTTTTACACAGGTAGATCATGATAGGCAAGGGGGAATGGTTTTTAACTAAAGGAAGGAAGATTTAGATTAGATGTCCAAGGGATGTTTTTCACTTAGAGAGTGTTGAAGTGCAGGAACAGGTTGCCCAAAGAAGATGTGGGCGCCCCCTTCCTGGAGGTGTTCAAGGCTAAGTTGGATGGGGCCCTAGGCAACCTGGTCTAGTACTTGTTCTAGCATTTGGCAACCCTGCCTGCAGAAGGGGGATTTAATCTTGATGATTCTTGAGGTCCCTTCCAACCCAAGTCATTCTATGATTCTATGATTCTATGATTCTGTGATTCTATGATTCTATGATTATCTCTCATTTTATCTTTAGTTACCTAGGAGAAGAAGCCTCCTTTCTGGTTGTTGTAGAGAGTGATAAGGTATCTCCTGAGCTTACCTTTCTCCAGACTAAACAATCCCTGTTCCCTCAGCCATTCCTCATAAGACTTGTTTCCAAGACTCTTCACCAGCTTTGTTGCCCTTCTCCGGAAACACCAGGGCCTCAGTGTCTTTCTTCTAGTGAGAGGCTCAAAACTTAATACAGTTCTAGAGATGAGGTCTCACTGGTGCCAAGTCTAGAGAGACAATAACCACTCCTTCTTACTACACTATTTCTGATACAAGCCAGGGTGCCATTTGCTTTCTTGGTCACCTGGATGCACTGCTGGCTCATGTTCAGCCAAGCATCAACCAACAGCCCAAGCATCAAACAGCCCCAGATCCTTTTCTTTCATGCTGTTTTTCAGCCACTCTGCCACAAGCCTGTAGCACTGTACATGGCTGTTGTGGCCAGTGTGTAGGACCTGGTGCCATTTCAACATTTTGAAATTAAAGCACTGCAACATAATTTTTAACTTTTTAAGGACTCCAAGAGCTACACAATATACATGTGCAATCACAATAGGATAACTGAAAGCAGCTGAATTTTCAAAACACAATAAGAATGAATAAGTAATCAGCCAGCCAGTGTGAAAGATATTAAATGTTGCCAAACAGCAAGGCAAAAATATACTCCTGATTTGCTCATAGCAAATAATACTACATTCCACAGACAATGTACATAGTGCTTCTCTAATATGGTGATGATGAGTCTGAAAAGAAAGTAACATATTCATATTTATTACTGTTAAGTAGGTTTTCTAACACTCATATTGCTTACCTGAACTCAGCTTAAACAAACCCAGCCATCTCTAGGTTCACATTCTCTTTCTGTTCTGCCAAATTTAATACAACTAAGTCTTTCATCTTTCGAGTCCCATTAGACAAAAAAAAATTGTTTTGAATCATGAAGATTAAATTACTCATATGTACGTGTATGCACAGCATAAATCCTAAACAGGTTCTCTTTAAATATTAGTTCAGTTTTCCATGTCACTCATTAGGCTGCATTTGCAATATTTTATGAAGAAATAAACCAGTTTTTGATTAATTTATTTCAACAACTGTGTTAATTTTATACTCACTAAGTGACCAGTTGAACAGTTTATACCTTTCATATTTCTTGTGCATCTCTTTTTTCTAAATACTTTCATACTTAAGAAACATTGTTAATATAATTTTATAATATTTTTAAAGTGGCAAATTCATTCCTAGCAAAGGCAGCTAATCACTACTAAGTAAATGAGAACACAACTTTTAGATTCCCCATTTGTAAGAAGTTATTTGTATCTTTGCACAGCCTGTACTACAAAAATTGCTTCTATTCTTACACCTGCCTCAGCAAAATAGATGCTTTGTAATTTACAGGGATGCTGAGAATATTGATTAGAATCTACAGAAGGCTCTGCTATATTATGTCTTATTCACTTGAATAAGAGATTCCAGAGATGGTATAGAGTTTCCACCATTACTACATGGACTGTATGGGATACAGTCTCCATCCTTGGAGATCTTCAAAATCTGATTAGAAAAACATCTGATCAACCTGCTCTAGGTGTCTGTTTTGATGACTGTCAGACTCAATTCCTCCCTGACCTAATCTTAGTTGCAGGTGATTGGAATAATTATTTATCAGAGCTGAAAAACATACTACATGCTGAAAAGTGGAGTCTAGTGTATTTTTCAGTCAGAGAGAAATAGAGCCACAAAGATGGTGCCTCACATCCAAGCATTTAAAATAGATATTAAAATTTGGTCAACGTAATATCTTTTCATACTTCTCTGTTCGTGTAGTAACTAAGTCTTTGGTTCAGTTTCATGTGCAGGAGCAACCAGCACCTTTGAGAGCCCTGGGTTTTCCGATACACTGGCAATATGCTACTTCTACAAGTCAGCTGTCAGCTGGAGCCTGCATGGGATACTCTCCATCATCTGGAGCGGTGCTACATGGTGGCAGCCATGGTATACAGCTAACAACCAATGAGTACATCAAGATGGAGGCACCTAGCAGATGGGGAGATTTGTACATCCAGGCATGCAAATTCATGTCTTAACATGTGAGCTAAATCTAACAGCTGGTATGGGTTCTAGTGGAAAATAAGCATCTAAATATTCCGAAGATCTGTGCTTAAGCTCCCTAATGCAAGGAACATTTATTGAATGGTTTTAGAGTCTCTCAGTAAGGCTCCAACTTGTTCTTAGTGTTGCATATATGCTACATAATTAAAAAGTTATTTCAACCATAAATTCTTAGATCATAAATTTTTATTTCTTCTTAATTTTAACTAGAACCTAAGGAGCATATATTTATGCCCCCTAAATAATCTTTTAATCCCTCAGGAGAACAAAACTGTTAAAAGCCATGCAAGTGGTAAAAATCCATAGACTTCCTAAGGGAAGTTTATCATTGAGATAAGTGAAGAATGTCCCAGTCACTTCAAAATATATTGCATCGTGTGTAAATATCTATTTGTCTTGGAGAAGTCAGTCTGAAAATGAAAGTGGATAAATTATTAAGAATGATCACCTTCTAGCTAGTAAGAAATGTTTAATCTTATTTCTGTTGTCACTATATTAGTTTGCTAGTGCATCAAGCTGTAGATGACAAATAAGCTATATCTTAGGATGCAGGGATACATATCTGTCTTTCCCAAGAAGGTGTAAAATATTGTAAAAATTCCCTAAAATGGAAACCTTTGAACATTTAATATAAAGCAATAATTTCTATTCATTTTTTGTTGTAAATATTTCTCTAACTAAAGAATTGTAGTCTTCATTGATACAATATCTGGAAAATTAATAATACTCTGTTCTTTTTTTTCTTGGGTTTCTTCAGGCCTTGTGCTAAAATTCTACAATCAAATAAAAAGATTAGGAGCAATTTTCCTCCGTTGAAGCCCACTATCTGCTGAATCAGCCAGATCACTTCTCCAGAGTTGTAGGCTTTATAAGTAACTCCACATAACAGGAAGTTTTTTAACTAAGATCAAACTTCTACAAAGCACTTTACCAGGTGTCTAGTCATGACTGCTGATTGCAGTTGCAAAAAAAATCTGCAATTATCATTTACATGGGAAAATTCATATTTGTTGCTGTTCACCCACAGCTGTCTTCTTCAAAAGCATTTATAACTTCTATACATGGAGTTTATCACGGGCCAACAGAAGGAGAGAGAATTTCACTGAAGCCTTTTGTTAAAAGACTGCAGAGCAAAGCACTCAACTGAGAAAGCTGTATATCTGGCATTTCCTTGACAGAGCCTGCAACACAAATAACACGGCTAGTAGAGGTTGAGTGGTAGATATCACTTTAAAATCACAGATTTTAACCTCATCTGTTATTGCCATTTTAGTTAGATGTTCATACAGTCATGGACATCTACTACATTGACAGTTGTTCCTTTCCACATACCAGCTATAGGAAGTTGGTTGTGTGGTTTTTCTTTTTTTATTATGGAAGGAGCTGTCTGGTGCATTTATTCTGAAAAAGTAAGCAAAGGATATAGCCTTACCACACTATCCACAGTATCACAACTTCTTAGCCCTTTAATAGGTACGTAAAGTAACTGTGTCTAGTGGGTACAGAAGCTGAAATGAATGTTTCAGGATGGATGAAACTCAAGCCTCAGAAAGAGAACTATTTGTAAGATTAAGTGATAATTTGTCATATTAATATATTTTAAAATAATTTTAATTGCTATTAATCAACTACTAATGTGCCAAATTATAAATTTCTTTTCTTTAAGGCCACATAACTCAAGTGATACATTTAACTATGTTAAAAGGCATGATCATGATTATTCCAACTACATCCACAGAAGTAGTATCTGAGCATGCGAACAAGCTCTCGGCAAATAGAAATACAACTGTGAAAAAGTACACGTCCCTTTACAGAACATTTGGTCCCATATTAAATGAATAAAATAACTGTCTAATTGAAACGTGCGAGCTACGTGAACTTTGGAGAAAGAGATTGCTGTGGGTCTTGTGAACAGTACACTAATGCTTCCATTTTCTTTGTTCAATATACTACTGACTTTTTTAAGTTATTACACAGAAACATCAGATATTTCAGGAGGGAAGCATTCATCACTTAGCACTAAAGTAAAGAGGAAGTGTCCTTTCAGCACATTTGTCTAGACATTCTTTAAGATCTGTATTTCAGAAAAACTTATTGAAGGAAAGATATCAGAAGTGATCATTTTTAAATCCCTTTGATAGATTTTTTTAATACTTTCTGAAATAAATGCCTTAATAATCTCTTCTTTAGAGATTTTAACTTTATTAAACTAACTCAAACAGCACTACACTTAAATTGGATTTTCCATGGAGTCTGATCAATACTGATTTGTTCAGACACATTTCTATCAAATAAGTGCTGTGCAGTTTAATTGGTGTATTGTATATAAACCAATGTCTTTAATTCAGCTTTAGAAGAATCGGTTAACTATTTCATGACTCATGATATATGAAAAAAATGTTACGTTAGTCTTTCATGATCCTGATGCCTCAAAACATGTGTATTGTAGCTCACAGAAAGATACCAACAGCTAGGAAAGTAGCTATGTATACACCACAAGAGCTTCAAAGTAAGTATTAGGAAAAAAGGTATTTACTATGGGAGTGGTCAAACACTGGAATAGGCTTCCTAGAGAAGTGCCTGTCAGTGTTTAAGAGTCATATGGACAATGCCCTCAGTGTACTTTTCATTGGCTCTAAAGCGGACATGATGTTGGACTTCATGATATTGGCAGGTCCATTCCAATTATTCTATTCTATTGTCCCAGTTTCAAGCACAATTCTATTCTATTCTGTTCTATTCTGTTCTGTTCTGTTCTGTTCCATTCCATTACACCATTGTATTCCATTTCATTCCAGATATGATTTTTCATTAAATATAAAATGGTTTATAATTCTGAAGACTGTTAAATGTTCACAAAGGAGGACTACTCACTGCCTCACATTTCTAGACAGGCATCTTTAACTCATGGATATTATGTCGGCATAGCATTCAGATCTATATATCCCTTACACCTCCAGAAGTCTAAAAGCTCAGAGCAGTCTAAACCTGATTCAATAGCACATATAATCCCACTTATGAACAGTTAGCTAACTTAAAATATAAGTTTTGATCCAGGTTATTGAAACTGATTTAGAGTTCATTTCTTGAAAAGATTCCTATCTGAAAATCTTTCTTAGTGCAAATGAATTTTATGATCACAGTAAGAAAGCAATCTCTTTCTTAGCCAAGTCTTTTTTAACTAGAGACACTCTTTGCTCTGGAAAATATTTGTGTCATGCAGGGAATGATTCACTTCACCTAATTTTAGATGATTAAGAGTTAAAATCTCAGCATGTCTCCTTGGGCTAGTCCCACAGTCAATGCAAAGAGTAGGTCCTTTGAAGACTGCATGTGGCTTACACTGGAATGCAGGGTATTTCACAAACATATTGCAGGCATCTGTGATATAACGTGTAACATAATATAACATAGATTCACCACAGTGGATCAGCCCCAAAGCACATCTAATCTGACATTCTGTGTATAAAACTTACCAAAATCAGATGCTTGAGGAGAAGTTAAAAAAAAAACACAAGTGATACTTGACCTAAATAACCTCTAGACCTATAGCTACCTAGGGCTCAGTGACTTCCTGAGATGGTGTTTTGTATGTGTTTAATAATATCCTTTACTATTTTCCTGATGAACTTCACAAGGCTCCCCATGAGCGCTAATCATGCGGCAAGGCAAGATTTGCTAGACAGTGTGAAAAGCACTTTTATATGTTTATTTGGTGTCTGCCTCCTAATTTAATGTAATGACCCCTGGTTCTTGTTTTGGAAGGGAAGGTGTTTGGTCCCTATCCAGATTCTTCATGTCTCTCATGATTTCACAGCTTTCTATCACATTACATATGAATTTGTTCTGACAAATCTCCAGACTCAGAAAACAAAGGTGATTGTATTAACACATACACTAAGCTTGAACCATGGCTGTCAGCAGCATTTATGAGCTCAAATACATTAACTTTCCAGAATGACCAAAGCAAACTCTCAGATAACCACAAATGCATGACAAAAGCATACTTCCAGACTTTGGGGGAGAATTAAAATAAGGAGTAGAAAGAAAAAAAATAAGAAAGTCATATTCTTTAAACAAAGGAATGTAATTTCTGTGGGTGTTTTTTTTTTTTTTTTTTTTTTAACCATGAGAATATTGTTAATACATAGAAACAGCTTCATCTACTGGTATATAGAAGAACTGGTCACACTTGTAAGTAGAAAATTATTTCTTAGCTGACTCTGTCTCAATGGTCCCTTTAAGGTACTTTGATCATAAGATAACTCATGCATGAAGAGTCAGGACATTAACTCTGAAAGAAACAAAACCAGCACTCTACATCTTGTGACTACAGCATCCATTGTAGAAGATGCATGAAGAGAAACCTGGGAGACTGGAGGCTTGCTAATGGAGGATTACTGGGAAAGTACAAAGGCTTTAGCCTCCAGGTGATGTGATATATGCTCTTATACCATGCAACATGATCAGAAAAAAAAAACACAGGAGTGTATCTGGCAGATGTCACTATTTTCAGGTGTCAGAACAACATTTGCAGTCCAGGTTTAGATTAGGTTAGCCTTTGAGCTGCTGTAACTAAGACCAACAAGCCAGAGTGCAAACAGAAGAAAATAAACAGGTGGCATAAAACCATACTTGTTCTCATTCATTTGTAATGACTATATCTCAGCTTGAATGAAAAACCAAGCCCATGGCATGACGAGTACGGGAGAAGAGTGATTTCTCCCCTCAGAGCTCCTGCCTGCATTTTTCAAATCCCAAAACTGAGGCAGATAACATCATTTGCTGTTGTGTTTCTTTTTTCCTGCTCATTCTGCTCACTCTTTAACTGGCACAACAATACTCAGCCTGAACGAAAACAAGGCACGTGAAACACTATGGAAATGAAAGCTCTCCTTTTTCCAGGAACCATGCTTTTTAAGCCATGCATGGCTGTTTTAATATATCTCTGGGAGAACAAGGTTTTCTCGGAAAATCTATCTTCTTTAAAAGAGCCATAGTGAGCCCCTCTTCCTTCACTAGATGGGAGAAGAGGGGTGCATGCTTCCACTGAGCACCAAGCATCTCATGTGGAGCACAGACAGCCTGAGAAGTTTCATGGTTTTTGACTTTGGTCTCACTTACCACAATGAGCCTTATGAGTCTTATTCTATTGAGGCACTTGGAGATCATTTTGCAAGCTTGCACGCTCCGTCAACATGGAAAAAGCCAAATAAAATACGTCTGTTTCGGGTAATAGTCTTAAATTAGAGGAGTCATAACAGACTCTAAGAACCAATGTGAGTTCTTCATTCATGTAAAACGGCTACAGGGTGACCTGATTCACAACAAATCCTGGTTCTCTTACGGCAGAGGAATATATAATTACAAAAAAACTGGAAGTAGCAAGGATTAAATTACGTTGCCAGAGCAGTTCATTTCTAAAGGGCTTATTACAGGCATGAACCGCAAACCTGTGATTTTTCTTTTTTCACATGAATTGATGTCATAATGAGGTTTAAATGGAGACTCAGAGTCTACTTTGCCTCCCAAAGGAGAGGGGTTTCCCCTCTACCCTGGACATAGTGCCTCCTTCTGCTGCGCTACTTAATGCAAATGTAAACAAAAAGGAGAGTCAAGCCCTGAGAGCCGAATTTATTTCCAGCAGGCTGTCATGGCCTTTCACTTTGGTCTCTTCATGGTTCACAAGGATACCTTTCAAGTCTGGTTTATACAGAAGATGCTTATATGATAAAAGGGTACAACCTAAAGAGAAATACAGTGCTGATTGTGAGGTGGAAACAAATCTGTTTATAGAAGCAATCCGTGTGGAACCTTGATTGTAGAAATCTTTAACACTTCTGTTATTGGAACGACTGAAAACATAGCAGGAAATCCCAAATGAACAGTTATTTTTTCTACCAGTCCTGAAAGCTAATGTTTTATTATAAATCTGTCCTTTCCAACACATATTGCATCCCCTCAGGGCTAGCTCCACTGTGTATGTAGATTAAGCAGTTGCCTATGGCAGCAAAATGTTAGGCAGGCAAAATGTTTAGTGACTATTTATTGTGCAACTGCAAGCAGGGTGAAGAATACATTTTCCACTGTGCTGAGGACTACAAAAACCTTGGAGAGATCACCAGATTACCCGGTTCTTCTGCATACAAGTGAGCAAAAAAAAAATGTTCAGTTTCACAGCAAGAAATTGTTTTTAAATTACAAGCTCAACGATAGGAAATATCAAAAGCCTTCACCTTTTAGTATGAAAAAAAAAAAAAAAAAAAGATAAAGAGAATATTGGATGCTGTAACAAACTGTCACGTTTTGTACTTTAACCTTCAACAGAGCCAGAACTGCGTCATTTGTGTGACAATCTACAGGGTTGTCGCCTTGAACCTTTAGCCATGGAGAATTTAGGCAGTTGCTCAGTATTTGAGAAGGCACTTGCGTATCCCAAAGTGGAATCAATATAAGGATGAATGTTTATTTATGCTAAGAATTTGACCACACCAACTTTTACACACTATGCCTCCTTTAAAAAAAAAAAATTGAGTCACTCATTAAGGATGAAAATATCTTAGTAGAACAAGTAAATATGGAGAAAGACAAGAACACAGAAACAAAGCAAAAGAGGATATATTCTTTCTGTAATGGCACTTGCCCTGTCTCCACTCCCAATCCTGTTTCTCACAATTCATTCCACCATTGTTCTTGGCTTATTCCTGCAACCAAGGCCTGATCTGCATGGCCGTAGGAGTGATGAGCCAGACCAAAGCACCAGCCCCCAGCACTACACACTGTGTAGTGCTGCTCACCACTTCCTGTTCTAGAACACACCAACATGTTGGTCATGACTTTTATTCTGTAATTAATGGGACAGGGCATCAGCCAGAGCATGTTTCCGGAGTGGTGCTTTGGCACCTGGAAGAGCCATACCTTTTAAGAGGGTGATACATGCCAAGCTGTATGGATTAAACTACAGAAATGCACTCCGTTCTAGAGGGATATCTAAGTACTTCTCTTCCATGCTGAAATAAATAAATGGCCTTCAGATGTGCTGGGAACTCTGTAAGAAGCCACTGATGCAATGAGCCACAGACAGAACTTCACCATTTGAGTCAAGGCAAGTCAGTGGGACATGAATAAGATGTTTTAAAAGAGGACAGAGAAGGTCAGTTCTAAATAAGGTCTGCAATGGATAGGTTTCTTGAAAAGTAAGTGTTGTATGCTGAGTGCCTTCAAACTAACATTCAGGTCTCTCAGGCTTCATGCTTTAAATGGCACAGACTGACTCCAAACGAAGGAGTTGAATAGTGGATTGGTGGTGAAGGTGTTTGAAGTACAGTTTGAAGTATACAGAAAGTAAAAGAGCAGCAAATCAGAACAGAGAGCTTTGAACAGATAAAGTGTAGGAAGGCAGGCTTGAATTTTCTAGGTGGCTCTTTGTTCTGCCTTCAAGGGAAAACTTTGTGGGCTTGTTTAATTAGGCAATCAAATCCTCTCGAACTGTTAATATCAGTGAGACCTTCATCAACAAAAAATGTCTAATAATTCCTAAGGTAAGTTCTTCAGAAAAAAAGACAAACAGAGTAAAGCAGTGACATCAGAACTTAATCTCACAAAGAATTATTAAATCAAGTTTGACTGATTTGTGGCTTCTGCTTTGCTTGCAGTTCCCAGGAAGTTCTCAGCAGGGCTGCTCAAGCTGATCTGAACCACAGGAAGTGGAATGAATAACCCAACAGCACAGTGAAGAGACTGTCCAATGGTGGGACATAGCTGCCTGCCCATTCTGTTACAAATCGGATGTGGGATCCCATGGGTACTGTTCTCCACTCTGATATTTTTGAATCTGTCTTCTGGATCAGGTGGGCCTTCAGAATCTTTGCTGTGTAAAGATTTAATGTCTGACTTTTGGAGTTAATAAATTTACTATAGATTAGGAAACCAATTACAGCTTTTCTGACAGGATTTAGCAAATTAACTTATTCACAAATAATTTCCTATCCTTTTGACCCCCTCCAACAATCAACACCTTTAACTAAATTGCTGTCTACTCTCACCAGCCTAATTATCATATTTAAATTACTATTTTTGCTCAGATGTGCTGGTGCAATTCTGTGCAAAACAATTGGTTTTTGTGAGATGCATCCAAAGGGTCAAGATTTCAACTAAGTTTGAAAGCTCCAGCAAAATCCAGTAAAATCTACATGTTTTAATTTTCTGCTTCTGTTAAAGTGAAAGGATTTTAGAATATTAAATTTGATTATCAGAAACGTGTTGTTTCTCTTCATGCAGATCCCTTCCACAATTTTTTTCCAGAGAATATAAAGTCCAGAAGGAATTGACTTTGTATGACATCTGGAACTGTCCACGGACTAAGCTGATGGTTTATATTACAAGTATGGCATCGTGTCAGTGGTCTAGATGTTTGTAAGAATGGATAGTGATTGAAACAGAATGACTTCAAGGAGAAAAAAAGAAAAGAAAAGAAAAAAAAAAACAACCATCAGTGAATTCAGTACCAGATTAAAAGAAAGAAAAACATACTTTATTATCAACACACATTGTTCCAAAGTAATGCCTCCTATTTATTTCCTTGGAAACTACTCCAAATGCAAGGAGCACAATAACACTATTTGATAGAGCAAATTCTCTGCTACAAAACACTTTTTTTTCAACACAGTCACCACCATTAGGTGATTGCATGGATGAGCTGATGGGAATGCTCTTCATATTGTGGTGCAACAGCTGTGCGTGGCCATCCAGAATGTGGCTTGTCTTTCACATCGCTGCTACCACGGCTGAAACGCACCACCCGCTGCCTGTGGGGTGGTGCTCACATCCACTCACATCCACTGTTTGGTATCCATAAACTTTCAGCAAGCAGTGAATGTCATTGGGTGCCTTTCATTCCACATGGAGGAATTCAGTGACACACTTTTGCCTCATGCATGCTTCCACATCAGACTGCCTCTCTGCTGCCATCTGTCACACAGTAATAGTACATAATGGAATACAGGTGGGAAAGCTTAACCTCTATTGCCATACCACCAACAACTACCTCTGATGTCATGGGCCAATGGAATAAAAGAGGACGCATTACTTTAAGAGCTGTTCTCATATTTTGCTTCTATATTCTAATATTTTTGTAAATTAATGTCTGAATTCTTATTTCAGATTTTTTCTCTCTCCAGATGTATCACATACCTAAAGCAAATACAAGATGAAAAGGGTTAAAAAATTACCGTGGATTAAAAATAAGAAAAACAACAATTTATTTTTTCAAATTGACTAAAATTATTATTAAAGATTTTTGTCAAACAGTTTTGCAATTTCTCTTTCACCCTACCTTAACCTGAAATTAATTCTCATTACTAGTTCATTTGTTGGACTTAAACAATTATACATTCCTCTGACTCTAATTTGGAGAAGTCACAGATAGTGCTCTGGGCCCACTCTGTTCTGAATGTACCTCTTTGGAGGCAATATTATCTTTTCTGAATGCCATTCTCACCATAAAATTCTCCCTCACAGATGGAAATTTCAGCTATTAAAAAATGTGGGGTGAAAGAAATTATGGTCTTATGGACCAACTTTTATGTATTGAATTCACAAAACTGATTTATTTTTATTTTAACCCACCCTTTTCATGGGTTCCAGACCACATATGCAAGGCACTTTAATTTCTCTTCTTTCTCAGAATGTGAAACCTCCTCGGAGCAGTTCCTTTGCACTCTCTAAGCACCTCCAGGGTACACAGTCCAAACAAGAGCTACCCTGTACTAACAGAGTGTTGATTTGCTTGTGCTCATGAAAGCAAGGAGAATACTTTTCAGGATGGAAGCAGGGCAGGCAGGTAGGGGATGCTCTATTTTTTAAATTAAAATTAAAAAAAAAAATTAATAATACTGTAGAGACTGTGGAATGGTAGGAGATTTCTTTCTTCCATATTTTAATATTTCTAAAAGACCATTCACTCATGAAAATAGAAGTTTATTTTCAACACATAACTTCCATGAAAGAGTTGTCATAAAGGATAGTATGTTATTTATGGTTGAAAAATATGGCTATCCTCTGGCTTTCCTTAAGACTTTTTTCCTTACCCACAGCATACTGTGATTTTTAGGACTCTGTTCTTACTCTCCACTCATGCATAAACATTTGCAGAATTATGGCCTTCAGCTCCCAGTCCTGCAAAGACAGTCTTTTTCTGAGCCAGTAGATATAAAGTGACTACTGTTAAGAACATAATTTCAGAAGATTCTAAAATTTAGGAATAATGGCTGTACTTAATGGTTTCTCTGAAGCATCCCTCTGAAATGCCTTGGAATACTTGGAAGTAATTCTTGCACTGGTATATTTTCAGTTTTGCAATAATTCATTGTGTCTATAGAGTATTTCATCTTTCTTTTACTCTTTTAAATAGTTATTAGACCATTTTAGAGATGAACAAAAAAATTTACTTCTCCTTACTTCTAGGAAAAACGTTGTCTTTACACCATTTCTTATGACTGTATATCTTCCCTTACTCCCTTTACAAAGAAAACAAAACAAAACAAAACAAAACAAAAAAACAACCTAGATTTACTTTCTGGATGATAATATCTTCTTTAAAGACAAAAATACTATTTTAGTTGAACCAAATACACCATTCATTCACCAAGAAATTTCTATTTCCGTTGCTAGAGGACTGGAAGCAAGTGGGGTTAATGAATGAATAGAGTTGCAGATGAGAGTAGCCATGGGCAGGGGGAATGAATAAATGTGGACTTGGAAGATCCGAGATGAGCCCTGAGGGAAGGCTGTGGAAGCTCAGGGTTGTATTTATGAGTCAAATCACAGGCAGCAGTAAAGCACTTAGCACAGAAATGATCTGCCAGAATATTCCTTATAATTTGATATTCCTTTTTCTCAGAGGCAGATGAATAATCCTTAACAGTCAACGGCAGCTGTGTTGTCTTTCTGCTTCCATCTTTCTTTCATCTCTTCAGTCACAGAAAAATCTGCTAGGCCTTGGCAAGTAAGTACAATTCTGATGTGGGAACCATGAACCGACTTATCTTGACTCTTAATTTCAGACTAAAAATATATTTCAACACCATTGTACAGATATAATAATAATAATAATTGAAGAGATTCTGGAAACATTCCCTGTGCAAACAATTATATGTGAAAATGCATCAGTAAATAAAGTGTATCTTCAAGGACTAGAGAGAGACCGCCAACCTTCAGTAGTTTCCATCATCAGCGGAGTACTGTCTTAAAAGGCAAGATCAGTAGAGGCAGGGTCATCAAGCAATCAAAGAATGGCAGTAAAGCATTTTTTATGACCACAGTGGCCTTCAGTACAGCAGAAAACCAGTCCTTGTTAAATAAGAAAAAACAAAAGCAGAGAATATACACCCAAGCTGATGATCCCACCAACTAAGGAAATCTGTGAGCAATCAATATATGCGACTTTCTGATGCATGTGAGTCACAGGTAACATGGAGGACAAAGAAGATAATATAGATAAATCTTGCTTCCTCCATCATAGCACAGATGCCAGCATTACAATCCTGAACTACTTCTGGCAACAGCACAGTAGTACAAGTCCACACTGCTATATTGTGGCTGAGAAAGCCTTTCTTCTCATTGCTAAATTCAGCACTTAAGGGTGGTCTGCTGCTTCAGCATTCAGCAAAGTACTCCATGAACACTGCCTTTTCATCTCAAAATCTTCTCTTCAGTGGTGATCTTCCCATATTTCCAGAATGACACTCTGCATAGGCATTGCTTTTCCCGTGGCTGCAGGTGCTGCATGTAGTCAGATCCAGAAGCTTGGTTGTTTCACTAGCACGTGAACAATGAACCTGGCTCTTGTCTCGCTCTTTCTTCTCATCTTGTGTCACTGCATGCCTTCCATGAAAAGAAAGCAAAGCATTTGTACCTGTTTTCATAATCTCATTCTGCTGGAAAGCAGTGACCTTCACAGGCCTTGCCAAGCATGGATGACTTACCGTAGCCTGGGGTCAAGGACATGGAAATCTGAAGACAACAGTGTGCTCTGGACAGAAGTGCAGCACAGATGCAAACACATCCCTTCTGTGGTGATTTTCCAGAGATCTCTTTCAAAAAAGATTATGGACACAAAGGGTCTGCCTTAGAGCCAGAGATCTTGATTCTGTGGGGCTCAAGCATTTTGTTCTCAAGGACCTCCTCACCACTGGCTGCTGTTTAGCTTGATATGTCTGCTCTATTCATTAGCCTCAGTGCATGTACAGTTTCATATTTGCACTAGCGATGCAGAAGCCAAATGAGCAGAAGTTCAGAAGTAAGTCTGGAGCACTGGGCAGCCAGATTACCAGCCAGCATAAATATCACATCATACATCCTGGATAATTCAACTGAAATACATAGCTGCAAAAATATGCACTCATATCTCACCTATGCTTGTGGTCACTAATGCCTAGTCTAGACTTAGCAAATGCATTACCATGACTTTGTTATAAATTCATTTGTTATAAATTGCCAGTGGCAGGTAGGATGAGTTTACTTTTTTTTTTTTTTTTTTCCCAAATAAACCCAACATGTCAGGACTCAACCAAGTATGTTCTCAAGCTGCACGCAGCTACATAAAGTAGTGTCGTGTGCTACAGTTGGAATATACAGCATTCAGCATCATATGGCTTTAAACACACATCAAAAATGCAAGGTGAAGTAAGATAAGCAAATCTTCTGAAATAGGCTATAAAGATCCTGGTTTACTTAAATCCCTGAAATTAATCTCAATTATCTGTCTCCAAATACTTTTTACAGCACTTAAAATTTATTAGGTTTTTCCTTGATTATTTAAGGACTAATCAAAATTGCACCTTCACTCTGGGAGACTTTGCACTTTCCTCTGATGACTAATGACATCCCAAACAAATCTGAGTGCAGGCATTTTTCAGTGTTTTTTCCTCCTTTTAGGTAGATTAGTGCTGTTATCAGCAGGTGTAAGGAAAACACAGAAGCCCAAACACTGAGTATAGCAAGTAAGCAGGAACTACATTTAAACTGATTTGCAATGCAAAGGTAGTGACTCACCTCCTAAACAGGATTTTGGAAT
Organism: Chrysolophus pictus; assembly: GCA_037305975.1. NCBI lineage: Eukaryota > Metazoa > Chordata > Aves > Galliformes > Phasianidae > Chrysolophus > Chrysolophus pictus. The sequence goes on along the minus strand of CM074576.1, from coordinate 176,529,465 downwards.
GCTGTGGCACCCTGGCCTTTCACTGAGAAAGGACAACTAATGCCCAGATTGGGGATTATCTCTTCTGGCCTAATTATGCAACATCTTTTGAGAGTTATTCACATCAGCCACATGAAAATGTATAAATATATTTCTGCTGCCTAGCTAAATATTGAGTTCCATTGTAGCTGTATATAATTAAATATGTATTATAAATGTGTGCAAAACAACGGCAGAACAGTGCTGTGTCAGTTCCAGTTGTAGAACTCCAGTTCAAACATCATCTGTGTTTTAATAATATTTACGACTAGCATCTTTCTCATCTATTACCCTATCTCAGGCTACACCCATCTACACTAAGTGTAAATAGCCTTCAAAATCTCCTTCATGTGAGCCACAGTCATGGGTCTCTCAGATGATGTTCCTTTCAGTTCAAGTTACAGTCATTCTACTTCTTACCTGTTGTATTTGAATTTGACCCACTTATTCTAAATGAAATAAGGGAAGGCAAATTATGTGTAACCTACTTTTTAAGCTGAGAGTGTCTCATCTAACCAGGGCACTGTCACTTCTTTACTGTTGGTGACTCCAAGGAGCCAACTCCTTGCTGCTCACCTGGCCACAGGTACTCCAACCAAATGCTCCCTCCTGGGGATGAGCAGGAACAAACCTCAGCTCCTGCTCGGCTCACCCCTGGAGCCTCAGCCCCAGCTGAGGAGTACCATGCCCCTCCTTCTCACCTCTCCCCATCTCCTTCTCAGACAAGCTCTTCTGACCCACAGCGACCTCCCAATCACACACACGAGGAAGATGTTTCTTCAACCATTTCAAACACATTAAAGGATGTATACCTCTGCCATGCTCATCTTTTCACATGTATTTCTGCACAAATAAGAGTTCCAAGATGATCTGAAGCAGATTTACATCGATACCCTTTACCAGTGCCTTGGAATTAGAGCAAGGCTCAAAAGTAACTGCTCACTGCTAATGTGATGTAGAGGGACCATATGGAAAATGAAAATCAGGGGCTCTTACATTTGTTTTTTTAATCAAAGCCTTGCAATTCATCATCTGAAGTATTCTTATAACTACCAAAATATATTCCAAGTGCTTTTCACCACAAATGTTGATCATTATGTAAGCACTATAAAGTTTATAGAGGTTATAGCTGCCAATCCAATCATTCGTACAACAGGCATGTGAGAAATACATCTTCATGGCACCAAAGGCATATCAGAATAATGGTATTTTCCAGCAGAAATCAGATGCTGTAGGCAAATTTGTCCATGTGATAAAAAGCGCTTGTGCCACTGAACTGCAGGACAAACAAATTCAATATCATTAGTTTCAAATTCTGTTCAGGGTTTAGAACATAACCTGATTATTTAAGGCCACTGAAACAATTTTTGGATTAGTAGGGAAGAAAAAAAAAAAGAAATGAGACTTCACAAAATATTAAAAAAAAAATTAAAGAGAATTTACACAGAGGAGCTGGTGTGTGTCCTCCTGCCCTTTTACAATGTCTACACTGTCTTCAAATTCCCAAGTTTTCTATGCTTCACTATTGCTTGTATTTTTTCTTATGCCTTGGATTCTCTATTACATAATTACATGAAAATTGTAGTATTTACTTCTGAAGAAAAAAAAAATTACTTTTCCAGATTTTGGGGATAAGAATAAAATTCCTGAAAGAAATAACCACAAATAAAAAGAAAAAAAAAGTCTGTAACTTTGAATCAAATGTGCATTTGGGGTAGATACAGTTCTGTACTGACTGTACAAAACTGTGCTGTTATTTTTATCACCTCATTCAGCCAAAGGACATAGTGCAAGGAAGTGTTAATTATATTGACGTGGCCTCTTTTACTAAGCCTGTCAGTCTGACTTGCACCTCATTTCCGACGTGTGGCTCACACCATTTCATAGCACCTCTTGTCTCGGGTTGCAGTTTCCCAAGTAGAATTCCTCCCCAGGCTGGAAACAAATGGAAGAAGGAAAAGATGCTCTGAGAAGTGTATCCACGCAGGTGAAAATATGAAAATCAGGCCTCAGTTCATTATCATTTCCAATTGCTAATTTTCCTGTTTATTTTCCATTGTTTGTGCTGAAGACTCACAAGTTATGGTGCAATATAGTATATTACTAACCCCTATTTCCATTCATTACTGATGCATTAATGATGTACTTAGAAGATCTCAACAGAGCTTGGAGTGTTCTCCAACTTCTGCTGAGATCAATTTAAAGCTACTCACCTATTTCCATTGTTTCCTTTGCTACAGAGATATAATCTGAAAGGAGTAGTACATAGGTCAAGATCTTTCAAGCAAGCTTCTCAAATTCAGAGATATTTCCTCAGTGTATTTTAGCCCCCAATAAAAATGTAATAATATCTAGTAAAATTTCACTGGTTTTTGTGTTGTTGGGTTTTTGTGTGTGTGTGTGTGTTTTGTTTTTATCAAAATGATTAGCAAATAAAAGTGTTTAACAGTAAAGTGAACATAGTATTACTGTGTTCATGATGCACTTATGACGCAAGATTAGTTTAAACATAGTGGGCTTAAATTAAGTCTGGATGTTAAAGTCTGTCGTGATGTTCTTGAAGCAACTTTTCTATGGAATCTTTCATATACATTCCGCTCTGAAGAGGGAAAAAATGCCATTTTCAGCACCGTGGTTAATGAAAAATCCTTAAATTTCTGTCATAATAATCTTTAAGTAATTTTCACATATGCCATCAAATATCTGCTAGATTTCTGAAATGCTTATGTCCTTATTTTTGTCATTATGCAATACTAAGGCAATTTCATTCATCTCAAACAGAGACACATGCCCCCTCTACAATGCATTATGCAATACCTGTCTTTAACTATGCACATTTAATTACCTCACCTGTACTACATCTACTAATCATCCTATCCTTCAGACTTCTAAGGGCACACACTATTATTCTCTTCTCGTGTTTCTCACCTCTTCCAGTTCCCTTTAAACCTACTTCTCTCTTTTCTAATGTTTACAGCACCTTCCAATTTAGCATCACCTGTGATTTTCTCAAAGTGCTTTCAGAACACAAATGAAAATATTCCACAAGGTCAGATCTCACACATACGCTCAAGCTAATATATAAACACATATTTCCAGAAAATCACTAGCTCCATCTTTCTACTGCAGTGCAACTGCTGGTTTGCAAAGGTTGAAACAGAGAATTAGGCAAGAGAAGTGTGGGAAACATCAAGGGGAAAAAAAGATTATTTTATGTTGTTATAAATGATGTTTTAAAAAGATAATAGGAAATAAAGAGTTATCTAGTGTGTAAACACTTCCTGAGACTTTAATTGTGGACTTTGGTATTGAATTATTGCTAGAATGGAAAAGAAGGAGAAAAAAGTATCAGAAAACCTTATTGTGAGTCAGCATTTTCCTTGGTTGAATTTCAGCAGTAATTTTTAAGTAAGTAGGTCAGTAGTAAACGATGACAACTGCAATCAGTCTCTGGCACTGCAATTAGCTGCTATTTGTGGAGCACAAAATACTTTAAACCAGATAAACAAACTCAGGATTTAAGTTCTCTCTGTGTAAATAAATAGGAAGAAAGGCAGATGTAGCCATATAAACACACGACAAGGAGGCAAAATAGCCATTTTAACATGCAGAGCAAGTAATATCAATTTGTAAGTTATCTGAAATTCAAATTTTTGTTAAGAGCCCGTTGATTCCAAGAAAAGACAGTTGGCATTTTGATTATAGCCACTTCATTTATTGGCTTAATGCTGTGTATAATCTTTCTAAAACAAATACACCAAATTAATAATTATACAAACTCCTGCAATGCTCCCCAAACAGGACTCGCTGCAGCTCAGCATGGAGTGCGTGTGTATTTTTTTTTCTAAGCAATTATACTGTATCTTTTAAGATCATTAAGGCTCAGGGTCAGACCAGGCTCTTTATTCTTCTAAACAGATGTTTAGGAGATCCTGGATGCCTTTTTTTTTTATCACCTTCTGCTAATTACTCTCTGCCTATTCTCTCCACTCCCTGCCTTTCAAGCGGCCAGTGGGCCCCTGAATACCATCTGTTCAAAATTCTGGTCCCTGCCCTCTGTTAGACCTCTCTAGACCTCAGCCTTTTTTCTTTTCCATTATGGAGATCATGCATGCATTAGGTGGGTCATGTTCCTTTTGCTATACACAGTGGCACGTGCCAATGCCCTTGAGGAATCAGCTGCAGGGCTAAATTTACAATTGGCTTGCTTCCTCCAAAACAACATTAATCTTTTGTTCTGCCACATACAATTTAATATAATCACAGAGATATTACTGATTGGCTGCTTTAGATTTTAACGTGCTTTTTAAATATCTGTTTAAAGCAACAGAGATTAATCAGATGAAGTAAGGCTACGAAAATAAAAGTTACAAACATGTAAACATTTACTATTTTTAACCACCTACTTTGAATCTTTCAATTTAGGCAGACTTCTCAGGTTTTATCCAGCACTGCTTGAAACTTCTGAAGGTGGTAGAAAGAACTCCCTCCCTAATAAAGAAAGAATCCCCTCCTCGTTTTGACTGTCACTGTCTCTATACAAATTACTTTGTATTAGTCATATACTACAAACTACAGAGATTTAAGATTTACAGAGAGTAGAGGCTGTTGCTTCCTGTACTGCTGTTAGGATTAAACCCTAGAGACCACTTAAAAACTATGCTATAGTTTGCACATCTTTTGTATAACATATGAGTGTTTGGGAGCATCCAGTAGTTCACAGTTGGTTGACTGCCTTGCTTCGACAAGTATAAAAAGACATTCACTCCCAGACAACAGATCCAACTGAAAGCCTGTGGATCAGCAGCAATATGTCAAAGTCATAAGATTTCTCTTTCACTCTTGAGTACTCCGCATGATTCATCCACAGAGAGAAATTTTGTATTTAAATTAATCTAGTTTCAGCTCTGAAATTCCTATCAATATAGGTTGTTCTTATTATCCACGGCAAAATGGATTATTTTAATCAGCTAAGTTTGATCATTCCTGACTGGAAAAAGCCACTGCCACTGGTACAGCTAGAATAAACAATGCTGTAGAAGTATGGAACAATAGAATGGCTGAGGTCAGAAGGGACCTTAGTGGTCACCTAGTTCCAATTCCCAACCTTCAGCCCTTGCATAAATGTAACTAATTCAAACACATCATATTATTTTTGACTCTCCTTTATGCTCCCTGTGTGTCAATCTACCTTTACCAGATTTATTTTAACAGCAAAGAAAAGACCCTCCTAAAGAAAAAAAAGCCCATCTATTGGAAAATATTTTTTCTTTCTCTTCCAGATTCTGGATTTCTTCCAAAATACAACCACTGTTTCTGTCTTCTGCCACAGAAACTTTAGTTCTGGGCAGTTGTCATTTTTAAACCTGTTATATGTTTGTGCTGATAAAGCATAAACATTTTCCTATGCTACAAATGGTTTGAAGTAAGAACCTATTCCAAGCCTATTGATGTCCTTTAAAAGGCCCATATTGACTTTAGTAGGCTTTCAATCAGTTCACAGTAATCGGTCTCCACTGACGGGGATAAAACACTCAGGACAAATTGTATGTGAACTGCTTGGATTATGAAATGTTTAGAGTTTATGGTCTCAGTAAACATAGTGCTTAAAAGAGGTTCAGTCAAAACTTCATATTTTTTCTTATATCACTGTAAGACTTTTGGTATGAACACAAAAAAAAAGAAACATAGGAATACAACAGACACACATGTTGTGCTGGTTTTCTTTGTTTAACCACAGAAACATTGCCATGGTTGTGAAGCAGACATAGCAAAACTGTCATAACTTTTCCCCATCTTGGAATAAAATTCCATTATAATATCTTCAACTATGTTAGTTATTTATGCATTGAATATATAGGAATTTAAGAAAATTTTACTGAAAAGTACCTATAAATCTGGACATTTGTTCTCCTGCTTTAATCACTGCTGAATCTACAAGTCCAGGAGAGTTCAAACAAAAGCTACTGAATGCTGAGTTTGCATTTTCTCTCAGCTCTAGCTATGTTCCACATATGCCTTTAATATTTATGAAGAAAATTGAGAATATATTCCTTTCAAAATGTTTATGTATTCAACAAAAGGAATGCAGGAGCTCGAACACTATCCTTGAGAATTTGATCTTCTTTACAAATGAATGTATTCAAATGTACAGGCATAATAATGCTAAACTGAACAGTGTACGTATTTTCATTAAAGATTTACAGCCAAATTTGTATTGATAGAGGAACACTGTTTTGAGGACAGTTTCAGAATTGTACTGAATTAAAGTTACCTATTTAACAAATTGGTTCTTGTTTTCAGTACTCAGCCAATTTTTCTAAAGGGTCATTTGAAGCTTTGAACGTGCTTAATTATCAATACAATTCTATCCCCACCCTTGGTGAAATGCCTGCGGATCTGGACCTCCTGTCACAGAATGACTGTTGCAGAGTGACAGGCCATGGAGGCTGTTGAGTTTTACCTTAAAAGAAATTAACAATATCCCTCTTTATAATAATTGTGACAGAGTAAGCACGGAAGAAGATTCTTCCAAATGTTAAGACTTTTAGAACTTCGTTGGATAAAATGACAGCAAATGAAAGGAAGAGATACAAGCAATGGTCAGAGAAAGAGAGGGTCCTGGCTGCCTGAAAATCATCTCACTTCACAGAATCACACAATCACAGAGATTGGAAGGGACCTCTGGGGATCCTAGTCCAACCCCACTGCTACAGCATCTTCCCTAGAGTAGGTTACACAGGTGGGCCAGGTGGGCTTTGAATATCTCCAGAGGAGACTACATAACCTCTCTCAGCAGCTTGTTCCAGTGCACTGTCACCCTCAATGTAAAGAACTTTTCCCTCATGTTTGTATGAAACATCCTGTGTTCCATTTTGATCCCATTGCTCCTTGTCCTGCCAGTGGGCACAACTGAAACGAATTCCTTCTACACAGATTTGCGTGTTTATATCCACTATTGACTGTGTCAGTGCTCAACAAGTAAGTGATTGTAGAATTCTTGAGCAGTCACACAAGAAGACTTTCACATGCTGTGGGATCTAAAAGGTACAGTACTTACAGGATTAAACTCACCTACTCTCACACACCCAGAACAGTCACAGCATTGAACCTGGTCATCATATGTGTTCATTAAAGCTGATGGAGGAAAATGAGCATTGTGAAGATGAGATTTCTCTATTCTTTATTAGATAGCCAACTCAGGATGAAAATAATTATTGTAGTGAGCCAAAATGACGAAGTCCATGTAGCTACCAAAGGAAGTCTAAGCCTATCTGTTGATGTTAAACTGCTATTGCTCACAGCATAGGATTATCTCAGATCTCCTGCTTACAAGTTAAATTTCTTATTAACAGGCTCTCCAAACATATTCCATAGATAATGGACAAAGGTTCTTTTAATTTTCACACAATGTGGGCAGAGTAGAAGTAAAGAAATAAGTTAAAAATGTGGCAGCAAGGTAGGAAAAGCATTGGATTTCCTTGTTTTTTGTTTGCTTTTCTGCATTCTTGAATATAGAAATGATAGACTGAGGCTTATTCCTTTGATTCAAGTAGGTGGAACAACCAGCGGCATTTCTGTTCCTGTATGAGAAGCACTTGTGTGCACTATCAGCATACTGTACCTTTTCTTATTTTGTCTTATTTGGCACTTTCCACCAAAATCACATTGATTTCTTTGTCTTTAAATGGCACTTTAGAAGACATATGTCTTAAAGGATAGCACTGCTTGGGTTCCCCATAGCGCAGTAATACAAATTCTGGACACATGGGTTGTTCTTTGATGACTTACTTTATTAGGTTTCCAAATCACGCTGATGCCCAGAGGGTGTGAGTAGAATTGAAATAGCTTTACACTGCCACAGGAGAGTTGGGAAGGCCCCATTTTATGAGACTGAGGTTAACACTAAAATAACATGTGACAGATGGTCACTTTTTGCTACCCATCTTACTTGACCGGCATTTTTGTAATAGGCACAAGCAACCTATTGCTCTTTTCTCAACAAAGGACAAATCCATAGAAAGTATATGATATGATCACTTATTTCAGCTTTATTACTTCTAACCACAACCATAGAGGAAAAATTACATAGTATCAGTGTTTATTTTATCCTTTTCTTATGAAAAACAGTAGCTGAACAAAAGAAAATTTTCTAATCTCTAAGAATTTTTTGTTTCTCTGTTTGCAAATCTGTTTTGATAAAAGCATTCTACCATTTCTCTTTTTAATGTGTGATATCTTTCATTCTAGTTATGACCAAACCATGTGTTTAGTCCAGTAATCTTTCCCTGGCAGTAGCCAGTGGCAAATGAATAGGAAAAGATTATTAGAAACTTGATCACTAAGATAGTGCTCCTGCTCATTTACTTCCTCATTTTCTGGAAATCATAAGTTTATAACTTTCTGAGCTGGATGTTGCATTTAGACCTTAGTGGACAAGATTTATTCCATGACTTTTTCTAATCTCTTTTTCAATTAGCTTATATTCTAACTATCACATTAGTGGTAAAAAGTTCTGAAGTTTTATTTCACGTTATAGGAAAAAGTACTTGATTTAATTTTTTTTAGACTTCTTGGCTTACACTTCATTGAAATGTCTCCGTGTTTTAGTGTTACAAGAGAAACTGAATAATCATTCTCTATGTAGGTCCTCCATACCACTCACTTCTCTTATTAGACTGAAAGGATTAACCCACTCCCATTTTAATGCATTTTGTTTAGTTTCAAATTAGCTTGTGAGATTGTCTGCAATACCTTTTTTTCTCTTGTCTTGGAACTTTTCATCTCCAATCATACATCTTCTCTGAATTTGGTGAGGGCAGTATGTTTTTATTTACTTTTTAACAAGTCTTTCTTCAGAATGTGCAGCCTACAGTACAACCTACTGTAAGCCAGACCTTAAGATCAGAAAGAGATATTAGACAAGTTCTTATAATTACACCCCATATTTAGTTTCATGTTTAGTTTGGTCAAGTCTTTCAACCATGCCTACTTAATTATCCACTTGCTTCCGAGAAATAAAAAAAATCTAACTATAATGTAGTGTCATATGCAGAATTCTAATCTTTCTTCTTGATGAAGAGGCTTTAAATATCTTCCTCTCCAAAAGCCACTTTTGGTCCTCTCAGCAAAAAATATTGCAAAATCACTTTCCTTGAACCATACCAATCCAATCTACTTTCTGCACAGTTCTTAACTGCTTCCCTTGTGCAGCCCTTCTCAGTAATCATTTATTCCTCTAAGCCTTTTTATATTCTTTGGCTTTCTTCTCACTTCAGACCTCCTTCTCCTTAATTCTAGCTCTCTCCCAAAAAAATTTTATAGTATGGCCAAATATTGTCTCAAAGGCCCAGGTTTCAAAATCTTTTACGCTACAGTGGAGAAACTTACTTGACTAAGAAGTAAAAATGCACATGAAGGTTTGCACAGATATCAGCCACAAGACACAAAGCACTTGGTTGGGGGAAAAAATGCATCTTTTCCAAGAATAGAAAAGCACTCATCTTCTAACCACTTCAGACAGTTCTTTATATGGATATAACAAGCCTCAGAGGGGAAACAGACTTAATCAGCCAGCATGAAGCTCTAGTAAAGCTAGAACTGAGCTCTCCTGCCTATTCATTGCTCTGCTTTGGAAGGTGCCCACAGCTTGTCTCCAGTTCAGGGTATAACTCCTTACAGCATTTACATGGTAACTGTTGAAAACTGAGATTGTAGTAATCATTTTTATAAACTTTCATGTTTCCATAGTAAAGAGAGAATCTTTATTGACAGTAATGGTAAGATTTACTTTATCTCAGGACTTCCTCTTCAGTGAAATCTGTCATAATTTTTTCAGATCATTATATATTGATAAAGGACTGTTTTCAAAGTATATGATCTAAGACCTGCTACCAGATGCATTGTCTATACACTTCAGAGAACTATTAATAGCCTATATTTTTTGACATGAGTAGGGAAGAGTAAAAAAGGAAGGAGAACAAAGCAGATATTTGTTTTAACTATGAGCTCCTGTACAAGTAGTGCAAATTACAGCAAGTGGAATAAACAAAATTGTAGACATATATAACACTGCACAAATAAATGAGGTGAAATCACCATAAAGGCATTTGAATTTTTAAGAATTTCCTTTCAGTGGAAACATAATGCTACTTAGAAAGTCAAAGCTGTGTCATGTTATATATCTGGTCTTTCTAAATATTATTCTTTTCATAAAAATGTATTCTAAAAATGTTTATTTTACAATAACTCCTATTATTCCATTATTTATTTGCTGTAGGAATGAAGATGCCAGTAAAACGTCAACAATACTTAGTTTCTCTAAGCAAAAAAAGGCCAGCTGGTGTCTCTTGCCAGGTTGATAAGTTGTAATTCAACTTAGTTCAGTTGCTTAGGAGTTCTCCAGATTCAAACCATAAGTCAAAAGATTAAGAATAGTAAGACTGAGAATGGGAACCATCTCAAGCATCAACCTGGACTTTTGCAAGGCCGTTGACATACTTTCACACCTTATCCTTATTTATAAACTGGGGAGATATGGACTTCAAGGCTGGACTATTTGGTGGATAAAGAACTGGTTGGATGGTCACATCCAGACCTGTGGTCAGTCTCTCCAATGTCAACCTTGAGAATGGTGCTCTTCAGCATCTTTATCAATGACATAGAATACAGTAGGATCAAGTGTACCTTCAGCATGTTTGCTGATAGTGGTGCAGTTGACACAGTTGAAGGAAGGGATGTTATCAACTGGGACTTCAACATGCTCAAAAAGTAGGCCCATGGAACCTAATGAGGTTAACAAAGCCAAGTGCAAGTTGTTGCATTTGGATCAGGGCAATCCTGGAAATGCCCACAGGATAAAAGAAAAACTCATTGACAGCAGCCCTGCTGCTGGACTTGGAGGTCCTGCTGGATGAAAAGCTGGACATGAGCCAGTGGTGTGAACTTGCACCCTGGAAAGCCAGTAGTTCCATGGTCTGCATGGCTGCATTAGAAGAGGGATGGCAGCAGGGTGAGGGAGGGGATTGTGCACCTCTACTCTGCCCTCATGAGGACCCCATATGGAGTACCTCTTCTAGGTCTGGGGCCCACAGTACAAGAAAGATGCAGAGCTCTTGCATCAGAAGAAGAGGGTCATGATGATGATCAGAGGGATGGAATACCTCTCTTATGAGGAATGACTGAGGAAGCTGAATTTGTTTAGCTAGGAGAAGAGAAGGCTCAGGGGAGACTTCCTTGCAGCCTTCCAGTGCTTGAAGGGAGCTTATAAACAGGAGGGAGACCAACATTCTATACTGTCTGCTAGTGATAGGAGAATGGGGAATGGCTTTAACCTGAAAGAGGGGAGATTTAGGTTAGATGTTAGTTTTAAATTCTTTACTCAGAAGGTGGTGTGGTGCTGGAACTGGCTGCCTAGAGAAGCTGTGTATGCTCCATCCCTGGAGGTGTTCAGGGCCAGGTTGGATGGGACCTTGGGCAGACTCATCTTGTGGGTGGCAACACTGTTCAAGAAAGCAGTTAGAACTAGACACTCTTTAAGGTCCATTTCAACCCAAGCCATTCTATGTTTCTATGACTCTATGATATAACTATCTGCAAGCAAGGTAGATTCTGAAACATTACAGCTATTCCAGACTTTCTTTACAAACCATGAGAACACACATTTTAGAGCACTTATAAATATCCATTTTAAACTAAGAACCACAAGTCTGGATTCTATTTTCTATGCTGTCTGAATCTTCTCTGACTACTATAAGAGTTTGGGTACCTATTACAGATGAATCTCTCCATCTCTATTTGCCCTTTTTTACAGCCTCCTCTCCGCCCCCCCAAAAAAAAACAACAAACACAGGGGTCAGAAGCTAGTAAGCACTTTTGCTGTCACAGTCTGTTTAATTAAGCATGGCTGATTGCCATTTTCAGACAATTTATTTTGGACAAAGAAATATCAAAAAGGGAATATTTTGCACTTTTTTATTTACTTTACATTTACATCAATATTTATATCTTGAATATGTAATTTTGTACTTAAATTTTACTAAAATTATCTACCTGTTTTGGAGGAAAAAAAGTAGAGAAAAAAGACCGCAAGTCTCTACATGTTTTCAAGTTCTATTTGGAGAACTCAGATACAGAAAAAAATCAGAATATAAGTCTGAAATATAGTCAGCACAGGGAAAAAGAGTCAAAATGATTTCATGCAGTGAAACAGGAGCCCCACAGCAGCCCAATCCTTGAGGGCATGTTAGGTTACAAAAGTGTGAAGGAGGCTATGGTGCAGGCCAGAAAGCTGAAGGTGAGTAGCTGTATATCTTAAGCATCAGAGCTGAGACATTGGATCTCTGTGACTCAGGTCGGGTAAGAAGTTAAAAAGGCAATCTTCTGCCTTTGTGCAATCACAAAGTTCAAAAAATGAAGAATGAAGAATGCAGCTTGACAGTAACATCTGACATGCTCCACCATAGGTTGCTTTGCTTTCCTCTTGGCTTTGCCTAATGCATAAAGCAAGGTGTTATTGATCATTGCAGTATGCATGTTTAGTTCCTGATGACCTGAGAAATATCCTGTCATCAGTACAACACAACAGTTAACAGAAAAAATTGCATTTTCACTGACAGGTAACTACTCTCAGGCTGAGGAAACGCTAGTAGAGAAAATCTGGCTCTAGTATGTGAAAATTGGTGTAGCAAAATCAGATTTTTGTTTAGTTGCTTGAAAGTCAATCTGTTTACTTCATTGTTGTTCAGTGTTTATGAAGAACTTTATTACCTCATTCCATTATGCAGTGCATTTTCTTATATTTAGAATTTGTGGTAATAAGATAAATAAAGTATGACATTTACTGACAAATGTTCTGTAAAACTGAAGATATAGTGCCTTAAAAATAAATGTATATCTTGGCTTTACTTCAACAAAATATCTTAACCCTCGTGTCAGCGAGTCTTGATGCTCACTGCCTACTTTAATGGATTTCAGCTTAAACTGATTTACAAAAAAACTACATTCTTACTACAGTTAAATAATTTTATTTCCACATAACAGTAAGATGCAGCCTTTCTGTATAATCCAACAGTGCTTATACCTTAACAGTGATTATACCTTAGGCTCACGACAATTGTTGTTTTCTCCTCCTATAGTCATGTTATTGTTATCTCTTCTCATTTTTATTCTGTTAAAATGAATCATCCACACTTGTGTTTTCACAAAATCAACAAAATCCTTGAAGATATTAGTCCTAAATGCCTAAACTCTGAATGCCAAAGTTCAATAAAAAGAGCCTGCGGTTTATTTATCTATGCAGCTGATAATTTTGAAGCCAGTACTATCATTTTTCAACACTAGAGATTGCAATTGGACAGAACAGGTTCTATTTTAAAACTATTTTTAAAAGCATCATTTAAGAAATGTATTGTTTGGGGTTTTTTGGGTTTTTTTGTGGTTTTGGGTTTTTTTTTTCTTTGTAAATGCATGATCATAAATAATTTCACAGATTAAGCTATTCTGAAAACCTATATTAAAGATACAAATATATATGACAGTTTAGACTCTGGCAATTTGGAATGCCCGAGACACTAGAATTAAAATGTTTTTCTAAGAAGTCTAATATTCAGACATACTATTCTTTAGCAGTGAAAATGCACATTTACATGACATCTCAAGGAGGTGATTCTCCCTCTCAAATGAGACCCCACCTGCAATTCTGCATTAAGCTCTGGAGACCTCAGCATAGGAAAGACATGGACCTGCTGGAGCAAACCCAGAGGAGGCCATGGGAATGATTAGAGGGCTGTTGCAACTCCCTTTTGAAGACAGATTGAGGTAGTTGGTGTTGTTCAACTTAGAGAAGAGAAGGCTCTGAGAACACATTATAGCCTTCCAGAATTTAAAGGGGGGTTACAGGAAAGATGGCAAGGGACTCTTCATCAGGAAGTGTAAGTGGCAGGAAAAGAGAGAAATCAAAAGAGAGGAGATTTAGATTAATTCTTTATGGTGAGGGTGATGAGGCACTGGAACAGTTTGCCCAAAGAAGCTGTGGATACCCCATCCCTGGAAGTGCTCAAGTCCAGGTGGAATGGGGCCCTAATGTAGTACTTGCTCTAGCAGTTGGCAACCCTGCCTGAGACAGTGAAGGATCCTTAAGATTCTTCCCAATTCAACCCATTCTTTGATTCTATTATTCTTTTCCCTTCCAAGCCATTCTATGATTCCACAACCGTAAAAAAAAAATTAAAAAAAAAAAAAATTAAAACAACAACATTAAATCCTGACCATAAAAAATAAGTGAACAAAATCTTGAGATTTTATAGTCTCTGCTCAGGAAATTTTCCATTACATTTAATAGAAAACAAAACATCTAAGTATACAGGCGAGATTTTTGTATTACCAATTGAAATAAAAATAACATATGTCATGGCCATATTCCAAAGGAAATTTTCCAAGGTATATCAACTTCATTAACTGTCAGACTATTGCATGCCATCAATCAAGTATCCTCCAAACAATTTGACAAAAACTTTATGGTAGGGCTGTTCTGGCCAGAAAAGGAGTATGTCCTGTGTTGTTTTTTCAATGTACATTGATGAGGGGTAAAAATCTGCTCTCAATTATTCCTATTATCTTTGCCTCAAGTCCAAGTGCCATAGGCATGTGTCTGTTAACACATATCCTTCCCACACGCCTAATAGATCAGATACCTAGGCTAGTTGTTATTTTTTCAAAACAATTCAATAAATGAGGCACCAGGAAATTCTGGCATTAGAAAATGAAATGCCGTAGTATAATCAGTTAACAAAGAAAAGTATTATAGTTAGTGGAGAGCAGAACATGAAAGCGTAATTAAATCTGGCATGCATATCATCAAGTCAAATTACCACTTGCTTACAGAAAAATGTAGGAGAGAAGCATTTGTGAAGGGTATGGTGTGGCATTCATCTTCTTTTCAAGTGTTGTATAAAATTATAGCAAGATTGTGTTTTATTTAGACTGGCCGTGTTCCTAGAAAGCACTAGTTGTGATGCATGGAGCCTGAAATAGCAGCTTTTTATTTGTACTCAAAGCTCAAGAGCATTGTCTGTTCAATCACTTACAGATCAGACTCCTCAGTAGCTTTCATAAGCGCTTGAACAGTGTGAATAAATTGTACTGACAATGCTGACAGCTCCATATCCAGTCTAAGAAAGGTCTGAAAGGCTTTAAACTTTTCCTTTTTCATTCATTGAAGGGTGACTCTGGTGTACAATACATTGGTCTCCATACATTACAAGATTCCCCTTTTCTTCCCACATACAAAATTTTTGGCAAAATGAAATAAGTTTCCTACCATTCGTTTCTAAGGAAAGCATTTTAAATCAATCGGTCTCAAAATATAACTTTAAAGATCAAAGGAAAGCTGTCAGTGAATGTGAACACAATAAAGTGTTCTTAATAAATTCACTACTGGCAGAGAGCCAATGCCTCTGATATTTCTAATCCTTTCCAACCTTGCTACAGACAAAAATAAAAATAGAACAACATTTTCTTAAACAATGTGTAAGCTACCAGTTCCATATTCAGCCCTTCTTTAAAAGAACTTTTATTTTTGATTTGATAAAATTTAGTTTTAATCCCCTCTAAATTATCTTCCTACTCGCAAACAAAAATCACTCGGAGCTGAAGTTTCCACAATTTTTGTGCCTTGTATTAAAGTAGGAGTGACAAACTCAACCTATAGACATAGTGCTTTGCAACTTACCACTTCTGAGAAATAAAGGCAAATGTGTCAATATCTCTGAGGCAAAAAAATTTGATCCGCTGGCCTTTTCAGAGCTCCAGAGACAGATAAATTGGAACAAATGTCATACATTTACGGTCAGATTTGGTCTTCTTTCTTTCCATACAAACATATCCTGATTAGAAAAATGTATTCATATTTTCAGTGAAAGAGGCTAGCAGTAGTCTTACAGCTAACAGCATTTTGAAGAGCTTCCAAAGCCTCACTGTATCAAGTACACAACTACTACTTGCTCACATTAGATACAACAGGAATTCCCAAATTTTGTAAGCAAAGGATTTTACTCTCTGCTTCCTGGGGGGCAAATAGATCAATTTAATCTGCATGCAAATTGAGAAAGCTTATTATGCAGAGATCTACACCTACATTTTCCAAGCAAAGAGAACACTTTTATCAATGTAATTCTATTACAGGAGAAATTTAGGAGCCAATATCATCTTAGTTATTCATCTTCCTCCCTCTCTTTTAATGCAAAGAACAGTGGAAGTTGATCTCATTGCCCAATATACTCTTCTGATCCTAACTTATTGCTGCACTGGTGCCCAGTATGCCAGTATTTCTACCTACCCTGGAGGAGCAGTCTCTACTGTTTTCTGAAAAAAAAATTAATAACATCTGCCTTTAACTTCAGAGCTTGCCAACTTCTGGAATTTTTCCTAATTTTTCAGCTAATCAATAGATGATAAAAGAACTGTATCCCTTTGAAAGGTGCCATACCTGCCTGAAAAAAAAAAAAAAAAAAAAACAGCCATATCATTTTTTTCTAAACTGAAGTAGAAAGAGGAAATAATTGTGTCCCACTGTGCTTCATCCATCTTTTCACTGTGCCCACCTCATGGTTTCATTGTGAATTCCTCAGTGCAGCTGTTGGCTTCCTGCAGCATGCATTTATAACTAGACACGAGCACACAAACAGATGTGTTTGTGTGTAGTTCCCAGAACAATGGGTCACAGGTTACCACTGCTTTAATATTAAATAGAAAAAAAAAGAAGAAATGAGACAAAAACATAACTTTATATATGTCAGAATGTATTATTGCTCTCAGTTCCAAGGCCAATAGCTGAATACACTGTGGTAAGATAAAATAAGAAGAAAATACCAAATGTACATAGGCAGATCTTCACATGTTGATAAAGTGAAAGCGGAAAGAATTGTCAGAGCTGTCTAAGGCCACTATCTGTTGATTATTTTTCTATTGTGAAAAAAAAACAAACAAAAATGTAAGCTTGTACAGCACATGAAAACACACATCAAATTGTTGGCAGCATTTCAGCTTCCAAATGCAGCAAATGTTGAAACATATTTAAAGTTCTTTTTCAGTCTTTAAATCTTGCTTTATCTTCTGTCATTTATGTGACAGGAACTGAAATTTTTGACAGCTGAGGTAGCTGCCAGTGCTCTGCACCCGGAGCTGATCCAATGGCAGCTGAATTCAAAGGGAGTTGTTCCCCTGACTTCAGTGGGAGCCGACTGACATCCTCCATCAAACAAAAACCCAATTAGGAGGGAATACAATCTGAGTAATCAGCTCAAAACAGCATTTACCTCAGACAATCCTCAAGTTCCCCAAATTCCTCCTTCAATCAACCATGAGAAACGAGTCTGACTTGAGAAGCTTGGGTGCCAGAATATCACAAGTCTGTGCATGAAAAAAAGCAGAAATGTTGCTCATATTAAGGCTTTTTGTCTGCTGGCAGTTCATTCCTAACCTCTCAGACATATGATGTTGGCTTAGAATATGTTTTTAGCTTGGGGCATGGTTTACCAGAATTAATTCAATCTATAGAACCAGCATTGCCCATCAGAAACATGGCCAGAAATGTTTTGGTCGGTTCTAATCACCTGCAGTGAGATGCTAGATGGAAAGACGCAAACTTACAAGGAGCCAGCAGTATCTGCTCCCTTCTCAGGCACAATCACATGGAGAACAACACAGTCATGTTTTAAGAGATTGTTATTCATGTAATTCATTCAAGGCAGCTATCCAGTTCAGAGTAATTTTAATAGCCCATTATTTTTCTAGTAGGATCTTCATTAGAAGGATTTGGTGGATCTGTACTTTTAAGAAGTTCATGCTGTTTCAGTTGTGTCAGTAAGAAACTGATTGTTCAGTTCCATTGACAGTACACTCTCTCTTTTTCTTCACAAGGAAGAAATTCACCTTTTATAAATTAATACATTTTAAATCTATTTGCTCAATCTCTTCAGACAAAACAAAAAGTTCATACATTCTCAACATTAGAAGAAGCTCCATAAAGAAATACCCCGTCCATATTAAAAAAAGCTCCATATTCAACGCACTGATATGCTCTAATGAAGGGCAAAATTAAGTGAAACACAGAGAGCACGCAAGATATGTAGGAGGTGATATAAAATTTTGGTTTATCTACATGCATTAGAGTAATTGTAGTAGAGGAAGGAACTAATTATTCACAGTGTTCTCTTCTCAAGCTAGTTGATTCTACAGCTTAAGATGCCATTGTTGATTTCAACAGAATATCTGATGAACAGCTCGTCACTGGGCTGTATGTATGACACATACTGTACAGTGATAAGACACAGATAAGATAAGTTAATTAGCAACTACTGACATGGCCAGATGACATGCATACTCTGCAGTCATCCTATTTCTATCCTTTCTTTCATCTTTGTTATTCCTCTTGTGTCTAATAATGACAAAGTTATGAAAATGTTGTGACGGTCTGATTGAAGAGACTAGGACAAAAAGACAGAAAGATTGAATATGCAATAATGAGGCATTTTAGGTTTCTATTCCCCTTTGTCTTTTAAAATATTTTTTTCTGAATACATTCTGGAGGAGTGCACACTGACTTCTTTTAACACAGAAAACAAACATGCCATACAATTAATGCATAGATGTGTCAACTTTTTGTGCATCTCCTTGGCTTGTTGACTAATAATCCCCACCTCAATTACCACACAAGTGTTATCTTTGGATGACATACAGCTCAATTTTTAACTAAAAAAAAGTCCAAATTTCTCCTTTTCTCTTTAGATTGGTTCTTGTTCTGTAATATCCAATTCTTCAGAAAAAAACATTTAAAATTAATTTCTGCTAATAGTAAATACTTACATTTAGCCTATTTTTTTTGTCATTACAGAAGTGATGATTTTTAATTACGTTACCCGCTGTGAATTATAAGAAAGTGCATAGTCATTTCTAAATCTAGATAGTGTGCATTGCGTTTTCTGTTATCTTATGATCTATTCATAGAACAAAACAAAAATGGAGTGAGTTTGAGGTAAGTTTGTGGTTTCAAAATAGCTGTTAGTCACAGTCATTACCCACTAATGTGTAATACACTGAGTATCCAATGGTATGTAATTTAATTTGCCTATCTCTCTCTGTCATCTGGCTCCTTTTTAGACCTACAGTGGTTATAGATTGATTTGAAACTGTCATGTAGAAGTTCCCCATATACCTTTATTTTTATGTTCTGAGATATCTGGTGAGGAAAAATAGTAACATATCTCTGCCAAGTACATTTGCTATGTTGATGGACACAATACTATGATAAAATACCAATGTGGAATAGCAGACAGTGTAATGTTCTTAAGCCTTCCTCAGCCTGAAGCTACCTAGCTTATAAAGGAAATTCGTATTTTCGGTGTGATGTAAATGTTGGGTTTTTTTGTTTATTTGACAAAAGTTTCTGCTCTGAATGCCCCCATGTCTGAAGAATGTCATTACAAACATAACCGATTGCCAGTGTCGTGACTTGCTACTTCAACAATATTGAGGTTGTGATATTTGTCCTTTCAACTAAAACAGTACTTTTCCTCTCCACACAACTGATGTTAAAAGAAATAACTTATAGTTGTTAGTACAAGGTCTGTGCCTAATACTGATCCCAGGATTTTTGAATTTCATGACATAGCTCATCATTTTAATAGTGCAATGCCATTACTTTCTAATTAAAATAGAGGAAAGTTTTTCCTTTGTTTCCTTTTTTTTCGTAATATCCTCTCCCTTTTCATTTGTTTCATTACTAAAACCAAGACGGTTTCTAGAACAAAGATGCACGCAGATTCTCAAGGGGTAATTTTTGTATACTCAAGCTTACCATCTGCACAAAATGCAGTCTAAGCCCACTACAGCATTTTCCTCTAACACTTCTGCATCTATTTTTTTTTTTTTTATAACAGCATCAGCTAGTAAAAAAAAAATAGAAAAACAAAACAAGTTCTTTTTCATAGTGAGTATACTGCAACCTATGAAGAAATACCATAATCAAGTCTTTTCTTCAGATACTTCAGCAAATAGCAATGTTGCTTTTACTCTAATGACTACATTTACACAACTCAACTATAAAGCTGAGATCAGAAACAATGTTAATTTATGCCAAATTTCTGTCTGTTGCCATACCACATTATAAACCATCTTCTGGATGGATGACCTCTCTAGGTATTATATGGCTTTTTTACTTTGTTGATACAGAGAGCTATAATAAAGTCAGTCTGATTATTACTGCCTTCAGAACTATGTAACTCCAATGCTCATGTCGAGTGAGGAATCAGGATGAGAGTCATTATAATTAATAATTTATAAATAGACCTTCATGCTTAGTTCAGTTGTAGATATTTAGTCCTATTAGAAATACTTAGGTCTGGCAGACATGACACAGTAGCAATAGAATACCCATGCCCCGACCCATGCCCTTCTTATATAGTGGCAGGAGACCAGACAAGAACATTTAGATATCCCAAAAATCTGAATATCTGTCAGTACTGTGGGTGAGCAACAAGACTGGACCTTTAGTCTGAAACAGACAGCCTCAAATAGGAGTCGATAGCCTAAAATAAGGGTCAACAGCCTACTTTAGAAATGTGAGAGTCCTTCTGCAAGACCGATCATTCCCTGATGACATCAAAGACAGCTCAAGTGATAGCCTGGACTGGACATCCAGAATAAGATTCATTTTAGTTAAGTAAGATTAAGTCTATGCTGTCAACTCACTCTAAAACAAAAACTGACGGGTCAGCTGGGCAGCTGAATTGCCTTTGAGGTTCTCTGGACTGTATTGAGAAGATCTCTATTAACTCTAAGGGAAACCTTGACATCTCACCCACAAGAAGACACCTGAATGTAGGTGCTTTTATGAGCAACCTCAGCCCTATACTTCACATTTGTAGAGCAAAGTCTATCCCCTATTTGTGACTGCTAGGAAAGCTTTTCATTATTTCATATTATGTATATGAAACTATTCTACACTGTGAACTCCAATCTATTTTTCAAATACTCAAACTCATAGTCATATTCTTAGCTTTCTCCTAACCACTTGGGTTTTGCTCATTGATTTTATACCTATTACTTCCAGCCAATCACCAATTTCACCACCAAGTGTTGGCTTCCTCTCACACAACATGGTAGTGCTCTGCAGCACACTCCTTCCATCAGCAGCAGCGTGCAACACCCCTCCCAAAGGGACACGTTGTCACAGAGAAATTGGAAATTTTTTCTTCTTTTCTTTAATCTCTATTATGAGATCAGCTTCGAAGAGCTAAGTGAAGACAACTGCAAAATTCCAAGGTGAATGAAAAATACATAGAAACAGTAGAGATCTGGATAATGATTTGGATGTAATTATTTTGTTTGACACTTAATAGGCTTTTCATTTAAACAGCTGAACAAAAGGACATAGAGTAGTAGGAAAAAAATTTCCAGAGGAGTTTAATTTCTGCCTCTGACTTTCATATGCCTAGGGCATTGAATACTTAGCTGACTACTGCATTCATAAAACAGAAAGATACATGAGAGCACTCTGACCTGGAGCTCAACCCAATATTCCTTCAAAGCCAAAACTCCACAACAGAAGTCAATTTTTTAAGAAAACTTTGAGATTTTTTACATGTAGAGGCAAGATAAAATCATTTTGAGAACAGTTTAGGCTGTTCAGGTAGTCATGCTTAGTGTCTCTAACCTCATTCTTGGTCCTGAGATTCTTCATTGTGATTACTAAGACTCCTGAAAGCAGAGACTGATGACAAGTTGTGTGTAAGTAATTCACACTGGGAATCAGAGAACATAATTGAAATAAGAATGTACTAAGACTCTGAATCATTGATTTTTTTTCTCCACCAACAGGAAACTAATTTGACCTGCTAGTCCCTGCCATCTGCTGCTCTTTGGTAGAGAAGTAACATTATGCTTTTTAATCCCTCTGTTCACTTTCTTCCACATGGTGCAGTTTCACTGAATCTTGTGCCTACGTGCATGGTTCCAAAAGAGATTTTTTTCTGCCACAAACACTGAAATCTTAGGCAGCTGTATTCAGTATACTCAGGTGCACAGGGCAGGTGAGATATGCTCTTACTGATTCCATGACTTTGCAGAACATACTAAATGATTCCTATCAGACTGTGTGCCCAAGAAAGGGAGGAAGGGAGCAGATCCATCAATCTAGAACTGTAGAGACAAGGAGAGAGCAGTGGGCTGCTTAGGTAACTGTATGTCATGACCATGTTTTTTTGTATATTCAGCAACATGCAAAATTGCTCTTTGTCCGTTCTTGCTGAACGTTTGCTCGTAGAGAACCAATGTCAGGCAGAAATCAGAAGACCTTCCCAAAGCTCTGCCTCAGTAACAACATGAGGAGAAACACAGTTAAGAAAGTATTATCCAGCAAAAACATGTCTGTGTTTCATATACATTCTAAAAATCAACAAATCTGTCCTCTCACAGAGAAATGCCATAGGAAAATAACACATATGGCCATAGATTATTTCTGCCTGATTCACATGTACCTTTCTTTTTGAAAATTTAAAACAAGGAAGGCACATCTTTAAAAACAATTGCCATTCATCTTAGTTTAACATTGTCATATCGTATGATCTCCTGTTAACTGGGTTTGTTGTGTAATTGCAAGTGTTCACATCTTTTGTGTACATTCTGCTGCCCTACTTTTCCTCTGTCCTATTCCCTTTCCCCAAATTAATTACATTAAAGTCATGCATAGACTCATGCAGCTAAAAGACAGAGATGCCACCTTTCTTATGTATATAATTCAACCCAGAACAGAATTCATATAGGGATCTGAGATATGCTGTTTAAAGACCTAGCCACTTGGAGAGCTCGGCACCTACACCTAATAATTGCTGATAACAGCAATATTAAAAAGCCAGGATTAGATGCTTCTTCGAAATTGAAAAGCAATTCCTAGCAACAGAATACTGGATTCAGTGCCCCTGCCTGTCTTCTCTTTCTCTAGGGAACACATAAATTAACCAGATCACCCCATGCTGTATGATTCACCAGCTTGTGCCAGATATAAAATCTCATAGATTTTATATCCTTCACCAGGCTTTACATAATTCACACACGAACTGCTTACATTTCCAGGAGAAGAGAAAAAGATTTCTAGTCTACTCTTCTTTAACAAAATATATGAAATTGCAGTAGGAATAACATTCAACCTATACCACAATATGTTCCCAACAATAACTTCAGCAGTGATCTCATCAAAAAAACAGTCAAGCATTTTCTGGAAAGTAATCAAAGGTCTGCTGCAAATGAATCAAATATTTCATCTGCTATTTGGTTGCAAGTGTTGAACATATGGTGCTCAAAAGCATTTTTCCTCCATTGGAATGCAATAAAAGCCTCAAACATTTTGATTAAAGCATTGATCCAGTCCACTGTCCCATCTTCACAAGTGAGTGCACTGCAATCTGTCTAAGTCTCTTTTGAAACTTACTGTGCAGCAGAAAATGAGATAGGCTCTTAAAAATTTATATGTATATCTATCTTTCTTGTTGCAGCTGCAGTCTCTGAATTCTGACACATGTAAAGGCCAGAAAAATCACTTGATGTACCTGATGGCTGAGTTCTGCCAGAAGGGGAAGCGTGATGCCTGGCGATGCATGAGATGAAGCACAGTTTGCTCCCACAAGTGTGCTGTAGCTTCTTAAAACTACATACACACTCTTTTCTAAATTCATAAAGAGGTCGATATTTGTTGCTGTTCAGAGCCTGCTGTAAAACTCTGATCTTTTGTTCCCTGGCTCTCATTGTTGAGGGTTTTTCCATTTCCTGACCTGTTCTCTGGGGATGTAGGTCACTTCTAAAGCTCTGATAAGACTTAGATTTAGCTCACATTGCAAAGTATATCACCTGGCCAAGTGCACAGCACTAATCCCCAAGTCACAGCATTCTCTTCCTCTTACACTGTGCCGTTTGTAGCATGATGAGATCAATAAGCAATCACACATACTCCATAACCAGACTCACAAGGAAGGATCATGCCATAGGCAACCTTTTGAACTGCAGCTTACTGCCTTGCAGTCTATTTCATGAATAATAAACAGCAAGCTGAAGCAATGCCCCACCAGAGAAATGGCCAGGTATTTCAGCTCCAGTCCTTCTCTGAGCACAAGGAGGGCAGTGTGCCAGCAGGCTGCCCCACACCGTGCTGTAATCCTAGGTTTGCTGAGAATTACAAGGTTATGCAAGGTTAAGTCAGTAGCCAAGTTCTCTATTTCTCTGTGATTAGGCTACCATAAAACACAGGCTGAGTGACACGCAGAAGAGAATAGATTCATTTGATGTTCTCTGTGCTAATATTTTGCATTGAAAGCAGTGAAGAATAAAGTTTATTTAAGGATAAAGGCAGAAACCACGGGAGGACAACTTCAGTCTAAAACAATAGACCACAGCAACTTACTGCTTCAAATTTCAAAAGGTGTAATGGCTTGAAGGTGACTGAATTGAGCCTTTGACATAATATTCCCTTTGTCCACTTAAGCTCATGGAAAGTTTAATAGTTAATTTTATAGTTCAGTAGTTTTAAATTAAAAAATACTTTAGCCTTTTGTTCAATAACATTAACACAAAATACTGGCAGCACTTCAAAATTAGCATCCTTAGTAATTGGCAGCTTAAGCCAGTTACTTAGAACGCCTCTATACAACATTATTGCTTCTTTCATTTAAGATCATATTTTCCAGATTCCTTGCATAAAAAGGCATGTCAGTCCTACTATGAGCTTGCTTAGGCTCAGATGTTATTTCAAATGCAATGCAAGCACTTTCTTCTCAGAAACTACCTACACTAACTGAACACAACAATATATATCCAGTGGCCAAACTTGTGAATATTTATCAGCATTTTTAATGTAACTATTTTTGAAACAATGAAAAATCTGAGAATTTGTGGTTAAAATAACTGATAATTATTAAACTGTTGAAACACTTTCATGCTTAGCTAGTAAGTTTCATTAAAAGTCTTAATTAGTTTGGACAAGTTAATATTTGTTATTATAGTTGAAATTAGATTACCAAGGCTACTTAAAAACATTCAGAATAAAGATCCCTTTCCAATCACAGGGAATAGGAGCTGTCACCAGGTTGGAGGTCTGATGTCTCTGATTCTTTTTCTCTCGAGGACAACAGAAAGGAAAAGAGCATCTTCAGCAAGTAAGTATTGGAATAAAGAGGGCGGCCAGAACAAAATTTTCATCATCTCATTGGCGAGTTCTAAGCTCTCTTCCCTTTAGGTCAGGGATACACAAGACTTGTGGTATTTGTGAGTTGCCAGTAGTGCTTGAAAGGCAGCATAAAAGATTTTTCTAAGTTCTTGAAATTTTTCACAGGAAAAGCTGTAGAAACATACAACAGAAACTACAAACAGTAAGAACTGCACCATGGTTCTCAGAATTTTTTCAACCAAGATCTGCCATAAAGAACATAGAATCATAGAATCACAGAATGGCTTAGTTAGAGGGGATCATAAAAATCATCTAATTTCAATTCCTTGCCACAAGCTGGGTTTCCACCCACCGGATCAGGCCACCTAGGATCCCATCCAACCTGGCCTTGAACATCTCGAAGGATGGGGCATCCACAGCCTCTCTGGGCAGCTGTGCCAATTCCTCATGTATATTGACTTCACGGGATACAATGGCATCATTTCCCAGTCTCCTGTATCATGCTAAAAACATTTGCTCCCAGGCAAGTCTTCAGTCAGCAAAAAATCCTGGGCCCTCCCATTCGAAGGCAAACAACTCCAAAGAAATGCTTTCAAATATAAAACTGTCCACAAAGTGATGCTGATTTCCTCATGTTGGTTAGAGACACTCCTTAGAAGTCTCAGACAGGCTGTATGAAGTTCTTTGATTAGCCCCAACTTGTCTTGAGAAGACTTTCTCACCAACTCCTTGTATTAAAGTTAACTTCCCTAAGACAATGACAGAGTTTAATTGAAGGAATGACAACATTAATACACAAACTCTTCTGTTTTCTGCCAAACATATCAATGTTTACCTACTTCCTCGGCTTCTGGCTAAAATTTATTATGAGACTGGTTATAAGTGAATACATTCCATTCTTGAAAGAGTGAGGAAAATAGATTCGCTGATCTCTGACTTCTGTGATTAACTGATTCCTTCAGAGAAAGTAAATATATTCAGGTTGCTCAAAAAGTAACACCTCCTATTTATTTCCATATAAATAAACACATACAAACAATACAATGATACTATTTGGTAGAGTAAATTCTTCACTACAAAATACTATTTTTCAACACAATCACTACCATTAGCTATGCATTTTCAACAGTGATGAACAGGAGCCTACATGCCACACTCATAGAAATCCGCATGGTCATTCAGAACATAGCTTGTCATTCACATGGTTGTCACCATGTCACAGAGTATTGGCCTCTACTGCCATAGCACCAACATCCAGTAATGTAATAAAATAGGAGGCAGTACTTTCAGAGCAGCCCTCATATTTACTGCCTTTAAACTTCAAGGCATCTATAAGAAACTGTCTTATCATTATAATGAATCAGAAAATGCACTAATAGTACACTATGCTCTGATTTGAACACCATCAGGACAAGGCTTGAGAGGAAAGTTTAATCTAAGACTAGCAGACAAAAGATGACGAATGGCTGAAAGTACACACCTACCTGTTCAATTTAGTGACACATTCACTGTTCTGTTCTCCTGTGGGGGAAAATGTAACTGTGAGCAGTCAGCAAAGAGTTTATCATACTCCTTGATAGACCCTATCACTGTGAAACCTTGGGAGTCTGGAGTGTAAGACAGAGAGCAAATTTTATCTGTGTCTAAGGGTAAACAGGAGGTTCTGTTTGTATGCACTGTTAATCTTATCACACTTAAGAAACCTTTCATCCTTTATCACTGTATTTTGGGAGAAGCTAGGCCAATTAACTGATTAGAGGGACAGGAATTCCTGGCTTGTGAGTGAATGGTATATAAGATGTATGTTGAACACAATAAAGCGGAACTATTCGGAGAACTATTCTGATGCTACAAGAAACTGTGAGAGCTCTCTAACTCGACTGAGAACCAACAATTGGTGCCCGAACAGGGACCCAAAGCTGGGCCTGACTTGAAGACTGACCGGTCCAGACGTGCTGAGGAAAGCGCGGAACACACTGAGAAAAGTGTGGCGCTGAGAGAAGCGTGTCAGGCACTGAGATAAGTGTGGCAGACGCAGAAAAAAGCGTGGAGCACACTGAGAAAAGCATGGCAGGCGCTGAGAAAGGGCACGGAACACGCTGAGAGAAGCGTGGCAGATGCTGAGAAAAGTGTGGGTGCGCTGAGAGAAGCGCCGCAACCTGAGGATTCATCGTCCCCGACATCTCTGATTGCCTTTCTCCAGACAAAGGTAGGCCACTGTGTTACCACGGGGAATAATATGATCTCAGAACAAAAGAATGTCCTAGTTACTTTTCAAATTATTCTTAAAAAATGGGAAAAGATGGTGCCCGCTGTCATTTTACAGGAGATGACTGCATGGGCTACCAAGAGTGACCGCTCGATCACAAATCAGACAATTTACAATCCTGAAGTATGGGACCGGATCGGGGTGAAGCTATGGGATGCTGCTACTAAGGGTGATAAGACAGCGTTCGGGTTGCTTCAGACTTGGAGAAAAGACTCTGAAGCACTAAAGAGCCACTTGAGATTGCAATCTGATACCCCCAGCCTGCTTGAGGGTAAAGGAGCGGCTGGTTGCTCTGCAGATCAGCTCGCAATGCCATCAGCTCCCTGGCCATCGCCATCAGATGGGATTTTTAATGTCTCTCCTCCCAAGGATCCCGGCAGCCCTTTTGGTCCTGGCATAGACCCTGAAGAAGAGATGGATTTGTCCCCTCCTGATCCACGCGCAACTGTTGGAAGGGAGGCTAGGAAAGCCGAAAAGACAGATAGGTTGAAAGTTTTCCCTGTTATCATAGCCCCGGATCAAGAGCCATGTTGGGAAGCGTTATTGTATAGTGTCCTGCAGGACTTGGGTCGCACAGTCACACCCATGCCCCCATGTGAAGTACTGGCAGGCAGTACTTGTATTGCTCAACTGATTTATTCGCAGGCACAGCCAGTACAAGCTGCACCCATGAAAAGGGGTGCTGCAGGGTTTGGATCAATGGGGATCCCTACACAGAAGTTTGATGTTTCAGGACTTTTAACGCTTGACTTAAAAGACTGTTTTTTTTTCACTATCTCTCTGGACCCCCCCGATGCTCCTAGGTTTGCTTTTTTGTCCTCTCTGTAAAGCATCAGCACCAGCCCAACAGTCAAAACAGAAGGAATGGAAAAGGCACTTCCAGCAGGAAGGCTTGCTAAAACTACACATGTATTGAACTTTTTAAATCAAGGATGTGAATACAGAGGACAACCAATAGCCCTCATTTCATTTCAGTTAACGAGGAAAGATTGAATATTAATGGCAAAACTATGATTCTAGTAAAGAATCTGGAATCGGGTCAATGGGAAGGCTCATTTCCCGTGATAACTTGGAGGACAGGAAGAATCTTTAGGATAAACTCTACTAGTTATTGTCACTCTCTTTTTGATTGTTAAATGTTTATGGTATATGAAAGTGTAAATATGTAAATGGCATATGGAAATGTAATTGTTAATGCTATATGGAAGTGGGAATGTTAACAGTATACAGAAGTGTAAATGTTAATTCTATATGGAAGTGTAAACATTAATGCTATATGTAAGTGGAATTATTAATGGTACATGGAAGTGTAATTGAGGGTACAAATAGTGAACAAAAAACAACAAAAACAAAAAACAGCAAAAAGTTTAAAGAAGAACAGTGAGTTAAAATATTAAAATTTGTGATCTGCTCTAGCCAAAGCAGATAAGTACCAGCAAGAGAACACATCCCCCACACTTCTCCTCCTCCACCCCACTTGTAATCAGAATGTAAACAAAGTGTTAGTTGCGAATGGGGACAAAAACAAAACATTGGAAGCGAGAAATAGACTTTATCTGCAGAGATCTAGGAAACTTGATATCCGACTGTTAGCATTAGGGAAGTAAGGGAAGCCTTAGGAGGAAGGAGCTGAGAGCAGGGCTCTAGGACCCAGAGATCTCCTCAGGAAGAGCTGAGAGGGGAGGCTGGCAGGGTCCAGGATGGTTCTGCCCTCACTGAACAGAAAAGCAGTTAGTGCAAAAAGTGGCACTGAATTTGGTAACAGATGCAATAACAGTTAAGGGTGGAGAAAATTAAGTTTAAGTAAGAATTATAGCAAAGTGTGGAAAAGGAAAATTTGTAGTAAAAGCTGAAGAAACCAATTTGGTGTTCTTGCTCCAGTAAGTGATGAATTCGTAACCATGAGGGAAACCACTGGCAAAAGTGAGGAGGTTTGTTTTGTTAAACATTTACAATTTAGTATATGTAAACAGGTAGGCATACACAAATTTTTGTACATGCCAAATTCTTCAAAACTTTTACTAGGGCAAAATTTACTAAAACAACTGTAAACTGCAATAAAGTTTAAAGGAAAATTGAAATTTAAGGTAAAAAAGGAGCAGTTAATAAAGGTGCTTATTTTATCATTAATCATTACCCCTGCTGGGACCAGAACACAGACGAAGTAAGGGATCGAGTTTATCCTGGGATGTGGGTAGAATCCCCAGGTAGGGCTAAGAATGCAGCACCAGTAGCATTCAGAATAAAGCAGGGAGCTCACTGATTTGGATTAAACAGTATTCTCTCAAATTCAAAGACATGGATGACATGATAGCTACCAAAACAAAGGAGGTAATGCATAACATGGACAATTAGCTTACTAAACTTTTTCAGACTTAATGGCTATTGAGTTTCTCTACAGAAAGCCCAAGTGGCACAGCCACAAGTAACCCGTTTGCATTATGGAATTGCTGCAGGATCCCGAACCCTAGGAAACAGCAAGGAAGGAAACAACCAGACTCTGGAACCTCAAACAGCTAAGGAGCTTCAGATTTTCCTAGGGATGACAAGGTGGTACCGCGTACAACTATGGAATATTGGTAAAGCCCTTCTATGCCCTTTTGAAATCCTGTCCAAAGGTCTCATACAGGTTGAGGAAGACAAATAAGAGAAAAGTTTAACTGTGGCAATTAGACACGGACTACGTTGTTGGTGCAGAACAAAAAACTTGTATTGTGGTTGATGAACTTGAACTTGGTCGAGTGCCTTATTAAATGTGACTCTCATGCCACGTTTGGCAGTGCTGGATCTTCCCTCCTGCCCTGACGTACATGGCAGTGGAGCTGGGCTCGTCCCTCCGGTGCCGTCCTGCAGCACTCAGTCTGTGTTGTTGTGAGTGTTGGACCGAGGCACCGGCTGTCAGCTTTATGTCAAGTCCATTGTACCTCAGCAGCATCTCCCAGTAATAGGTGATGAAGTCATAGAGGCTGTCAGATACTTGCGTGTCAGTCAAAAAGAACTTCTGGATGTTAGCATTCTGCTGCCAGTGTATGCGGCAATGCCGCACCTTCTCACAGTGCCAGAAGGACAGAACATAGTCCCCAACGTAAGTCCCACTCTCCCTGACAAGGAAGGAGCCATCAGGGGCCTCCATGTCGGCGCAGTACTCTGTCAGCAGCCGCTCAGCAATGTGCCGCCCACTGCAACCTGCTCCCAGCTTGCCATGGAACCATTCCTGCATGAGATGCAGCTCGATGTTGGAGCTCACCTCCTTCTGTGCAGGTCATCTCCCCCGGCTGTTCACGACTGGGACAACGTACATCAGGTTGCATGTATACATGATGGAATATTCTGTCAATTGGCAATCCGCCGTCACACATGAACCCATGGTTCCTTGCCACTCA
The DNA here is from genome assembly GCA_037305975.1 of Chrysolophus pictus. NCBI lineage: Eukaryota > Metazoa > Chordata > Aves > Galliformes > Phasianidae > Chrysolophus > Chrysolophus pictus. The sequence goes on along the minus strand of CM074576.1, from coordinate 176,498,582 downwards.
CCTCCACCAAGCCGCCTCAGTTTTGGCGGGGCTTGGCCAATGGTCTTTATAGCATCTGCACACACCCATGCCAGGTGTACAAGCTAGACGTCTCGTGATCATGTTGAGAGGGTCTGTCTAGCATTAATAGTTACAATTTTTGGTTTTTCTGCCTCCATGTCTGCTGAACTTGTTTATACCTCTGAAGGTCTTTTGCTAGTCCGAGCAAGAATGTCTTTATTTTCTCCCGATAATATACAGGTTAAAGGAATTGAAGTAAGGGACTTGGACAAATTAAATGAGGGGACTTAGAAAGGGATTGTAATGAAAAAAAGAAATTGGGAAGAAAAGTAACAGTTGCACTAGAGCAGGACCTTGAAGGACCCAGAATGAGTTTTGCCCCCAGTGGACTGAATGCAGTGCACACACAGCAGGGTAAAGATGTTTGTTTTCTGGTAGATATGCGTGCCTCTCACTCTGTGCTGCATCAAGATTACCACCCGTAGATGATTTTTGTAACAATACTATGAGCTAGTGGTCAACAAGACAAAGCTTGTGGATTAAATAAAAAATGGAGCTACTGGTAAAGCAAGAAACAGTGGGAGAAAGCGACTATAGCTGTAAATAACTTTCTGCATTTTGTTTTGTAGAGAGATCTAATTTAGTGGTTTGTTCTGTTTTGCGAGCAGGTGTTCCACCTGGGCCCTGTATCATGCACTGGCCATGCAGATGTGGAGCACAAGTGGAAAAAACCTTGTAGACCCTGAGAAGAATAAAAGCAGGAGAGAGTCTGCAATGGGTGAGAAAGGAAAAGTGATCTTTGAAGCAGGGGACTCCCTGCTGTCACTGCCTTTCACATCCACCACCAGAATGTATCTTCTCTGTCATTTCAGCAGTTTGCCGTCTCTCAGTAAGTAATAATAAATTAGCTTAGAAAGCTTCCATTTCTCACTTATGGAATTGTCTAAAGTAAATGCCTGTGTGAGTGTGTCTATATCGACTCAAAAAATCGTGACCTTCTATCGTGACTCTTCTGCTTACTGTGTTATCAATCGAGGCTTTGATTGTGTTATGATGATTATGTTATTAATATAATTAGTGCTATTATTTTATAGTGTGGTAACAGTTTGTTAAAAAATAAATAAATAAAAAAAAGGAGGAAAGTTGTAAAGGAGGCTAGAACGCTAAAAAAGGAAACTTGTGAATGTATATCAGTTTTGTGAGAACTGTAATAAATGGTCAGGATTGTTCATATCCAAATGTCCATACAAGGACTGAGGTGGACTGAGAGTGCTGAAAGGAAGCTCATGCTGCATAGAAGCTGAAAGGAAGTTCATGCTGGAAGAAGTGCTACGCTGAAAGAAGCAATCCCGTGCACAGACCTGCTTTTCTCTGGATGAAGGAAAAGGTCCAAGATGGATGGAATATATTCAGGGGTCTCTTCAGGGGTTTTTGCAGAATGGATACAGAATTTGTTAAAATTAGGATTAGTCTGTCTCACTGCTTTTTTTCTGTGTTTTAATTTGTGTTTCACGCATGTTACAGTATATACAAAAAATGATACAGGATGCTATGCACCATGCCTTTTTTATTAATAAAGAAGGGGGAGATGTGAGGGAAAATGTAACTGTGAGCAGTCAGCAAAGAGTTTATCATACTCCTTGATAGACCCTATCACTGTGAAACCTTGGGAGTCTGGAGTATAAGACAGAAGGCAAATGGTATCTGTTTGCATCTAAGGGTAAACAGGAGGTTCTGTTTGTATGCATTGTTAATCTTATCGCACTTAAGAAGCCTTTCATCCTTTATCACTGTATTTTGGGAGAAGCTAGGCCAATTAACTGATTAGATGGACAGGAATTCCTGGCTTGTGATTGAATGGTATATAAGATGTGTGTTGAGCACAATAAAGCAGAACTATTCGGAGAACTACTCTGATGCTACAAGAAACTGTGAGAGCTCTCTAACTTGACTGAGCGCCAACATTCTCCCTACAATATTTAAGAGTACATATTCTGCACCACCTGAACACCAGTTGTTTCAGTTTTGGGGTAAAAAAGAAAGATCAAGGCAAAATACTGGCATTTCTCAGGAAGATTTATAGCGAACCAGAAGAAAATATTTCTCTACATACCCCTAAAGATTGCAGTTGGTTTACAGAAATTCCCAACATCTGGAATTTTATTATTGTGCAACATTCAAAACACATCCAGCAAATTAAAGATGAACACATGTTTCACATACATACAAGAGCTGATCCAAAAATAATGCCTGGTGGTGACCATGTTGAAAAATAGTGTTTTGTAGCTGAGAATTTGCTCTATCAAGTAGTGTTATTTTGCTCTTTGTATCTATTGTAGTTTCCACAGGAATAAATATGAGGCATTACTTTTGGAGTGCCTTATGTCTAAGACAAATCAGGTGTACTATCCTCAAAGGATTCCTATGTCTCTCCATTTGTTACAAACAAAGTATAGGGCAAACTGTTAAGCCTTCTCATTCCGCTTTCAACAGCTAGGGGTGACTAAGGTGAAACATACTCACAAAGCAGCATAATACAGATATTTTTTCTTACAGAAACTCAGATCTGAGAACAGGCGTGCACTGGAAAGTATCAATCATGTAGCTGGCAGCCACACTTCCACAATGACTTTCTCAGGTCCTGCTCAGCGTCACACAACTGAGAATTTTAACAGCTGAATGGAAAACAGTTAAACCACTATTTGTTGGAACAGGCGATGCTATAACGTGATCATAAAACACTCCACACAAGGAAAATTCCTTATTTGTCTTTTGAATTTAAGTGAATTACAATACACAAAACTAATAGTTTTGAACTTCAGACTCCATTAAGGAGGATATTCTCTTCCTATTTGAGAGAATATTTAAGCAGATGTTTAATATTGGGTCTGTGCTTACATCCCATTGAAATCAGTGGGATTTAAATGCCTGCTTAAATTTAGTCTTGTGCATAGGGAGGGTCTTCCTGAATAGGAATTGATACAGAGTGTGCTAAAGAGCTTTCCTGATTTCTGGCCAGAAAGATTAACTTAACGATGTTTTCAGCTGCCCAACCACAGGCACTCTGGTGGGAAAATTTAGTCATAACCTTTAGTTTGGTATAGTTTAATGCATGTTGTTTATCTTCTTACTGGACTCACACTGTTCTTCTAGAGCTGTATTTTGGGAATCTGTTGGGGTTTCACTTTTCTTTTTAATTACTGTGCCCACTTTGGCCTTCAGCCAAAGTATCACAGGGATGGAATTTATTCCAAGTGAGAAGCAACCCAACCATTTTCTCCAGTGCAGCTTCAAACAACTTTTCCATTCGGAATGGAATCACAACACTTTGCTTTGCTTTTCTCATCCATGCTCCAGGGAGCAGCTTTCACTTTCACTAGGCAATCTGTGCTGATTTTTTTACATAGAGGTTATTAAGGTTTTATTTAATTAATGTAATATGGGCAACATAGCATTAAGTCATTAGGGCAATCTGTTGCTGTTACTTCCTTGCCCACTTTGGAATCAATATCTTGGCGATCTCAAAAAAAGGAGTGTGCATCACCATTTAAATATGCTTTTAAGCACTGGATCAAGGACCATAAATTATGAGATTCTTAAAACAGACCAAAATATATGAAAGCCAAAATTTTACTCCTTAAGATATTAATTTATACAAGAGCAATACTTTGTGGTTCACATTAACTTTTTGTGCTCCAGGCAAAAATTCTATAAACCCAGTGACTTTTTAAAATGTTCAATGTCTAGAAACAGGCCAGCTTTTTCAAATTCACTGAAAACAAGATGTAAGTGCTGTTAGAGCTGTTAGTATCTTACATAATAGAAACTAAAAAAAAAAAAATCTTGAGCATAACATTCTCTATTACAAATTAAGGATATTCTGTAGCACTGCTCTATGTGTCACACCAAACTACTTTTGACAAGTTTTTCTTCCTCCTTGTTATCTCTATTAGTAATGATGAGAAACAACCAAAAATACTTTTGATTTATCATGATCGAAACTGTTTACTAAACTTAGAAGACCAGTGAAATGAAGTCTTTATCAACTCTTGGAAGGCTTCAGGATTTGCGCGTAGCAGAATCTTGCTAAAAGCATTCATTGAGCATGCTGCAAAATACCACAGAGATAACTCTGTGTTAAGATTTGGTTTTGGAAAATAAGCTCACCAAGAGTTTTAGTCCTACATAAATTACTAGGACTCGATATGAGCAAGTTTTAAGGGTACACTTGAATTATTCTCATTAATTCATATCAGAACACTGGAATTTGATTCAGATGCCCCTCCCAGCACGGTCAATGAAGTCTGAATCAGGATGTCAGACTGTGACTTTTACAGGTGCTAAACTCAGCATAGCAAAATGCATTAAGAAACTCAATACTCAGAGACAGTTTCATGGAGATAAGAACTATTTCTGTAAAGCATATGAACCAGAGTCTAAGGTTTTATGGACCCAGTGAAGCAATGTGTCCAAACATTATTTATAAGGTAATGGCCATTTTCAAAGCATCTTAAAACTTCACTTCCTGCTATGCCTTCAAGTAGTCAATTAAATAGTATTTATATAATCTTATTATACAAATATCTTGCTTGAACCCCCACAAAGCCCCTGCTGATTAGTAGATCCTTTATTTTTATTTAATGTTATAAAAGGATTCCGTAATATAAGGAATCCTAAATACTTACTGGAAGATGGTATACACAGCAATATATAGTGATCTTAATTATGTTAATACCACAGTTACAAGAAAATATGAAAGCACTAAAACTATGCATGTTCCAGAATGTTTCTAGGGCAGGCATGGTTCTGTTTTTGTTGTAAGATAATTTGTGTAAATTTTACAAACTTGAGATGAAAATCACTGATATTCCACTACAACTGTTACGTGGTTAAGCTACTAACACAGCAGTCATTTTCCCTGGAACACATCCAAGTGCCTTTTCTAAGCAGATTACATCTCTTTCCCTGATCCTTTATGCTGAAAATCTTTACAGAACCAAAAGGCAGACTGAATTCACGAAGAACATACAGTAGCTAGGTGAAACATAAGATATGTGAGCCCCATTTTCACTTGATGAAGAGATAGGATTCTTGTAATAGAAAATTTAAACTGTTAAAAAAACAGTAATGTAATCACTGAAGATGATGAAGTTGAAACCCTGTTCCTCCAGTGACATGTAAACTAAAGGTAAGATGGTATGACGGCATATTTATCAGACTACCTTGTACATTTTACATGAGTGCTGTGTGCTGCATTCTCAGAAAGTACTTACAAAAATACTTTAACTGTAAGGAAATACAAAAATAGTATTTTTCTAAAAATAAATCAAAACAGAAGCAAACAAAAAATAAGAAAATGATTCTATTCTTTAATGTGTATTAGTCTCAGACTTAATCATCTAAAATTTCTTCCTGCACTGTTAAAATAAATTAAAACACAATCACCCTAACGGCCTTCTGGTTCAGACAGCCGGGCTTGAGTGCATTTCTGACTTTAATTAAGTATGGATAGATAATGTCCTTTGTTCTTTTTCTGATGTATTTGACACCTGCTGTCTTGTAATCAGGGAAATGAGTCAGGAAGTTCCAGCAGAGAGGCTTTTAGTCGGAAGCAACACCTGGGTCCCCATCTATGCCTTCACTTCACAGCGCACTGTCCTGCAGCAACACAAGAGACAAAAAGCTGAACAAGGGGTGAGCTTTCAGCTCCAGATATAATAAAGGCTCAGCGCACTGTTGCTGAAATCAATGAGAAAACTCAAGCCATATGCTAAGCCCTTCTTTTGCTCATGATGGAAAAATTCCTTTTTTTTCCCCCTCCCACTTATTTTAGGACAATTTATGAAAGAAATGCAGTTGTATTCCAGTTAAAGCAAAAACCTAGCAGTTTTCATAGCCAGACGTGTTATAATTTCTTACAATGTGATCCTTGCCAAAATGACCATTTCTTTGGACTTCAAAGTTATCTTGAGTTATAACTGTTCCCACTTCAAGTTTGTTCCACACATTAAATGCCTCAGCTTGATGGAGTAATGCTTTTGGCACAGGCTGGCTCTCCACAGAAAGCATAGGCTAAAACTGAAAGAGTGACGTGCCCACTGCTCAGAGGTTATTCCTGATTGAACGTTCTTCAACCAGTTCATAAATTCACTGTGCAAATTCAGGTTGGATGTGCTAGTCAGAGCCATGGTGCACAGAGAAATCACCATAGAACAACTCAATGTATGGCATCTGAGAGAAGTTGTGGGATTTACATTGAAGGTCTCAGAGGCTTCATACATTTCTTACCGTAGTTCCACTAGAAAGGCGGCTGTTACTTCACACCAGCACTGTTTTCACACAAACTAATTTTATGCAAGGGAACTGTAAGCAAATTCAAGCTAACTACAGTAAATGTACATCCAACAACTACCTTACGCTCCTGTGCATGTGAGAACAAGCAGAAGGGTGATGATGGAGAGAAGATCTCCCCCAGAATCAATAGCTTCAGTTACAAGTTCATCCAACTTCATAACATTTTTCATTTCTCATTTTTCCTTTTAATCCTGTCCACCCTGCCTGCACTCATATGAACAAACAAAGCTCTCAGTGTCCACTCCTACAGACTTCTTGTAACAGGAGATCTGTGTCCTTGGCACCACAGCAGGTCTTGTCCTCCATTTTGGGGCATCACAAGCTCAAAATCAGCCCTGACCTTCAGCCTCTATCTCAATGACTTTCTTTTCTCAGATCTCCTTCATAGTGATCTTCAGAAGGTTTCCCCATATTCCCATTAGCACTTCATAAAAAGAGGAATGGGATGAGAGAGCTGTCCACAAAGTCCACAGAAAACAACAATAAGTGGGCTGAGCTGCTCAAAACTGCTGGGCTTTTCCCACCTTTTCCTCCAATGTACTTCCTGATTTTGAGCATCCTTGATTATCTGCTTGACCTCCATGAAGCAGGCAAGTGATGCAGGCAGCTGGTCAGAGGGCAGGTGGATTGTAGCTGAACTGAAGGGATAAGTTTCTTCTCTTATCATGTCACCGTGCACAATCCCACCACTCACAAATTTCTATGAGCTGGCAAATGTGACTTATTTTCACAGTACGGCTAAGGCTTAATTGTTGTTTAGAAAACGTGAAGAGAAAACTTTCTTAAGAAAGACACCACAGCACACGAGTGGTGCCATCATTGTCTAGCTGCAGTTTGCAGCACTGCTTGGTTTCATTTAGACCTTTGTGTACTCTCAGTACACATGAAAAAAAATGTACTTCCTCATTGCACAGGGGTTTTTGAGATTCACAGTATGTTTTCAAGTCTGATCAGGATGAGAGTTAAAGAAAATGCTGGTGGTAAGATATTCTTTTGAGGGTAAATTTGAGTCAAGTCCTGGGTCTGAACCAGAGAAAGCAGGGGTTGAGCACTGCCCTCTGGATACAAACGTAAATGCAGCCAATGCAATCATAATGCAAACCTGCAAGTACCCAGGAGCTAGAAAGCAACGTTGGTTTGAAGAAGGGGTTAACAGCAGATCCCCTGTAACCTTAATTTGTGAACAACATGCTAAAGTGTTGTTAGCACACAGCATTTTTCAACACATTTTACAAACATTAACTAATTAGTCCTTTCGGTGTTGAAAGCTTTACGGCATTATCTCCTTTCCTTCAGAACTGAGGAGAATGAGGCAGAGAAGGTTAATAAATCACAGGAAGTGACAGTGAAATAACATGTTAGAGTGAAGTTTAGAATTATTATGTTTCCACTTCATGCTTCTGTGCCCCAATTTATATCATGGTTTTCTCTATTAAAAAAAAAAAAAAATCCGTAGTATAGGTATAAAAAATTACATTATTTCTCTAATTTGACTTTTTCAGATCTGCTGCTCTTTTATATATTTGAAGTGTAATTCCTCTCTTTCTCCCAGTTTCTTAAATATATTTTCTAATCAGTAACTCATCATTACCAAAGAGCTCAAAGAAAACATAAGCAGCATTGTGCATGTGTTGTAAATTCAAGGTTATCATTGCTTTCCTGGATCTTCCTACACATTGGTTATTCTTTAAATATAGCATTTGATTAATAACTTTTAGTCATTAAAAGAATTTTCTGCTTGTGCATTGTCTTTCAGCTCTAGGTGCACCAGCAACATATTCAGCATGAAATTTTTTAGGCTACTCCCCTTCAAAATCTAGTGTCTTCATAGCTTTCTGAATTGCCCTGAGTGAAATTACAGCCACTTCAGAAAGCTGCAGTAATGCTACAATGCCACCAACTGGTTGCAGCCAAGGATCTGATCTTGCAGGTTGGAAAGGCCCTGAGCCATATGGAATTCAGCAAGACACCACTGACAATACAGCCTGTATGTGAAACAGATGCATGTATCAGATTGGTCTTGTTTATTGAGGGATTTTGATTAGCAAGAGATTGAAAGTCATATTAATGAGCAAGTAAATCATCTGCTTTTCCTATCTTTATTTGCCACATCAGTTCTGCCTAAGAGGCTCAGAATCCTGAATAAATCATAAGAATATTTGTGATTGCGCATAGCATTTATGGAGCAGTTTGCATCCTTGGGATGTCCAGGCAGCCTTCCTCAGGGACCCGGAGAGCTGTGCTGGCAGCCTGAATGCAGGACAGCCTCCCTCCAGAAGGGGCAAGAGCCAGGCCCTAAGATCCCAAGATCCAACACTGAAAGATGACAGTGTTTACTGCAGAAATTCCAAACATTTCAACCATTGTAAACTTCCTTTTGAAATAATATCACAAGAAGTAATGCCATTCTTCTTGCAGAAAAATGCAGTGTTTTCATACTCTGGAAACATCTGAGCAAGTGGGAAAGAGAAGAAGCTGACGTGGGAGCACAGAGTTAAAGAAAACCAAGTACAAACCTACATAATCTATGAATATCAGTCACAGCTGAAAGGGGTGTCTATTTCAGGATCTAAACGAGACTAGATGGAATCTGATCTTACATATTTTAACTACAGGCAGCAGTGCAACATTTCTACTCAGTTCTTGCGCTATCACAAAACGCTGGTTGGGAAGAGAATGCCAAGCAGCACACTTCTCTCCTCGCAGCTGAGAGAAAGAACGTTAAACTGGTTTGGAAGCATATATTATAATTTGTTTCTGCACTGTGATTGTGAATGCTGATCTCAGATCAAAACCATTTGGGGCCGCTTAAACTGAATTTTGCTGAGTATAAGTAAAATGCAAGATGCTGTGGAGTAAGCAGCAGGAGCAAGTTGTAAGTCACAGGGCAGTCTTTTATTGCGGCTCATTTTCATGGGCTAAATAAAACGGAACAGTAATGTGCAGAACAGAAAGAGAAGAGTCAATAGTGGTGTCTCAGAAAAATATATTTTAAAATACTTTGTGGAAGATTAGGCCACAAAACCATCTACTCTTGATAATCATCAAGGCAAAATCATTTGTATTCCACATTTTTTGTTGGGGTATCAGCCTAGATAGTGGAATATGTAGGACCTGACACATGGTATACCAGGACCGAGAAACCGCATCCAACAGAAAAGTAGAAACAGGAGATGAAGGATTTGGGGAGTGATATGATTTTTCTATCAAAGTAATCAAAGGACAGAGAAGCTCAGTTTCATATCTCAGACACATGATCATTGCTTGGATTTAGGTGAACTTGCTATTTTTAGACATACATTACAACATCGGGAAAACATAAAATCACATCTAAATTATTAAATGGCAGTAAGTTTTTGCTAAGACTCTTACTATATGAGATCAAATTGTAGCAATTGCTAAAATTCTATCCTTAACAAAACGACAATGATACTAGGAAACTCCATAGTGATGCGGAAGAAAACACAAAGCTGTGAATAATTATGTGCTTTAACACTTAGCAGAACAAGAAGGTGAGGAGTTGTCATGACATTTCCCAAAAGTGCAATTTATCACTGCTTTGTGCCTTATGCAAATGTGAATATCTCAGCAACAAAGCTATAAAAACACAGCTCTTTGAATGTAGCGCTGTTTGCACTAGTAGATGAGAATATCTGAGCCAGTCATTCCTTGAAAATTAGATATGTTGGAATCATACCTATTGCCTTATCAAAACATATTACATGTTTAGCTTCTTTATTGTTTCAGAAACTGTATTATTCCCCCTCCCTTATCGTAGGACCTACTTATATAGGCATGGTAGACCAAATGGACCACAGGACAGGTGGTAAATCAGCTGCCCAGACCATCTACATGGAAATATCACTGCTTTTATGAAGACTTTGGCTCTGAAAGTGGCTATCAAACAACACAGGAGGTCTGCTATCCATGGTCCATTTTTTCTAAGCAATTTGACTGTGGATTCTGATGAAGATCTCTGGCAAGATCCCACCTTGGAATCATCACTTGAGGTTGCCCCACCACATCCTTTCATATACACCTTCGCATCTACACAGGGAGTCCTTACTCCTATAGGTGTTTTGTATTAATGTGTGCATTATAACAGAAAGTGAAATCAGAATCTATTTAAAAATCTGAAATTTGCTTGAAGAAACTTTGCCTTATTTCCCCATTCAGTATTTCCTAATAAACAACTCAATTGCCTGACACAGACACACTGCACCATATGAGGTACCCTAGCTGCCCTTCCAGAGGCTCATGTGTATCCCATAGGTGACATGTTCTCCACCGACTCCATATGGCTAACTGTGGATATCTGAAATAGAAACATATATTTAGGTGATTGAAGAAAGCCCTGAATAGTTCAGAACAAAAATCCCCAGTGTTCAACCTCAGGCAGGCACTATAGTCAGAAGACAGAAATTTCTAATTGCTTAGGTTTTACATTGAAAAAAAGAAAAATACACCAAAGCCAGCATTTTCATATTTTTCAAAGTTTGGGGAGTTTAATTATTTAGGCAAGAATCCAGAATCTGGAGTTCCTTTCACAACATTCTTGAATCAAATGTGGTCATAAAGCAGAAAGATGCAAAATCCAGCTACTGGCAATAATTGCAAATGATTACTATTTACAGAATATTCATCAGCACACACTTCATCAAGAGAGTTATCAAAGCTTTCACTTAGAATAAGAGACTGAATTATGATATTTCTGATGTTACAAATCTAGTTTCCAGTCCTTATCATGCTGCAAACAAATGCCTTATTTTCTGCTTTCTGGGTTTCTATCTTCTGTTGAATATTTTTATCTTCTTTTTTTTTTTTTATATTCCTTCACTTTCATGCTGTATTTTTCATCCATATTTCTTGTATCTTTCCCTGCAGAGCTCTGCAGATCTCTTTGCATGACCAACTGTGTTTGTAATACCTCTCAGGTGGGTACTGGCTTTATTGTCAAAGTATTTTCTACTCTACTTCTATCTTTAACTTCTTCATTAAACTGCAGCCTACTCCTGAAATTCCTATCTAGGCAACAGTCCTCATGGTATATACCTACTAAAATTAACTGTGCACTTGTCCACAAAGAAGCTACATTTTTCTAAGTGAAAAATACTTAGTGCTGACTACATGCTATCCACTAACCATTCTCCCATTATAAGTCATTGCCTTTAATCATTATAATTTTGCTTTAAAATGGCTTGAGATAAGAAGTAATATGAAGATGTTCAAATCTTCTTGATTTCAATTAATGTTGGAAGCAGTGTTTAATGAGAATTTCTTATATGGATTGCCACAACCTAAATAATGCAGCTATATTTTCACATCAAATAAGTTTATATACTTCTACCTATATTGTAATGCACATATTACACTGGTAATCCTATTGTCCTCTGCAAATGGAATAGATTGGGCAGAAGTGCCATTCTAGGGTGTGCTTGCTGAACAAGGGGAAAATGGCAATTCAAGGGTGGGAATTCTCAGGGGAATTAAGCATGGGATAAGTGATATGAGCCTCTAGCTCAAGACAAGAAATAGCTATGGCAAGGGAAGCAGGTAGATAAAAGCAGAGACAGTAAAAGCTGACCTCTGAAGAGCACAATCAGGGAGGAGAAAGCAGAGGCACCAAGCAACAGAGGGATGTGGGATGAGAAGGATGTCACAAAGTCTGGCACTAGACAGCAGCTGAGTGGTACCTTGAAAATGCCTTGTCCCTTTGAGCAGGGACCCATGAAACACCCCGTTCATGCCTCCCTGGAGCTGTTATATGTTGAAGTGCTAAAACAAAAGCAACCAAGATCTCCGAAGGATCTAGCTAAGTCACCCATGAAAGGCTTCACAAAAGCAGTCCAAAAGGAGGAAGAGGCCACATGGGACTAAGTTACTGATACTCTGTTAATTTACAAACTAACGTCCATTCTGTCTTGATTGATTTTCATCTCTCTTTCTCCAGTTCATTCTCCAGAGAGGAGTCTTTCCGCACTTAATTCTTCCTAGGCGGTTTTTCTTGGCTTGTATTTTGTGGTTTGTTAGGGTTCCACAAATAACTGGTGCCTACCTCATGGTGCACAGAGACACAAGCAAACTCAAAGCTGAGGGAAATTAAGTAAAAAATGATATTTTCAAGGCTTATATAACATTTATTTCATGATGAATGAAAACATCTCTGGTAAAGGGTTTTTCCTGCAGCACAACCTAAAGGCATCTAGAGTTAACTGAAATATTATGATCCTTTACAGAAAAAAATAAATAATTGCATTCTCGTTTCTACTAGAACCACAAAAACCTATTGTTAATTTCTTTCTATTTCAAAGGCTAACTTTTGAAACTGCTTGTAGATCTCTATTTTATAAAAGTAAGTAAATATATTTATTCACATGTTCTAGTTCTGGACAAAATCCTGATTTGTCCATTTATTATTTTTCAAATTCAGCATAAATTCTTCTTTTTCTTTTATCAGGTTAGGTCCCTGCATCAACAGAATAAGATGCAGCATTAGAGGCTTATAACTTGAAGCAAAACCTGCATTATACAATAAAGACAAGACAATCTTTTTTATATAAAAATGACTGTCTTGTGGAATAACTGATTCTGATGCCATTTAACTGCAGGTAAATTTTTCCTATTCTGGGAGCATGTACTGCTACATTAGTTAAACAGAATTCCTGTCCACTACAAGACAATAAAGATAGCAGATGCAGAGTCACAAGAAGCAGGGACCTCAACCAATTAAAGGTCAAAATCTGTCTCACTTCACAGAACGCAGCATTTGAGCATGAGGCCTTGTGTATATTTGTCATCTTGTTCAGTCAGAAAGATATGACAACAAATAGCTGGTCAAAAGCTGTCAGGGTCAAAGCAAGCTTGATAGAGTGCCCTAGGTCACCTCTGTGATTCCAATAGCAGAATTCACCCTGGTGTCAGTTTGAATTGTAGTCAAATAGTACATGGCAGACAATACAACTGTATTCCTCCACTAATTGCTTCTTTGACCTTTCTTGTTAACCAAACATTTTGATTAAGAATATGTACTGTGCTATCATGTTCCATGGCAATCAAACAGCTGCCTTGCTGTGGATTTGTAGCATTGAACATCTTTTCCCTCGCCACAATTAGGGCATTTGTTTGAAGCAATGAAAATGCCAGAAAATAAATCACTCTATACAAAGGAGGGCATACTCCAGAGAATCTTCACGTTTCAGCATCCTCTTGTTAGAATAAGAACAGATTTCATATTTTTTACAGTTTTCAATGATTATTTTTTTTAATACTGATTTAGCCTGCAGCCAGACAAGAAAAAAAGAGAGATGATTGAGTAAGCATTTCAACACTTTCTAGCCAAATGAGTTTCTCATTTCTAGGAAAAAAGAAATAAGCTTCCCTGCAATTTTTAGCATGGCGATAGAAATGGACACTAAAAAAACAGTCACTTGCTACTGCTTTGGAATTCAAAGATGTGATTTGCTAATTATTCCAGCAATCATGACGGCAAATCATGAACACTTATAAAGCATTCCGGGATCAGTAAAACCCAAAGGGAGATGGCAGTCCTAAATCCTGCACTCCACTAGATGAGTTTCACAGCAGGTCAGAAACAATCAAAGCTTTCATGCTAACCTGTTCCAAAGTTTCTGCTCAACAGATCTTTCATTGTCTCTGTTTTTACACTCCTTCCTTCATTTCCTTTCACTTTTTTCCATCTAACAGTTTTCTTCTATTTTCCTTTTTATAGCATTTTTCTTCAAAGAAGTAGAAGTCTCTTTATCCAATTTACAAGTTTCACCTCATCTCATTCCCATTTCTATCCACAGCTAACATTTGTGTTAGGTAGGAACTTCAGAGTAACAGCAGTGCACAATTTTTATAGGAAAAAAATTTTTTCCATCTACAATCGTGTGTACGTATTAATGCATGGAAGTTTATGATTTTTAATACAAATCCTGTCTTCATTTTTTCCAAAAAATGAATTCAATTTTGAATATAGTTGAATTAGAAGATAATACATACAATTTAAAATCTATATTTTAAGTTCCTTTATTTGTTAGCAAGCATATCAACAAAAAGAGTAATTGAGTAGCCTCAATTCTCAACACATGTTGGGGGAACACTTGACAGCAAGCAAATAGTGCTGAAGCTCATTTGCCCTGAAATTTCTCACTTTTTTTTATATGCTTTTCTGTTATTCCTCAATTTTTTTAAATATTCTTACCAGTTGCATTTTGTAGAGGTAACCATGTTTTGCTTGTTTGTGCTGTTGTGAATATTTCCTAATCATTCAAAAAACAGAAGAACATGTTCAGGAGAATGTATGTTTCATTTTAAATATGTATATAATAGTACAGTGGAATAAAACCTATTTACAACTGAAGTGGCAAGAATAAGAAGCCTAATAGAGACTTTCCGTCTGCAGCCTGCACGCAAGTAACGCATTTGGCTCTGGTGGTGAATACCCATGAAAGCAAGCACTGCTCCACATTCCAACTACTATACTATGGCAGCACCCTCATGGGAAAGACCCTGAGCAGGAGACAGCTGTTCTGCCATCTAGCCCTGGGAAGAGGTGCAAAAAGCTGCCAGGCTGCTGAAAGCATTGAACTATTGTGGTCCAAGTGCGCAACTCTCTGTTTGCTATGGCGACCTCATTATTCCATGCACAGTGAAGAAAATATTTTAGCAACCCTGTTTCAGAATCACTGGGGAACATTTTATTAATTTCCTTTGAGCAAAATGTTTACCTCTGTGCCTTCACAAATTGCTTTCCTGGCCCCAGGAACCTTTGCAATTTTAATGAAGGAGCTCTATCTATCTATCTAAGTGCATTGTCTTTTTACAGATCCCAAAGACAAAAAATTAAGAAACATTAAACACTTTATTTCCCTTTATGAAAAGCTTATACTATTGAGATTCTCTTTTGGTTGCTGTTTTACAAATTATAAACGCTGTAAGTCAAGCTGTGGATAATAGCCCATGGTATTGCTGTATTGCTGCCTGTATATGAGCATGACTTTCATCTTCATAATCCTAATGCTAAGAGAAGTTGCAACATATGAAAAATGCAGAATTTTCAGGGGGGAGAAAAAAAGGACAAAGAAAAGTATTGAATCTGAAAAGATTTTCAAACGTATTTAACTTTATACGTTTCATTAGTGCCAGAGTAAAATCACTTTGAAACCACTAATTTGCTATAAATAGAAATTCAATGTACTTCAAAATCATTTTATTATACTAAAATAAGCACAAAATCAATCATTCATACTTTCTTACTTGAGCCTTCTTATCAGATGAAAAATTATTCTACAGTTCAGAAGTAGTCAGTGCAATTAAAAAACACTTTAAGATGTACAATTTTTTTTATTTTTTTAATTTTTAGAGTGGAAAAATAAATACAGGTCAATAAGAAGGTAAAATGGCAAATGGAAGAAGATTTCCCAGGCCTTGCTTCAGAGTGCACTAACATATGTTGTGTGTCCATACACTTAGCGTGAAGTAACGCTCTAGGGCACTTCTCTACAGTGGGAATAAGAAACAGCACTGAGGGTAGTACAGGACAAGCAAGCAGGGGAACTAAGAGAAGATGCTGGTTCAGAAACACACACAGACAAGATACACTGTGATTAATGAAGTTATGTACCTGGAGGCACATTGAGATGCAGCTACATTTTAGATAATAAGCCTTATTTGGCTGACAGTGGGAAATGGCAAACTGAAGGTCTCCCTTGGTCTCCTTGTCTACACTTGACCCGGGGTAAATAGTGCATGAGGACACATTCTGCATTTGCATCCAGCAGATGCTTAAATGGGCATAAAGACATAGTAAATTGCTTGGCCGTAGGACAGCACAAGTAACTTGGGGAGGCCAGGGAGAATCCAGATCACCTGTAGAATTAGGGGTTGCACAGATGGACGACACACTGGGATTATTCATTACATAGAAACTGAAATCTTCATTATGTAACAAAGTAGATTTAAGGAGCTTATTTTTATTCTTGTCCAGTAATGTTTAATAACCTCTAGTTAGTGGAGATAAAGCATTATTACTAAAGTGCCTATTATTTAAGAACAGTCATAACATTATGTACAAATAGCTACTGAATTCTTACCAAGTTCTTCTGTCTTCTACTTAAATAATTTCTTAGAGGAAGGTCACAGAATCTGTCTTGGCTCAAGGCAGTCTTCTTCACAATGAGACTGTGCAGAAATATGGAAGAGGTAGGTTTTTTCCTAATATTTTTAATATCTCTTAATATGTGTTTCAGTTAAATAACCAGGATAACTTGTTGCTACTGAAGATAACTTCAGAAGATGAAGCATCTTGGGGAAATCACTATAGCTAAAAAATATCCTCCTTACAGAAATAAAATGCATTGAGAGAGAAGCAATACACTGAAGAGCTCTTGTTTTAATGGTCTTTAGTCCTGCCCATTTGTCAATACATTGAAGTTACTTAGCAAACCATCTATTTTAAAGTATCACTCAGATGCAAAATATAACACACTGCGCATAAAATGGAAGTCACTCTAACACAGATTAAAGAAAATTAACATGTTAATAATTCACAGGTGTTACTCTAATAATGAAATCACCAGTTTTGCACCATTCCTGTTTAAGGCATAGTGATTTACAAAAAGTAAAAAGAACTGCTCTTAGGACAGTACAATAAGGAAGAGAGTGTACTACTCTGAAACAGCAAAACTAAATGTATTATCTAGAAAGAGCCATTTTACTCATGATGTTTTCAAAATAACGTAAAAGTATCTTCCTTAGCACTTTGAAAACCTAGAGATCAATTCTAGTGCTCTAAAGTCAGTATGAGTCTTTCACTTGACATGGACGCAAGGTCACTAGCTGTTTTACATATAATTCTACCTTGCTTAGAAAAAACTGACAATCAGATCTGCCTACTTTTTCACAATTCAAGAAATGACTGTGTCACATTAATAAGAGCCAAAATAATAATTTCTGTTAAAAATAAGCAGTTGTAGCACATGCAAACATAATAGGAAACTTCAGTAAGTGGCTTTTATTTGATAAAGTGTCTTCTTGCTGACTTCTCAGCCAGACTGCACAGTTCAGTTGTTACTCTCCATTAGCTCTTGTTTTCTAGCACCTGTCGCACTGCATTATTTTTTTTCCTAGACAATTTATTCTCCCTCTTCATCTTTCCTCAATCTTTCTGTACCATAGTTGTGTCTGACTCTGTACCACAGTTAAATCAATGCAGCCATTACTAGAATCTAAACTTTCATCCTCATGCAAGCAACCAACGCATGTAACCAGCTGATTGACTGTGTCCATCTACCAAAAGCAAACATCACTCTAGTCAAAATCTTCCAACACATTCCTCACATCACTTCCATTGACATATCTCAGCCAAGCCAGCCACAATCAAAAGTTACTTCAGTTAAAATCACACTGCAGAAATTCCATGGAATTGCTGGAATTGAGAAAGACAGACATGAACATATTAATTGCATAGATGCCAAGTGTTGTAAATTTCCCGCAAAGATAAAGATATTCTATAATATTAAATCCTAGTATTTTTATGGCTTTTTATAGAAAGCAAGATTTATTATGAATATTTTCTGTTCATTTTCACATTTACATATGCTATGAAGGAAGAAATCTGTAACACATAAAGTTACAACTTAAAGTTCTTCCACCTTGGCAATGAGTGAATGTGTTTTGCAACAAAAAGAGTTGAACAATGTATGCATTCCCCCTGCTTTCCCCTCAGCTGGAGCTGAGATGATGAGGTACAAAAGCGTTCTATTTTTCATGCACACCCAAACCTCCTTCCTGCACTGACACCGTCTGTCCGATTTCTATAGCCAAAGTCAGCTTGAGATGACTTTGAAAATTTTTGAAATCATTTGTGGCTTACTAATAGACTATATAATAATCTTCTCCATATTTTTGTGCTTTCTTATATTAGTAACAACTTGCTAAACCACCCAGTGAAGCACACCTTTTCAATAAGTAGTTCTGTACTGTATTTAAGAAAGTTTACAGGACATTTATTGTAATAAAAATAGGCATCTCTAACTTTCAATTAATTGCTTTGTCCATTAATTACTCTGATCAGTATTTGATGTATATACTAATGATTTATTAATATGTTAATTTTCCAACAAAAAAAACCAATGTGGTTTTAATTAAACTACAGAGCAGTTCACTGTTGTACTTATTTTCTTTTCATTCCTCTGGTAGATGAATGTTAATTAGTATAGGAAAGTATAGGATATCATAACATCGACCTTTAATCCATTTTCAGAAATGAATGTTGGTCCAGTGGCAAGATCCACTGCAGTAGAATTCGTGTAAATCATCTAAACTAGTGAACAAAATCAGTTCATTAATCCTTCCTGACAGGTTAATTTCATCCCATTTCTAAGTTGTCAAGTTAGAACATGGAACAAATAATCAAAAACCCTTAAATCAAATATACCAAATCAAGACTAATTGAATATGCTTCAAGTATGTCAATAACTAGATTCATTTTTCAAAATCTAATAGGAAAGCTTGTTAAACTATAAAAATACATGCCCTGCTAAGTCTGGGAGGACAGAAAAAATGTTGGAACAGCAATTGTATTTTTTGTTAACTGTATTGTCTAAACGTGTGACAGAGGATTCATACTGCAAATACTTATATCTCACAGACACCCTTTTCAAATGTACATCCTTTGTGTATATTAAACACAAGTAAAATATTGGAGTAAAGTACTATTGTTTTATGAATTGAGAACTCTTGAATTTCATATTCAGTATAATTACACTGTTCTACATTTTTCTTTTCAGACCATTAATTCGTCTAGAACTCGGACTGTCTTTACAAGGAAATGGGACTGGCTTTCAAATTACACTGAAGATTAATGACTATTAGTAAATTGAATAGGGCATAAATTTCCAAGTATTTGATCTTAATTCTCAAATCTGATGTGAAAGATCTTTCTACTTCATCACTGGTAACGAAAGAAGTTTAAGAAAATCTTAATACATTTGCCAAACATTCCCAGCATATCTCATACAATATCAGGTTTACTGGTATTAGTGGTGATGACAGTACTGCTGCTGGATGAGAATCATCAGTCATGTGTTTTCAGATCATCACGTGCATTATCAAATACATGTGTTGAGCAGTTTTAAATAAAGACTTCCAACACAATTTTCAGTTGAGCAACAGGGCTTCATTCTATTACCAACACATTGTGTAGTCAAGAAATATTCCTTGTAGTCCATAAGCTACAAGAACACATTATGCTCCATCTAACAGTCGATTTGCTACAGTCTGGGTCTTCTTGTACTAGCCTAGTTCTACTCACCCCACACATGCTGTTGTACAGCATCTGTCAGTCAGGGGACAGTCTGCAATGGACTTACCTGCCATACTTATTCATCTCCTCAACAGATAAATCCCATATATCTTAACTGCATTATTAACTTCATACCCATAAATTAGATTATATAAATCAAACAGTTTGCATTATTAATGGAAGAGTGTCATTTAACTGGACTAGCAACTGTTTTCATCTTAATTTACTTGGACAGGTTAAAATTTCTTGGAACCATATGCACAGTGTGCTCATTTTTTGTCCATTACAAATTTACATGTGATAGGGCATCTAAGCTACCCCCAAGAAATTAAGTAGCACCAGACCACAAAGGACTGGAAAATATGACATGGTACCTATGGAAGGCCTTCTGGATACTTCTGGAGAGATAACTGGAAACCAGGAAAGATACCATAAAGTATCTCAAGCAGTTCTAAGTATCTATTTGTGGGGAAAGCAATGCAGTACCAACTAGCTATTTCAACATGAACTGAATCTCTCTCCAGGCTCCATCCAGAGGCTACAGCTACAGCTCAGAGATACAACCTGTGCGTAAATGCCATATAGACTACTGCTTTTTCTTCCCTATAGCAGAATTCTATCTTTGCATCTGTTATACTTGCATTGACACTAGCTGGGGAACACAAAAGCCAAGAATTTAGCTGCCAGTGACTCTTCTCCTTGAACTCCAAAGAACATAATAGATACAGACCTGAACTGGCGTCAGCAGAGGTGAAAATCTTGGTTCCATTTGTCTCTGCTCATTGTCTCCAGAGATTCATTCAAATGTGTCTACATCACAGCATGTTAATGAGTTTAATTGAGGCTGCAGACTTTTCTTGAGCTCTATATACAGAAGTGTTTTTCATGGCAACTAAATAATTAATTGGTACTTCTCTGCAATTAACCAGATAATCTCAGATATTACAGTAAGACTTTCAAACTGATTTCAGATTGCATTCTATTTCAAGGCAAACTAGACAGATAAATTTCTATTTCTCTCAGTAGTTCTGGTTTCAAATAAAAACAAATATTCTAAGTCACTTGACCATTTGAGTTATTCCAGGGAACTGACAGACTTACTTTTTCAATACTGTTGTTTTATTCTGCAAAATTTTGTTTACTTTCTTTCTTATCAAACCAGTTTGCTCACATTTTAGGCATCTACAATAACTGTGCAATACTTTACTGATCAATTTATTCTGTGTTGTCATATGCTTTAGATCTCATTTCATCTTAATTATCTTAATTCTAGCTTCCTTCTTTAGAAGTGCTGCACCCCATTGTAAGATGCCACAAAGGCTGTGTTTTAGGTTTATATAAAGGTCTGTGGCAGTGGACAAATTCCGCTGGTTCCAGTGTCATAAATAACAATATTTTCACTTTTCAGATATTTGGATTTCTTGCTGTTAATTTCTTGTAACAATAAAATTTCTTTCTGGAATCATTACAGGCTTCTAACAATGTTTATATCGTAAAGTTTCCAATATACATATTCTAATATTTAAGCTCAATTTTATAACCCCTAATTGGGAATAAAGTATACATGGATAAGCATATGCACATGCATATGAAATACTTACACAGAAGTGAGCACAAGTATATACACTTAATGATTGTAGATTATGGAATCTTCATATCTTCAAATGAGATTTTTATCTAACTGAACATATTTAGAGTTAATGACATTTCAGAATGTGGTCTCACTTGAGAGTATTGATGCATTATAGTGCATTTCTGGTGGAATATCTTATCTTTCGACTTTTTGCAATTTGAACAGCACAGTAGCTTTGGATTGAAAACAGTATTAAGGCGTTCAAAGTAAAAATTTGTCAAGTCAAATACGAAAAATAGTATTTTGTCTCCCAAAATGAGTAAAGGCATATCTTCAGTAATCTACTACAGCAAAACCTTATTGAGGGTAGCAAATCTCACTACATGAAACTAAGAATATTTTTTTCAAATTTTGTTTATCCTAAATCTACACATATGATAATTACCATGAAATTAAAAGGAAAAAAAGAAGTTTCTAATTCACAAAACCTAATGAAAAATCTTTGTAAGTAAAAGATGTTTTAATTAAATAATAAGTAAATTGCAGTTATAAATATGTATCCAACAGTGATAAATAAGGACAGGTTTTGCCCAAACAAAACATTCTTAATCACTTTAGAAATAACTTAGAGCTAAGTGGGGCTCTCATTTCACATGCCACATTTGAAAGTCAAAGTTATGGGATATTTTGGTATTTATGTCTCTAAATGCTATTCTTTGTTTTGAAATCTTGTTTCTTCAAACCTAAAGTTCCTACCAAAAGAGAAATAAAATTAAACATTCTAGGACCTTTCAGCTGTTTTGTCATAAAAAAAGGGATGAAAAGGTATGAAAACTCAAACATGTTTGGCTAATCACCAATATCATCATAATCATAGAAATATAACCTATATAATGAGATTCATGTGATTATGAAGAGATCACCTTACGAAATATCCATCCACACAGGAGGCACAAATATTAGCACAAAAAAAATCAGTTCCATTCTCATTTGACTATTCTCTGAATTCAGAATTCAGTGGAATTATGGCTTTTTCCATATTGTTTAAGATGTCCATAATCTTCACTGCTGTCCTAGCAGTTCTGTACCCGTAATGTTTGATGAGTTCAGCAAACATTCCTTGCAGTGAAACTGAGTGACTTGAATTTATTTTTAGCTTTTTCAGAAAAGCACCAGTGCAAAAACAATGCTATCCGTCACTGGCATCTGAGGACAATGTTGTGTGATATATAATTGCACCGGTGAGCTCTGTCTAAGGATGAGTGAATGATAACAATACATGGTGCTGCTGAAGCCCAGCTGCAGAATCACCTCATTAGTCTTTGAAGAAATGTAGTTTTACTTCCAGTACTTTCATGGAAAAAAGAATCCATAGGCACACCACACTCCCTATTCAGAGAATGAGACAGGCTTTCCTCACCAATAATAAACTCTTCGTTATGGAGGAGCAAAGATTCATGGTGCATATCCAAAAGGAGCAGAAACAAACAGCCTCACAGATTCTTAAAATACTATTTCATCTCCCCATGCTAACGCAAGTCTTCTGTCAAAGAGAACTCTGAATAAACAACATTGTGGTTGCAAGAGTGAAGTCAGATATTTTGTACAAAATGTATTTAATTTCTAAACATTTTCTCTGATGCTTTCCTGAGTAAATGGCAGAACAGAAAAACATCTTCCTACAATATGCTCTATTGTTTGTGTAAATCAATTTTGTTATAAGAGTAAAGGGAGCTATTTTCAGCAAATTATTTACTCAGATAATGCAGCACATTGAACAAGCTGATTTTTGAAAATCTATTTCACTTAGGCTTTTCTGCAGCCTCCATTACAGTAGCATCAGAGCATGCCACAGTCTTTTACACATTTATCCTCATGATGTATTAATTTACAAAGCTACAATCTACATTTGAAACAGATCTAATATTTTATCAGAAGTAACAGTGTGCAGTATCCCCCATGAGGAACAGTGATATATTCTACTAGATGCTATATAAGTAGATAGTAAAGTGGTAGTCCAAAGTATCTATTTTAGGGCAAACTTAGCTATTCCTGGTTTCCCCTTATACTGTACTGACTATGTACAAAATTCAATTACACAGACATATAACTCCATTTATATGACATGCATTATTCTGCTTGGCCTCTAGCTACTCCAGAAAAGTGCAGCTTCTCACAAGAAAATCTGTGCATTGTAAATGGTTTCCACTGACTATTATGGAAGACTTAATACTTGGCTTGCACACAGAGAAGTACAGACACACATGTATCATCCCAATTTTAACTTCTCTACCTCCAGTGGATTTGGGGCATGTTTTCATACACAGATAGCAACAAATCACCGGCCTTGGTCAATTGTCATTTCCTTATATTTGCCCACATATGGAAACTGCTGAGTTTCCAGTTTGCCTGCAATTTAAGCCATCTAAAATCAGACCTTCAATGCTTAATTATGCTATCTCCTACTGACCCTGAACTACTGGTTATCTAAATCTCATTATTTCCATTTAAGACAGGCTAGTATAGAGGCCTTATATAAATGAGATAAAAGATGACTGTAATTTTCTTTCCCATTTAGTTAAAATATTTTTAGACTGCTGAGGACATTATTAAATTTGATATGGCTGCATTTCAGACACATTTGAAATATCAATGTCTAAATTTTGATTTAATTCAGAGTAATTAAGTAAATGAGTAATATATATATTTGAATGCTTAACAAAGAGTAAAGTTGGATTTTTTCCAAATCTGTTTTCATTAGAGCAAGCCTGGCTAAGTGCTAGTAATCATAAGACAACATAGGTCAAATTACAGAATCACAGAATGGCCTGGGTTGGAAGGGACCTCAAGGATCATGAATCTCCAACCCCCCCACCACAGGCAGCGCTACCAATCTCCACATTTAACACCAGACCAGGCTGCCCAGGGCCACATCCAATATGGCCTTGAACACCTCCACGGATGGGGCATCCACAACCTCTCTGGGCAGCCTGTTCCAGCACCTCACCACTCTCTCTGTAAAGAATTTCCCCCTGACATCCAACCTAAATCTTCCCTCCTTCAACTTAAAACCATTTCCCCTTGTCCTGCAGTTATCTACCCTTTCAAAGTGTTGACTCCCCTCCTGTTTGTAGGTTCGCTTTAGGTACTGAAAGGCTGCAATGAGGTCACCCTGCAGCCTTCTTTTCTCCAGTCTGAACAAGTCCAGCTCCCTCAGCCTGTTCCTCAGCTCCAGCTCCCTGATCATCTTTGTGGCCCTCCTCTGGACTCTCTCCAACAGCTCTCAATTACAGTCCTTGATAAGCAGAGTGAAAGAAATCCAGGCTCTTGGACAAATTACAAGAGGCAAGAAGTGATTTGGGAAAGTCTCTAAAGTTTAGGAGTGCAAATCTCATGGAAATGCCTAGGAAAATTATTTCTGAAATTTATTGAGTTTTTTCTGAATGTCTGCTCAGTGTTGAAATCAATGGCCACGGACTTCTATGTACAGCATGTGCAAAAGAAGAAATAAAGAAACCACATAGCCTGAGGTTTTTAATAATAAATGATAATGATGGACAAAAGAAAATAACTACTTTTACATCTGAAAGAATCTTGCATAAATTATAAGCCCAGAAGAACCTTAATTGTACAGTTTTCTATAGAACTTATGCTTTACCTATAATAGAATTTTCTCCCATATGGAAAGGAAGAATCTGTTCTTTCCCTCTTCAGTTTCAGCCATAGTCACCTTGTCATTGAGATAAATTAAATCTTCCACCATTTCTGCAGGAATTTGGGAAGATACAAGGCACACCTACTGCACCCTCCTGTCCAGACTAAGTCTGCAAAAAAAAAAAAAAAAAAAAATCTGCTTGAGAAAGTAGATTTCTGGAAGAGCTGAGAGATGTGTGCTCATCTTAAACTTCACTCAGCTTAGCTCGACTTCAGAATGCACGTTCTTGAACTGTTCACAATACAAACCTGCCTAAGAAATGCAACTGCTTTATTCATAGCTGACTAGAGGATTCTGTTGTAAATAGCTGAGGGTTAACTGTGTGCACTGTTTGAGATTGCAACTAGCGAAAAGAAAATAAGGACATTAGTAAGAGATAAAATAGTAGGGAGATGCAATATGTTTTGTACAAAGATTCCACTGACAATCATTAGCATTATTATCTGTGCCAACCAGGAAATGACTATCATTTTAGATACAGTTTGACAGCTCTGATTTATTCCCAGAGAACTCTACTTCATCCTCACCAATTAACATAGCAGATCCATAACCAACCTGAGACATGGTGCATCTATTCACAGGGGATTATCTATAAGCCATTTATTCCACATCTGTCCATTTAAAGTAGCTGTGTTTTCTGTATGATTACAGCCTCACAACATTATTCTAAAACCACTCACCAAATATTAAAGCCAATCTATTCCACAGGAATCTTATAGAAAAGAGGACAACATTTATTTAGCAAACATACCTTTCACCAACTGCAAACATGTTTTCTGTACAGCAAATAGTCTCAAATCTCCTAAGGGAATCCATCTACAGATGACTCTACCTGTTTTCCCCCAGTCCTCCAAAACATATACACAAACACCACCACAGGAGAAATACCAAATGAATCTGTGGGCAATAACAGGAAAAAAAAAGAAAATGTATCACTGCAATTAAAACTTCTGATTTGTATTTATAGCATCTTTCATCCAGCACAAGTCTATGGTACTTCAACAGCCTTTTTCTATAACAATAAACTAACCAGCACTGCTTTGATCTGGTTCTTGGCAGATATATAATAGCATAATATTGCAAGTAGAGACAATAATATTCTTTCTGCTCAAAATGTTAGGTAGATAGATTTTACTTAGCTTCATTGGCAGTCCAGGAAGTCATTTATAGAACCATATGTCATTCACTGCCCACTGTCCTTTGCCGTCCCATAACTACAACATACACACATGCACACTGAATAGACAGCCCATAACCCAAATAGCAGTAAATTGGGTTTAATGAGAAGACAGGACAGACTATGGGACACATGACAAACATATGGACCAGAACCCTGTTAACATGCAACTGGGCAATTTTATCCTTTTCATTCTGTTTTGCCACACTTGTTCGTCCCCAGACCTGCACGAATCCTCTTTTCCCCTGACTTTTCATTCATTCTCCCAAACATGTTGTTATTAATCATGTACAATCTTCAAATGCTCTTCCCCTGAACCCAACAGTGAACTTCATATGCCTGTAGGCAGTAAATCCCGTCAGTCTGTGAGGTTTTCCCCAGGAAAAACTCTACAGTTAACTCAAATTAGTGGATCTCACTCTTGGAGTACAGAGCTTATGCCAAGACAGCCTGGGAAGGAGCCAGGTTGGAGGCTCCTGCTGAGGTTATTGGGGTTCCCCTACCTCTACTTTGTGTTTGTGGAGATGAGCCTTTAATGACATAACCTAGCATGCAGAGATGCTATCATTTCAGTTAGTGGCTCCACCGAGGTTTGTTAGAATAAAGGTTTATTGTGGCATTCAACTGCTCAATTGCCTGTTGTTAGTTTTTTATTCTTTTTTTTTTTTTTTTTTAAGTAAATTCAAATTCAATTTAAAACAGAATCTTTACACAGCAGGTCTTTTACCTCATACTGTATTAGTTGGTTCTTTCTTCATACCAGAAAAGCCCATTAAAAGCCCATTAGAGCACCATTTTGTGCCTCACACATTATTTTCACTTTACAATCACTATATCTATATCCATAAAGGCTATATTTTGATGCAAAGTAACCATTTGACTCACTTTATACTTAAAAAATTAATATTCTTGCTCTGCCATTCCTGTAATTGTGTCCACTGTGAATGAAGACGTGAGACTAGTTTGGTTATTGTATTCACATAGCAACAGGCAGAAAAAAAATATTACCTATGTGTATCTAGTTATTTGCAGTATGCTATTAGCACACCATTTCCAAAGTGCGTGAAGGAAAGGTGGAACAGTAATACCATCCTGTGCCCTTTCACTTCCAGGGAGATGATGCTAACACATCTAACTACAAAACCCATACCATATCTAACTACAAAACCCATACCAGATGGACAGAGGATCTCAAAGAGCTATGTTTATAAAACAATAAACAACTTTGTTCTTCAGGCACTTATTTTAATGTTCCATTCTAGTTATTAAGAAGCTGCTCATTAAAAGAAAGCAGGCACACATTCACAGTTTATTTGGGAGTGCAATTACAAAATATTTTCTCTGAATCAAGGATCCAAATAAGCTGTCCAAACACTTTCTTCAAACATAATGAATGTCTGTATCAGAGAAAGCACTGCCTTTATAGATTAAATCTGATACTGACAAAGGAACACGGAAATGACTAGAAAAGGAAAATGGCAGATCAACCAAAGGCGAAGCATTGCTGGTCCTGCTGCTCACCAATGTGGAGGAGATCATTAAGGTTGGAGGCAGCCTGGGCTGCAGTGATCATGCCCTGGTCAAGTTTGTAATCTTGAATGTGGGCCTGGGAAAGAGTGGGGTCAGGACCCTGAATTTCGGAGGAGCAAACTTTAAGCTGTTCAAGGATTTGTTGGCCAAGATGTCCTGGGATGCTGTCCTTAAAAAAAAAAAAATGTTGAGGAAAGCTGGCTACTCTTTAAGGATGCTTTTCTGAGAGCACAAGAGCTCTCTGTCCCTCTGAATAAGAAAGCAGGCAGAGGAGGCAGGAAGCCAGCATGGCTCAGCAAGGATCTGCTGGGCAAACTGAGGGCAAAGAAAGGTGCGTACAAGCTCTGGAAACAAGGGGTCGCCTGGGAAGAAAACAGAGATGCCATTCAGACTTGCAGACGTGAGATCAGAAAAGCCAAGGCGCAGGAAGAACTGAACTTGGCGAGGGATGAGAAAAACAATATGAAGACATTCTACAGATACATTGGCCAGAAGAGTCAGACCAAAACGAGTGTACCTCCTTTGGTAAATGTAAAAGGAGAATTGGCTTCAATGGACGAAGAGAAGGCTGAGGTACTGAATGAGTTTTTTGCCTCGGTCTTCACTGACAGCCAGTATTCTAGTATTTCTCACATCCCTGAGCCTTGCATCCCTAAACTTCTAGGTGGGGACCAGGGTGGTAAATCCTCCCCCACTGTAAGGGCAGAGCAAGTCCAAGACCATTTCATGAGACTGAATGTGTACAAGTCTTTGGGGCCGGATGGCGTGCATCCCAGGGTTCTGAAGGAGCTGGCTGAGGTGGTTGCTGAGCCACTCTCCATCATATTTGAAAAGTCGTGGCTGTCATGTGAGGTCCCGCTTCACTGGAGGAAGGATCACATTAATCCCATATATAAGAAAGGGAGCAAGGAGGACCCAGGGAACTACTGGCTAGTGAGTCTCACCTCTGTGCCTGGGAAGATCATGGAACAGATCATCTTGGACGGCATGCTTGATCACATGAGGAATGAGCATATGATCCATGACAGCCAGCACGGCTTCACCAGGGGAAGGTCATGCTTAACCAATCTCGTGACCTTCTACAATGGAGTGATGGCATTGGTGGACAAAGGGAAGGCGACTGATGTCATTTACCTGGACTTGAGCAAGGCCTTTGACATGGTCCCCCACCACATCCTTATCTCCAAATTGGAGGGATGTGGATTTGATGGGTGGACCACTCGATGGATAAGGAATAGGTTGAAAGACCACAGACAGAAGCTGGTAATTAATGGTTCTATGTCCAGGTGGAGGTTGGTAATGAGCGGCGTCCCCCAGGGATCTGTCTTGGGACTGCTGCTCTGTAACATCTTTATCAATGACATTGATGATGGAATCGAGTGCACCCTCAGCAAGTTTGCCGATGACATCAAGCTGAGTGGTGCAGTTGACACAGTGGAAGGAAAGGATGCCATTCAGAGGGACCTCGACAGGCTTGAAAGGTGGGCCTGGGTGAACCTAATGAGGTTCAACACAGCAAATTACAAGGTTTTGCACTTGGGCCGGAGGAATTCCAGGCATTCATACAGACTGGCAGGAGCAGTCCTTGAGAGCAGCCCTGCAAAGAAGGACCTGGGGGTCTTGATAGATGAAAAGCTTAACATGAGTCAGCAGTGTGCTCTTGCAGCTCAGAAAGCAAATGTCATCCTGGGCTCCATCAGAAGAGGGGTGGCCAGCAGGGACAGGGAGCTACTGTCCCCCTCTACTCTGATCTTATGAGGCCCCATCTGGAGTACTGTGTCCAGGCCTGGAGCCTCCAGTAAAAAAAGACAGAAGGATGTTGGAGAGGGTCCAGAGGAGAGCCACAAAGATGATCAGGAGACTGGAGCACCTCCCCTACAAAGACAGGCTGAAGGAGCTGGGCTTGTTCAGCCTGGAGAAAAGAAGGCTGCAGGGTGACCTCATTGCAGCCTTTCAAGTACCTTAGAGGGAGCCTATGAACAGGAGGGGAGTCAACTCTTTGAAAGGGTAGATAACAGCAGAACAAGGGGAAATGATTTTAAGTTGAGGGAGGGGAGATTTAGGTTGGATGTCAGGGGGAAATTCTTTACAGAGAGAGTGGTGAGGTGCTGAAACAAGCTGCCCAGAGAGGTTGTGGATGCCCCGTCCCTGGAGGTGTTCAAGGCCAGATTGGATGGGGCCCTGGGCAGCCTGGTCTAGCATTAGGTGGGAAGGTTGGTGGCCCTACATGTGGCAGGGGGGTTGGAGATTCATGATCCTTGAGGTCCCTTCCAACCCAGGCCATCCTGTGATTCTGTGATTCTGTGATTCTGTGACTGGAAGGGAAATCCTGAAAATCCATTACGTAGATATATTTTGCAACTTTTTGTGTTTTGCTGCTTTAAGGATTGCAGTTCTTCTTGAGCATATTATTATATTTCCAACACAGAGAGTGAGAGTACATGGAATAGAGCCCTTCTAAGGCCTCTAAAGGAAGATTTTTGAATTGATTACTGTCCGACACTACAAACATCAAATAAACTCTCATTTTCTTAATGAATGCCACCTTAGAATTTTTTCACATGTATGCTGAACAGATCTACTGACAAGTAGGAAGAGAGATGAGAACTAGTCATGCTGTTTTTCCTGGAGGCTGACATAGAGAAAAGGAAGAGATCATGCTTTTGTTCTAAAATATCTGTGTGACACAAACAGCAAGAGAAGAGAGAAATACCTAGAGAACAGGTAAAACTATATTGATTTACTCTTATATAAGATAATTTAAAAATTTAAGTAATTGCTATATACATTGCTTACACTTAAAGGTAGGGATGAGTTCATTCCAGGGCTGAATCTTAAAATGCCAGATGTCTGATGCTTTTCTTTATTGTTTTTTGAAGACAAAACAAATGTATTTTTGTTTTAAGTTCCTTTTTGTTCATAAATACTCATCTAGGCAACTATACACACCAGTGTGTTGTGATTCCATAAACTGAGGAAGGTCTGGACAGGTGCCCTTGTTTTGGATCTGAGTTAAGGGCAACTGGAATGTTACAACTATTGCAATGATATTTTAGTTCTTAGATGACAAACTCTAACCATTCACCTTTTATCAGCATCATACCTGACCAAGACTCATCACCTCACTTAAAATACAATCTTGAAATATAATCACATCCTGGTTGCAATTGCTACTAAAATCTTTATTTAAAAAGTCAGATCACTTAACGTTTTCAGATTTCAGAGTATTACAGGCCCTGCGTGCACTACAGAAAGTTATAGTGCTCAAGACTGCATGATAACATGCTATTTAAGCTCTACAGATACTTTTGCCTAGCTATTAATTGCTACTTAGTAAATCCACAAGGAACACACTGAAGTTTCCTGGCAAAATTTTAAGCATCAATTCTACAACACATAAAAATGACAAAACATTGTCAAACAACATTGTTCAGTGAAAAAAAACTGAACCTCTGTGTTGAAGTTATGATTCCTTCGTGACCAGACAAAACAACTGATGTGTTTCTGTGTTCCAGGCCTGACAAACAGATGCTGAGTTTTTAGAAAGTTTGTTCTAACAGCTTCAGCAAAGTGCCAAAGTAGAACATGTTAACCTTACTCCTTTTAAAAGTAAAATCCAGTATTTAGCAATATTTAATAATAGTAAAAGCTAATATTTCAAATCATAAATGAATATTCCCAACATAATCAATAAAAAGACTAGTGAATAAGTACAGCTAAAAGCCACTCTGAACAGGTAGGCACTTCAGTTTGTTGTATGAGTGGCTTTGTTGACTTAAATGAGATTAGTCAAGCACAAGATTAGAAGTGTTTAAGAAAATCTAAGTACAGTGCATCTAAATTTTCAACGGCAGTTTCAAAATAAATAAATAAATAAATCACAATTACTTTATCAAGAATGAAGCTTGTTTCTAACTCACTGACTCTTAAGAGTTTTAAAGCCATCTGCAGTGAATTCAGATGATCTTAATAGGTATTACCAAGACTTGAAAATCACTCAGCAGGCTAAAAAAGATTTCTTACTGCAGGATGTTAACATATCTGTCTAGCTAGTACGTAGTAACATACAGAGTAATTTTCTCTTTGCTCTCTTACTTCTTATGCACCTGACACACATGCTGTTGGTCATAGCCATGTGATTCCAAGAATACTGGTAAGTTTACTTCTGTATTCTGGTTGGGATCTAAGGGATGAGGAATAACAGAACAAGGGCACATGCAATCTACACAGTTGTATCCCAGGATAACAGCAGAAACTCCACAAGTTGGCAGGCTTGTTGTGAATACTCTCTACCACATTCTCTACCCCTGGCAAACACAAAGCAACAAACAGCAAAGCATACTGCCTCAGCTCCTGTAGCCACCACTAAGATTTCAAAGGCCACAGAAGAATGAGGAGTACATATGGAAATGAAGACTCACAGGAGGTAGGAGAAAATGGCATTTCTCTGTTTCATATCTGTACAAACCTCCACACATAGATACACTGATAGTTGAGATACCATGAAAGATGATGGCGAAGAAGCCTTGTGTAAAAGAAAAAATTCGAAGAGCTGTTGCACCAGCACTTGGAGTGCCCAAATCAAAGTGAAGCTAAATCAAAGGTGTAATAGCCTAGAAAAGTGTGAATGGAAGAGAAGTTGGTAGCTTTTCTGATTCCAACAACTGGAGCATGTCAAAGCCTTGTAGGCAATACTCCTTGAAAGCCAGCAAATTGATATTTCATACCTTTAAATAACAGGTAAAAGCTTGCATAGAGATTACATAACACAATCCTCCAGAGTAAAGTATAAAAATATACACTAATTTTCTCTTAAGAGATAGAAATCAGAAAGGCTTGTAGAAAATTGTCTACTTTCTGACCAAGAGCCCTCTTAGTATTCAGTGTATGATACATCAGTAGTTTAGGGAAAATCAAAATAGGTGTTATTTGTTAGGTTAGGAGATACGCAATAAAGACTATATTTCATTTCACATGGAATAGAGCTAAATTGCAGAGCTCTTTGCTACAGGATGGCTGACAATACAAGAGGATTCTTCATTACTAAAGAAATTCAGAGAAGGCCAAATTATCAGCAGTTATTAAGAATTACATTTCAGAAGCAGCCTTTGCCACAAGGAAATCCTACATTGGCAGTGTACCAGAACACCAGGACAAGACCTCTGACATGGTTTTGTCCAGGATAAACTTTCTCCATAGTGGCACATACATTTTTTGAATTTAGGATGAGAATAATACTGATAACACATTGTTGATTCAGTTTTTTCTGAGCAGCACTTTCACTAAGTCAGGAAATTTTCAGCTTCTCACACTGCCCTGAAAGTGAGAAAGCAGGGAGTGCATAAGAATTTGTGAAGGAACGGAAAGAGGACAGCTGACCCTGATTAGAAAAGGGATATCCCAACCATATAGCATCATGTTGAACAATAAATTGGGGCTGGGAGTTGACAGGGGAAAGGAGGCTACTATTACTTAGGGATTGGCTGGGCATCACTCAGTGGGTGGTGAGCAATTGTGTTGCACATAAATTGTCTTGTGTATTCTTCTCTTTTTGGTGTTGTTCCTTCCCCCAAACACATCCCCCTTTTCTTACTTATTAAACTGTCCTAATCTCAACTCACTTATACTACTATTTACTATTTCTCTCCTTCATCACACTGTAAAGGGAGTGAGCAAACAGTTATGTGGTCCTTATCTGTCTACTGGGTTAAATCACAAGAGTCATAGAATCACAGCATGGTTTAAGTTGGAGGGCACCTTAAAAATCATCTAGTTCCAACCCTCTACCATGGGCAGGTTACTGCCCAGTCAATCAGGCTGCCCAGAGCCCCATCCCTGCCTTGAATGCCTCCAGAGATGGGACATTTGCAGCTTCTCAGGGCAGCCTGTGTCAGTGCCTCAGCATCCTCTGAGTAAAAAATTTCTGCCTAAAACACACCCAAATCTCCCTTCTTTTAGTTTTAAGCCATTCCCCATGTTCCCACTGCTATTAGACTGTATAAAAAGTTGGGTTCCTTCTGCTTGTAAGCTCCCTTCAACTACTGATAGTTGAAGGTCTGCAATAAGGTCTCCCCAGAGCCCACTCTTCTCCAGACTGAACAAGTACAAGTCCCTCAACTTTCTTTGTAGGAGAGCTTCTCCAGTCCTTTGATCATTATCATGACCCTCCTCTGGATCCACTACAGTCCCTCACCTCCATTTTATTCACATTGCACACTGTATCCAATAATTTTGCTCTTTAGAAGTTCAGGGTCCTGACTTTGCTCCTTGCCAGGTCCATATTCATCAAGATCACAAACTCACATCACTACAGCAAAGACTGCCTCCAATCTTAACCTCTAAAGGTATCTCCTCTGCAATTTGACTGACATTCTTACTTTCATCAAACATAGTAATATCTTGACCTCAAGCAATACTCACCAAAAATTTGGACTAGGGTATTCTATTCCTTTTTGCTTGCAAAAATATTTTCCTATTTCTTGCTGCAGTATTCCAAGTGATCGCTTTTTAGGAGTTTGTAAGATATTTTTTAGACTACATGAAAATAATTATAGTCATTTCCTTTCATAGAATCATAGAATCATAGAATCACAAAGGTTGGAAAAGACCTAAAAGATCATCCAGTCCAACCGTTCACCTATTACCAATAGCTCCCACTAAACCATGTCCCTCAACACCACATCCAGTCTTTCTTTGAACACCCCCAGGGTCGGTGACTCTACCACCTCCCTGGGCAGTCCATTCCAGTGCCTGACCACCCTTTCTGAAAAGTAATACTCCCTAATGTCCAGCTTGAATCTCCCCTGCCGTAGCTTGAGAGAAGAGGCCGACCCCCAGCTCACTACAACCTCCCTTCAGGTAGTTATAGAGAGCAATGAGGTCTCCCCTGAACCTCCTCTTCTCCAGGCTGAACAATCCCAGCTCCTTCAGCCTTTCCTCATATGGCCTGTGTTCCAGGCCCCTCACCAGCTTTGTTGCCCTCCTCTGAACATGTTCCAGGGCCTCAATGTCTTTCTTGCAGTGAGGGGCCCAAAACTGGACACGATACTCAAGGTGCGGCTCACTAGTGCTGAGTACAGGGGAACAATCACCTCTCTGCTCCTGCTGGCAACACCGTTTCTGATGCAAGCAAGGATGCCATTGGCCTTCTTGGCCACCTTGGGCACACTGTCAACTCATGTTCAGCCGAGCATCAATCAATACTCTCAGGTCCATTTCCTCTACGCAGTCCTCCAGCCACTCCGCCCCAAGCCTGTAGCATCGCCCGGGGTTGTTGTAGCCGAAGTGCAGGACCTGGCATTTGGTCTTGTTGAACCTCATCCCATTGGCTTCAGCCCAGCTCTCCAGCCTGTCCAGATCCCTCTGTATGGCCTCGCTACCCCCAGGCAGATCCACACTTCCAGCCAATTTGGTGCACTCAATGCCCTCATCCAGGTCATCAGTAAAGATATTGAAGAGGACAGGCCCCAGCACCAACCCCTGGGGAACACCACTCATGACTGGTCGCCAGCTGGATTTAACTCCATTCACCACCACTCTCTGAGCCCGGCCCTCCAGCCAGCTCCTTACCCAGCCGAGAGTGTACCCATCCAAGCCTCGGGCTGCCAGCTTCTGCAGGAGAATACTGTGGGAATCAGTGTCAAAGGTTTTGCTGAAGTCTAGGTAAACCACATCAACAGCCTTTCCCTCATCCACCAGATGGGTCAGTAGATCATAGAAGGAGATCAGGTTGGTCAAACAGGACCTGCTCTTCATGCTGGCTAGGCCTGGTCCCCCGGTCATCCCGCACATGCCGCATGATCTCCCTCAAGACAATCTGCTCCATAACCTTCTCTGGCACTGAGGTCAGGCTAACAGGCTTGTAGTTCCCCAGATCCTCCTTACAACCTTTCTTGTAAATGGGAGTACATTGGCAAGCCTCCAGTCTTCTGGGACCTCACCAGTCAACAAGGAGAGCTGATAGATGATGGAAAGTGCTTTGGCTATCACCTCCGCCAGTTCCCTCAGCACTCTCGGGTGGATCTCATCTGGCCCCATAGACTTGTGGCAGTCCAGCTGGAGTAGTAGGTCTCTGACTGTTTCTTCCAGAATCACAGGGGGGTTAGTGTGCTCCCCAGCCGAGACTACCAGGTCAGAGAGAGGAGTACCCTGAGGATAACTGGTCTGACTTTTAAAGACAGATGTAAAGAAGGCATTCAGAACCTCCGCCTTTTCCTTATCCTCAGTGGTCGCATTCCCAGCCTCATCAAGCAAAGAGTGGATATTCTCCATTGTCCTCCTCTTACTGTTAATGTATTTATAAAAGATTTTCTTATTCCTTTTCACCCCAGCGGCCAGGTTAAATTCAAGCTGGGCTTTTGCCTTTCTGATTTCACCTCTACACATCCTAACAACTTCCTTGTATTCATTCCTTTCTGACTCGGAAGCACTTATCTATAGCTCAACCTTTATTCAACTACTTTGGAAAACTCCCTTTAAAAATCAGTGGGGGAAAAATGATTTCTGATAGGCTTCAGGGAAATTGAGCACTTGCATGAATTCAAAATTCATTTCTCATTATTTTTGAGGCAATTCAATAATTTTTGGGTTCTATGTGTTGAAAATAGCACATAAAGAAATAAAATATAGTAATATTTTTATTGATTAATAATACCTGTTTCAGGTAAACATACATGTATCTTTGAATGATCCAGTACTAGGGGAAAAAAAACACTTTATAATCATCACAGGTGCATAAGAGAATATAGGACATTATTGTTCTGATGACTTCTCACTGCAGTAATATAATAAAGTTTGAAATGAAATTGCCTTTTTAAAATTGATTAAAGAGAGTTTTGTAAAACAATTTTCCTAAGTATAAATGGATATAATGAACTTCAAAGTCATCAGCTGAAAGAAAGTGTTGATGTAGGCATTTAACATGTAGGTTCAAAGTAGAAAATGGTTATCATTCTTTTTAGACATCATGAGTTTCTTCAGCAAAGCTCTTTTCTTTTACATTTCCCCAAGATTTCATGTAAACCAAGACAAAGATAGAAGTTTTAATTTCAGCAGATTGATGTAATGGGGATTTGGTGTTCTGACAAAAGGAAAATCGCAAGAAAAAGAATAATTTCTGATCATTTGAGTTACTTCTATGAAATAATTCTCAAGATTACTGTATTAACATTAATTTTGAATATATGCTCTAAAACATTAAGAACGTCAGAGCTAAGTCTACAGCAAACGCAACCTTGACTCATAGTATGGTTATAATTTTAATTAGAATATTGAGATAAAGAGAAAATTACAATTGTAGAATCAATCCAGTGGTAGCCTAGTCAGTGTCTTAGAGATAACCTAAACACCCTGGAATATTCTAAACGCAGAAGGGCTCCAAAAACTGTGACAGTTCTTTCTATTCACTTTCACATCTCAGTATTTTATTTCAAAGCATTGAGAAAGTATGCGAAGTATGAGCATTTTTCTAAGCCAAGGCAGAACAATTTAATCCCTCACAACAATCTGGAAACTGTGATAGAAAAAAAAATCTATAAAGTGCCCTTTTGATCATATTCTCTATCTGTGTTTGCTGTATTCGTTATACTACTGCAGCATAATTATACAAACAACCCAGACTAGGTTGTTATGATGCTACTGACCACTGTGCTAATAACTGAGAGCAAACAATCTGTTTCCTCTCAAATTTATTCTAAGCTACAGTAAGTCAGTGATATAAATCATGCTTCAGTGTTCTGAATGCATAAAGCCCATGCACTTCAGAAGACACTTCATACTTTGCCTAAGTTACAGCTGATTAACTCTGTAATTATAAAATGGAAATGTATAGAATGCCGGGCTGTAGGTGTGTCTAAAGGAAATATTCTGAAACATGACAGTAGAAGTAAAGCAAATTGGCAGAACTTACTATAGCATACTCCTTTTTGATATATACAAAAAAAAAAAGACAGTTAAATTCTGGTTGAAGAGTATGCCTGTGGTTTTCCTCTTCCACAAAAGAGAGCTATCCCCTGCATATAAACTTCACCAAAAGGTTGCAGTCACTCATCAGGAGACAGCCTAGCAGAACTATTATTTTAAACTATTTAAGCTAAGCCAGTTCATTTTTCTTGCAAAAGGTTAGGGAGAGCTCACATGAGCAGTCTGCAGGCAGATCTAAGAGGGCAATCATCTCTTGACAGCAAAACAAGGAGTTGGGGGGCAGTAACCTTTTCTACTAGCAAAACCAGATGGTATGTCCATACCACAAGGCACAGAAACCTCTAGTGCTCCAGGAATGCAAGCCTTCAACAAGGACTAACTTTGAGCAGAAAAAAGATTCAAATACCACCAGTGCTACTGACAAGTAGTCATAATTCACCCTAGCATGAAAAAGACAGATGGTTCATCTAACGAGAAAAATCAATAGTATTTGTCTTACTTAATGTTGACATTTTTAAAACTTCTCTGTATTTGCAGGGCGAAGGCCAGCTAAACCATGCATATTTCATCTGCTGGAAGGTATGATGACCTTACCATCTCGCCCTTTTTCAACCCTGACCTTTTAAGACTACAGTGAGGAGCTAATCATCATTAAAGAGGGAATAGATTCACTTGAACCATAAAACCATTTTTTCCCCAATCTGTCACTACATAAGTATTAATAAGATTCTGGCTCAGTTTCCATCACCTAAAAAGCAACTTTATGTTTGCTTCTTTATTTTAATGAATTTGCCAACCTGTAAATGCAAGCCATATTTCTTCAAAGACCAAGGTTATCCCTGAAAACCTGTAGTTCGGGTGTCTCTGTTGCCAAATTAATTACTTAATTTTGGTGTAAGTGATCTTAAAACAGTATTTTCTTACAGCTGCTAATTGGCCTATGTGGAGTTCATCAGTTCAGACCACGGATTTATGGAGTTGATACGATTTGCAGTTTTAGCAGTAAGACCAGTCCCTTATTACAACTGGAGACAAATTTTCACCTCTCACTTCAGTTTCTATTTCACCATTTTTTATCTGCGATACATGATATAAGGTACTGATTAAGTCACTCCATTTTCCTTCTGTTCCTGCAGCCATCTGAATCTCATTCAACCAATTACTTCTGCTTTCCTTAATTTGCTCTCTCTGGGTTTCTTTGCCCAGTAATTTTGCTCAGCCAAAAGCCACTTAACCTCCCACACCCCTTTGATGTGTTTTCAATAGAAGGAGGAAGAATTAAAAATGTCTTGAGTTCCCCTTCTCCTTTTGTCTCCAGCAGCATCTCCAGTATGTTCTACTGGGAATTCTTGATTTCGCTT
The DNA here is from genome assembly GCA_037305975.1 of Chrysolophus pictus. Lineage (NCBI taxonomy): Eukaryota > Metazoa > Chordata > Aves > Galliformes > Phasianidae > Chrysolophus > Chrysolophus pictus. Next base: position 176,459,642 of record CM074576.1, on the reverse strand, counting down.
TAGAAGCTCGCAGCACAAAGAAAGGTTTTGTCATAGCTGTTTTCACATCATTTTTTAGTAGCTGGGGACTGGCTCTACTAGATGTACAGTGCTGTTTGCTCACATTAATCTCAGAGTGATCTGAAACTCTCAGAAACCAAAGGCTCAGGTACTAAAAGGACAGCTGCCTCTGAAAAACAGCAAAAACAAAATCCTGATCCCTACTGAAGTCATTAGTTGAGTTTTCCTCAAAAGCTCCAAATCTTTGTTTTCTGAGAAAGTCTTATCTGCTACATAAATAGCAACACAGAAGTAAAGCATTTAAAACAATTTAAAGCATTTAAAACAATTTAAAATGTTGTTGACTTTTACATGACTGTAACTATTAAACTTCAGAATTCAGTGATGTCCATAGAAAATGAGCTTCTTCATTACCAAATCTTACTGAATGATACACTCAATAACATGTTTATTATATTTGCATTATGTATCCCTTTCACACACTAGCTTACTAACTTAGATTTTGGCAATTTAAAATGCAGTGTATTCTGATATCCAAGGAATAGAAGTATTTTTAAAAGCATTCCTGAAATGAACATAATACCTATTTGTGCTAGGATAAGTGATTTTGTTGTACTGATTGGATTCAAAATAATCTAACTTACCTCCATTGTTCTTTTTTTTGTTTTGTATTGTTTTTTGCTATGCAGACACATCCTGACCAATGAGTACATACACTTCCTTTTTTAAAACTATATATCGCCAAATTTATGTTATTCTATTAGGAGTTGATTAGCCCTACAACAATTATTGAATCAAAGATCTAATTGACTACGGCTTAATGTCATTTATAATACATTTCCTGTGTGAACCGTGCATAAAACCAGGCCCTAATTTTGCTTGCCTGTTATATATTTTTTTCATTCACCAGAGAAAGCTGCTTTAGAATAAGATCTTGACCATGAAAAGTTCATGTATCAATTGATCCATTCACAGTGATTTCCTTCTTACAAACAAGAACTCACACAAGTGAATAATGTTATAGCTAATGTGAGCTAGTTAATCCATGCTAAGGCTACTCAGAAGCACATATAATAAGAAGTGGCTCTGTATGTGAATTTCTTGGAGTACTGTTTTATTCAATGTTTTACAGTGCACAGTAATAATAAAACGCATTAGGCATGATTCATTTCCAATACTGTCATCTACATTTTAATAATCTTAAAATTACAGAGAAGAAAAATGACAAGGATTTATGATAGCTAACACAAATTTAAATCTACACACTTCATTTTAAACAATACTCCAGGTTGTTAACTGAGTAAAAAGGTTTGTAAAAACAAGCTCAATGAAAAGAAAGAAAGAAAAGAAAAGAAAAACTAATGCCATGTGAAATATATAGGTAAAATTGACAGAAAGATACTCTCAATCCACTAAAAATGGCGATGAAAACTGATGATGGGCATAAGGTGTACTTGTCCATGCACAGTCAGGAGAAAGCTCACCAAAAAAAAAAAAAAAATTATAAATAAGTAAATGAAGTTAATCTCAAAAGTGGGACTCTCTCACTTAATGCCACTTAAAAGGTTTGAGAGAGATTCTGACCTCTGCAAGAAGTACTTGAAGCCTTCCTGTGTTGGACATCCAAGCCTCAAAGGGTGAATCACACTATGGATGCAGTTCATGCCCACTGTTCACCAAAGGAGGAAACAAACTTAGATGAGATGGCTAAATCTTAAAGAGCAAATTAGGAGAAATCTATGTCTCCCTGCACAGGTTTATCTGCATTGCAGATTACACTGCATTTGAATACAGGAAGACAAGTCTGCTCCAAGTTCAAGTTTGCTAAGATAATAGTAATGAATAGTTGGTAGAATAGGCTTCTGCAAAAAGATATCCGTGCTGGTTGCTGGCCTATATTCAAGGCAAGGTACCACACTGTGCTGATGAGATTAGAGTTAGAGGGAGTGGGGAGGGGTTATCTGTCATAATATCATATCTTTATTTGTTCCAGAGATCTGCCTGAAGCACACAAGTGACCTTTTCACCTCAGATTAGCGCACACACAAATTTCTTCACATATACAAGTACAATGGCAATTATTTCTACATCTCAGACATGGAAAATGTCAGCCTATAGAAAATCTTGTATTTTACCATGTAGTACCACCCCAGTACAGGGCTGAAAGTATCAGAATTAATCAACATTACCCAGTAGGTAATGGTGGGTTAAAGAAACTCTGTAAACACTGTTTGTCTGGATCTGATAGGCAAAAATAATTCACTTGACAAATTCCTGCTTATAATTACCGTAAGGCATGAAACTGTGGAAACAAAGGTGTAAATGTTGTAATGGGTTGAAATAGATTTTTATTTAAATTTAGCTGCTGAAACAATACAGATACAACACAGCTACATAATATCCTCTTAACATATTTTATTGCAGTTTCGGAGTAGATGGAATTATTTGAGTCTTCTATAATACATCTGTAGACATCACTTCGACAGTTAAGACAAAAACAAAGAGTTAACTAGAGGAGTCTGTATCTGAAATATATCAAAATTTGTTGTTATGCGTTTTTCCTCTATCCTCAAGCTAAGAATCATATTTCTACAGATTAACTGATAAAAATAAATAATCTTGTTTCAAGGAATTGAAGCAGCCTATAAGCATGGTATTGTATTTTATTTCATTTTTATTCCTCTTCTTTAAAATCATCCTGAGTTATTCTCTGATGACTTCCTCCTTTCAATCAGAATTTCTTCAATGTCTAATGTCTGACTGATATGTATGTAGGTCAAAGCAATTACATTCCTTTGTTAAACAAGCCAGCTTGAAACAAGGGAAGCCATCTCCCTGTCATATAGCCTTAAACAAAAATAAGCCGTTCAAGCTGAAAAACTTCCTGAAGAAAGACCTAGAAAGATGAGGACACTGATTGTGCTTGTAGAAAGTAAAAAGCAACAAGAAAATCTGAAACCTCCTAGAGAACTATTTCCTACATTGAGCTTGGTGGAGGATAGAAATAAAGTACCATGAGTCAGAGCTGCATGATGGTATTAGAGTGTCTGACCAAAAATATTTTTGGTCAGACTGTTTTAAAAGAAAGAGAAATCTGTGCGCATTCTTTGTTTAGCAATGTGTTTGCAAAAAGAATGCTGGGTGTGTCCATCAGTTTCTGGGGTGTTGAAATGACAATAGGCTTAGAGGCTGATTTGCTGCTATTCATTATTTCTAAGAGTTTATGTTCACACATATTAGTCAGAGAATAATTTTACTCCAGTTGTCGATCCTAGATGCATACCACAGAAAGGCAGAGAGCTAAGCACTAGAGAATTGGACCTTCACATTGGAAGCAGGGCACTGTAAATTGTGCTATAGTGTATGATCATTGGTGCCCCTGGGAGAGAAAATGGGGGGTGCTTGAGAAGCTATTACAAAACAGAAAATATAGACAATCTAGTTATTTAAAATACTGACGTGTAAAGACAGAAGCCCCTCCATTGTGTAAAGTAATGGCAGGAATCCAATAGGATTATAATTGAACATTACTATATTTTATATATTACTATATCTAGGTTGGACATCAGGGGGAAATTCTTTACAGAGAGAGTGGTGAGATACTGGAACAGGCTGCCCAGAGAGAGGTTGTGGTTGCCCCGTCCCTGGAGGTGTTCAAGGCCAGATTAGATGGGGCCCTGGGCAGCCTGGTCTAGCATTAGGTGGGAAGGTTGGTGGCCCTACATGTGGCAGGGGGGTTGGAGATTCATGATCCTTGAGGTCCCTTCCAATCCTGGCAATTCTGTGATTCTCTGATTCTATTTATTCCTCTAATTACTATTACAATAGCAATCTCCAGATGAGCTGATCCATTTTCGTACCCCCCCATTTTTTACACTCAGATCTTTTGTTGAATTACACCGGGTTTAGTCTGCCTGTGGAAATACCTCATCCCACCAACCTTGTGTTACTGGGGAGTTTTCTTCTGCAAGTCTCTGCCAGAACTCTACTGTTTAACATGGATTTGAAAAGTAGAAAAGGCTGAACATGATTGAAAATAGCTCTTTGATTTCAATAAGTGATTAGTCCTTTTTCCTAAGCTGTTGTACAATGTACAACAAGCTAAATTGGAAATAAAATTGTGGTGGCAGTGGTGTGAAGGACAATTGTGCATAGTCCACTATCTGAGCAAAGACTTAACGATCATGAACGCAATACATTGATCAGACAGTATATAAGTAGAATCAATAAGCTCCTTCAGTAAGGGAATGAAATAGAAGTCTTCCATGCCAAAAGGGTGCTTTCAATAAAATAATTACATTAGCTAGCTACTGCAATTATATCTTAATTAATTAATATCTTAATATTTAAATGTCAGTCTTGCCATACTTCTATATTCTAATGAGTTTCATGTATCTAGGTCTGGCAGCTGGGAAAGAAAAGGAGCCACACCTGACTTTCACCACCATGACCAGCAACAATACGTCCCTCCTTGTGTGCTACCAACAAAGCAAGATAGAGACACTAATTCCCCTAGAATTGGTCCTGGGGTGCTTTTTTTTATTGACCAAGTGAAATGAAAGTGAAAGAAGTGGTTGGTGTACGCAATGTTTCTACTTACTAGAGAGACTTCAACAAAAGTCAGAGGGAAATCTCATGAAGTTCAATAAAGGGAAATTTCTAGTCCTGCATATGGGGATGAATCACCCCATGCACCAGTACAGGTTAGAGGTTTACCTATATGTGTAAATGCATGATGGAGTTCAGTAAAGGGCATGGAGCCAGACTCTTCTCTGCAGTAAGCAGTGTGTGTCATGGTTTTGTGGGGTTTTTTTGGTTTTCAGTATTTCACATCATAACATCATGTAGTGTACTGGGAGTTAAGGTGTTAACGCTCAAATTCCAGGTACCTATTCCTATACATCACAGAAGTCATTGGATCTGGCCCTTCCGGGAGGGGTGGTCTCTTACTGCGTTGCAGTGGGTGCTGGAGGGTGCTTTCCTAGCCATACCAAGCTTTTCAGGTTTGACTCGGTCACAGGAACTCTCTCTCTCTCTTATTTTATTTGATTTATTAGTCTCAATTTCAATTAGATTGTATTATATTGTGTTATCTTGCATTCTGATATCATAGTTAGTAAAATAACTTTTCCTCCATAGATCATTGCTGCTGTTTTTTTTTCCTTCCTTGAGCCCTGCTCCCAACTCCCTATTCCTTCTCCCATTCCCTTCCTTTCTGTGGGGCCAGGAGGGGCCCAGGGGCCTACTGCCCCTTGTCATGGGCATAGATTGATCTAGTTAACTATGTGACACAGTGACAATACAAGAGACAACAGGCCTTAATTAAAGGCCCTTAATTAACTACACTGAATATGCATACTGTAGCCTGTGGAAGACCCCACGCCAGAGCAGGTGGATATTTCCTGAAGAACTGCATCCCAAGGAAGACCTACACTGGAGCATGTTTATCCAATGACTGCAACTCAAGGCAACGACCCATACTGGATTATGAAACAATGTAAGGAGGAAGAAACCACAGAGGGATGCTGTTACGGACTGACTACTGCCTCTGCTACCCGTCCATCACAGCAGGAGGAGTCACAGGATTCAAGAACAAAGGAGTTAAATTGAGCCTTGGGAAAAAAAAAAGGGGGGTTGGAGGGTTGTAATTTTTTTGTTTCTCACCATTCAAATCTACTTTAAATGGCAATAAATTAAATTAATTTTCCTAAAGTCAGATCTTTTTACTGTGATGTTAACTAGTGAATGATCTATGTGTCTTTGTCTCAGCCCACATGCTTTTCCATTTTCCTTTATTCCTCTGTCCTTTTGAGGAGGGAGAGTGAGAAAGCAACTGGGTGAGTGGAAGCTGGCCAAGGTCATACCACCACAACCAGGCAGTCTCTTAAATTGAGAGAGTTATTCAGGGTACTCTTTAACTGTATAATTCAAAGTATTCTTAAGTCTTACATATGCTTTCATATATGAAGATGCTCATTTGCTTTGATTAGAGGCCCCTATTGTTTCAAACATCTTCTTCTACGAAGTGAGATCAATGGCTTCTTAGAATTAGCTTAAAACAAAGACAAGGAAAACAACAGTCACATTTTTAGAAGTGTTTTCTGAGGCAGGCACTGTAATACCTTGACCTTCTATTTCTCTTTATGTACAGCTTAAAAACAAAATTAGATGATAACTACTTCACATAGCCTTTAGTAATCCTCTAATGCATTTTTATAGTTCTAAAAGCTTTTTCAATAACACAATTACTCTTTTATCCAATTACTGAATTCAGAAAAACAGTTAGGTGCTTTCAGAGTACACTTCTTACACTCTAGATAGATTCAACATCTTAGAAAACAGTTTTTTATTTCAAAATACAACTTTTAGTGCATTGATGCTACTTCAGTTATAGGCAGCAGACTTTGGAGCAAGACCTGGGTTCTACTGCTCTGATACCATAGATGACTTTTCTGAGAGCCAGATTCAGAGCTAGGTGCTCTTTTGCACAAACTCTCCCCTCCTTCCTTTTCCATGCACCTTAATTTCTTCTCTTCAAACACTAATTCCAAGAGAGGTGCAGTCTGCAAGCTCTGAGAACAGATTGTTAGCAAGTTTAGAGACAAATCCTGAAAGATAGGAGAGTAGGGTTTGAATGCTTTAAAGGCAAAAAGATCAAATATGGTTTTCCCACTTTCTGTACAAGAACTGAGAGCAAACCATTGTATAAGAGGTTTTGACATGCAGCTCATTGGTCACTATGCTATAAAACTAAAAATCCTGGGTTGTCAGCTGCACAGTTTCTAAAAGAAATCATCATTTATTTGATTGGGATTTAAATTCCAAATAACTATATCTTCTATATTTCTATTTCTGATAAATTGCAGTGAAGCACAGCTTGGGTTTCTGAAAATAATGAACTCCCACAGAATAGTAAAAATAATGAATATCTCCCACAGAATCACAGAATCATAGGAATTGGAAGGGACCTCAGGAGATCATCTATGCCAATGCTCCTGCTAAAACATTTCCCCTCAGTAGTTTGTGCAGGAAGGCCTCCAGGTAGGTTTTGAATACCTGCAGAGGGGACTCCACAACTTCTCTGAGTAGCTTGTTCCAGTGTTCTGTCACCCTCACAGTAAAGAAACTTTTCCTCGTGTTCACGTGGAACTTCTTATGTTCCCATTCATGACCACTGTTCCTTGTACTGTTGCCATGCCCCAACCAGCAAAAGAAATTGAAAAGAGCCTGGCCCCATACACTTGAAACCAGCCCTTTAGACATTTATAAGTACTGATAAGATCCCCTCTATGTATTTTCTTCTCCAGGATGAACAGTCACAGATGTTCCAGCCTTTCCTCATATGGGAGATTCTCTAGGTCCCTCATCATCTTTGGGGCTCTCCACTAGACTCTCTCTAGAAGTTCCTGTCTTTCTTGAATGGATGGATCCAGAACTGGACACAGTACTCCAGCTTTGGTCTCACCAGAGCACAGTAGAAGGGAAGGATCACCTCTCTCAACCTGCCAGCCACCTTCCTTTTAATGCACCTCAGGGTACCACTGGCTTTCTTGGCCACAGGGACACACAGCTGGCTCAAGCCCTCCACCAGGAGACCCAGGTACTCTTGTGCAGAGCTCCTTTCCATTAGGTCATCCTCTAATGTGTACTGATGTGTGTGGCTGCTCCTCCCCAGGGAGGAATATTTTCATATGATCCTTTTTGTGCAGCTTCTATATAATTCTATAATTTCACAGCTTGTATATTTATGCCATGCCAATATAAATCTTCAAACTCTTTACAGATGCTTCAATTTAGATTTTTCTGCAGAATTACAGATTTACCAAGATTCCAGACACATCAAGAATTCCAAAAGCTGCTTTGATCTCTACTGATAGAATGCTTACTGGTCCATTCCACATGCCATACTGAGGTGGAAAATAAATAAAGTCACAGTAATGGCATTTAACGCTGTAATGCAAAGTGAATTTATAAGAAACATCAAAAAATATAGCAGTGCTACTACTAAAGACTGTAATATATCATTCTGGAAAAATACAGCTAGCATCAGTCCACTTTTGAATGCTATAATTCCACTTTGGATTTGAGAAAGTTCCAAAGTTAATCTGCCTCTTCTTGAAGACATTGAGTTGATGCCTTTTCCAGATTCTGCTCCATAATGTTCATTTTTCCAGTCTCCATGTAAGAGGGCACATGTGTATTGGGCTACTGCTCAAAGAGAACTGAATATATATGTTCTTGGAAGTTAAATTACTGCTGTTAGGATGTTTTTAAAGATTGAGACTTTGAATGAGCATCTTGACAGACATAACAGATGAGCAGTTCCACAGAGTAACAATTTCCAGAGGAACACCTCTGGCATTCCAGTTTACTCCACAGTTTCAAAGATGTGTTTAGACATTCAGCAGAGTGATTTTGATTAAATGTCATTCATATAAATGACAGTACAGGATTGGGGGCACATATCAGTAGTCAAACTAACTTTCAAAATAATCATCAGCAGTTTATTAGGAATTTACATTTTATTTTTCATGCCCTGTTTCCTGAATGAAAAATGGGGCAAGTATTACTTTGTCTACTATATTATACATACAGGTTGCATAACACCAAGAAGCCTGATGGATTTTATTATTTACATGCAGCAACATGCCTAATTATTCTGCTGTATTTATCTAGATGCACATATCTGCATCTGTACGCCAAGAAATAAAGACAATGATACTTCTTTGAATATGCAGCTAAACTAAAAACGATAAAAGCATTTTTGTCTCTCACACCAGTAGAATATAAATTGACTGAAAATATTTTAAGTGGAGCTATGGAGCTAAGAAAATGTTCCAATTTCTTATAGAAGTATAAAGGTTCTTTAAATGTTGCAGGCATCTGAAAATGGACTAACAACTAAATCTACCTTCAACTAGGATTACATATATTTTTTCTATAGTAAAAGCTTTGGATCCCCATTAGCCAATATGGACATTCTACCTTTCCAAGTTCCAAATTATCATTTGTATGAGAGTTTCTGAACTATAACCGTATGTGCAAACATTGAAAAATACAGTAAGGTCTCTGCCCCAAAATCTATGGTATGCACAAAAAGGTCTGAGGCCATGAAATGTTAATATCCTCAATTGTAGCTAATTGCAGTTAGATGCAATTTAAGTGACACATAAAGAGAGAGACACTGAGAGAACAGTCAAGTTGGCTTCTTGCGGTAAAACATACAGATCTTATTAAAATGTGAATCACTGATAAATCAACATGCACAAGCTCAAAAGATTGAGCTGAATAACAAAACTGATCATTACTGGCCATAACTGTGATTTCTTTTGCAATTAGAAAGCAAAGAATAAGCAGCCATCTGTGTTATCTGAGGCAAATTTGGTCAGACAGTTCCATCAGAATATTAACTGAAGGGTAAATTCCTTAAAATGTATTAAATTTGTACAGAGATTCCTGGTATCAATTAGAATTTCAACTTTCCATACATGTGTATATCCACATACTTGATTAGCATGTTTAGATGAAAGGGGTCATCTAAAACCTAGTATAAAAATGCTGGTAATATTTCTACATATACTACTTTATAACTTTAAGCAACATTTTTCACACAACATGTAGAAAAAATAGTCCCATAAGCAGAGTACAAGCCAGAAGTTTCTACCAAGCTCATATTCAGTACACCAGCAACCCAGCAATCAAATGAACATCACAGCACCTCTAGGCTATTCTTTCCTGAAGCCTACACTGAAAGGAACAGTCAGGCAGATGGCTCACAGATGTTAAAAAGCCAGTAGGAAAAACCTGTGTGAGTACATACATTTGTTCTCCCATTCAATATAAAGTGTAAGAGAAAGAACTTGCATAACTTTTTGTTCACTTCCATATAGTACCGCAAAAGGCAACGAGTAGGAAACTCCCTCATTTCATTCAATTCTATGAATCCATGACTAACTTTCAGCTAGATCACTACAGCAGAATATCTACAAGAATCTGCAGAAAATTTGTCCTCTGTGAGAAACATTAGTATGTTGTACACAGCTCCAGGTGGGCCCTTTTTCACAACCTAAATCTTACCTTCATCAGAATCTGGACACAGTAGGTAAATAAAACCTATAAAACTCAAATCCATTCTATGATTTCCTATTGTGCACCCTAAGTTGAAATGGCTTGTGTCATTTTGCCAGAAAAGAGCAAAGGCTCGTTCCATTTTCTCTCCATTTCCATATTCTGTCTGTATAAAGTCTCACGCTCCTGCATGAACCAGCTATTCCAAATTATTCCATACCAGAAGTTACTGGGAGTTATTCACATGGAGACAGCTTGCCTTGGAGCACCTCACTCAGTGCAACAGTTCCAAACAACTCAATTTCAAACTCTTGCTTGATTCTGCTCCTCAAAAGAACATACATTCTAGACAAATCCCAAAATAATACAGAATATTCAATCTATGCTCCTGAAATCCGAAATTAAGGAAAACAATCAACACAAAAACCTGTCTGTATGACACCACATGTATTTTTTTGAAGAATAAATAAAATAAAATAGACCAGCCTCTTAAATATAAAAGACTGAGGGGAGGGGGAAGTGGAATTTATGAGGCACCTTTTAACTTCTCAATTTTCTTCTGGTTTCAACCCACTATACTGAGGAAAATGCATAGGTATGGAAGAATAATACTGCTGAGCTCTTTTTCCCTCTTCCTTTTCATTTTGATGATAAAATTCAAAAGCTAATAAAATCAGACAGATTATAGCAGCATTGATGAATGACTATGTCTGGATTTCCTGTCTGGAGACCAGAGCAGGCAGTGTCTGAGAAAAAAGACAAGGCAGTCAGTGCATAGAGAGAAAAGGAATATCCAGCAGATGGATTATGTCTGGCTGCTCCCATTATTAATACTGATCTGTATCAGGCAGTGATGAATACAGAGAAGCACTCAGAAATACTAATGGTTTCACCCTTTAAGTACTAATTTCTACCCTTCTATCCTTTTTAGCATTAAAAATGCTCTCTGATCTTGTCATTGATGGAAATGGTTATAATGAAGAGGCAGGGCTTTTGTGAAGAAAGAATGTACTAGATTTAATGAAAAATATTAAAATCAGCTTTAAAGATAGAGAAGTTGTAAACTACAATCAAAGCATAGCAGGAAAAATAAAAAATAAAATAAAATAAAAACCTCTCTCTCCCCAAACAATTTATGTTCTTATCTGAATGCAATTTTCAGTTGTCAACACTGTAGACTAAATACATTCTGAGGTATAAAAACAACTGGTGAAGAGAAGACATGTTAGGTAACGTAGACAGTAATATGATCAGTTAAACAATATTCATGCTGCACTGAAGTTAAGGTTGGTGTTATAAAACCTCCATTCCCTCAGATCTTTAACTTTCAGTATTCTTCCTGTTTAATTCCATAGAAGTTTAGTTGATACTAAAATATCTAGCAGCCAATTCTAGCACTGCATATTTACTAGCGAGATTGTTTGCTTTATAAATCCATATTGTTTTATGATACATGGATATCAGCCATGTCTAAACTGGACTTACTGACCTAGAATGTCTTTCTCACTTCTAAATACCAATAAGATAAAAAATGTTCTATTAATGAAAGTCAAAAAATATCTCGCCTTAAGGCCTGAAAGTGCCTAAATATTCACTAAAGCAAGCTGGAGATGGAAAGACAGTTCACCAGTCTGGAAGTGACAGATAAAAGAGATCAAGTATGCTGTAGGTACTACCTGAAGCACTTACCCAGAATGAAGTATGGGACATCATCTGGGATGGAAGTTCAGGTGGTGATTCAGATTTTGCAGTTGTTGCTGATCACTCTGCCAGGAGCAATTTGGGGCATTAACATGGATGGCTCAGGGCAACGAGACATGCCAGCTAGCCTGGCCTAGCTGAAAATATTTTCTTAGTTGGGGCCTAAGACATGAGAGAAAGCTGTAGAGCACAAGCTTTGTAAACACCATTTGTAGAGTTATTTCTTTCTTTCTAGTCATCAGATAGCTTTGATTCTTCTTTTTCAACAGATTCTTCTGTTGAGCTTTCATTCTTCTTTTTTTAGAAAAAAAATAGTTAGAGTCTTAGGAATATATATTTCAAATGCAGGATGATCTTTCAGACTATTTTCATTTCCAAATATATTTATGGACTATTTTATTTACAGCAAACTTCAGGAATTGCAGTGCTGTTTCGAATGCCAGAAATTCACTTCTAAGAAAGCTACTCCAACCACAAAATACAGTTTTGAACACACATTTTCCTTTACAAGTGAGTCTTCATTTTCTTGAAATATGAATTGCATTTTCTTGCTTTCGTCTGTCTTTTGCTACTTTTAACTTCAGACTTCAATCATGCTGGAGAACTTCTGTTTCTGTGCCCAAAACCAGGGACAAGAAATGAATAGTTTGGGCTATTTTCATTACTCTGCCAGTGAGACTGTGTGTAACACCAGAAAATCAGTGTCTGCTCTGTTATTCTCTCCTTTTTCTGTAAAATAAAAGTACAAGTACACCCTTATTTTTATGTGTTTAGTTGCAAGCTTATGTTATATCAGCTTTTATAAAGGGCTTTGACATTTCTGGAAAAAAGACTGAAGTTTGTGAACACCGTCTTTGTATGTACAGATATTCAACTGAATCATTCTGTCTTTTCTTTTTCTTTTTCCCCCTTAAAAATATGAGTTTTATTCTTGTTGGGTTTTTTTGTTTGTTTGGTTTTTTGTTTTAGCAAAGTGTCATTTTGCAGTGAGTTCTGTACTAGCACAAACATGGACTCCTAGAATTAAGAAAAAGACTCTTCTTCATCTTATCCATAACCTACATAAAAACTTCTTTAACTCTTCATTTTTGAAAGGAAAAAAAGCAAGAATACTGTAGAAGTTTTAAGCGGGGTTTCAGTATACCTGTAAATTTCTTGAAGAAGGAATTAAACATTGCAAGCCTTTCTCTCCTGTGAACAATATTTAGTTATGCGAAATGTTTTATGCAGTCACTGGAGACAGTTCTGATTCTGAACAGTACTTAGCCAATAGGTTTAGGAGGAAGGTATTGTTCAACCTAAGATTCTGATTCAGTAAAATTATTAGTGCTCAAACTTTTTACATAATCCTTCCAGAATTATCTGAAAATTTTTTTAATCTATAAATAAAATAAAAAAGATGTACATTATTAATTCCAGAGGAAAATAACCATAAGCACTTGATTTTACATCTCTGTTTTAGTGTATTTTGGATGGTGTTAAAATATCACTGAACAGGTATTATCTTAAGCATTTAATCCTACTCTTAAAAGCACTATACTTAATGTATCAATAAATTTAGAACATCCACAATATAGAACTGTGGGCTTCTTTACAAGTTTGAGTATGGAATTAAGTTATTTCAATAACTTGATTAATTTGGGAAGGGAAAGCATATTTTCCAAAACAGAGCACAGCCATTAGCTAACACAAGTGTTTTGAAGACAGCTGAATCAATGTGGATGGAATTTGTTTTAAAAAGCCCATAATTTATGATCTCTGTTAAGTTATTACCCATTTTTACAGTTCCTATTCAGATCAGTATATTTCTAATTTCATAACGTAGTACGGAAAATAACTGTCTGAATTTCTGCACTCTGCATTTCTATTTGCACTCCAACACATTCTTTTAGGAACATAAAAGTTCCATACATGTCTCTTAATTAATTCAACAGTAAAGCAAGATTGTTTCTCTAAAGCCCTTACAGTATTCTTCTATTTTCTGCTATTGTACTACTCGGTATGATACAGTCTCTGAAGAATGAGGTCTCTAAACAGTAATTTCATATGTGTATGTTGTTAAAGCCAATAACTGTACTAAATATATAGAAAGGTCAAGGCAAAAGCTAAATGAACTTCAGCAGGATATAGGAATTTCTGTTATAAATCAACATCAAACACTTGAAGGTATTTCTTATCTGCTTATCATAATACATCAATAACAGTCTTTTCATCATAGCTGAAAACTAGAGTTGAAGTTCCAATCATTGTTGTCAGCAGGAAGCCTCCCATCATCTTTATACAGAACTATGATTGGCAAAACTCACTAATTCCAGCGTTTTAGAGAGATCTGAAGTTTGAATATCTCTAGAGTTAGAAACACAGTACAGCTACCCCATACATCTTTTAACTTGGAAGAATGACGAGCCAATTAATCAGGGGATGAGGTTTACAAAGGCATTTCATAGCTTCTTATAGAGAGCGCAATTTTAGAGGATATTCACTCACTCATCTTTCCCATGCTTACAAATAGACTCGCAGGTACCTTCTATGATATGGAGCTTCTTACAGTGTTTCCATTCTGTCTTTCAGTTCATTGTACCAAATTAAGGTTTAGAGAATATGTTCTTTGGAAATTCTTTCTGTATTATCCAGTTTCTCTCAGCTCCTTCAGTGTGGTTTCATCTTCTCCAAATACATACAATTCACAGGTCTTGGAGAACCCCAATGTTTTTTCAGTGCTACTGCACAGCTCACTACATCACTGTTTGCTACAAGACAGACATAAGATCAGGGACCATTCTTACATATCCTGAGAATGCAAAAAGGAATAATTCCTCCATAAGGAAGACAATCATAGAATCATAGAATCACTAAGGTTGGAAAAGACCCGCAGGACCATCCAGTCCAACCATTCACCCATCACCAATAGCTCTCACTAAATCATGTCCCTCAACACAAAATCCAAATATTCCTTGAACACCCCCAGGGTCGGTGACTCCACCACCTCTCTGGGCAGCCCATTCCAGTGCCCGACCACTCTTTCAGAGAAGTAGTATTTCCTAACGTCCAGCCTGAACCTTCCCTGGCACAGCTTGAAGCCATTCCCTCTAGTCCTATCACTAGTCACATGAGAGAAGAGGCTGACGCCCAGCTCACTACAACCTCCCTTCAGGTAGTTATAGAGAGCAATAAGATCTCCCCTGAGCCTCCTCTTCTCCAGACTGAACAATCCCAGCTCCTTCAGCCGCTCCTTGTAAGACCTGTGCTCCAGACCCCTCACCAGCTTAGTTGCCCTTCTCTGAACACACTCCAGGGCCTCAATGTCTTTCTTACAGCGAGGGGCCCAATAATGTAAATATTTTTAAACTATGGTTCCTAACATTTTCTTTAAGATTCTTTAAATTATATTTTAATTTTTAGGTCTCTTCTTAAAGAGCAATGCTTTGTCCAAGCTAGGAATGCATTTGTGATGCTCTTCTCCAGCAGGCAACAACCTGTGCAGTATGTCAAGCACTTTGTTGCTTTGACAAGTTTAAAGAAGGATGAGAAACCAACTGGAATGAAAGTTTAAATCAGACTTGGTTGAAGTTGCCTGCTGTGAAGAATGCTGTGGGTGAAGAAGTACCACTTGCACAATACAGTAATCACAACACAACATTTGCTAAACACAATAGTTACACAGGGTGATAGTACTGCTACCATTTCACAATGACAAATCCAATCACTTTTATTCTTTGATTGTATGGAGCTCTATTAGGAATCAGGACAAATGAAGCACATGTATGCTTTCATCACCCTTTCAAAGAACACAGACTGTAATTTAAGCCAGTTTACCAGCCTAAATAATTTCGATCCTCACTGTAGTCAGTGATGTACTTACCTCTTTCTACATAATCTGTTTCACTCCACCAGCCATAAATGCACTCTTTTTTTTCTCCTCCTCTCCATTAGGAAGTGCTCCTAAAGCGCTACCTCTCCTTGACGTTACACCAATCACATTTCTAAAAAATACCCGCAGAAATGACATTCTTTTCCCACCTCAGTGAATCTTGGGAACATCTACTTAATTAACAATGCTGATCTAAAGTGAGTCAAGTGTAGCAGTGGTACTTGAAACAATAGACAAGAATCAAACAGAAAGCAGGAGGAGGTCCCTCAGAGCACTATCTGTGCCTCAACACCACTATGATTCACAGAAGCCATCATCTTAAGTCGGACCACTTCCAGCTCGTGGAACGATGAAAGGGGTATATTTCACAGCTCTACCTGTTTGTTAATTTTGTTTTCTAAAGGTAAGCTCATATATCACAGAAGTGACAGATAAACTGTATTAGAATACCTTTCAGGATATCTTCCTAAGTGATTCTAAGTCAGGAAATGCTAACACAATTCTTTCTGAGGATAGAGGCAAGCAGGGAGTTGTGAAGCAAGTGGTGGAGAAGAGTTGCACTACTGCATCATTAAAATTCCCTATCATCTCAGTAAAATGACAAATTCTGTCTCCACAGAGATCCAGCTTGTTGAGACTAGTGAAAATCGCATGAGGGGAAACAGATGTATCAGAAGGTTAGTTCAATCAGCAGTAAGAATTAGAGATAAAAGCCACCCAAGAGGGAAGAGAGGTAAGTTTGGAGCACCGTAGTACCCACTCCATGAGTATTTGAAGGGCTCTTCAACTTTTCTGCAAAGATATGGAAACCTAATTACAGGGCAGTCTTGTCCCAAAAGAAATGAGACAACGAGGAGCATCTAGACCATAAATAATACCCTCCATCCAAGATACATACAGAAAACTCCTACTCTCACAAGAGAGCAGAGCTAAGACATCCAGGAAAAAGCAATCCCACCTGTGAAGCCTGTTCATTACGTACCAGAAGAGTTTTTCCCCTGTATAGACCAGTAAGGGAAAGTGACTATGACAGTGGGCACATGGAAAAGGCATGATGTGGTAAATGAATAACAGACTTCAAAATAAAGAAAGTGCTGCTAATGCAAAAAATAAAATAAAAATAATATTAATAATGTTTAAAAAAAAAAAAAAGTCATTGAGCTAATTATATAAGAAATTCTGGAAAGCGATCCATGTTAAAAGACTTGTTTGTCTTTTTCCAGTTTAGAGTTGTTAAGATTTCAATTAGTCAGCACAGCTGAAGCTGGAAAAATGAGCTACATAAAACTATAAGAATGATACAATAATTCTAACAATGTTCCCACTCTTCTTTTGTCTTGCACTTCAACGAGCAAATAAAGCACATGCACATAAATAGCTGTATCTGCAAGTTGTTACATTTCCTTTGTGTTGCCTCTGTTCTAAGTCCTTGCTTACAAGATAGAATTGGACGGGTTTATTCTGTTAGGATTTTATAGGCAATATAAATTTTAAGTCTTGCCTGTATTGCAAGTCCTGTCTTGAAATGCAATCTGCATTAACAAGATTTTGTAGGAAGGAACATCTAAATCAATAAGGTGCACCTGAATCACTCCATGCTTTGTACATTCATTTTTGGATGAGTAATTGTAGAGTGTGGCAAAGCTTTTTTGTTTGCCAGTCTCTTTTATCTTCAAACAGATCCACAAATGGATTATTTATAGATGTGAAAGTAGCCCTCTGAGTAAAGCAAAAAGGGCAAAGATTACAAAAGATTGATTTCCACAGCTCGTTACTGCCATAAACCTATAACCCAAGCAGATGCACAGGGGAGAACTCTCTTCTTTCAGTCAGCTGTTTGTTTCTGGCACGTGCTTACAAATCTCTTGGGAGCACTAAAAGGACATCGATGCACTACAGTTTGAAATGACCAGTAAAAAAGCCTTATTGCTGTAGTTTCCACCATTGTTTGCCTCCATTTCATGAATTATTGCAATTAGCCCAGAGATGAGATCCATTTCTATGTGGAGTATAGGCCGTATGCATACTTATATGAAAAAACACCACTATAGGCCTGGTATTCAGTGTCTCCTTTGTAGAATTTACAAGCTTTCTCAAAATCAGCAGAATGAACATACATAGAGAATTGGGTTATTACACAATACAATCTGGTTCATAAAGTGTTTAAAAAAAAAAACAAATTCATATCTCTTTTCCCCCAAACAGGTAAAAAAGGAAACACAACACATCCCTAAATAAGATGGACTTGACAACTTTTAAGTTGCTCACACCATCTAAGTATTTTTATGAACTAAAAGCAGTGAGATATTGGGGCTAGGATCAACTGAATGACAATTAGCACTGGGATCTGCTCTGCTGTTTGTGTAGTAGAACACCTTCACGATTATTTCAATTCAAGCCATCTTTTTTTTCCTCGTATTTCCCATTTGAAGAGGAGACACAAACATTCTTTTGATAAGTGTATTCCCGTTCTCCCAATTTTAATTGATTCAGACTTTTAAACAGGCTCAGTTCTTCTCTTTTCCTACTTGATTCTCAGAAGGCGAGAAAGTGATCAGGAGCAAATTAGGCTCCTGCCAGTCCCTAATATTACTTCTACTGAATCAAAACTAATATCACTAAGTATTCTAGCACTTGAGTCAGCTGACAAAAAGATATTTCAATTTCCTTTTTAAACTGAAGCCTTAATAGGCTGTTCTTGCACTTTCTACAGTGTCCTCCAGTCTATTCATTTAAAGCACAGATACACAAGGCATGGTTTTTTGTTGTTGTACTCCAAACATAGGGAAAAATCAATGCATTCAGCTTTCCCCTTCTGAGCTAAAGAAACATTGCCTAATTTGCACAAGCAGACTTCTGCCAGTCTGCTGCAAAACTGTTACTGCTGTGCTAGAAACACCTCAAGCACCACCTACTCAGCAACATAAGCAATTATATTAAAAGTTAGTAGACATCCTTCTGTATTCTTCTTAACTTAGAACACGAATTATAGCTTCTAATTTAGCAAATGGCCTCTTGAGCCAAAAAAAAAAAAAAAAAAAAGAAAAAGAAAGAAAGCCCATAATGACAGCTGCTTTGTGGCCAAAACTCTGCAGCTCACATTCCACGGAGAGCATCAATCCAATATCAGCAGGATTCTACTTCACACAGGGGCCAATTCTTAGCTATAAGTGTTTTCAGAACAAAAACAGTCAAGAGCACTTTACTAAAAATAATTATCTAGGCCTTTCTGCATTTTGGACAACATTTCTTGTGCTAAGAAAGCTCCCCATTATTCCTTCTTTTCTTTACTAACCAAAAATTTTGTAGACTAGGATGGGGGTAAATAGAGGGAGAAGGAAAAGAAGGAACTGTCAGATCACCCCAATGTACTCATGATGTGACAGCTGTAAATTTAGCTTTCCTCCTAAACAGTAAGCATTTGGGAGTAGTGGACGTTCAGCATTCCAAAGTCACCTTTTTGACCTAAAATGTTACGGCATGTGTTAGGTACTTTGCAGCAACATACCTTCAGTAGACATATTTAATGCAGTGTTTAGGTGGCTTTGATCACGGATTTTGTATTTTATGTGAATAAATGTATTCGTAGTGAAGGAAAGCATTACCATTTACCATGGAATATGTGTTAATTGGATGAAATTAACCACTTCCAACTAACTAACGTATAGATTTGTGCTTGTGGCCTTGCTATTTACAGGCTGGCTTGTACACTCCTCCACTGCCTGCTTCCCCCCTCTCCTGAGACACAGCTAGTAACATCGCCTTGAAAGGACCAAAGGAAGAAGTGCACCCTTCACTCATGGTGGTGAGTGGTGAAATAAATTCTAAGTCTGGAAATCCAAGGTATGTATAGCAGGAAAAAGCCATTTGTTTACAAGAAAACTGGAAACATCTCACATCAAACAAATAAATAGTGAGGCACCACTCCCAAGTTTTACATCAATATTTCTGACAATTTCTTTAAAAGCATATTTAAAAAAATAACTTTCTTATTTTAAGAATTTACGGAGCTGAATTGAACTGAACTGACAAGAAATGCTTAGACTTGCCTTTAAAAATACATTAGGTTGCATTATAACTGCTACAGTTGGAAGTTAAAGGTGAAACTATTGTTAATTCTGAACACTCCATCTAATGGAAACCTTTCTAAGATTACTATATGCATAAAAATACAGTAAGTCGAATCTCTCAAGTAATTTCTCTATGTCTAAATAAGCCCTTGTACAAAGATATAATGAATTTTAATTGCATATAGAAAATGTCTGAATTCTAACCACAGGTATAACATGCTGTGCCAGCTATTTCAGATCTGCTTTTTTTGTCCCTTGCACTTCATTCTGATCATTCTGTTAAGAATAAGCTCATATGCACAAAGAGAATCATTTTTCTTTTAAATTATTAATTAAAAGATTAATGCACACCTTCAGATCTCCCATAAGAGCAATGTTCCAATATCTGTACAGCTTTTAATGAGGTGAGCAAGAGAGATCCAAAAACTCTTATTTTCTGAGGTCCTATTTTTGATGTTAATAAGAAAATTTAACATGCAGTGAAGCACAAGCCTTAAACCTGCTCCAAAGTATCACATGCACTAGGCTGAGACATGGAAATAGCCAGAAACAGAAACACAGAGAAATGGCTAGAAATGAGAACAGCTCTGCTGGACATCTCAGGTCTCCCAGAACTAGTCCTTCAACAAGTATTCAAATTAGAAGATGCTGTACCACACTATCCCCATATCATGGGTTCACTGTTTCTACAGGGGAAATTAAACAAATCCACTTTATTTTAATTGATCAAGTGCAAAATACTCTATTTGTTTTAAGAGTCAAACCTTCCCGATCAAGAGTCCTAGTTCATGGTATGTATAATATTGCACATCCACTTTCAAAACACCCAAGCAGCAGAGTTCCCCCAGTCCTCCCATGCCACCTCAGAGGCCAATGCTAAACGTGCTTTTTATTATCATTATTTTATTTGTGATTTCCCTTTTGAAACACATATTCATTTCACAACCACCCCACGGCCATCTGGTATCAGATTGCCTTTATAAGCGTATCTGTCTATCCCCATAGTAGTACCTGGCTTTAGTTCAGAACTAAGAAAGCTGACAGAAAAGGCAAAGCAGATATTAGGCAATTAATTTATAAATAAGCTTATTACAGTTCTTGGGTTCCTTTTCTCCTCATTTTTCTGTCAAATGGTTTTTGCATTTTAAAGGACATTTTAGACTGCCTCAAAATAAGCAATTCAAAACTCATTTTTTCCTGCTTTACAATTACAGTACAAACACAGTACAGCTTTGTGTCACTCTCCTGTGAGAATCCACAGAGTATTAAATAACCCTATTTTCAAAATGTATCATTTAAAACTGTGTAAGCAACAGATGTGAACAGACATTTTATCTGTTCTGATTTGTGTGTTTGTAAGTGTTTTACTTCTAGTTGTAGAACCTCTGAAACAGAGGCTTTATGTAAGAAATTACATAAACAGCAGATAGTTAAATTCACCACAGGAAAGAGAGACAAGAAGAAATAAATATGATAATAGGATGATTTAAAACAGCATGATCTCTTGATTGCAGTCTAAATATTAATACCATTCTGTTTACTGTCCTTGGGCACAGAGGGAAGGAGAGGCTGGGGATGACGGACTGCAGCCAGCCCTCCCGGAGCTCAGCACCCAGGGAGAAGGGCCACTGTTAATGAGCTGTGGGCAGAATACTGTTTGCCCATTCCTGCCTAGCAGAAAGAACAAGGATATAATTAATGACACACTATCACTTATCTGATAATGTATATGGCTCCTTGCCACTGAATGAAAAATATTTTGCTGCTGTTAAGTTGCTCTCATTATTTTGAAAGGTGAGAGTTGTTACATATAAACCAAAGTTTTGTTTTCAAGATTATTCCACAGTAGAAAAGAAACATTTCTAAAACACTTTATCAGACCGGTCTTTGGCTGAATTCAGATCTTCATTTACTTCAAGATAAAAAGCATCCTTTCTTTACCTTCTGCTACATGAAATTCCTATTCTGCCATTAACACATCTGTTAAATTGCTAATTAGAGCTATTAGCCTTACATGTCTTTTGAATTTTGCACATTCAGTCAGCACCCATCCCAAATTGTGCTTTGATCCATAATGCAAATGTAAGAAGCATCCTAACTTCTCCCCTTGAGGAACACAGTCCTGTCACTTTGACTACAGCTGATGCCGCCTGGGGTTAATATGCTATTGCTCCCAGGAGGAATAAAGGAATTGACCATGTTTTGCTGAGAAAGACAATTAGAACCACAGTTCTTAGAAAGTCTTAAATTCTAAATGTTTTATTTGGTATTTCAAAGATTTCCTTTTGCACTGTATTATAAAAAGGTATAATTATTTGGTTATTTTATTGTCTGTATATAAAATGCAACATTTCATTCCTCTTCCATTAAGAATATCTGCATGGATGATTTATTTTGAAAAGGTTCCTTAGAGAACACTTTGTTAGACAACAATTATAAATTAAAGAATAGCTATAATTTATACTGAGTTATGGATTTTTATGGCCTGACACTTTATTACAGCTACTCCCCACAGAGCCTCTTTTTGTAATCAAAATGACAGCTTATATCATCAGTGGTAAATATTGTTTGAAATCTACCACAATACTTCTTTGACAGAGGCAGAGTCAAATTTAAATGTACAGCCTGTGCCAACAGTACAAAAATCAATGGCAAAGCTCATCAAATTCAGAGTACTTTTGATTAGGACAAGAGAGATGTAAATGAGTAAGTAAATGCTTCAAGTGACATTTTTATACTGATACGCAGATCAGTCAACTCCTTTGTGGATTTGCTGTTCTGGGGTAAGATCCTGCTTTGCAGTGCTGATGATGCACTCCTTTCAATCAGTCCTTAACACTAAACTCATAGGCAGCCTAAGGAGCATCTCTTCTCCAGTGACATGCACACGATTGTCTATGCTTCAATTTTTACTTGCTCTTCTGTGGTATCTCCAGCCCTCCCTTCTGCACAGAGGAAATAATATTGTCACAGATGAAATTATTCACCTTTGCAGGTGTGCTTGTATCAAAATGGTTACAGCATTTTTTTGCAAAGGTCTTCAGGATTCAAGTCCCTATAGCAAAAGCTATGAATTCAGTCCTACATTTTTCACCAAGTCCTCTAATTACTGTGTTACTTGTCAGAGATGGACAGTATTTCTTTACTTTGAACCAAAATCAGTCTCCTCAGTGTATAACTCAGATGCTTAATAAACCGAACCCTCCCAAGGACTTATGCATAGTTCACACACTTCTTTTCTGGCATCTCAGGTCCAACAAATCCTGGATGGGGACTTCACATTTCTGAACAGAGACATGACAGCAAGAGGACCGTACACACAGTAACTTGAACCTTCAGTTCAAGTTGCTTAAGGGTTCAAGTAGACCTCATATGCTTGCTCTCATTTCAATTCCTAATAAATTTTAGTGCTGTCTGTCTGTCTGCATAAGTGTTTTGATTCAGTGCTGTCAGTCCTTCTGCAGAAGTGATTCTGTCTGTGAACACAAGTGCAAAAGAGAGAAGTTCAAATATGATGCATATGATTTTTAATGCAAATGTATGTGACTTTAAAGGCATTTTTAATTCCTCTTTCTGTAACTACACAGCTAGTTCACATGCATCTGCAAGAATGTCACTTTCCCCAGTGAGTTGAAGAAAGCAGTTTTATAGCTCAGTAAAACACATTAAAGTTGTATTCAAAGTGAAAACAAAAGTCAAAAACAGAAAAAGTGAAAAGGACTGCTGTTACCAAATCTGTAGAGGATTTCTTTTTTTTTGCTTTTGGAAGTCAGTTCTCAACTCTTGCTGTTTACAATTACCTTCTACCTTGCAAGCAAAGAGTTGCAGTATCTTGAATTGTATTTTCCCTGCTGATAGTGGTTCAGTTCTTAGGGTGATGATTTCATGTATTTATATCTGGAGAGCAATTTGAATTGCGGGAATTACTTTGAAAAAAATATATGTATAAATGTAATACAAATGATGAAATGCCAGTATTCAAATACATAGTGTTAAAAAAAAAAAGAATGTACTGAAAATCTTTTATACATTTTCTCTCATGATTACATAATTCTTACACTAACCCTGTTGCCTACATCTTCACATTTTCGAGAGGTGTGAATTTGACAGATCAGATGTCAGTTCAGAAAAAGTACACTTCAATTTGCAAAAGGTTGGATGCCATTCTGGCTACACTGATTAAAAATGACACATATTTGGAACATGCCAGTTCAAGATGACAACAAAGGAAAGTATGGAGACATGGATGTTATGATTGATAGATAGGTGGTACATGATCCTAATCTAATACTTAAACTGGAAGCTGATGTAGTGCAGTAAAACAAAAAATGCTGTATTTTATGTGAAATGCTACCTTTGACTACAACCTGTACTGAAAGTTTAGAGGATACTTTGTCATGTTTTTTATAGCAAATACATAAAATATACTCTAAACTCTTTATAAATACCTTCTTTATAACCCAAATCATACAAAAAAAAATCATCTCAATTTTTAATTATGTATTCCTATTTATGATGTCAGACCCAAATTTCTGAATACGTAACCACAGCACAGTTCACTGCAACTTAGGCTGCTGTATTTCACAGTTAAGTTTGCCAAAACCAAAATACCTTCTTCTCCACTCATCCCGTTTCACTTCAACTCAGTGTCTTTAACTTCCCTCCTTGCACCTTTATTTCCTCCTCACCTTTATTTCCAAACATCCATTTCCTTGACCATATTCCATATATTCACAAATCCGTATATCACCTATTTCTCTTTTTCTTCCCCAGTGTTTTTAGACATCACCACTATGCTGCCTAACCCATGCTGCTGAAGATGTTTCTGATGTGGGCTTGGGGCAATGTGGGGCACTGGCAAGGAGACTTTACATACCAGTGACAACAAGATTGGCAACCTGACCACTTTTCTGTATCAGCTACTTTTCCCTATGTCCTCATATCCTTTCCTCATGGCCAAGATAATTAATTGTTCAGCATGCTACAAATAGGGCAACCCATCTCTTGAGTTTAGAGCTGCCATGTAAAACAACCTCATGGATCAGATTGACACTGCATAGCTGTGCAAAATAACTCTATGACATGTCCTTGTAAGTATAATTGTAAGCCTGTGATAGCTCTCCTTTACATCTTATCCCACTCACAGAAATTATAAATATTTTTTAACTCTTTAGGACATTTCTATTTGGTAACTTCCATGTCTTATTATGTTACTGTTTGTCCCTAGTTCTATCGTAGCTCTTGCTAAAACAGAATAGGCCTCCCTAAAACAGTATAAAGTCTCCAAATCAAGTCTGAGACAGAAGAACACACAGCTTAACTTAGAGAATTCAGTATGAAACATAATCCCTACATTCTATTTCTTACCTGAGAAGCATAGAAGTAAATATTAGAAGTAGAAATCAGTTTCAAATACTAGATTGCAGAGCTATAGACTCAAAACTCTTTGATCTGTAATAAAAAATGCTTATATTCCTTTCTCTTGTTCAAGAATCTTTCTTTCATCTTGTTCATTCATCTTCCTGCTCCTCAGTTTAACATCCAAAAAAATTGTAAAGAAAGGAATAGACATGAAAAATGCATCTACTCTGCCCCACTTGAGCAAATGTTAACCAACAAGTAATATGTGCAATGTTTTGCTCCATCACCACATGTTCTGTGCTAAGGTCACATGTTTTCCAGGGAATTATCAAATACTAAAAATCAGAACACAGATATTCTTTTTGCAATAAAAAAATCCAAAATATGCAAGAATTGCAGTCACTTCTCTTTAGGAAAGGAAATGAGCATGACCACATGATGAAGTATACTTCACCAAAAGACAGAAAATCTGATAGTCAATTTAATATTTTGGTTAGACCTATTTAATATTCGACAATTATCAATTAATGTACAAATTTTATGAAGGCAGTAGAAAAGCAGCTGTTAAGATTCACTTACAGTGCAATGAACTGCAGTGTAGATGCCTCCTGTTTCTCATGTGACTTTGAATAGCAGCTCACGTCTAAAAACAGTCTAGGAGGAAATTGAGTAAGCCATTCATTTCTCTGACAGGTACATTAGACTTCACTGAATTAAAAAATTACAAGGTGAAGTGGCTATCAAAAATGCAGGTTCTTTTTACTATTTTGGATGCTTCTTGTACACAAGCTCACTGAATATTTACTTCAACATCTTCTCATACAAGACAGAAGCATCTTTCAAGGAACCACCAACCAAAATAAGAGATTTTTAACCATGAGGGAAATTCATCAGATCAGCTTTAAACTGTTTTAAAAACCCCTGTATTTTTGGAAGCTGAGTTCTTTCCTGCAGAAAAAAATCGTAGGCTACTGAGTGTTCCAGACACAGCATCAGAACAGAGAGTCAAGATCACAACTGCAAGCCTGTATTTCTGTGTTTTGAGCACTGGAAAATGAAAAGGTTTCCTGTATTTGCAAATTCTTTTTCCAACAAGGGAGTAGAATTCAATAAGCTCTTTAGTAATAAAACTACTATTATTACACTTCTTATTTACTCTTTGCAATCATATTTTCAGTAAAACCCCTATATGTAAGACAAAGGCTTTTACAACGCTTTTTTTAGTCATCTCCTACAATCCGACTCTTCCAAGACTGTCTTTTTTTTCATTTTGTAAGTGACATTTACTGCAATTTTTCATAAACTCTCAAGAATTGGATTCCTTGCCCCTGGAATCGAATAAAATATGTGCACAGACTGTCAGCAGGTCACATGTATCCTGCCAACCTACATCTAATAGATTTTTCACTTTTCATCAGTGGATTTCAAGACAGTATGTAGTCTGCCAAATTTACTAAAAAGCTTGCTACAGTATCGCACTTTCAAAATGTGCAATCTGTCAAAGCCACAACTCAAAATGTCTGCTACAATGAGAGTCTTTGAAAAATCTGCTACGGTGTTGGCATTCATTCAGAAAATAATGAGTATATCAACAGAGAAAGAGGGGAGGGGAAAAAGTTGTTGGGAGGAGGGAAAGAAAGAAAGAGGAAAGATGAATCCTAAATGCAATTTGTTAGAATCTCAAGAAACTATAGGAATTCTTTATGCAAGTATAATCCAACTTAATATGAATTCCTCTAAGACAGCATGTTAATAAATAAATTGTCTATAAGCACTGATGAAAAGATCATTTATAGCAGATTTGACCACAACCATACATAGCAAACCTCAGTACTGATCCAAACACAGAATGCATGTAACAGACATAAGACAGCAAACTTTCTTGCATCTCTACTGAGCATTATGAGATTCTATATATGGAGACTATCACAACAGATAGGTGGAGGGAATAAGGCTGCTCAATGTATTAACTGAAATATGAAGGAACCTGAAATAATTCCAGGAGATCCACTAATAAAGATGAACTTCAATGTCAAAAATCAGGACACTGACAACAAAATATCCAAGTACTGTGAAATGCAGCTCAAGAATTTTCCTTGCCTGTTTTTCTACATCTTGTATTTTAGAAAACACACATCTACATTCAAATTATGCAAAAAGACACAAGAAGAGCAGGAAGAAAGACCATTCCAAAACCAAGAACATATTTTAATATTAGAAACAGGATTTCTTTTTACCTATTTGAATGGCTGACAATAAGGTAAGTTTTCCTGAACATGATTTCAAGCTAGTGAAAGGACTGCAGTAGAATTTTGAATTCAAAGCACTATGGAAGAGCTGCTTTAAGCCTTGCCATGTATCTCCTTCATGGTTCAATCTGCTTCCTGTTTCCAGGTTTATACACCGTTTTACATTGCAATGTTCTGATTGGCTCCCGCTGCAGCATGTAGTGATTTTACCTTTCAATTAAGACGTTGTGGTCTCAAGTGTCTCTCTCTCTCATTAAGAGTTAGGAGTGTTCAAAAGGCTTCAAACTTACATGCAGCTGCTGAAACTTAAAACCAGATGTCTGCCCTCGTGGTTTGATGGAATTTTCTTAGGAAATTTCCAAATTGTCCCCATTTATCAGCAGTTGATTGCACAGAGCAGTCTCACAGAAAATTCTGCTTCCACATAAAATGAGTTTTGCTTGAAATTATTTTCAAGACCTGACAAGCTTCCATACTGACATGAGCAACTGTGATCTGTCACAGCCTTTCCCACACTTAAATGGTTTGTTCCCACTTGAGTTTCCCTACTTCTCTAAAGATGCATGTCAATACACAAGAAAATGGCCAACATGCCTGTAGATGTTCCTTGCAAAGCAACTCCTCTATGTTTTGTCTTTAAAACTCTGGAAAATAAGGTATAATTTGAGAATCAAACCTTTTCCTGGAGTGTGGATGATCAAGCAAACAAATAAAAATATATATGTATAAAGAGAACAATCAAAAACTAAGAAAAACACACTCAATCTGTTCCTTTGAAAACAGGCCTCAAGGAGTTTTGTGCTTGCCAGAAGACTACAGGCTGGATCTGTTCTTTCCTTTATCTTAGAGGAGGAATCCCATCCAAATTAGCTTTTGATAATGTACAAGATCAAGGGAGAAAATTATACATAGGACACTTAAGATTATAAAATTTGCCTCTCTAAAGCGATCTTTTGTTCCACTGGATAACTAACCTCCTATTTTCAGTAGAACTGCATGGTTGCATATTCTGAAAGGAAAGTAATGTAGCTGAGCTGGCTCAGTTCCATATAGAGTTAACAGAAGCAGAATTGTACCTGGCTCTCAGTCTGGCAGGGACAGAAGTGCTTTTGTTTTGCTGCAGTGGAATCCTGTAGAAAGGTTAAGTAGCAGAGAGAAACCAGAAACAGAGAAGTGGTACTAAGACATAGGCTACAACATGTGCAATACACAGAGATGTGTGCAAACCATTGTACAAACCACAGAGATCTGCAACTTTAGGCACCTAATTTAACCAGTTGTTCTCACTTTCAGCCAATAGGAAAGAAAAGAAGGCTTTTACTGAAGGGAAATCTAGAGTGCAAAGCAAAGATTCCTGTTCTGAACTGCCCCTGGAGCTTTCTTAATCACTTCTCACACAGACTATACAAGGAGAATGGAGAGAACAGCCTACTACCTTAAAAAGCAAAAAAAATTGTTTGTGTAAATACCCACTGGTTCGCTTTTCTTATTCTTATAGATACTAAAGATTTCTAAGACAAGGGATCTGTTGTATATAACATCTAAAGTAATCATTTCTCTTCTGGCTTGTGAGATAAGCCAGTCCAGGAACTTTTTTAGAACAGCTGTTTTGTCAGTTAGTAGCATCCCAATACATTTTTTTTCTTCTTTCTTTATGAAGAGAAAAAAGGAAAGGGGAAGGAAGGGGAAGGAAGAGGAAGGAAGGGGAAGGAAGGGGAAGGAAGAGGAAGGAAGGGGAAGGAAGAGGAAGGAAGGGGAAGGAAGGGGAAGGAAGGGAAAGGAAGTGGAAGGAGAGGAAGGGGAAGGAGAGGAAGTGGAAGGAGAGGAAAGGGAAGGAGAGGAAAGGGAAGGAGAGGAAAGGGAAGGAGAGAAGAGCAGAGGAAAGGGAAAGAGAGGAGAGGAGAGGAGAGGAGAGGAGAGGAGAGGAGAGGAGAGGAGAGGAGAGGAGAGGAGAGGAGAGGAGAGGAGAGGAGAGGAGAGGAGAGGAGAGGAGAGGAGAGGAGAGGAGAGGAGAGGAGAAGAGAGGAGAGGAGAGGAGAGGAGAGGAGAGGAGAGGAGAGGAGAGGAGAGGAGAGGAGAGGAGAGGAGAGGAGAGGAAGTTTTGAACTCTTTGAATGCAACTGATTCAATCACCGACTGCACACAGTTTTAAGAGAAAGTAACTAGAGTAGAATGATTAACTCATACTTAGATTAAAATAAGTTGACTGATTTGTAAGTACCTATGAGTAAACTGACATTCCTTATGTGTTTTTTGAGGATTAAAAATGAATATTTACAGAAAGTAAGAAATTATTTCCAGCCATTTACACATTATAAAAAGTAGAAACATAGAATATGCTCCCTATCAGAAGATCACTGGTGTATTTTATTAAATTATCTATATCAGATAACCATCATCCTGTTGCTTCAGCCCAAGATTTGGAGTGGGCATTGATGGAACAAGTACAATATGGAGAGAGCCCACTCCTGATTAAGAGAACATGATCCCCTGAAAAAAAATATAATTGTAACTGGAGCTTTTATTTCTTCAGAGCAAGGGAATTTCACAGAAGCATATCAGATATGAAGACAGGGAGATACTACAAAACAGGCTATGGCAAGACTTGACAGCTGAGGCTATCAAGTTGAACAACCACCACATACAGAGACCTATGCACGCATGATGTTTTGCACTTACTGTTACAGTACATTCCAGTCTCAAATGATAACCTCATTATTATAAAATAGTAACAGATATTGCATTAGTATGTTTGCCTACATTTCCCAAGAGTAAGTACATAAAAAATTGTTTTAGAAATTTGTAACAAGCATTAAAAGTGTATTTTCCCTAACTGATGCCTATAAGCAATCTTTGAAGTAAAATTTTATTCTTTGTTATAAATATTTTTTCAAATGCTTCCTTTCACATTTGTGCATACATTCACAGTGCACTGCCATATTTTGAAACACACAGGACTCACAGGCATCCTGGTGTGTATATTCTCCTTATCTACAGATAGTTCATTTCATATGTTATGCTACTTATTGGCATGGGTTTCCATGCGGGGATTCCATTGGACACTGTTGGCTCCCTGCTCACATCCAGGCTCAGTGCCACCTCCAGCAGTCACAGCAAATTCTCCTTTGGCAGCAAATGACTGTATGGCCATTCTCGGCCACACTTCCCCAGGGCTAGACTCATGGGATGGGAAGCAGCATCTTTCCTCAGCTCCCAGTATGCGCTAGAAGAAACAACTTCCTTCCCAGCCTATAAGCCTTGCTTCTAGCACTATCAGCCAGATTTACAATATTTTCCCTTGAGGGGACTTTTAGCATCAGATGTGCCAGGATATTCATTAAAAGGCAACACTGACTTAACAGATCAAATCTCTGGCAGTTTTCCCTCAGAAAAGCTGGCAAGATGGATTCCGGGCTTCTCTTCCCTTTACACAATGCTTCTATGCTTCCTACACATACCACTGACTTACAAGGATGCCTTAAACTTGTGTTACCCTTCCCTCTTGAACAAGATGTCAGTTTTAATACCTGCTAATAATAAAATATTTTGGTGATTTGGAACATGGCAACTGACTCACAGCTCAGTTTGCACCACTAAATTCAGTGCAAATTGTGAGAGGACAAAAGTTGTGAACATGAACTTTGAATTGGAGGAAAAATGTTTCCTTTTTTTTTTTTTTTTTTAAATGAATGAATGAATGTGGTGTCAATAAACACCCCTTGATCATGGTCAAGGCAATGCAAAGGCTGGGATTCCTGAATTTCTACTGAATTTCTACATTGTTTTAACAGTCTTGCTTTTAAGGGGTTTGGAGAGGTTCAGTGAGTTGGGGTTGTTCATCTTGGAGAATGCTCTAGGGACACTTTACTGTCGTCTTCCAATATCCAAAAGGAACTTACGAGAAAGATGGAGAAAGACTTTTTAGTGGAATCTGCAGTGATAAGGCAAGGCAAGTGACAATGTTTTCAAACTGAAAAAGGGTATACTTAGGTTGGATATAAGAAACAAATTTTTCATGATGAGGATGGTGTGACACTGGAAGAACTGTCAAAGAAGTTGTAAATGCCCCATCACTGAAAGTGTTCAAGATCAGATTGAGCCTTTAAGAAATGTGATCCCGTGAAAGATGTCCTTTCCTATGGCAAAGGAGTTGGACTAGATGGTCATTAAATATGCCTTCCAACACAAACCATTCTATGATTCCACTGTTCTTACTCAACCATTGTCACAAAGCAACAAAATATAATAGAATATTGGCAAGAAGGTTCAGCCTCTACTGCCATATCACCATCTTCCTTTGACATTGTGGGCCAACATAATAACTTAGGAGGTATTACTTTTGGTCTTTATGTCACCTACATAATTGATTCATACAGGCGTCCATAGAAACGTGTCCAAGTCCATGAGGGAGATTTTTACTGAGATCTAAGATTTGGCTTAATTTTAATGATTACTTATAAAATATTATTAAGATAAGAAATAGCCACTCTGTCACCCATCAGGTCTTCCTTTTACTAAGAACTGAGACACAGGAAAAAGCCATAGTTGGAAGTAGGCATGGCACTAGAAATTGAGAAGGCATACACTTGAAAGGTAGTAAAGAAAAGAAGAACTGAAAATGACCCTTTTGAATAGAAATAAGAGAATGTATGTGGCACTAAAAATAATTGTATGCAGCACCCATACATTTCAGAATTGCAGTTTCAACACTGAACTTGCATCCAATTTATCCTTGCAAACATCTATACATGACACTAATTCCTCTGTGTAACAAAGCAGACTGCTCTGCTATGCCAGTGTATCTTTCCCTCTATACATAAAAACCTTGTGTACGCAGAAGTTCAGATGATTGAGGGTTTCAGCGTGAAAGTTACAATAGAAAGTTAGGCCATAGGCAGCAAGTTACAACAAAGCAGCTGGAGCAAGACTGCATTTAATAGCATTTTCTTACCATATCCCCTTGAAATTTCAGAACAGAGGATGCATACATTCATTCTGGCTCTCAACTAATGAAAGGTTTTCAAGAAATAAAATTCTTGCTCTGTATGAAGCTTTGTGCAGGAGTTGGGCTGGTCAGATATTTCAGAGGAAATAGAATAAGCTCTCTTAGAGGGATAGCTGTGTGTAGGTCACCTGTTGAGTTAAAAACAAAAAGCCAAACCGCAAATCAGCCAAAAAGGAAGTTGAAAAAGGGGGCTCCTGCAGGCTTGTTTTACATTTTCATCCCTTAAATAATTTTTTTCTAAAAAAGGCAGTATGACTTCTTCAATTGTTGGTGGCAAAAGGAAAGATATGCATTAACAGTATGGTGGAAAAGCGGTTGAACTTCATAAGGCACTGCAAAAATTGTGTAATTTTTGGCATTTACAGAGATGAGCTAGCTTGCTTAAAAACATACACATATTAAAGGTTGCTTTGCAGGTTGCTATTTCTCAATTCCTTTGTGTAACTGTGCCAATGAAATACTCAGCTAGTTGGATTAAAGCCTCTGAAAACTGCAATTTGAGACTGAAAGCCAGATTGGGCCCTGTTCTGAACCAGCATCTCAAGTTTCCAAGCCTTTTCCAAGCATTCTCTGTTCTAGCATGGGTGGTAATCACTGAGCACAAGTCTGGAAACTAACATCACCTAGTGAGAACTGGGAAAACTATCTAGACATGAAGTATTATGTAAGGAAAAAGGGTCTAGACAGAAGAAAAAAAGAAAATAGACATTACAGCATTCAATTTTCCCATCTTGCAGAAGAAATTGCCTGGATTGCCTGGGATTGCCTGGTTTCCAGCAGCTCCAGAAGTTAGATGAGACACACATAGCATCAGATACGGTTAAAAGCTCCATTTTATCCTTCATTGTCTGACAAATGTTGCAAAATGAGTTTTGCTGTTATATTAAATGTCAGGAACAGCAGGTTCCTGACTGAGATACTGAAAAATAAAGATCTGGATGGCAATAACAGTACAAGTGCAGGAATAAAACTGAACAGAAAGAACATTCACTGTTTCCATCATCCACAGTGCTCTCTTGAAAGGTGGGAGATTTTTGATCCTTGCTCTTGAAAACTATTATAAAGATGGACTAACGCAATTTCTATAACAATTTCTATAACATCATTTCTATATAAGAATAGAAATGATAAAATTAGACAAAAAACTAAATACAAATAAAATACATCATTCAAAATTTGTTCCCAGTCTCTTCTGCAACAGAACAACGAAATATAACAGCAGAAGCAGACTATTTTTCTGGGGCAGTGTCGGTGACATCAGACCTTGAACCATTTACTCAAATCTTGAGAGATATCAAATAAATTTTTAAAATAAATAATAGAATAATTCATTTGGTATATTGCAGAGAATTTGGCTACTGAAAAAAAAGGCCAAACGATTTAAATAGCTACAATTAAAAGAAGGCAGAAATCAAGCTTACTCCTACAGCCACTGACGTGACTTACTGCTTTTCCTGACCACTCGTTGACAACTCAGAAGTCACAAGTCACACTCTCTTCTGAGTGTGTATTCTCAGCTGCCTTGATGGAGCACTCCCCAGTCATTCTATAGAGCTACTTTTCCAGGTCCTTCTAGCCAGACTATGAACAAGTCAGACTCCTGCTACTTTTTAAATGATTGCTGAATGCTGTTATGCTATTGCTCTTTCTCCATAATGACCTCAGTGTTTGATCTACCTTTCCTAATGCAGTATTTGGAAGTCCCAAAGCCAACCCTTCTGCCTTGCTGAAACTGCTATTACTGTTCAGGTAAACAGAAAATTCTCTTTAACTTCACTGATTTCAATTCACTGTGCAGTAAGTTTTCCAGTTACTGTATAACACAAACTCCAGACACAATGGAGAATAACTAAAGTCACCAGTGCTTCACATGTTGAAGCTAGTTTCTTTCAACAAAGCTGCTGAGGATGGCAATGTCGCAGACAGAATTGATTATATGGTTGCATGTTACTGACAATTTAAAGATAAAAGTGAATCCACTTGTTACTTTCAACACTCCTCAGAATTCCACCAACAGTACAACAATATGTTAATGACACTTGACTAGCAGAGCCTACTTGAAATTAAATGCGTGCTCTGAATAAGAACATCACTGGAATGCCTGTAACAAAAACTCCTCTGAAACTACAATATGAAGTATGGTATGTCCCCACTATATTCTGTAGAATCAGGGCCACGGTGAGCCCAGCTCCGCATCATCAACTATAAAGAACCTAAACCCAGCTCTTGTTTTGCAAGAAGTCACAACCTGTGAGCCAAAACACAAATGAATATCTAGGAATGCTCACTCTGACCTTATGATATACTATTACATGAAAGGCAATTGTTCATGTAATTAGAATGTCTGCATAAATTAAGACACAAGGCTTAGAGTAACATTTACTTTGTGCAGGATCGTGCTTTAGATTATACATCTCTGTGGAGAAAAAGCATTTGACATTACTGCAAGTAGAATATTTAGGGCATAAGTACAGCGCCATTTGGCTCTGATTAAACACAGCTGGGTACATCTTCATTCCTTGGGGCAGGGAAACAATTATCTGCTGGGAAAGGTAAATCTCAGAGTGTATTCATCTTTCAGCACTAAATAAATACTTGAGAGAAAAACAACAAGGAAAATATCTATATTAGTGAGTAAAAATGGTACCCAGGAAATGCTAAAAAATGGGAATCCAAAATCAGGTCTCTCTCATCATTAGAGACATCTCCCTGAAGCACAGCTTGCATGCTGTGTGAAATAATGCTGCATGGACAATCCAACTGCTTTCCCATAAGCTAACAGAAAAGAGCAAGATCATTACCCATTCAAATTGGCCCTCATACCGCAACAGCCTTAGTGTTAAAACACAGCCCTCTGCATTGTAGAAGCAAACAAGGCTTGCCTGATATCCCCCATCACCAAGAGTTTCTAATGAGATCACTCATGCTACCACCTGTGGTTTATAATTCCACTTTTATCCTAATGGTTTGGAAAACATTCTAGAGTCAGCTGTAGTCTTACTATACTTTAAAGGTATTTCCTACTTTGCATTCTCTGATAAGTGTCATCACAACCAAGCCAGAGGCTACAACGAAGCAAAGAGCACGCTCCAACCCTGACTTTGATAATGGAAAGAACTGAATTAATAATATATGAATCCAAAAGTAGAGAAGGGTGCTAACGCTAGAGACCAGTTCACCTGCTCTAGAAGAACCTGCCATTTCTTACCAGGATTGCAGTGATTACTGGATAAAATACATGCAGTATCAGCATAAGGGACTATATTTCATTGGCTATGGGTTTTGAAAAGAAATAGTTTAATCACCCATAAGTATCAGTGGGAATTAAATCTGAATCACAGATCATCAGAAACCAACCTGATAATGCTTCTAAACCCAGAAGAACAATTGCAGTGCTATGAATGGAAAATAAGCTGCTATTAAGTCACTGCTGATGGCAGGTATGCTGAGTTAGGCTTGTTTCCTAGACCCACAACACAGGTTCTTTAGTGAAAGAAAAGACTGATAAAATCAATAAACTCTATCATTCCATTTCTAATGGGAGGGTCCAAGTCACCTGAAATCTCAAGGTCATTGTTAGAGTTAGTCTGGGTGCTCAAAAAGTCCAGTGCCAGAGGCGGTTACACTCTGCTACCCAGTGACTACTGATATCTAGGTGCAGTGAAAGCTGTTCCTTAAAGAGAATCTATGGAGAATAAAGAACCCTGGTGCAAGTTTCAAAACTTCTGTGAAAGCTCTAATGTGTGTATAATAGTCACTCAGAGAGGAAAAAAAAATCAGAATTCATGTTATCCTATACATGCAGCAAAGCGCTGTCACTGGAATGCAAATTTGGAAGAATGTACATCTCTCATTGTTCATTAAAAAAATATGAGTAGCCTATGAAAAGGTATCTCTGAGAAATCTAGAATTTGATAATAATCCTGTCTTCTCAAAGTAAAACACAGACCACTAATTTTTACCCATAGTTTAAAATGCCACATATTTCGAAGGATACACTCCTCAATGAAATGAAAGCAACTATGATCGTCCACAGTGAAAAGCATTTCTAGATTAATTATACTCCCTCTTTCCAATGAGAAATATATTTGATGGCATTTGGGCTGAATTTTGAAATGTTTATCTTGCTTCTCCAAATATGAGATTCACATTTGTTCATGCTGTGCATTGGATTCCCATTCAAAAGAGAGAGACAAGAAATATTTATCAGACTGAATTCATAATATGGACATGTTGTTCAAAAACCTGCAGGCAAAACAAAGATTAAATGCACTGCCCTAATCAGCAATCCACTTGAAATTAAATCTAGGAATAAATTCTGTCAGCCCTCTCCTGCTTTTTCAGTTGACCAAAAAAAAAAGAAAGTCTGATCTTTCATGATGCCTGCATTTTTGAACTGAAATTGAGGTTTAAATATTTTAACAATTAAATAACATTGATATGAGCTGATGTGAGGAAATATTAGCATTTAGGAATGCTGCTATTTCTGACACTGCCGTTGTGTCAATAATTGTTTCAAACACCAAGTACTTGTATTGCAAGACATAAATTTTTAATCAACATATGAGCAGTTTGTTATACATTAATTCATACTGAAAATGACATTCTTATGTCAGAACCACACAAAGACAGACCTATCATCACACAGAAACCATCTGCACAAGTTACCATTGTTTAGCAACAGCCCGATAAGCTAGAGGTCAGCTTAAATGTGTGTAAGAGCTGTTTCTTTTCATCACATTCTAGTTCTGTCAGACTGACTTTATGACATGAAAAAATGTAACAAGATTATGCAGCACAGCTGGACAACTCTTCCAGGCTTTCAAACAAAATGCTGTGTAGAAGTTATTGTCAAAAACACCTGTCCATTCCATTTGCTTATATGTCAACGCACAAACAGTGTCTACAAAGCTCCTACTTTGTAGAGCATATTGAGACACAAGGTTATATCAGAAAGCCAGCTTTTATTTCACATGAAATTGATAAGATGATAAGATGATAAAAGCAAAAGCATCTTTCTTTAAGGAGGTTTTTAGCTATAACGGCAGTGAACAAAGACAGTACTTGGTATGAATTTGCTCAAGATCACATACTGAGAGATAAAGAACTTCAAGTCACATTCATGTGCAAATGTCCACATAAGGCTTTGTAGTTTTGCACATTACTTCTGCTTTCTTTTACATTTCCCCACTATAACTATTTATTGTTGATAACAGTAAGTATTCCTGCCAATTTGGCTTTATCTCTCATCAGCCTCTGATGTGGAAGTACTACTGATATGCCTGCAGGACCTGTTAACGCTGAGCAGAAGTATTTTAAAACAGCTTGTTCACTCCTGTTTGGTTGCTACCAGAAGATTGTGATGGGCATTTGTATCTGTTCCCTAAAGGTTTTCATAAGTAAAGTCATATATTTCACAATGTGGTCTTACATCTTTCACTCTCATTCCTTCACAGATGAACATCCTAGAAAGAAAGAAACATCAATCAAAGCATCTGGTCTTTTGTACTTACAATACAAGAGAAAGTAGATTTGAGAAAACAAATAATGAGTGCTTTCTCCCCATATCACAATAAAAGTGCAGAGTGGGAGTATTTGAATGATACGGGATACTTGGAGTTATGACTATTTGGAGGATACAGGAACCCCGCACTTCCAAAGAGCAGTTAAATTCACCCCACATATCCCAGAGAGCACTTGAATCACTCCAAGGGATTCCCAAATGTTAATCTTTTCTGTTAGCGTAGGACCACATTACATGAAATAAATACCCACCACGGTAAAAAGAGAAAAAATAGGTAAGACAACTAAGTTCTTATCCCTTCTCCTTCAAAAGGTTTAGTATTATGTGTAATCCTGAACTTCATTAACACAGTATGTGAGATAAATCCATACTGGACTAGCACATTCAACAGTAGTAAAATGTTAAGACGTGGAATCACATCTCATTGAATTTGGGTTTCTCACATGTTCAACATGCATTCCAATGTGAAGTGACTAGGAAGGGAAAAGCAAAAAATAGGTCTTTCTCCTGCCTGTTTATTTAGCAAATAAGGTATGCCATTTCTTCATGCTTTTATCATAAATTTGCAAATATACAGTTGCAAAGCTTGTCTTTCTCCTTTGGACAAAATGATTTAGTGAATTTGGGACTTGCTTGTAGCTTTCACAATACCAAAATTAACAAATGACATGAAACCCCAAAGTATTATTCCTGATTTCATTTACAGTTTAAAAAAAGAAAGCATGCAAGGATTAGTTATGCCAGGTTTTACAAAAATATGTATGACTCCAAGGGCACTGGAACATGTGCGCTAGAAATGACTCTCATCTTGATTCCCTCACCAACTCTCCTAGCAATCTTTACAAGGAAGACCTACCTAGTGACACACCCCAGCACCCACATGTACATTTATCCTGGCCGCAATCTGCTTTAATTCTAAGCCAAAGCTTATAAAGAAAGTTTCTAGCCTATCACAGCACTTAATTGTTAAAGAGGCAGAAGTTCCTTCATCCCAGATCACAGTTCAGCTACAGGACTGAAGCAGAAACAGCTTCAGAAGGAGTTTAAACTGCAGCAAGCAGGCAGAAACAGCCTCAGAGTGAGTTTAAAAAGCAGCAAGCAGGCTCCAGAAATCCTGTAATTTCACCTTCTGTAATTAGACCTTGCCCCATCTATTACCCCAATATAATCACACTTTATAAGAAACAAATGGTTGCTGTGCAATACACATATCTGAAGAGCAGATGTAGGAAAGAAAAATTCCAAAATACGTTTTGTTAATGTGTGAAGATTTCATTAATTCGATTAGCACAACTTGTTTTTTCCTTTGCAGAGTGCTCCCTGCAAGGCACTACAGAGAAGGCTCTTCGTGGAAAGTTAAAATTCAATATTGGTACAGTGGGGGACAAGTTTCTCATCATAGGATATCCCAAGTTGGAAGGGACCCATGAGGATCATAGAGTTCAACTCCTACTGATGATCCAGATAAAGCTAGATTACTTTCCAGCATTCCTTTGTCCTCCCTGGAAGTGGCAGGCAGGCCAGGACCTCACAGCCAGGACCCATTCCATCTCCATGTGTTAAAATATTGGCCAGCTGGCAAGGAGTATGTAAGAGCTGCTAGATAATGCTGCATCTGAAGTCAAAGGATAAACAAAAACACATCTTCAGAAGCCCTTCTGCCCTCCTAAGGCAGCTCCTGCAATGTCAGCAGTGCAGGGACCATCCCCACAGCCTCACTGAATGTGCTACTGCCAAGAGACACAGGGATTTAGGTAATTTATTTATCAGCTACTAGAGCCAGTGAAGACGTGCTGAACTAAGAATAAAAAATACCATTTTTCTTATGCTTGTGTCTCCCAGCTGTTCACAACCAGACTGCTGAGAGGGAAGCCATTATATTTAAATATTTTTCAGGTTTGGTAGTTTTTTGGTTTTTTTTTTAATGTATAGTTTTCTAGGATTACTAACAAACATAAAGAAAAGTTAACTCCACTTAACTCACTTAACTCCATATT
The DNA here is from genome assembly GCA_037305975.1 of Chrysolophus pictus. Lineage (NCBI taxonomy): Eukaryota > Metazoa > Chordata > Aves > Galliformes > Phasianidae > Chrysolophus > Chrysolophus pictus. The sequence goes on along the minus strand of CM074576.1, from coordinate 176,419,796 downwards.
AGGCACCCATACCAGCCCTCAGAAGCATTGTTCTCTGCATTGTTAAGTATGCATCACCTTAAAGTTAGTTGAATGCTCATCATCTTTTGGACCTGCATGGGGGTCAGAGGTGTCTGCAGCTTTTGTACTCCCAAATGCAAATGTATCTCTAAAATCTTTTTTCCATCTTACGTTTCTTCTGTTTAGAACAGTGAAAAATAGACTGCCAGAAGGTTAAGTACTTAACATGAGTACTAGATACATTATGTGAAAGAAGCAGGTTTAACCTAGATTTGTGACCTCTGTAATTTTATTTCACTGTTCTTGTCATTGAAAAGTCCCCAAAACAACATAATTTGATTTAATATAATTAAATGACTACCAGGATTGCAATATTAATATAAACCATGAATGTCCGAGGAAAAAAATAAGACCAGATGAACATAAACACCAGAGAATGATTCATTCTTGATGTAATTTCAGGGTCAATGGAAAATACACCAGGCATAAATCTGGCCCTGTGACGCAGAATTTCCAGGAAATATGAATCTGTTGTAACTAGAGATCTCTGCTGACGTATGAACTGAAAAGCTTAATAGAAATGAGGCAAATTCAGCTTTGACAACAAAAAGAAGTTAAGCCAGCTCTCTTAATTACCTAACTGAAAGCAAATAAAAGCCTGGATCAAAATACCTTAATGTACAGAAAGAAAAATATGAAAACATGAGGCAAGAACAACAGCATGACGACAGATCTGAGAAGGAGCACATAATAAACAGGATGACTAAAATGGAAAAGGGAAGTGTTCTTCATGACATTCAGCACAGAGGATAAATTTTTTACTTCTGAGAAATTCAGTTCAGACACTGTTTAATGAGATACATCTTTCAATAAACATCCATTATTCCCATTAATAACCAAATTAATAATGCATTTGCTAACACCATGCTCATGCATAAAATTGTGAAGAGATAACTTTGGGTCTGTTGAAATTAGGGTAAAGGTGACATGTTCCTACATATTTGGTACTGTCATTTTCATCACTTCACAAGAAGCACAAGTGCCAGTTAATCTCAGAATCTGCCCTACGCTTTCAACTTAAACTCATGTTAGTGTAAAATCATAGAATCATAGAATGACTTAGATTGGAAGAGACTTTAAAGATCACCTAATTCCAACCTTCTGGTGTAAGCAGGCTGCCACTCACCAGTTCAGGCTGCCCAGTGCCCCATCCAACCTGGCCTTGAGCACCTCCTGTGATGGGGCATCCACAGCTTCTCTGGGCAGCTGTGCCAGTATCTCTCCACCCTCTGAGTAAAAATTTCCCCTTAGCATCTAACCTAAATCTCACCTCTTTTAGTTTAAAACCATTACCCCTTCTCCTGTCACTATCAGACCATGTAAAAAGTTGGTCTTCCTTTTGCTTATAAGATCGCCTCAACTATAGAAAGGCTGCAATGGGATCCTTAAGCATGGACTTGCTGAACCTCATTAGATTCATATGGATCCAATTTTCATGCCTGTACAGGTCCTTCTGGATGGCATCCCTTCCTTCTATTGTATCTGCTCTACCACTCAGCCTATTGTCATCAGCAAATTTTTTGAGGCCACACTTGATCCCGCTGTCCATGTCATTGATAAAGATATTGAAGAACACCTGTCCCAAGATGAACTACTGAAGGATACCTCTCATGACTGGCCTCCACCTAAATGTAGGGCCACTGACCTCAACCCTCTGGCTGTGACTATCCCACCAATTCTTTATCCACCAAATAGTCCACCCTTCAAATCCAATTATCTCCAATTAGAGATTAGGAAGTGATGTTGGACCATGACAAAGCCGTTACATGAGTACAGCTATGTTACATTAGTTGCCTTTCCTCTGTCCACTGATGTCATCACTCAATCGCAGAAGGCCAACAGATTACTCAGGCACAATCTGCCCTTGGTGATGCCATGCTGGCTGTCTTGGTCGTCATTTCACACGTGCATAACATCTCTTCCAGGAGGATCTGTTCCATGATCTTTCCAGGAACACAGATAAGGCCCACTGGCTTGTAGCTCCCTGGATCTTCTTTCCCTCCATTCCTGAAAATAGGAATGATGTTTCCCCTCTTCCAGTCACCAAGGACTTCTCCAGACAGCCATGACTTTTCAAAAATATAAGTAGTAGAACAGGGTACAGAAGAGCAAAGGTCTTTTTTGCAAATGTCTTTTGCAAATAAGCTCATCTTACTGGCACCTATTTTTTCTAAAAATTATAGGAAAGTTTCACAGTCATCGTTAATCTTGGTGTCCCAATCTTTTGTCCTGTGGGAGCAAAATACCACAATATCCTTCCTCTTTCCCTACCTATCTACGTGCATTTACTCCTATGGAAGATGGAAGAAGGAAGATACTCACATACTGTGTAGAGTTAGATAAAGTCAAGACAGTCATTGGTGGCCCAGGACTGCCTGTAGTATTTATTCACAGATTCTACTGTGAATAGAAGATAATTCAGATCAGAGAACAGTGGTGAAAATTGCAGTTTATTTTTAAAAGAATGAAGTGTCTCATTAGGATTGTTCCTAAACCACTTATTAATGCTGTCACCAGCTATAGCATAAACCCTTATATTCCATGCAAGCTGTGACAAGTCAAATTGTAGATTATTTTTCCGATAGCTTATTAAAGACAAGAAATAGTATCTTCAAAAATTCAGTGAAAATTTCTCCAATAGTTGTAAGGAGAAGGGTAAGCTCGCCTCCAGTCATGTATTTCTTCACCTAAAAATTAACAACAGAAAGGGTTGAGAGAATGAGGAAGAAAAATAAATCCAGATCTTCAAATGGCCTCTCTCATATCAATGACAAGGAATTGAGTTATGGGTTAAGAATTTACTCCTGTTTAAAAAAAAAGAACATGAATATTGCTTGGCCCACAAAAAGTTGTACAAAAAAAAAAAAAAAGCAAATTGACATATTTCAAGAGGATTTAGGCAGTTATGATCCTATCTCTTTCAAAGTACTAAAATATAACCTGTTGTGAATTTGAGTTATTTCTAAAATAGTAGATTTTTAAAGGGTAAAGAAAACAAAGAGTCATATGTAGAAAAACCTTACTGCCATTTTGATAATGGAAATATTTCCATGAAAGTTAAGTAATATTGTTCTTACTTGATTTTGTTGCCATGAATAATGTTATACTTGTCTGAACTACAAAAGAGATTTCAGAGTGTTTAATGACTGTTTATCTCTTGATTTACCATTATCACATTACATTCACCTGATACACAAGGAAAAGATTATATTACTTCTGACAGTCAGTCTAAAATTGGACTTTTCAGTGCAACAGGAAAATATATTACATGTATGATATTCACTTGGTTTATTTGTTCTTGGTCTTAGATCTGCAAAGAAGATGAGGCATAACAAGCAAGGACCTAGTAAAAGCTATTTTGTAAATAAATAAAAGTGAATTATTTCCTTGTGGCAACCACACTGAAGAATATTATACAAAGAATCCTACATAGTCTGATGTTACTTTTCACTTGATAAATGATGACCATCTGTCCAGACAAGGATCAGCATTACGGCTTTTTTTACAAAGTAAAGCAAGGTCAGAAGTTTATGCATCCATCTTCATGTGTCTAAGATGGCAAATAGCACCCTCAATGAATTGCAAGTGCATCAGCTTGCAGCTCTGTAAAAAATTTGATGCAGACAATGCTATTTCCTACCTAAATAACATGAGCCAATTTCAATAAAACTTTGATCATGAAATCTATTTTAATATAGACTCTCAGAATTTACACCAAGATACTCATGAAATTATGAATTAATACCTTCAGCAGCAAAGAATTTGAGTATTGCTCTCCTGAATATTTACATAATAGATATGACTAACTAACCAACAAATAACGATTCTAGCTCATAAGTCTGGCTCTTGCTTAGGAAGTCCTACATGCACAGAAATAACTTATCCATCTAATTTTCATTCTAATTTTCTCTCCTTTTTGTTGTTGTTGTTGCTGTTATTATTATTATTTTAAATACACATAACGGGATATTAGCTTGCATTTTTCTAAACTTTCTATGTTTTAGTAGTCAGAGAAAAAGGTCTTATGTGATTTGTGCCTAATTCTAGAAAGAGAAAAGCAGTATTTTATCTTTGCCTTTAATAGAGATGTCACGTTACCACCTTCTATTTTGGATATGGGCTGGCCTCTCTTAAGCTTAAAGTAGTGCATTTGTGTGTCAGAGCTGATCCACTACCCAGGGATCTGATTTTTGGATGTAAATCATCACAGCATTATTGCTGCACTATGTACTGTCTCCTTCCCCTATCATCACTCCAAACTACTATCATTGCCAAATATTTTCAAGGCATTTGGCACCTCTACACAGAGAAAATCACTCTCTTTCTCGTGTCTCAGCCACATCTTCAACTCAGTAAAACTAGATTTCATAACCAGATCATGCCAATCACTGCTGGAACAGAAGCAACCTAGAGGATTTGAGGAACTATTGCTGTGGTTCTGAATAGCACTTTTCATTTCTGTTTGAATAACCAGTTTTTATTGACTGGGATCTATTTTTCTTAGTTACTACATGACATAATAAAGCATCTCTTCTCTCTGAGATTATAGTATAAACCTACAGCAGGAGATGATTATGCAATAGCCTGCCCTTCAATATTTACATCCCAGACATCCAGCAAAAGTTTCTACAGAGCACTTATTAACTCCCTTTTAGCACTATGTCTAGATACATCTGGTACACCACTGTACAGGATACATGTTTTGGGAGACTGGACATGAACAACAAATAAGATAATGGAGTGGTCACATTAAATTTAACAACACAAGCACCTCCTAATTATAAAGCAATATCCCTCATTTTCAACACAATTTACCTCTATCAAAAATAAATATCAGTCTCTGTAATCATTAGATGAGTAATGCTGCAGATGAAGCTACCCAAAGGACTATTTTTCTGCTTCTTAGTTAATTTATTTTTCCTACATTCAATATTCTTTGCATATTATTGTGCCAACAGAAAGAGGGATGCACTGTTCCATTCACATCTTGTTGATGAGGGAATCCGTGAGTGAACTGGTGACTCTGTTAAGAAGTTAGCAATATATTAGCTTCATCTCCTGTGTTATTTTCATCTAAAGAAATTCAAGTCACCTTATGAAGAAAAACATAACACTGAGAAACTGAAGGAGAAAAAACAAGAAAAATAGGATAAGAAAAAGTAGGACTACAGGTAGAAATCATAAAAAATACAAGGATTATTTTCCTTAGAAAATAGTTGTATAAAAGACTGAGATTAAAACACTAAAAAATAGCAAGAATAGAAGATTCACATTCTCCTTGTCAAAGTAGATAAGTAAGGGTTTATTCAATCAAAACAGAGTATCTTCTCTCATGATATTTACTCAAATTCTGGAACTACATTTCCAGATGTTAAAAAGATTAAGAGCTCAGCAAGAAGGAAAAGGAGATTACATGTTCAGAGATAGCATAAGAAAGTGTGGAATAGGGCTAACAGTATTTCAGAGGAAATTAATCTCTACAATTTAGGGTATAATGAAAAATTGCCTTAACTTTTCTGAGGTGCCCTGAGTTAGCCACTTTCATAGTAAGACATAAAAATCAGGCCACCTGACTAGATTGCTACGTTAGATTAACTCCTAGGCTAGTCTTCTACCTGCAGCATAGAAACTTGTTGAAACTGAGTTGTGTTTTCCTGTGAAAAACCGGCCAAAACCTACAAATGCATTCTTTTTTTTCATTCTAGTGTTATATCTGCTCACTGTCTCACTATTCATACAGCAAGAGAGCATGCATTTTCTTTCCATGTGAATTATTGCAAAAATTATGTTGCAAAGAAAATTGCGACTAAAAGAATTTGGAAGATTAAAACTACATGGCCTACACAGATGGAAGGAAGGCATCTACATTCACCTGCTGAAACCGATTTTATGTTGGACTTCTAACTTCTGTAGGAAATTGGGAAATGATACATATGCAAGACATGGAACATGAAATGCATTGCTGTTAGAACCAGTTGGTCTGAGTAAATCAGCCATGTGTTTTCATCACAAAGAGCTGGAAGGACATCTAGTGGACCTGCTTACAAGTAGTAGAGCCTTATACTATCCTTATACCTTATACTATTTTACTGCGCTGCCACCCATCAGGAATTTTTTTTAATGTTGGTCTTTTTATTAAAAAGCATATGAAATGCTGGAAAAGTACTAAAATCCATGTCAGGCAGAGCAGGCAGCCAGCTATAAAACATACTGCCACAACTCTAGATCTGTAGTCTAATCAAGCTATATTTTAGAGTCAATCTACAGCTTACTGACACTATTAGATCAGAACTACATGTTTAAAATACAGACCTTAGGCTTTTTACCATAAATATGTATAGTGCACATTGTGCCGATCTTCCTGAAGGTGTTTATGCTTTAACACCTAGGAAATTTTCTTTATGGGCTGCAGGCAAGAGATAATCCTAGTTTAAGTAGTTTCTTTAAAAGTAAGAGAGAACTGTCTTCCAACTTTATCCTAATTCTTCTGGCTTGAAGTGGAGTAATGCATTTCTAAAAGCAGAATAAGACATTCAGCAACATTCATTTTATAGGATATTTATTCTAGTCCAAGCTATGAATATTTACTTCCACTAGACTTTGCCCAGTAATATGCCTGAACATTTTAAAACTTCATAGGAATGGAGTTACAAGCATATTTACACATCTAGGGAAGCAAGCAGCACAGAGTTGGGGAAAATTCTAATTCTGGGGAATAGAATCATAGAATCACCAAAGTTGGAAAACGCCTCTAAGGTCATCCAGTCCAACCATCCACCTATCACCAATATTTCCCACTAAACCATGTCCAGTACAACATCTGCATGTTTCTTGAACACCACCAGAGTCAGTGACTCCACCACCTCTCTGAGCAGCCCATTCCAGCACCTGACCACTCTCTCAGGGAAGAATTATTTCCTAACTTGGCTGGAATCCCCCCTGGTGCAACTTGAGGCCACTCCCTCTCATCCTATCACTAGTTAAATGGAGAGGAGGCCGATCCCCACCTCACCACAATTACCTGAAGGGAGCTTCAGGTAATTTCAAGTATCTGAAATCCAGGAGGCTTTATGTTTGAGTGTCTAAACTGTTATACAGATCAAAGGTTTTTGGTGCATGAGTCCAATAGATATATTCCAAAATAGTTCATCAGCTAAACATTTGTACATTTAACTATATGTTTTGGCAATCTAATTTGTGCAAATTTTGTTTTGAGGCTTTTTACCTGCAAATGCATTCAACTTTGTTCCAGATGTAGGAAGCCTATTTTATGTTTAACTGAACTCTGCAAGTGCTCTATGTGGGTTGTTCTGCAGTAATTTCCCATTTCCATGGAAACTTCAACAGGCACAGAGAGCACAATAACACTACTTGATAGAGCAAATTCTCAGCTACAAAACGCTATTTTTCAATACAGTCACCACAATTAGCTGTGCATTTCTACCATCAATGAACAAAAGCCTACATGTCGTGCCCTTAAAAACCTGTCCCAGAGAAGGTGACCCACTGTTTCACAGCTGCTGTGATGGAATCGTTGCTGGGAAAATGTTGCCTACGCAGTCCATCTTTCATTGGTCTGAACAGATGGAAGTCAGAAGGTGCCAAAACTGGACTATACAGTGAGTGTGGCAGGACACTCCAGCCAAGACTGTCAATGTGCTTCACAGCTTTTCAAAAACATGAAGGTCTCAAGGCAATGGAAACAAGGCTAGAAATCAAATGAAAGAATTGGAGTGAAATCATTCTTAATTTTTTCCATAAAAATGCCCTCAGGTGCCTCTTAAATTATTTTTATGTAACTTAGCAAGTGAATATTCAGCCCCTAATAGTAAAGGGCCCACAAATATAAACTGGAGCTGTATGGAAACCAAGCAACCATCCACTTGATTTTTCAGATATGTCACAAGTGTATCTCCACCTACAAGTTTTATACAGGCAGACTGTGAGGACCTCGGGAAGGCGAGTCAAGCAGGTAATCATTCAGACGCAACTCAGTTGATGAAATACAGTCACATACCAACAGAAGCTGAAATACTGTCACCCTGACACAGATGGGATTTAGTAGATCTTATTTTGTGTAGGTACTTCATCATAGCCTTCACACTTCAGATCTGTTGTGAGTGGCTTACTCACTGTACACACTCATTTTTCAGTTTGGGAGAGGAGAGAGAAACCTAGCAGCTCTCCACTGAAAAAATAAGAAGCTCCACAAGCATATGCTTAAGCTACAGACCCAGTGCTAATCTTTTCCTTCTCATAGGCTTAGCTCTGTTCTCTGCCACATGTTCATGTTGCTGCCTAGAAGAGGAAGAGGTGCCTGCAACCAGTAGTCTAAAAGATTACTCTGTCCTACTCTTAGCATAAAATTCACATCTCATAGGCTTGCTTCCAAGTGTCTGTCCTGATTTTGTGCTGGGACACAAAGCTAGGAGACCCAACATGCTGTGTCTAAAGGAACAGAACTTGGAATCAAGAATGGCTGAACTCTGATCAGTCTGAGACAGCCTGTGCCTGCCATAGAGTCACAAGCTACAAGAATGTCCAGAAATTGCTGATCAGAAGAACAGTAATTTTTCACCAAATCAGTGAAAATAAAAAGGAAAATGTTACTTTTGGAAAACAATTTCTTTTCTAAACATCTGCACTCCTCACTCCACATTGTGGCCCATTGTGGCCAATTACTCTCATACGCTTCTGATCCTGCAAGGGAAGTTTTCTTCTTTTCCAGAGTCATGAATTTTGGCTACAAAATGATAAGTAAATAGAATCTATGTGATAGAAGGTAGGTATGCAAGCAGGAAAATCACATTTGGAAATGTTACTAAATTGGTGGTTGTTTCATACAGAATGGATATCTGGTACAACAACATTGATTTGCTAAGGGAGTACAAATGTTGAATGCATGATACATAAAAAAGAAAGCTGGAAGGAATTTAATCTTCAGGTCCCTGTGAACTCACGTCAAAGAAGATAATCTCCTTGAAGAAAATATAGTCCTTTTATTTGAATACATTCCTTATGAAAAATGCTCATTCCAAGTTATTTTGCCATGCATGTACAACACTGACTTTTGTAATCCAAATGTATTTTGTTACACATCCTGATGCATGCAGCATCCCCTTAAAAGGTTCAACTCCAAGTGGTCTTTCACTTTCCTAAACACATACAGTTTAGAAAGTTCATGCTCAGAGAGTTTTCCTGTACACTCACATAGCATCTCTTTTCTTCTAAGGTTTGGAGAAATGGCCTGACCCTGCTTCTAATTCTTCTATATTCCTTTATTATGTGTTGTTTTGGTTTTTTTAAGCCCAGAGGCTGCATCTACTTCTTCCGTCTGTCCGTAGCAGACACTTGCTGCAATGCCCACTAATCCTAAACCATGAACTCTCAGCTGGCTCATCATACATCCCTAGGAAAAGCTCATTTATGGTGTGTAAACTTTGTATAGGAGTATTGAATGTATAATCTTCAAAAGGCTGGCTTTCTGAAACAGAACTCTATAAAAGAAACATAGGCTTCCAATTGTACTAGCACAGGAACATTTCAACTTATTCTGCTGCATTGCCTAATGTGGACTAATATTTTATAGACTAAAACAGTATAGAAAGGACAGTCTTATATGCAGACAGCATTCCTTCACATCAAGCTCCAAGATGCAAATATAGATTACTGAGCAAGACATTTATTTTCATCATTCACTTTAGGTTCTTGGACTTGCTCAAGTCCAAACATCAAAGCAAAGTTTTTGAAACATGTACATAAAACAAAAAAACAGTCTCATAAATAATTATATTTTTAAGAGTAATTTCAGTGGATTTCCATAGCTGGATTTCTTTTTCACATTCTGCCCTGAATAGACTAATAATGTCTATCACAGACAAAATATCTGATCATCTTTTTTTCCGTGCTACTGTTAGATTTTTGCTCATCTCATGGTGTTTTTATTGATGGACTTAGGAATGGAGGAAAGCATTAGCATTTGAGCAATGGATTTTCTAGCTAGGTCATATAGAAGACTCCTCCTGAAAGCTAGATCAAAAGGCAACATCATGCATTTACTGGCTATGTAATATTTATGGAAAAGTCATTAAGCGGATTAGCAGTAACCCAAAAACTGAAGCTGAGGTTTTCCTTGGATAAGAATCTTGCAGCATACAGTTTAACAGAGAGAGCGATTGCTATGTTAATTTTCATTTCTGTGGCATTCAAAATATATAGTTAAAATGAATTATAAACATTGTAGAGAACAAGCCCACACAAACTATTAAAATGGTAAAAGTAGCTTAGACTAGTCTAAAGAAGGCAAATAAACCTACTGCTAATCTTTCTGAAAGGGCAGCCAGCCAAAACATGAAGTTTTTCCCAGAAGATTTACAGACCAATGGAAAAAAATCCCCATCTTAGCCTTGCAATTCTTTGGACTGAATAATAGGAGAAGTACTATATCTACTAGCCCTTCCCATTCTTACTCTCTTTCCATGGAATGATCGGGTCACAAAGGCTGGAGTTGGAAGGGAACTCTGGAGATCACCTCTCTGCTCAAAGCAGGGTCATCTAGGGCAGGTTCTACTGGCCCAAGTTCAGTGCTTACTCCAGGGCAAAGAGCTATGATTTTATAGTATACTGGATAAGAAATACATCTGTTGGAAAGCCTTGATTCTAGTCCCTAAGATATATTAAGAGTCATGAAAGGCTCAGTGGAAAAGGACTGGTGACCGAGAACTTTCCCAAATGAGTTCTGCCTAACAGAGCCACGCATATGTTCAGTGTACATTATTTTTCTCCCCACCTAACCTTAACAGTTAAATAAGCATATCATTATTCTAATAGGAACCTGAAATCTCAGTTCAGGAAATCTCATTTCAGGCCCTTGAGCACAGCCACAGAGATGTAGAACTTGTGCTGCAGTGTGAAGTGGGCACCTAAGTCCTTTTACAGATCTGGTCTTTAACTCCTCTTTCTCTCGTTTCTCCATCCGTAAAGTAGAATGACAGCATTTCCCTGGGATACAGGGAGGTCTAGAGCATGTAGACTCCAAAATACTACAGAAGGCAACGTTCTCAAGGAAATCATATTGTCAGGGCCTCGAAGGTACTAATAAACCTCACCGTACCTGCCCTGCACTCTGGAGCCTTCTCCAACTTGCTGGTGGCACAGGATCTCATTACAGTCTGCAGGGTTGTCTGTCTCTGTGCCAGTGCTGGTGTCCAGCTCCCCACAGCATCGCCTTACTAGGCCATGGGCCTCACCAAGCTGGACCCACGTCCCAGCCCAACCTCAGCCCATCCCCAGGAAGCAGCCCAATGCCTGGGGACAGGACCAGCGCACGGGAGGAGGGACAGGCCCTGCATGCCTCCTCCGCGCCCGCTGCCGCCGCCAGGTGGCGCCCAAATGCCGCAGATGGGCAGGCGCGGCGGAGTCCCGCGGCGAAGAGATCGGGTCGGGGCGAGGCAATGCTGTCCGCTTTCCGCTTCGTCCGTCTCACAGCACGGTCTGTGAGTGCACGGAACGCTGCGCCTAGCCGGTCAGCATCACAATGGAAAGGCGTTTATTTAGCATCACTGAGCTGCAGTGTTAGCAAGAACTCTAGCGAAGGGAGCAGAAGCTGGGGAGAGGCAGAGTGTCAGAAGAGCTAAGTGTCTCTCTTTATTTTCCTGGGCAAGAGGAGGTGGCATCCCAGAAACACCATTTCTGATTGTTGCCAAACTGCTGAGTGAATCAAAACGTGGTCATGAGTTGAAACAGTCGAGAACTGTCTCTGGGACAAAATTCCGAGAGAGTTTGTATATTTGAGTAAACAGAAAATCTGTGGTTTGGAAAAAGCGGGGGCAGGTTTGGTAAAGAAGGGTGTACTTCCCTTTAAGATGCAAACTTTGGGAATGTCTCATGATGTGAAACTATTCTTATAATTTGTGTACTTTCTCTATTACTTTATGACAAAGAAAGAAATGAATGTGAATTCTGTGTCACTTGTGCACCAGATAACAAAAGAACAGACTGGTTCAGTGCTTCGTTTTAGGTTATAACTAAGTCATAGCAAAGTATAGGCTGAAACTGAAATTCTCCAGTTTGCTGCCTTCTGCCCTCTCCAGCATTAAACTCTGGTACTATATTTCTGCAGCAGTTTGTATCTTCCCATGTTATACAGTCTGATGCTTCTCATTTCACCTCATAGTTCGAACCTCATAGTTACTAACCCAGTCAAGATTTCAACCCTGGAAACTTGTCTTTCAAAGGCAGTAAAGAGTACTGATATTAATTTGCGTTCTCAGCAATTTTATGGGCACAGATAAAGGCAGTACCATGGTTTAACTAAAACCAGTTCCTGCCTTTTCTGAGGGATCAGAAACTCACTGCAAATGCAAAATAGTAAGAAAACATTAAAACTTACAGTCCAGCATCCCTGGGTATAGAACCTTTTCTCAGTGCAGAGAAACCCTACCCATGGAACCAGAGACAAATGTAAGCAAAATTGCAAAGAGGATATGGTCTCTGGAAGTGTTCTCATCAGTCTCCAAGCAGGCCTAACCTGCCTCTAATCAAGAAAAAGATCTTTTTATCTTTTTTTTTTTTTTTTTTTTTTTTCCTGCTGCTTCACTTTTCTGGAATTAAGGATGATTGGGGTCTTATGTGTGCAGATTTGTGCAAGACTGAGAGCAAGGGAAGAGACATGCAGGAAGAATGACCTTATTCCTTCAGCAGCGATGATGGCCCAAGCCATCCAGTGCCATGAATTTCATCCACCAGTATCTGAAAAACTGCGTACATCACCTCCTCTCTGCATCTTGGAGCTTGTCGCATCTGTCACTCCTTTCCTTACAGGGGTAATGTTAAAAAAAAAAAGAGAGAGAAAGAGAGGGAGGGAGGGAAGGACAGACTAAATATAGTACTCTTTCATGGTTTATTTCTCATCAAGTTCTATCAAAGGATGAAATCCATGCACAAATAAAACCTCCCTTGTCCCCAAGTGCCAGAAATTGTCCTGACTTTAAATATATATTTTCCCCCATCTTTTTGGCTAAACAGTGTTGATCAAACCATCTGCCAAAAAAATTCAGAAGCACTCACTGCTGCTGAATGAAGTAACCCCATCTTGCAATGGAATTTCCTGGTTTTACTTTTTTCCCAGTTCCCCAGAACTGTGCTTGTGCAGGAAGGGTAGCACATACCGCTCTTGCTTGTGACTTTTTCTTAACCATTCTTGAGAAATCCTTTTCTACCAAAGCTGTTTCACACCCCATTGAAGGACAGTACCACACTTGGCAGCACCATGGGTTCTCATGACAGTGACCATGATCTTCAGAAGAACAGCAACAGTCTTAAAGAGCCACGTTCTCCTACACGCAAGCAGCTGCTTCAGTGATATTTCAGATTGCTTCAATGGCAGTACAAATCAGTTGCAAGGAGAAACACCCTTTGCTTCTGCCTCGCTCTGTGACTGCACTGAGGACTACCACTTGTCAATACATTGGCTGTTCACCACAAGCTGACATACCCTTATGCAGGCAATACCAACCAGTCAGAGAGGATCTGCATAACCAATGGAAATCTCAGCAATGCCAGCTGAGAAGTAAAGGCAGCAAGCTCAGACAAATCTGAGCTCCACTGCTGTGGGAGCATGTCCGTAAGTCACAGGAGCACAGTCTTCTCATTCACAGCTGCAATGTCTGCACTTCTTCTTGTGAAACATAGAGTTCATTTCCATAACCTAAATGTGTCTTCACCTGCTTATTATCTCATGCTTATTATCCTGTTATAAGACCATGTTTCTATATAAAACTATACCACAGTTGTAAGCAGCAAGCACTGTGGCCCTATACCTTTACACATATTTAATCCCCCTACTTAGTGCAGTGGATGCAATAACCATTTGCTTCATTAGGACTGTGTCTCAGTTTCATTAAGCATCCTTCTTACTGTAGTTATAATTTCTGTGCTCTCGATGGCACGAACACTGATGTGTAAATTCTTCAGAGGTTTTTGAATAAGCAACACAGCTTTCTGAAATAGCCGAAAATATCTGTTCTGAGCAGAGTAGCAGAATATGTGTGAGAGGCTGGGAGAGGGGAGGGGAGCAGCTCAGACTTCCCGCGTTTAGGGATTCCCAGACCAGCAGTGCACAATCCATTTCAGAATGCCCTGTGTGGGACAGCACAGGGAGAAGCTGCTGCTGCTGCCAAAATGTGAAGAAGGAACTCCCACATTTAAATCATTTCTGGGATGATTATGGAACAGGCCGGGTAATCTCTCATCACAGTGTAATGTGGCAACTCTGGCAGGGGATTCTACTGCTACTGATATGAGCTGAGGTAGACACAGCTTTAACTACTGAATTCCCCTTTTCTGGGCATCTGGCAGACACACCATTACTCCCATGTCTGACAGACAACACAGCAGCATCGGAAAATTGGCTAACAGATGTTACAAAGGACGTTACCTTTTTTCATGTGCAGTGGAAGAAGCCAGAGTGGGAAGCGAGATTATCCATCAAAGTGATCTGTTAGCTTTTCTTGTCACATTGTTCTCCTTCATCCTCTTTGCTAAATGAAGTGTTAACAACTTGCTTGAATAACCTGCACCTCTGTCCAGGTGCGGTGATACCAACACAGCTAGAGGTGAAGAGGGCTTTCCTTACTCGCTGGCAGCTGGCTTAGAGAAAAGGAATTTCAGGCTGTTCTCTGAGAAAACACAAACCTTCATTTTCACCACAGTCTGAAAAATAAATTTCAGAAGCAGAGGCCAAATTAATGACTGCACAAATATTGTCGTATCTGTCTGAGGTGATCTCCTGCCTCCTGCTTACACTCTTACAGGCAAACTTGGGTTTAGGCTGACACATTATATTCTGAGGGTGATGGTTTGCCTCTGGGGATATTGAAAACGTGTGTTTTGTTTCTCTCCTCCCACCATTTTCTCTTTGTTTAGATCCATTTGTTCAATATGACAGGGGGATAAGACTTTTCTTCAAAGCTTTGAGAGCTTGATTTAATTTCTTCAATTTAATTTTATTTCCTTACAGTCCTGCATGGGAGTTCAAAACAGTGTGTGCCTGAGCTCATTTATTAGGGTTCCCCAGGGACTGAGCTTGGCCAATAGGCTGAACTGGGCTTCATTTCTGCCAGTCAATCTGGTAGAAAATTAAATGAGTGAAGATAGCAGAGCTACCATCACACTGAGCTGTCAGTCATAAGCGAGATTACAAGAAGAAAATTCATTTTAGAAATGAGAAGTCATTTCAGCTGCATGTGGAACTATGTAACAGCTCTTGACATCTGCATGGCACTTTACTCAGCCCTGCAGTCACTCTGTTGTAAATACTTTGTGCAGGTAGAAACTATTTAGCATGAGCAAGTTTAAGAAGAGGTTTCCTCAGCGTTCTTACATGTCCAGAAAATACTTTGAAGTGTAGAATTGCAGTATCACATACAGTATTAGAAAGTCTCAGGCATCATTATCATCCTGCCTATCGAGGTTTCACTGGTGACAATTGAGGTGGCAAAGATTAATAGAGAAGAGATTGACAGTTATCATTGCAATCAATTTGCTTTAGGATGAGGGATGTTTTTCTTCTATCCTCCATTCTGTGGGGTACAGGAGGTTTGGGTTGGCTGGACAAGTCATAGGATACCCATTGATTTTGGAAAAAGCTGTAGCGATCAGGAGCAAAGAGCAAATATATAGGAGTTCATCCATTGTCTGTGAGACACTGGAAAGACATTCCTAACTCTGAGCTCTTCAGAAAAGGAAACATTCACATTTTCTTTTGGTTAGCCTTGTAAAGAAGTCAAATCTGCAGTAAGCTGGGGAAAAAAATAAAAAGCTCTTGCTGTTCAGAATCTGTGACTGTTCACTTCTGATGTTTAAAGACATTTCTGATGAAGTTAGAAGTTATCCACCAGAACATTCTAGTAAGTTCAGCACAGACTGATCTCATGCCAGATACGTGGGATCAAAAGCTTGATTACCTCCCGGCACTGAGAAAAGATTTTACTGCTTCTCTCTTCATTGTCATTTTCCATTATTACTTGCACTGATTGTACTGAAATATGCTATAGAGATTATTCATGAGTTTTCCAGACTGTATAGGCAGTAAAATACCTGACAGAAATGAATTCAAACATGTTAAAATACAAAAGGCAAGTTCAATGTTTCATGCCTGTCTCTAGGTCCTTTTCTGTCACTCTAAAGTAAACTATAGATTTAATCTCAAAAGGTCTGTTTACATTCATTAAAATTACACAGAATTAGATTATTAGCTCAGTCTTTGTGTAGTTGAGATACATTCCAAAATGTGATTATAAAAGAGAAGGCAGCCAGCTCAGTGGTAGATGTCTACACCTGATCAACTGTATCTCATTGTCAGCCAAATCATTGCCCCAACTACTAGAGTAGAGGCTTCTCAATCCTTACAATTTCCATGGTGAAAGTTTGTTTTCTTTTGATCACTCCTCATTGCTATATTACTTAATTATTTTGAATGTGCAATGGGAGGTGAAAAACTGAAAATGAATCATTTGGGCTTACTTCAATAAACCAAAGTGAATTCTTTTGATTGTGGGCTACGATAATATTTCATTTAGATTTTAAAAACAACAGAAAAACATTTAGAATTTAATTAAACGTCTGTGGGAACATCTGTTCTGTGAAGAACTGCTTTTTTTTTTTTTTTTTTTTTGTAAGTAACAAGAACAAATGTTGAAATGTTGGAATTTTGCTTTGGATCAAAACTGGATTGTCTTTAACTATGCTAAAAACCTACCATGTTCAGCCAAGTAAGTCACAAAGTTTCAAAAGTGTATTACAGTGGAGAAGAACTTATCATATTTAAACAGTTCTGTAGTGTTTTGACTTTCATGTCAGATGTAGCATAATGCTGATTGCTATGAAAGACTGACCACATCTGTATTATGCTGGAGAGTTGGTGTATGTTTTCTGACCATGCAAATGAATGGGACAGCAGGGCTTGTTTGCTTCAACCTTTGTAGACCTTTTCTTTCTCCAGAACAGTGTAGTCTTATCCATACCACTTATTGCAATCATTTCCAGCCTTGAATTATTAAGCTGCTCCTGGCCATCATCTGAGGAAGTGTTTGTTAAAAGCCAGGAGTCAATTCTGGATCATGGAGAGGGGGGTTAAACATCAGTGTGAATGATTGATGCTCCTTCTCAAGTCAGTGCCTTGGTGCTGGTTATCTTGTTTCTGCCTTGCTTTTAGTTAATGATGCTAAGTAGGAATTCAAGTAACTGATGTGCCTCACAGAATCACAGAATGGTTAGAAGGAACATCTGGAGATCATGTGATCCAACCCCCCTGCTCAAATAGAGCCACCTAGAACAGATTGCCCAGGACCAAGTCCCAGCAGCTTTTGAAGATCACAGTAATGAAATGCTTCCTGATGGAACTTCCTGTGTTCCAGTTTATGGCCATTGACCCTTCCTGTCCTGTCAAGATTCCTCTGGAGGGCTCCATGGCCTTTTGGTGAGTCAGCCACTACCCACAACTTCATACCAGACACAGATTTACTGAAGGTGCACTCTACTCCATTGTTCAGACAGTTAATGAGGATGCTAAACAGGACTGGACCCAGTATTGACCTGGAATATTCCACTATTTACTGATCTCCAACTAGACTTTGGCACTGGCTTTGAACTGGTAAGAGTTGGGTGGATTGTGGTTCCCTTCCCCCAGCAACTTTAGTGTAAATCTCTCTTCACCAGCTGACAAGCCTGTAAACAAAGATGCTTTTTCCCTTCTCTGACAGATGACCTCCAACAGGTGGTCCTCTGATGGTTCTTAGATACTGTTATTATTCTGTCTACTGGTTTTAGGTCAAAGAGTCTAAAATAATAGAAGAGGATTAGAGTATCATATTATCATAGAATGGTTTGGGTTGGAAGGGACCTTTAAGATTGTCTAGTTCCAACCCGCCTGCTATAGGCAGGGACACCTCCCTCTAGACCAGGTTGCTCACAGCCCATTCAGCTTGGCCTTGAATGCTTCCGGGGAGCTGACATCCACAACCTCTCTGGGCAACCTGTTCCAGAGTCTCACCACCCTCACAGTAAGGAATTTCTTCCTAATATCTAGTCTAAATCTACCTTCTTCCAGTTTAAAGCCGTTACCTCTTCCTGTTGCTACATGTCCTTATGAAAAGTCCCTCCCCAGCTTTCCTGTAGGCTCCTTCAGATACTGGAAGGCCACTTTAAGGTCTCCTTGAAACCTTCACTTCTTCAGGCTGAAGATCCCCAGCTCTTTCAGCCTGTCCTCATTATCCCTCCCTTATTATTATAAGGGAGATGCTCCAGCCCTCTGATTATCTCTGTGGCCCTCCTCAGGATACAATCTAACAACTCCAAGTCCTTCAAGTGTTGGAGGCCCCAGAACTGGACACAGTACTCCAGGTGTGGTCTCCAGGATGTTTTCATAGTGAGTGATGTAAAATGTGCATTGCATGACCAAGGATATGTTACAGGAGTGTATAAAGATGTGTTAGGGGGTAAAAGATGCTGATATTTTGTAGAAAGACTGTGCAGTAGAAGAGAGCAAGAGGCAGGATAGTCGTTTACGTACTACTTTTTTGAGAAAAGAGTCTAGAGTGGTCCCTAGAACTATGTTAGGGCTTCATCCTAACTACAGCATCCCCAACTACATGGGTTGGGGAAGCCCATAATAGAGCCAAGCAGTGAAACTGCAGCTAAGCAGAAGATGTGAAAATATCTCTTTCTTTTGCCCTTGTACATTCGGCACCTTCAGGTTCTCGTAAAACAATTAGGTTGTCTGTCATCATCTTCAGGAAATCCCCATGGACTGGAGATTTGAACCCAAGTGTGGAACCATGGTTAACTCTCAGATTCCCTAAAGGCAAAACGTTCTAATAGCAAGTCAAATTTCACCTTCAAATTTAGAAAAACTCGAGTTGAAGAGAACCCACAATTTCTGCTCAAAGGATAACTTAGATATGTGCTGACCTGAACTGGAACACTTTTGCATTCATTTCTGCCCAGGCTTTGAAAAAATACTCTGCTGCATGGTAACAATATGAGGTTATTATCTGCAAAGATGTGATTTTATTAGAGTAGTGCCTAGTGAAGAGTTCCCTATAATAAAAGATGCATGCATGTCTATTTTCAGAAGGCCTTATCTGAACCATAAAATTTATCTCCAGGCATATGCTATAAAATAAGGCTGTGCACTCAAGCATGATTTTATATTTTTTGGCAGTAGCATAGACAGCATTTTAAAATTTGAGTTGGTTTGCCCTGATTCAGTTTTTTTTTGTATTTTTGATAACTTTTCAGGGAGGTCACAAATCATATCACATTTCCATAGTGTTCAATTTTTTTTCTTTTAAAGATCTCAGAAAACCCCAGTAACAGGCTTGGTTTCTGCCTTTAATTTTTGTGGACCAATAAATCTGTGAGGTGGACTGGTATTTCACAATTCCAGCATGCTATTTTTACCGTCTTTGTAAAAGTACTAATTACAATAACCAACACTCTACACTAAAGCTTGTGGATATAGGTCTACTGGGAAACACCCTGAGGAGTCACTCTTTTTACACACTATCTTTTATGATTGAATCTTTTCCTGGCTGACTGGTGACTGCTCACAGAAAACTGTACTTCAAAGCAGTAGCAATAAACAGTGTAATAAGTGTGAAATCTTTTTGAATCTGTGTGATAGCATCTGTTGTCATTTAAATGAAGATAAATTCTTTTTTCATCCCATCCCAGGGCCTTGCCCTGTACGTGGGCTGGAAGATGAGTGTGTAGGGGCTCCTATTGCCAGGCCCAGCACTCATAGACATTTACCTCCAGGATCAAAGCCTTCACTTACCCCATTTCCACAGACAGCTTCAGGTCTTTCTATGTCTGAAATCCCCACATGCCGCTGCATTGCCTTCTCTTACGTATCATTCAAAATGCCCATTAATCCTCAGCATACGTAATATCAGTTGCTCTTAGCAGCACAAGTACTGCTTCCCACCCTTCATAAACTGATTCAGTTCCTAGTCCCACACATATTCCCTCATTGTCAATCCCTTATCTGCTACCAGATCTGCTACAATTATTAGTGAAGATATATGATTAGAAACTGCAGAGTCACAGGGCGGTAGAGCCAACAAGGAACTGTGTATTGAGTACGTTGCACTCACTGCCATCCATCAACCACCTGTGTGTTTTAACCTCAAGGTCCCCTTTTCAGACAGCATGTCATGGTAAAGAGGGTGACCAGCAGAAATACACAAAAAAAAAGTTTCAAGAGTTTCACTGGCTTGGTGATAATAACCAAAAACAAGCTTGGGAAAGCTGATGCTAGGAATTAAGTCACACAATATAAATAGTTCACACAATAAATAGTTCAGCTTCTAGGAATAAATGATATTACAAAAATATTGGGAGTAAGATAAATGATATTACAAAAATATTGGAAGTAAGATAAAACTAGGAGTTATCCAGATGAGTTTATGGGCTAGATCATCCCTGCACTACTAAAAAAGGAGTTGAATCTAGGCACTTTAAAATGATAATAAGGAAGGAAAGTGACTGAATAGGGTGTAGCTCTGCTGACATGGGAGCAACCATGAGCTGCATGAAACCAAACATTAGAAGCACATGGCTAAACACAACATGTAATACTTCTTGTCATATTGTATTATATTATAAATAAACAACCTGTCAAATAACTTCTTTACCTCTTCCTTATCCCCAAAATCCCCATTCACACTTTTTTTTTACCAATCCCACAAGATTGTGTCTCCATAATTCAGTTTTATCAGTCATTATTTAAATCAAATCAAAGTTACTAGCTAGCATGACTTAAAATGTCTCAAATTTTCCTGCAATTCAGTTTTTAGAATGAAAATTTGTCTTTTTTTTCCTCAAAACCACATTTTCCATTTTAAAAATATCAGTTTTCCCATTTTGACAAGAGGCAAAAATTGAACATCTTTCTTTTGACTCCACAGAAGGTAAAGGAAAAAAAGTTGACAAGGAAGTGGAGATACTCTGGAGAGGAGAGGGAAAAAAATCTGTAAATAACCTTGTCATTTGGTGAGAAAACACCTGCTGCAGGAGACAGTTCCTTTCTGGAAATAGCAGATACAGGAAGAGAGATGAGCACAGAGCAGAGTTATAAAACACCAAATGACTGATGGCCTGAGGACATCCATATGAAACCTTTGGACAGCACGAGGGACTGGTGTTGCCAGAAGGAATTGTTTCCTGGTATGACAGCACAGTGTTATTCACTCTCCAAGAGCCAAGCCTGCACCCATCTATTCCTGCTCTGTAAGGCCATTTCAGACACACGTGTTTCCTTGTTTCACAGGCACTGCCATCTATACCATAACACCAGCACATTGTACTTGGCTGTTAAAGAGCCTGGTGAATGATATAAACATGGCCTTAACCTCTAGTTTTATTTTCCTGTCTCCAGAGGACTTTTCACTTGTATCAGAACTGAAGTTGAGTTTCTCGTGCTCCTGAGATGAGGCTTCTCCTGACTGAGAAAGACTTTTACTAGAAATGTACTCCTTATTTGACTCTATGTAACAAATTGCAGTAAGGATCCTTTATGAAAGGGCTGCTATAAATCCTTTTGGCTTAGGAAGAACTCCTGATCACAACAGCTGATCTGAAAGTGCACTTTCAGACATTCAGTTGGGAAAAGTAATACTATTTCCTTTTTACACCAACTTTGAAATGTCTATTGTGTATGTGATCAAGTCTGTCATGATTCAAACTCTAGAAAAAAACAATTCCTTCCCTTTCCTGTTTAGCACAAATTTGTCATGGATGTTTCAGATAAGTCTCATCCATCTGATGTAGTCACAGGTCATTCTTTACCAAACAAGTAATTAGACTACATCAGCCAAAGAAGAACATGTTCTAATGTTTAGGATTGTAAAATTAGCTCAGCAAACAAATGAAAACTGAGAAGTTTAGTCAAAAGATGAAGTAGTCATTTCGTATCACATCAATTTGCTTACAGTCATCTAGCTTAATACGTATCAGCAAGAAATTCCTGTTAATATTTCCATAGTTGTGATCAGCTTGTTACCATCCAACAACCTGGCACAAGATAACCCAAAATGAGCAAAGATGTACAGCAAGCAGAGAGTATCCAGACTGTAATTATTCTCCCTTTCTCAACTTACACAGATAATATGCTTCATTACAAGTAAAAATACTTGTTCACATCCATGTGGAGAGGAGCAATCATAAATCACGCAGCTTGGAGTGCATTCCACATGACTGTCCTCAGCAGCCCAGATCTCTGAGGTCCCTGGGTATCCATGGAAAATGAAACTTATGGTATCTCCTGACTGCATCTTAGAAGCAACAACTCCACGTGTTACTGATCTACTGGCAAACTCCAGATTTCCAGTTCAAAATGCCAGCAGGGTTAAATGTGAGTGGGCAACTATCACTAGGTTAGGCAGCCTTCTACCTAGCTACCTCATACAGAAAGCAGCCTATTTGAAAGGGTAGTCTCCTGCAGCAAGACAGTACTACACTTAGGGCTTCCTCTTCTTCCAGATGTCCCTAATACCCAAGGAGTTGGGATGCCATATCCTTGATCTCCTCTCGAGGTTCCTTATCTTGAGTATTTTTAGGACAACGTTAAGAAAACTTCTGTAGAGAGTTTTAATCTTCTTTAATTCATTTCATTATCTTGTAATTTGAGTAGCTGTTAATTAGTAGCTTTTAATAATAATGAGAACAGGATTTGTTAGCATAGCAAATAACAGTGATTTAGACCTCTCAAGTTGATGTGTAAGTGCACTGCTCTCCTTAGTGCAATGATTTTTTCCAGTTGTACCAAAAATGCAGTGCATACCATTCAGTTGAGCACACCCTGGGCAAGGGCATTGCCCCAAGATGCACAGGAGGATCCCAGCCTTCAAAGGCCACAGTGTTATCTATGTAAATTCCAAGGAGTTTTCTCATGCAAAGTAACTCATAGAGAGTAGAGAAGAGGAAGTTACACTTCCTCACAGTCCCACATGAAAAATCATTGACACTAATGGTATTTACCGTCATACAGTAGTTTCTCCTTTTGTCACAGTATGCTGTTCTTAGGTTCTGTTAGCAGTTCCCAGCACAAACTAACTTTGTTGTATCACGAAAGTTTTACTGGAAACTATCATTCCTCTTCACAGAATTCATCATCCATGATTATTGCATTATAGTTTTCAGAAATAGTTGCTGAGGGGAAATTCTCAGCTTTGGACAAACTTTACGGTTTACAATCCGCAACACATTTGCACAGTTTTCCGTGCAGGACACTGAGTGCAGATTGTGGATTTAGAATCAGCCGGTTACTTTCTTTGAGTTACCTCCTCTGATCAAAAAATAAATAAAAAAGAAGCTCTATTGTAACTGGAGAGTGGACAAAAATAAGCAGCTCTACAGTTGGCTGTGTGACAGATCATAACCTCAGTGTCTGCAGTTTCTGAGCTCAGGCTCAGAAAAAATAGCACCTGGAAGGTGATATTATACATGCAGTGTTGTTATTAATGATAATATTATTCCAGATAACATTATTACCTAGAAGCAATAGGCTGTTCCCTGCAGAGATACAGCCACTATGGCACAGATTATGGAATACATCCTTGAAATTTGGCAGTTTTCCTGTTCACGTGATCTCTTGAAAGAGCACCTGAAATTATCTCCAGAATCCTCTTATACTGCCTGCAGAAGCTAAAAACCAAACTCTGGAACAAGATTTTACATTGGGATGGCTGTTTTTGGTGGTAAATAAATCCATGAATTCAGCGTGAAGCTAACAGTTTAAAGACTGGAACAATTTTCAGAAAGGCCTAGAAGAAAGTAAATGAGGAAAGAGATAAAAGAAAGATAAAAGGGTTCAGGTTTTAGCTTCTTGCTTGATAACAAAGCAATTCTGAAAGATATTTTTAAGAAATAAAAATTCACCTAAAAGACAAACACAGATACTATGCCCCTTCATAATCAATGATTTATGCCCTTCTGCATAAACAGTTGAAGGATGAAAATGACTAAAATGAAACAGATAATTGATAAGAAGAAAATGCAGAAACTACTCCTGAAGCCAGTTTCTCACTGCAAGGCATTAATAGAATAAAATAAACATTTGGAATTCTCTGGCAAAGTAAAGGAGGAAAGGAATAAAAGTTAAACAAAAGAAAGTGTCATCACAATGTAATAAAACAGTATTATGACTGATGGCTCATTTTTCCCACAGTGGAAGCTAGAAGAAGAAAGCCAGGAAGTGTGCAGAGATGGGAGCAAATCTTTGGGTTATGAACAGACCAGGAGAAAATTATTTGTGTAATACAGGGAGAAGTATTAGTATAAACTAGTTCTTCTATAATAAGGAGAATTGAGGGAGCAGAGCCAGTTGATGTTTGAAGTCAGTATTCACAGTCAAGCTATTCCCATTCCTTAGTATGTAATTACTCCTTAATGTGTGCACGTGTTGTCCCTGAAGGCTTGCCTCTGCAATTCATACCTCAGTTATTACCTCATAGGGGGGGATAATCTGACAGCAGATAGATCCTTTGTATTTTGTTTCCAAAGGTACCGAATCAGTCAAAGGTTGAACATACCTCTCTTTTATATCATTTCAACATTTTTCTTTTGTTCCCCTTGCACCTAAGAGGAAATGAGATTTTTATAGTAAAAAATAAATAAAAAAATAAAAAAAGGTGTTTGCAAACTTGCATTCAATTCCCCATTCTTGTCTCTGCAAACTTGAGGGACCTCCTCAGGACATCTGTCATTGCTATACCACAAAACTCTGAAGTAAACAGCAGTACTTGCTATTCTGAATGCGGTTTCATGTTCAGACTGGGAGAATGCTTTGGGAATCCTAGAACTGAAACTGAAGCATCATAAAAAGAGAACTTCTGAGGATGATCTACAGTAGATAGAAGTGGATGGGAAGTGAATGTTTGAAGAGAGGAAAAAAAAAAAAAAATGAGATCTGAGAGGTTTTCTTTGACGTCTTTGCAGAAAAATAGCAGGGAACTGTGGATCTAAAGCTATGCCAAAATTTATATGATGATTCAACACCATGTGCTCATTTTTCCTTCTGAAAGCTCTATGTGGAGTAACTGGGGAAGCATAGGAGCCATATATATGGAAAATGTAGCCATGTCCTGCAGCGATTACAGCAAAGCCACGACTAAAAAATAATATGACCCACTACAGTATAACTGTTTAATCTGTAACTAACTTTCATCTGCTTTCACAAAGCCATATTTCTTTTGCAATGAAACAGCAAGGAAGTCACCTCCAGAGTAATCCCTCCACCTTGTGATGAACAAGCTCTCCTTTAGGAGCAACAGCCCAAAGAGTGCCTCACCCGGGTTTCCTTCCTGTGCCTTGTGTTCAATGACATCACATGCATATGTGCTTGCTTTTTATGAAATGCATGTTAAAACAGAAAGATAGAACATTTTATGTACCAGTTATCTATCTTTTTTTTCCAAATAAATGCTTCAGAGACGAATTCTTGGCACACAGTAGGTTCTCTCAGTCTGCAAGCTGGCTCAGACCCCAGGTTTTGCAGTCTGTTTTCAGTATACACAGCAAAAACATTGTACTCCCCAGCAGCCAAAGGGTCACTCCCACCAAAGCCGCAGTTTTGCACTTACAGGTACCAGCACAGCCATCTATTTAGGAACCAGCTTTTCAGCCCTGACTGAAAGCTCCTGTTCCTTCTCATGAGTTACTGAGATGCAAGACAAGAGACATCAGTGTTGAGGTGCTGGCCATAAAAAATTTGAATTAAGTCTTATCATTTTCCCAGGGGGAAATTCCAGTCTTGCTTGTTCTTCTCACTGTATCTCAAGTTCCTATTTTATATTCATTATTGCATAGATGGATGGGAGTTCTTCTTCCTCTTATTTTCTTCCAGAATCAAAAGGGTACTTTGTGTAATTCCCAGTCTGGAGATAGGACAATGCAAAAAGTCAAGTTGTATATGAGGTCAGCTACCACAGCTCAAACACACACAGCCATTATCACCTAGCTGCACATCCTATGAAACAAGTTATCTCCTGTTATACTTTATATAACCTTCAATACACAAGTGCACCGGGAGAGAAATGGTCTCTGTTTCTCCTCTTTGCCACTTTTAAGAGGGACAAGAGGTTAAATTGCTGCTGAGGAGTCCCACTAGGCCTTGAAAACACACAGAGAAATGGTGTCTAGAAAAAGTTTTCTACACAGCTTGTCTCAAAAATCAAAAGGAAGGATGGCAATGAAGGAAGGATGGCAATGAAGGATGACAAAGAAGGAAGAGAGGAACAACTGAATAACTATATGACCTGGAAAATTTTGCTAGGCAGTTTTGGAAGAACTGTGTGATTGGTGAAGTACATTTCAACATAGATTGAAATTTCCCCTATCAGCAAAACTACTACATCCAATAAGTATTCTCCTTCCCTACCAGTCATTACAGTTGAATGCTATGTTTTGTTTTTCACAATTAATCAAATAAATGTTAAATTTAGTGAGCTGTTAAGAAACACTTCATAAAATTCATAGCTGAATAGGTGAAAGAGAATGACTAATCCAAAGCAAACAGTATCTGCGTAAATTAAGAAATAAATACCAGGAGAAACTTCCCTTTTGAGCACTCCATGGCCAATTGCAAGTCAGTGCAGTTCCATTCCACGGGTTTCATTTTTGGCCCTTACTGGGTTATTAAGCAATTTAGCCAGAGACAGAAATATCTTCTGATATCTTCTACTAATAAAAAAAAGAAGAAGAAGAAGAGGATCAGAATCATATAAAGGGCATGTAATAGATATCCAACAGCTTAAGAAGGAATAGTGATGTAAATTTTTACTGCTTTAGAGAAATGTTGGTGACAGTTTCTCAGTTGTTCAACAGGTTCATAAATGGTCAAGGTACTGATATAAACCACTTGATGATCATCATAAGGTATTCAAGCCAAATATGACAAATTGTAAATGGGTTTCAAACAGTGAACAGCTGATAAGAAATTGGTAGGTGACATTGAATGCTGATAAATAAAGTTATACGTGTGAGAAAAAAAAACAATCTTAGCTTAGCAACTACAAAAAACTTCATCAATACCACAGTCACTACCTGTACTATGAAGCCTTAGCTACATAAAGAACACATTCTGCTCTGGCTTACTAACTCAGTAGATTTGTGGAAAAAATGATAACAATCCATGAATGGGCTGCAAAGCTTTTCCAAAGCTATCTATCTTGCAGGAAAATATTACAGGTCATTTATGTTATATTGTCTAATACACAGTGAGTTCCAATAGTTACCTCTTTCCCCTTCAAATCAAACTAGCGTTAACTAGTGATAGGACAAGAGGGAATGGCCTCAAGTTGCACTGATGGAGATTCAGGTTAGATGTTAGGAAATACTTCTCCAAAGGAGTGGTCAGGCACTGGAGCGGGCTGCCCAGGGAAGAGGTGGAGTCACTGTCCCTGGAAGTGTGCAAGAAGCATTTAGATGTTGTACTAAGGGATATGGTTTAGTGGGAAATATTGGTGGTGGGTGGAGAGTTGGAGTAGACGATCTTGGAGGTCTTTTCCAGCATTGGTGATTCGGTGATTTTGTGATTCTAAACCTCAGATGCCATCTATTCATGGGCTCCCAGAACAGGAGAGTAGATGGAGTGTTGTATGGCAAAAAGGGAATTTGTGTCTCTACCTCCGGTTTGACAATTCTTCCACCAGATTAATTTGATTTGGAGATGGCAAAATGGAAGGTACTAGTCTCATCAAATGACATAACATGGTTGAAGGAGGAACAGGTTAATCACAGGACACAGTTTTGGCAACTGCAACAAAGTAAGTGACCCCCACGAAAAGTCAGTATGCACGCTGCCCTGACTTATGTCAATGGGGAACTAAAGTTGAGCCTTTAGGTAAACCCAGAAAGGATGCCAGCAAAAGCATGGAAGCTCATAAAGTCCAAATACAGTGCCCATCAAAGCTCATTTACTGAGCAAAAGTCTTTGATTTCTCATACTTAATTACTATATACATATATATTTTTACCACCTGGACAAAACCTACAATTGCTCACATTTGAGAAGATATTCCGTATGTTTCATAGTCTCAAAATGCACTGCTTTCCACTTACCAGGGAATGAACCACAACTCTGTAGAGTTAAGAACTTTTGTTCTTCTGGGAAAAAAAAACCTAGTATTGTGCATATACTGCCAAGCAAAAGAAAAAATGCCAAACAAGACAAATGGAATCCATACTTCACTGAGATGTATTATTTACTACAGACGATTACTTACAGATCAGAGGCTTCTGTGGGCTGCACCAAGGCTGTTTTCTTCACGACAATACTAAGTGAGTAGTGAATGCTATTGTTTTTGGCAGGCCCAGCAACTGTTGCTGTCAAGCAGTGGTTCACAGAGCAGTTAAGTCATGAGACGGTTTCTCCCAGTGAATATAATTCTCTCCCTTTGTCTCACACTCACACACGTGCACATGCATGCATATACACAAGCTTCACAATAATTCACACTGACAGATTAGGGATGAGAATTGTGCTTGTGAACTATATTACAATGAACATTTCTTAAGGGCCCTTTTCATTTTACTGGAGTTTTTCAGAATTCCTTAAAATGGCCTATTAAATTTAAAAGAAGTTTCTATACAAACCTTAAGGTATAGATAAAGAAATGCTATTTCTTATCTATGTCTAGGAAAGACCCGATGCAAAAGTTCTCCTTTTCTGTGAGCAGTATCATAGAATCATAAAATCACAAGGTTGGAAAGGACCTACAAGATCATCTAATTTGGGGCTATTTAACGGTGAAAGATAATTAAATCTAGTAAGGATCTGTATCAAACAAATCTGTAGCATGTGAGCCTTAGAAATAACCAGGAACATAGATGGTAGCTTATATTCTTCAAACATAGTGACTGTATTTCCCTTCTAATGATGACACAGCCGTGCTACGCTGGAGTACAGCGCCCATTCTGGAATCTCAATATCCTCTCTCATCTTCAGCAGTGACACAGTGGCAGCTGTTTCCCATGATACTTAATGTCTCTGTACAAAGGAGATAATGATGAGCGATAAACAGCTCTCTCAAATACATTTTCGTTTTTGCAATGGAGTAAATCTTAGCCTGAAATTCAGTTTGTTCAGAGTAGGTGGTATATAGATCATTCCAGGGCTCTTTCAAGAGCAGACTGACTATATCTACACCTCCTGAGGGGAAGGAAAAAACCCTAGAGCCAAAGGTGTACTCCAGCTTTGTCTCAGATGGGAAAAGTTGTTTTGCTACAAATGAAAGTCTTGGAGAAAACTAAAATGAATGTAATGCAGATGATCAGAACCCTGAAGTAAACTGTAACAACAAAGTTTCACTATAGGGACTACAGTTTTTTTCTTAGATAAGTTAAAAAAATCAAAGATGTTTGCATTCTCCCAAAATTGTAGGTTCTTTCATAATGCCCCTGAAGAGTCAGTTTCCAGATAGTTATCCCTCTATCATTTCTAAGTTCCTGATCAGAACTTTGTTGCAACTGGAACACATTTACTTCAGTGTCCTACTGGTGTTTGTCTCTGCAAAGTATCCCTTTAAGTTAGGTCCAGCTGGCTGGAATTGAAAGCGCTGCCTCCTCAGAGACATTCCACCTCACAGGAAAATATCTATAGGATTTTTTACATGGAAAGAAAAGACAAGTTTCTAGCTCTACAGATGGATAAAACAAGGAAGGACAAGAGAGAAGAGGAAGACTGATTAATAATTCATAGATCTCCACTGTCAATTCTAGACAAAAGAAAAGCAGAGGAATAAAGCTCTTATTCTGAGCTCCAGGAACTGTGCTTACAGGAAGAAAAAAAAAAAAAAAAAGAAAAGAAAAGTTAGACAATTGTTAGCTTTTCTTATTGGTGAGGAACAAATATAGGCTTTCGCTGTGAAAGCAGGCATGCTTGATTTGCACCTGGTCTTTGTCAGATTCTGGGCACTCCACAAAGGACTAAATCCCAAAGTATCCAATGCTAGAACTTGTGAGCTGATTTTCATATGGAGGCCAGATGGAGCATGCAATGGAGCAGCAATCAGGAATGAGAACTAGAGAACAAAATTGAAATGTAATGTAATAAGAAGGCTTTGCAGTAACAGCTGAAGGACATAAAGTAAAGTAGAAGGAAAACGTTTGGATTTGACTTCAGTAGATATGGACAGACTGGATGTCATGGAGTTAACTAGATCAATCTATGCCCGTGACAGGGTGCAGTAGTCCCATGGGCCCCCCAACCTCCAAAAATGGGGAGGAGGGAAAAGGGGTAGGGAGAGGGAGCTGGGCTCAAGGAAGAAAAACAGAACAGTGGCAATGATCTAAGGAGAAAAACTTATTTTACTAACTATGACATCAAAAATATCACAGAATGCAAGATAACACAATATAATACAATCTAATTGAAATTGAGACTAATAAATCAAATAAAATAGGAGAGAGAGAGAGTTTTCCGAAACCGAAAAGCCTATTTTGAAGTGAAGGCGCACGGCTCGGAAGCACACCCACACCCTCTGCCAGGCAGCGGAGAGAGAGGGAGAGACAGCAAGATCGTGTGACTTCCTTCCATGACTTATCATGTCGCCTCACACGTGAAAGGTCCCCTGGGATATGTAGTTCTTCTCTTTTGAGAGCCAGGTATCCAGAAAGTTGTCAGTCCAGGGAACTGGAGTATTAACTCTTTAATTACCCGTGCACTACATGATGTTATGATGTGGAATATAGAAAACCAAAAAATCACAAAACCATGACACTGGGAAGCCATGCTGCAGCTCTTCCTTGTGGAAGGAAGCTTATCAAACTTCCTACTGGCTGTTTGTTGACCATTCTCCTGGCAGTAGGCACAGAAGCTTAAGTCTGATCACTGTGAGACTTAGAAAGAAAGGTAATTTGTAACAGACCTTTCAAGAGCTTGAAATGTGCCTCTAGAAAGATCTATGAGGGTCTTGAAGCACCACAGAAGCAAGTAGCCTGAAAACTAGTCAAAGGAATTGTCAGATTACATACTTAAGGTAGTTTTCTGCTCATCGTTAACTTAAAAGAAGGATGCCTCATCTTGCAGTGCTGCGGTCAAACTGTTCTCTCCTGCCTTTCAGTAAGTTTTATTAGTTTAGGCACAGCACACTGCCACACAAATGTATTTAAATGACTTCCAGGACTGTAGTATGCAGCCATCCTAGAGTACTAACAGAAAATCTTGCATGATCTAAAAATACTCCAGGATATTCAGACACTCATGGTTGTAAGGTTTGTCATGTTTAATCTGGATAGGACATTGATAAGAAACTGGATAGATAAAAGGACACACCAGTACAACTGGCAGAATACTTAAAGTTTGTTATGATTTTTGGTATCTTCCAAAGTGAACTGACAACAGTGCAATATAAAGGCAGTCAGCTGGTCAGTCTTGCAAATTAAAAAAATAATAATAATTTAAAAAAAAAAATCAGTGAATAGAAACATAGAGGTGGGAAGAGACTCTGGATTTGGCAATAAATGTGAACAGCAAGCAGAAGAGGAGGAACCACTGAAGAGGAACATGACTGCCACAGAAGTCCAGTGCTGCAAGAGAAGATATTCACGATAATATTAAGTAACTAAAGAAGGTGAAAATTCTGCTTCTGTAAAATAAAGAAGAAAAAAAGAAAAAAAACCAGCCTTATCAAATGCCAAAACATGTAAAGGGGAAAATGGTTTCCAAAAGGCTATAAAAAACCTATAGCTATTGTGCTATTGTGTGATTGTTTCTCCACTACTTTGAATTACACCCTTGCTTTCTCTCCCTATTGTACAAGCTGTTATTATTGAATAAGAAAAAAATGACAGACTTATCAAATTGCCACCTCTATTAAATTAAGCCCCTAAGAGCACTGAAGGGAATTCTTCCAGATATGGATGTTCTGGGACTTATCACCTGCTGTTCACCATGATCTTACGCTTCATGAAGGAAGAGACAGGACAGCTAAGGCAGCAGGAAAGGTGAGGAGCAACCAGGTAAGGCCAGTGTATGTACTGGATGCAGAACAGGGCACACCTGGTTCATGTCCCATTGCATTCCCATTTTTCCTGGAGCTTCTTAGTTAGAAGTAGCTATGACGCAGAACTGTGAATCACACCTGGCTCAACTTTCCCTTCTCCTCTCCTGACTCTGTCTTTGACCCCCCTGGTACATCTTTCCCACCTCATCTCTCCTCCTCCCTGCCTTTGCTTTCACATGTCCACTTCACTCTTCAACATTTATGGACTTCCACCTGCAGGCTTCATATACATGGGTTCCTGCTGAATGTTCCTTTCTACCTTCACCCATGCTCAAAGCACATTCTTCCCATCTTATATTTAGTCATCATATTTCTGGCTTTCTTTTGCTTTTCATCCTTTCTTCTCCAGATGAATCCCGTTAAGGAACCTCTTATGCTACAACTATTGTTCAAGCTCAAACCCAGCTTCAGAAAGTACACAATCTGTGAGGGCAAAACTGGGAAACCTCTGCAGAGGAATTTCAGCAACTTTAGTATATATTAAAAGCTAAGAAATATATATGAATATGGGTTATTGTCTCAAAGGTGAGAGATTTTTTAGTATATTAGCTACAGTATGGAAAGGTTCAAAACTGTACTGCACTGATGTGCAGACAACAATGAGGAACATGACCACAATCTAAGACACTTAAAAAGAGAATGGACTAATGAATGTTCTAGGTTTCCTTAGTCAGGATGTAATTAATGGCAAGAAACATATTGTACAAAATCCATCTGTTTAAAGATGTGGTATAAATAAATGATCATCTGGTTTCCAATAGATAAACCATTCTGGTTTTATAAGTGTATATTAGGACATGGTTGTCCAACCTTTTGGCTTGCCTGGGACACGTGGAATGAAGAGGAATTGTCTTGGGCTGCATATAAAATAGATAATACAGCTAATGTATATAAGTAACAAAACTTTTTTATTATTATTAAAAAACAGTTTTAAAAACAAAGAGAGAGAGAGAGAGCAACAAAAACATAAAAGCAGTGGCATATTTGACCTTATTTCTGTGAAACTAGTGCATCAGGCTGGTTCGATGGCAGCAGTTATTCCTTATGAAGTGAGGGGTATCTTTATGTTGTAATAGAGGTCTTATAAATGTCTGGTAAAGATTTTTCTTTGAGTTGATTATCTGACTGCAAGTCTATACTTTCCATTTCAAAATTCACAAGAAATGTATTTATGTCAACAGAAAATGGAGCTGCAGTAGAAAATCAAAAGAAGAAGGGAGTAATTGCTCCCATCACTGCTAAAGGATGTGTTCCAGTACTACACTAAATACAACAGTCTTACGTTTGCTTTAAAGAACTTCCCTGGCAAGAGGAATAAGTAAGTCTTCCAGCCTTTACAGAGCAGTGATTATATCCTTTCCCATTTATTTCTCTAAAGCAATTTTCAGCAGTTTACCAGCAGGCCAGAAGAGAGATGGGTCAGGAAAACAACCTGCAGAGCATTGGACTGGATCTGCTGTGGCTGTTACTATGGCTTAGCAAAGCTTCTCATTATGATGTGGCAATTCATGCAGGCAATCCAACTGTAACTTGTAATCAGTGAGATGTATCCACAACTGCAAATAAAAGATATCCATATGAAGTGGAAAACAAATACTGAATTGTCTCAAGACAGGGTGATTCAACTGGGTCAATCATCAGCAAGAAAGGGATCTCCTTCAATTAAAAAAAAATAAAAGCACCATATAATTAGCCAAGTCTATAAGCAATCACACAGGGGATTTTTGGATTTGATTTCTATTGCAGTATTGTGCATTGGTCAATATTGCAAAACTATTGCACAGTCTGGGTGAGAAAGTGAAAACATTTCAGTGTTCTGCAGAGTTAAATGAATACGTTTAGTGCTAGAATGTATTTTTATACCTGATTCTTTCCCTACCAATGTTTGAAAAGCCTCATGGAAAAAAAAAATACATATAGATATATATATATATCCGTGGCTATATTGTCACAAGTACACTAGCGTCTGTTAGCTGAGTGAAAAAGAACTCTAACTTCTCAAGAAAAAGCACCACATGGAACTCTCTTCAGGGCATTCCATTTTGAAGGAGCAGGAAGAACTAGTCTCAGATGGAGCAAGAATTCTGTGATCCGAAGAGACAAGGGTTATCTGAAGTGATGTATTATAAACAGGATTCTTAAGGTTCAGCTCAGGAGTCAATTGGAATCAATTTTCATTGATTTGCTATACAAATTCAAACAGGCAGATCTGAGACAAAGTACAGAAATACAATTAGGAATTATTTGCAAACATTGCTATAGCCAAGAATGTCTTAATGGTAAGCATTTAGGCTGAGCTGTCTCGACTACCTCTAACATCTGTGTCTAGTCAGAACAAAATACACTTGAGAAGTACTTGTCACTGCAGTGGCCACATTGGAGTCTAGATTACTACCTTTGAATGAACAGTTAAACTTCAGATATTTCATTTTAGTGGTATGTCTGCTACCTTCACCAAGATAAGATTTACCCAACAATTTTAGCACTTGTGCAACCAAAATAGGATTTTGCAATTGAAAGCATCCAGCAATCTCCAGTGCAGATACTGTTACTTCAGGACTTTATATGACTTATTGTTGGAGATGGTTTTGTCTTAGCTACACTTCGGTTTTCAGATCCTACAACACCACGATCTGAATTCATTTTCAGTCTGAGAACAGAGGCAAAAAGTTCATCTTAACACTTAGCTGCAATAAAAAGCAGTACAAATCAATCTTTCCTGCAGAAAAGGCTTTTCCCCTGAAGAGTAATGTTAATGTTACCTCAGTTGAACAGATTGTTTCTGGCTGCGGTCTGGAGGGTATTAAAGGAAAAGCAGATATCTGAATAGATCAGTGCTTCTATTTCACAGTCAAAGTAAGTAAATAAATGCTGCACAAGGGCTGCCTTCCTACATTTGCTTATAGAGCCATAGCACTGCACAGAATAGGAATATATCTAGTAGATGTGTGCTCTACACAGTGAAGTTTTAATACCAAAGGAGCCAGGCAGTGTTTGTCCTCTGATGAGAGCCCATCAGAAACCTTGTTTCAATATAGCAGATATGACTCTTATGCCATATTTACACTCTGTAAATTCTTCTCTGAAAATCACAAAACAAAAAACACATTCAGATGGAAAATATTTTTTATTGATCAACTTCTTGTTCCACACCCTCACTCCCCTGCCATCTTTTTGATCTCACATGAGCAATTCTACATGGTTTCAGGGTTTGTTATTAATAAACTTTCAATTGACTTATTTCCTTTTCACACAACAGGAAGTAAGGATGTTTGACAGGAGTGTTCCTTGAAACAAAGGCCAAATGTTTGATAATCAGTACAAAGTGTAATATTATTCTCAAATGTGATGTATAAATACTGATATAATGGAAAAAATACTTCAGTTATTTCCACCTAACTGTTTCCTTCTAGGCTGGATTTTCACATGACAGTTTTAAGTAACTTTCAAACTGAAGACCTCCTCTGATAAATAGGAGTTATTTCCAAGTCAAATGCAAATGTAAACTCAGACATCAGTTATTAGATATACTTAAGAAATGTAGTCTGTCACAATGAGGTCATCAGAATGGCATCAGAAAACAAAGAAGGATATTGTAAAAAGATGAGAAAAATTCCTTTCTTCATTTCCCAAAAACTTTTTCTTATGGTTTAAAAAGGAAAGTTGCAAATAAGAACTTCTGAAATTCTCGTTCTATAGGTACTGTGAAATTATTCATTTAAAGCACATTATATATAAAATATTAATTTAGAAGAAAAACGTGAACCTGATTCTCTAACTACATGACCTAAGATGTGCTTTGTTTTGAAATACTGTGAAATGAGGAATCATAATTCAGCTTCTTTTCGACATTAAAGTAGGTCTAACTTGCTAAATTCTTCACCCATGAGAAAAATCCCACAGAATTAGGAGAATTTATTAAGATGTGAGATCTTGCAAGTTTGCAAGTTATACCAAAGTGCAACTGGATATTGATAAGCCTCTGAGGATGTTGAAAATGTGTAGTTAAATTCAGTTCAAGGAATGCACACTCTTCATTCTAGGGGAGAAACAGAAAAAGAAAGATATTTATTTCTTTGCACTGAGAAAGAGTTCACTGCATTCTTACATAGTTGGAGTTAGCAATAAATGTAACGATTTACCTGTAGCGTGAGGACTTGACTGTCCAAACCACACAGTCGTTTTGAACAAATACACAAAAATGAGATACTTTGTTCTCAGTGTTATCATCTAGCGAAGCAAAGACTACCCCAAAGATGGCAGCAGTTTTCAACATGACTTGTCTAACTTTGGAAAGGCTGCATATTTTAAACTTCTTTGAACAATGACTTTTCAGAATACCTCTATTCTTTCTTGTGTTCTAGGTTGCTCCCACTGTTCCAGGCTGCCTCCAGAAGGACATTCTTAAATAAAGAGCTTTTTGAGAAGCTCAGGATCTTACCAAATCATACATCCATTTGCTCCATTAATTATTGACTCCTTTCCAGTCTAGGAATAAGTGTTTTGCAATGGATGTGGGAAAGAAAAGAAAGACTGGAACAGCTGAGCAGATACATCCAAAGAGTGAGAGAACAGCGTATTGTGATTCCTCTGCAAATGCCAGGGGAAAAGCAGAACAAGGCGCTAATAACATGAAAGCCATGCTTAGTAAATCTGATTGTTCCAGGGCTCTTGGAGGCTGAATGGTAGTTTTACCACATTTTGGTTTTTTGTCTCTCTAGCAGCTACCTCTCAGGCCAGACTGCTGAGAGCAAGAACAATGGAGTAAGAGGGACCAACAGTGGGGACAAGGAAAGGGAACAGATAGGAACCTGACATTCCCGCCAGCAATTAAAAATATCACTCTTATATTGCTCTTAGAGACAGTAATGATGTTTTCAGAATTAACAACTCTGCCAACTCTTAAAATTTTTTAACAGTGCATTTAAGAGAATGGCTGAATACCTGTGTGTCATGGCCTTTGCAGGGTTTTCATTACCATATGTCTGTCCACGAAAACCTGAAGGAACAAATTAAAATGCAAAGTGTCATTTTGTTTTCATTACAGTTCAAAACCTTTTTTTTCATATTAACTGACTCCAGTTATTTTTTCATTTGGAATAGATGTGTTTCTTCTTAAATAGGTGAAATAATGTTTTAGAATATTTTGCTTCTAATGCAATCCAGAGAAGAGAGCAAAGGAATAATAAAACTGTAAAGGGAAGCAACTTTTTCCTTTGGGTTTTGCCTTTGAGAAATAAAATGCATGTCAATAACATCACTGCTCTATTGAGCGCACTGACACTGCATGCAATCTTTAATAAAATGTAGTAATGATGTAAGTTTCTATTTCACAAAGATGTATACAGTAGATATTTTCACTATACTTCTATAAGATTGTTTCTCAATCATTTGGCATTTAGTAGAATTTAATTGCCACAAAATTATGGACAAATTCTACATTTAATATTCCTTTCTTTCTCTTAACATATTAGGTTCAAGGACAAATCTCAGTGTAAGAATTATCACTCTAGATGAGGTTATCTTTAAGGAACTTTCATTATCTCTTGATTTTGGAAAGCTCATACTTGAGAAGATGTCTTAATTTTAGAAAATAAGCACTTGAGAATTCAAAATTCTTAGTAGTAATGCTGTTACATTCAAAATCTGACACATGACAAAAGAAGCAGTTGATGACTCCTGATGACACATTAAGAGCACAGGGATTACATCAATGAGTTGGACCCATGCAGTTTGGAGTCCCACTACCGAGGAACAGTTTGCACCAGCTATCTCAGAGGGAAGTTTCAGCGATCTCCTCCTAGCAAGACAGCAAAGGTGGAATCATCCACTTGCTAATGTGGACAACATTATCCCAAAATATGAAGTTTGGCAGAAGCCATGAAACATATCCTATTTATGCTTCATATAACAAACGTAGCATTCATATATTAAAGCTTGAAAGTCCTGGAAGTGCACAGCTTATCTTTTTTATTTTTTTTTTTATTATGAATCTCCAGAAATTCTTGATCGGAACAGAAATTATGCTAACAAATTCCACATTTTAATCAAACAATATGTTCAGAAAATTCTTTACTCGGTTTTCAGTGTTCCACCATTTTCATTTAATACAGAGATCCATTCTGTCCTATTAGAAGGCAGAGGGGAATTCCCTGACTGTCATCCCTAGAACATATTGTTATTTTTTATGCTTTTTTGATATCCTTCACATTTGTTAAATGGAAATTGTGAATAAGGAGAATGTATCCAGATTGAATGAATCACAACATTCAGAAATTAACTGATTCACCTTGAGTGGACTTGTCATGAGTTTTTAAGGGCAGAAGAAAACTGAACAAGCATTATGTCAGTGCTTGCACAGAGGACTGCAGTTGGATTGCAAATTCAAGTGTCAAGTAGCAGGCTTCCAAATCTGAAGCTACAGTTAACTGGACACAGAGCAAATCTTTCACAGGCATTGCTGTGTTTATAATGAACTGGGAGGGGCACTGTTTGCGTGGGTTTGGGGAGGTTTTTTTCTTGAAGTGCTCAGACTGAGCTTTCTCTCAGCTCCACTCCTTTTTAGACTTTTCAGATCTGCTAAACCTAACCCTGTGTTCTTCACCATAAACCCTAGAGGCTTATTTACTTCAAATTCATTAGATTTTACAGTGCCTTACCATCAGGAATTGGAGATTTCAGAATATTCTGACTTCATGAGCGTATGTGAGTGCGTTTGAACTCATAATACTATCCTCACAGTAATATTTCAGTGGAGGAAACTCCTGCTGTTCCATTTGCAGAGGTGGAGAATTAACAGTAGGGCTATACTGCAATCACTACAATGACAGAAGTGCGTGCCTACTTGCCAAGGATTGTTTTAAACTAGTTACTTCATCTACCAAGAACAAGGCAAATGTAGGTGTGGTGTGCAGCATTTGGCACAGGCTGGTAAATTCACCCACGGAGCAGAGAAAACAGACAGCCACACAAGTTGCCCTTACAGTAGCTAATTAAAAGCTGGTTTAAATAGGAGTCCATTGTCTATAAAGAAAATTGAGCTTATCTAGCTCACATGTAGACATCCACATTCAGTCAGATAAATCCCATCTCCATTTCCCAATGAAAGCATCCTTCACCTGAGATGTTCTCTTCCATTCAATCAAGACCTGTTTTTTCTTTGTCATCCTAAGTACTTACCACAGTGGATATCACAGATCTGCAGTGGAACTGAATAATCTACATCTGTCCTCCAGCCCTTGTAAAAGAAAGAACAGAATCTTATTCCCCTTTCAGCAGTACTGTTACTAAACAGTTCTGTTGACATCAATAATAAAATACTGCTTTATTAGTCTGCTCGACTGAGTACATTTTTATTCTATTTTTAAAGAAATGTACATGGAGACTTCAGTCCACTGAAGTCACTATCATTTTTAATTTTTAAATTTAGGTTTCTAAATGTGAAAATCAATCAGTTTTTTCTTGTTTGAAGAGTTATATTCTGACAGATGTTATCTTATTTACACAGCAGACAATTTATACAGTAAAACATCAACTCAAGAACTCAAGAGACTCAAGATACACCAAGTTGAGAACTTTTAACTCCAGAGAGGAGAAAACCAATTAGCTTCATATTCATTTTCTATTAATGTTGTCTTAATGAAGTTCAGTTACAGAATTAGTGTGCAAAACAGTCAGTAATTTGGTTCTCCTGTGCTTTCAGGAGCACTAATTCTAGCAGACTATGTATTTACTGTGCTGTTAGCTAGTTGTCTAACTTTTTTCAGCTAATGTCAAGGTTTCAAAGATTCATCTATGATTTACTTGGATCTCTTAACTAACCTTTCATTAGAAACAAAGGAACATACAGAAACAGGATTAACAATTTCCTGTTGATATCCGTTTATCTGCCACTTACAAAGCAGCAGGATCGCTGACAGCAACTTCTCTGTTAATTAATATCATCTCAACAAGAGGTGGTGGCAGCACTTCAAGCTATAAATAATGCTCTTTGCCAACTCCATTTGCACAGCAATCAGATCTGGCTAGGAGGCAGAAGCTGAGAGGGTGCCTGCTGGTTTCCTTCTTCTATTTTTCTTTTTTTCTTTTTCATGTCTTGTTTATTTTGTACACAGTACCTGGCAAAATCAATACACATACCTGAATGCAAATTGTTGATCCGCACATTTCCCGTGACATTGTGATTGACACAGGATCTCCCTTATGGAAAGAAAGACAGGAAAGAAGGAAGGAAGGAAGGAAGGAAGGAAGGAAGGAAGGAAGGAAGGAAGGAAGGAAGGAAGGAAGGAAGGAAGGAAGGAAGGAAGGAAGGAAGGAAGGAAGGAAGGAAGGAAGGAAGGAAGGAAGGAAGGAAGGAAGGAAGGAAGGAAGGAAGGAAGGAAGGAAGGAAGGAAGGAAGGAAGACAAAAAAACTATTATTTTCCATATCCTGAAACAATGAAAAAATATTGTCTTTCCATCTCTTTTCTTCCTTTGCCAGTAACACTGCATGTTTTACTGTGTTGGAAATTTAATATATAAAGTAAAAAATATAAAAGTACACATTCATCATGGAAGGTTACCCATTTTCAGAGATATCCCTGGTTCTAAATGACCATAAGCAGCTAGGGTAGTTTTGTCAAGCACAGTTTGGACAGGATAGGAAGAAGGCCAATGCTCTTGTATTTTGTGAAGTACCATGAGGGAGGACACCCTCCCACCAAGGCTGCTGACACCATGATAGCACCAAGCATCTTCACTTCTTTTCCCTGGTGTACATGAGTTGAAGGAATGACCCTTTCTTTGCAGCTATTGTGGGTTTCCCATCTTATTGTATGCCAAGAACAAGCTTAGCCTTAGGGTAAAATTGTCCTAAATGACTGTTCTGACACTTAACATTTGATTGTTTATAGTTTGTCCTCAAAATAATTTTAGTTAGTCCACTAATAGCTTTGCATCCCACACTGTTTTCTTTAGTGTGGCAAACTCCTAAAATAATTTCGGGTAAATTAGGTGAATGTGTTCTTACTCAAGCACAACCAAACTGGGATTACTAGAAAGAACATCAGTTTCTGGGAACACAGAGCTAAGTCATTATGAAAATTTTGTGTATATTGCTCACAGTGGTGAGACGGGAACTGAGTGTAACTTATGTGGGCTCCCCACTGTGTCACAGTACACAAAGGAAATCACAGCCTTGCACCAGAAGGAAGAAAAAAAAAGCACTTCTAAAC
Source organism: Chrysolophus pictus (assembly GCA_037305975.1). Classification (NCBI taxonomy): domain Eukaryota; kingdom Metazoa; phylum Chordata; class Aves; order Galliformes; family Phasianidae; genus Chrysolophus; species Chrysolophus pictus. Next base: position 176,378,458 of record CM074576.1, on the reverse strand, counting down.
ATACCGGTGCCCTTCATGACAGACACTGTACAACACCTGGCTCTGCCTTATCAGTGTTGTACCATTAGCCTTCTCACTTTGCAATTCACACATTATTTAAAACCAGAAGTCTAAATTCCACAGATTTTATTTGAAATAAGCCAGTTGAAGAGAAATTACACTGATAAGTGTTCACTACACATATAGTTTGTCAACTGCTGCTACTTTGGTCTCCATCTCTGCCAGTAATATAGCATTTCTCTGGATATCTTGCTCCATAAGGACAGATTTCTCTTACTCTTCTCAGTGACATCCAATGATAAGGCAAGAGGCAATGGGTGCAAGCTGGAACATAGGAGGTTCCACATAAATATAAGAAAAATCTTCACAATGAGGGTAATAGAACACTGGAACAGGCTGCCCAGAGGTTGTGGGGACTCCTTGTTTGGAGACATTCAAAACCCTCCTGGATATTTTCCTCGTGACCTAATCTAGATGCTCCTGCTCCACCAGGAGGATTGGACTAGAAGACCTTTTGAGGTCCCTTCCAATCCCTTACATCCTGTGATTCTGTCAGTCTGTGACTTTTGATAGACCTATACCCTCATTTCTCAGATCTCTTGGAGGAGATATGTTTCATTTAAACTCAGCTTCAATTTGTGTAACAAAACTCTAAGTTGGAAAACTCAGCTTGGAACAAATGCTCTGCTACACTCAGAACAAGGGACGTAATAAAAAATCTAAACGGATTCATTAGAAAATAAATTCAGCTTTCAGTGTCCATCCCATTGAGTTTAAGAAGTCAATTGCTTGCTTAAGAAGTTGCCTTCTTGTCAACAACCCCCTGCTATGTGCATGCTGCATGCTGAAAGGATCAAGGACTGAAAAAGCAGTCTTGCCCTCCCTCTTTTTCCTCTCTCCTTTTTGCTGTAAGAAGCAGCTGTGCAGTCAGAAGTTGTTGTGCAGTCCCAATCAGCTGTCTGAAAAAGTTAAATTGTCTGAAAACTTTCCTTTTTTTGTGAGCTGCAGTGGGTTTCTTTTGGCAGCCATGAGATTTAGAGTAGCTCAAGACCTTTGTGGAATTGTGCCTCAAGTCTTAAATGTAATGATGTGAGACCTGTGAAGTCAGCTACATTGATGAACCATATACGAAAAGCTAACAGTTACATTTGCTATATTCATAATACAAATACTGTACCACAAAAATGATGTTAAACGAATACTATATTCGGTTCTCTCAATAGTAGTTACTTTCTTTGACATGACTCATTTGACCTCAGCTTCCTTATTAATATCTTCCATCAGCGTGGAATCAAAATTAGAACTTCATGCTTTAAAAATGTTCCAGTAATTGTTCCAATAAGTGCATGCGTGTGCTTATTAACACTTTCAAGTTGCATAGCAATAAATGAAATAATAAACAAATGCAGTTAGATTTGGTGGAAAGTATTACAGAATTTGAAGAAATAATGTATACAAACCACAGAGACTGAATGGCGCATCCCAACAGATTCACATGAGGCCAGCTGTGTCCTGTTACACACCAGCACTGAGAAGTGTGCTTTGGTTTGGGATGTGAAGAAAACTTGTATTCGATCTGCAACTGCAGCTGTTCTCATCTTCCAAGCTGACAACAGAGGAAAATAATTACTTTTTCATACTGATCAACACTGGACCTACTGGGAAGTTTATACACAGAAGTAACAAACTGTCAAATCTCTTTGCTATAATTTACAGGCTACAATGATGTGAATACATTAGTGAAGAGAGAACTTGCTTACTGGAGAAAGCAATTCACAATTTAGTATTATGTAATTTTAAAAATATATATTTACCTGGAAATTCTCCATGAGCAAATGGACATTTAACCCAAGAGCCTTGCTTGGTTGTAAACTGAAACCAGAGAAATCAGTTAGGAAAACTGATTTTTTTTATTTCAGTCTGTGGGTACAGATTCAAGTACACATAATCACTGCATTCCAGAAAAGGAAGATGAATTCACAGCTTTTCTGTGCTCTTTTCAAACATTTGATTTAAATTAGATCCCCACATGCTCAATTTTACAGAAACATATAGTTCCATTGACTTAAAAGTAGTCTACAATGAAATAATAATGTGCCAACATTAATCTTACATGGCATTTTTTCCTCACCAATAATAAACAGCACTCCAGTAAATGCAGCATTACAATCAATCACTTTTATTATTAAATATTTAATATGGAAAATTTTCCACATTAATTTTAATGTATGCTTCAGAGTTTGAGTGTGTGACCTAAAACATTTTCACTGCTTTTCTTAAGTAGAAAAATCTGGGCATGATCTGACATTTGTCAGATGATTGCTGCTGTACTTCCAAAGTACCTCATTTTAATTTAATCTTTCACATTTCCTTCATTTCTACTTCCTATTCATCAGAGCTATAAAAAAAAAAAATTAATCCTGAACAATAATACCAATTCAGAAAGAGGACAGGAAAGAGGTTTTTTTACAAAGAAACTACTTTACCTTCATGCAAAGTCTTGGGTGAGTGTCCACACGAGAGTACTTAACCTGCTTGAAAAGAGAGTACTCAGCATTAGCTGGTTTCATTGACTAGTTTAAGAAAATTAATTACCCCAGATGTCCTTGGTTTGATAACAGAGAAAGGAACTGGTTTACTTACTGACATGAAATATTAAAAATAGAAACAACTGCTATTTTGGATTCCTGAATAATTTGCTTATATTTATCTGTAACATGTAGCATTTTTATAGTCAGTCTAACCCATTAGAGTTTAATTAATTGATTTTATCATGACTTGGGTACATAATTCTGATTACACAGTAGTCTTCTTCTGGGCCCTTATTCATCAGCAATGTTGCAGAATGTTTAAACATTCACTCCAGAGTGTTGTTGGTTTAACACTTTTACCTTAAGATAATTCTCAATTTTCAGTATCCCTATTCAAGAAAAGACTTAAAGATAGAATGAACTTCAGAAACCCACTTAAGTGATCTACAAAATTTTTCTTTCTCGACTAACAACAGTTCACCTTCCCATGGAGTTCATTATGAAAAGCCTCATCTCATATAAACAACTGCTACCCGTGTAAGTGTTCTTACTAAGACAAACGCCATTGCTCAAGCAGCTGAGCATAGTGGTTCCAATACACAAAACACACTATCATGACCAACATAACACCTCATTATTGTACCTTTTTTGATAACCATACAGTGAATATCCTTAAGCATATCCACAGTAGGATTGCAGAAAATAGTGCCATGGGATCTATCTGTTCAGAAATGGAGACATCATGGTCTTTGACAAAGAAAGGCACAGCCTGATTAAAGAGAAGAGTTGCAGAGCGTCTAAGTCAATACATGTACATAGTATTAGAGTGTGTGGCATTGTGTGTGCTTACTGGCAAAGCTGGCATTATCTGAGTAATCTCTGCAGCACACTATAAAGATGTTCTTCAAGAAATGGTCAAAATTTAACACCTTTCACAATGAAATTGGAAAAAAAAGAAAAAAAAAATCCTGTCAATGAATTCAGGCATTGAAAGCAATGAGTAAGTACAAGAAAACACTCATTGTCTGTAATAAAACAACCTTGGACAATGTTTTTGGTAATAGACATGACTGTTACTAGACAAATCTCATTTTAGGATTCCTCTTTTTTTCCCTTTTTTTTTTTCTTTCCTGCAAGAAATGAGTTGTGCTTGTTGTCAGCAGATGATGAATCCCACCAGACTCACATATGTAAAATTAAGCTTATGTGTTTTTGCAAGACCAAATATTTGTTGAGGCACATAACATGGTGAATCTGAACAATCACTGAACACTTGGCCCAGAGTTCCTAAACAAAAAAAAACATCCTCAGCTCAAATCCTATGCAATTTCATAAATTCAATGCATTCAGTCCCATGATACTTCAGACTGAAGTATGTAGCAGTTCAAAATACATGCATTAGGAATATAAGTGCTGAAATAACTGAGGAACACAGTATTTCAACACCCACAACTTCAAGGCATTGAATCCAGTTTGAGGAAGGCACTTCAAAGAAAATATAATGGAGTATAAAACTACCATCAAGGTATTTTTACATCTCCACTAAGATCTAAAGAGATTTAGATTTGTCCAACTTCCATTTTAGATATCTAAACTTAAATATCCAGATTATGATGCTATGATATCCAGTCATAATAGACTCTTGTCATAATGCAAAACATCAGAGATATAGCCCTCCAAACTTTCTTAAATATCTATTGTCAAATGAAAAGAATTGTCCTCTGAATGTGTCTGCTTTATTTCCTTACTTTAAAGGGCATCTGAAATGAACAGTTTTGACTTGAACACATAATTTTTAGACAGCTAAGTCAGAGCAGATGAATCATGCCTTTACTATAAATGAAAAGCAGAATCTATTGACCCCAAAGAATTTAGTAAACATTACTAGCTTCACAGTCATGTCCGTCTTTTTATTTCTTAATAGTGAGTCAACCAATATTGAACTTTCTGAATAAATTATGTGGTTAGTGTACAAGAACAAACTGTGGTTATGAACAGTTTAAAGTATCACAGAAGAAAAGAGGAATTTGCAACTGCTCTTATTCCAAAGGCTAGCTTCACTTTATGTATTGTTCTGGTCATGGCCAATCTCACTAGTTGAATAAAGAGCTGTATAGCTCTTACCTTCTCAGGAAAACGTTTGGAAGAATCTTGTATATCTTCACAGTGGTCATTAGACTTCATTAATCTGCACAGGTTAACAGTGACAAGCACAGGGCAGGCTGGTTCCCAAGCTAGGGTTTGTGTCACTGGATTATAAACAATATTATCCCATAATGCCGTTGTATCTGTGCACCAAAAAAGTGGAAACATTATTCAGAATGTCAAAAAAAATGTAATCAGGGAAAGACACTTTAATCTTAAAACCTGAAAATACGTTATTTCATCTACCACAATGTAACAAGCCAGCATAACAATTTCCTTGCAGTTTTGCAATGCATGGTTTTCACCTTAGATGAATTTCAAATTGTGACAAAAAACACTCAGATAAAGAGTAATCAAAAAATACTTGCCATTTTCAAAGGGACAAAGTTGTAACCTCCTGGCATCTGGTATTGCCAGCCAACCCTAAAACCCAAAAATTAGCGATTAACTGGAGATCTTCAGATACAACATTTTTTAACACTTCAGAAAGAATGTGAAAGACCAGCCTTCCCACTAAAGTCATATACATGTTATGTCTATTATGGTATTTGGGGAAGTATTTTTTTAAAAGGCTTATTTGCACTATTCAACACTATTGGGACTGGAGGTGATGAACTAGCTTAGCTGGAAGCTGATGACATGGTGATGATGACTGGATGATGTGACCTCTTCCAGCCCTACATGCCTACTATTTCTGAGTCGTATATTTGGATCATATTTCATTTTAAAAGACTTCTAACTTGATATTCATTGTTTCTTACAGTGTCATTACATTCTAGGGGTAACAAAAGACATTTAAGAATCATAATGCCAGATCTCATGAACTTTGTTATGGCTAAGGATGCAGCCTTAAAGTCTGAGGACTAACATTAAACCCAATCTTGCAGGAATCTATGCATGACTGTTAGTATAACCTAACTGTTTAGACTAATGTGCAGATGTTTTTATTGCTCACAGTTCTCATTTGTTTGCTCAGCAATTATACTGTGGGTTTCTCTGTATATATACTAAGTGGAATATTTTCCAGTGACCTCCTACCTTTCAGAGTGAAATTAAAAAAAAATAAAATAAAATTACTAGGTTTGAAAGAGATCTCCTGGTCCAATTCATATATTAAGGTATGTGATATTAAGTGTCTACAGTGTACACATCTGAATGTAACTAGACTGCCCAAATTCATATTACAGTAGCCATATGAAGGTCCAGTCAGTGCAGGCAGTAGAATTTTCATAGTGCTAATCAGTTCATTCAAAAATAAGCAGTTACATTTGGTTCACTGAGTAACTTTACAGGCTTCACTTACTGCACTAACTAGATTATCAATGACTAAAGAATTTGGACATTTAATTAAAAGGTAGGCATTTACATATGGACATCTATATTTTTTTATGTTAATCCACAAGTAAAATACTACTCCAGTATTCAGCGAGAAACTAGTATTTTTGTATTTTATCAAGTTCATTTTAAATTAATTTGGTGACTTTTTACTTCTTCTTGCTCATCAGATTATCAGTAAAGAGTGTAGATACTGTGATTACAGGAATGGAGCTTATCATCCTTCATGTCTTTAAAAGGCTTTAGCTTAAAAAATGTGTTCATATAAGAAACCGTTCTGATGAGTATTTAATAAACAAACATAGTTTCTCTTTACATGTATTTTAACAGGCTAAAGAAAACATCTTCTTTGAATCTCCTTTTTAAGACAGCCTTTCTAGTCCCCAACCATTCTAGATTTTTTATGTGCATCTTTCATTTTAGTTAATGTTTATTAAATAAGGATGCAATAATTGCCTACATTATTTCATAGCAAGTTTTACCTATACTTTCCTGCTCACTTGTGATAATCTTGCCACCTAAATCTTTTTTCACATTTACATCATGTAAGCATGTTCCTTTAATCAATCATTCTATGATGAAGTATTACACCCTTTTTTCTCCAGTGCTTTTTCCAAACAAGGACTCATATTTTACAATAAGAAGTGTTTTTATTAGAGCAAATGCATGAACTTGTACTTCACATCATTACACTTTATCCTCATTTAGTTATTTCCTGTATGAAGATCTCTATTCTCTTCCTATTATTCAGATTCTCTTCTATTTTGATTATACCACTCAACTGTATTACCAGCAAATCTCATTAACACGTTCCTTCCTTTTGTGCCCTTGTGGCTGATGAAAACATTTATATAAGACCTGAGAGTGATCCTTAAATTACCTTCCTAAAATCACTGCACCATTCAATAGAAGCAGCTAAATTAGTTCTCCAAGGAAGTATTATCTACCCCAGCTTCCTCAAATCATCTCTTAGCTTTGAATGTGAAACTACCTCAAATGCTATGCTGAAATTCAAATTAAACATGCTGTATTTTCATTACTTATAAAAACTCAGTTAAATTAACCTTGTATAAATTAATTTCCTTTTATCTCCATCTTTAATTAGTGTTTTCTGAAAAATCTATTCAACTTTTTCATAACCATAAGGTCAAACACGCTTTAGTCAAAAAAATAGCAGTAGAGCATTTTCCTGCATCTTCCCACCTTTTTTAGCACATAATAACCATATAAAATTTATTTAATCAGAAATACAATCTTATATAAAATCCAAACTTACCTCAATGCAAAGACAAGGAAGTAGCTGAGAGTACTTCAGAGAAACTGATTTTAAAGAATCCTTTCCTCTTACCTGAAATGAAAAAGATGATCACTGATCCAGGCCAATTTAATAAAGTTAATAAAGACACAGAAGACCATTTCATGTAAGTATGATCTCAATTAGCATTTCTACCCCAGACACCTCAAGAAAGCAATGCTTCAAGCCTTTACTCACCACAGCAAATTGTCCCACATCTTCACAGGTAAACCATTTGTGACACAGACGAATGTAATAATCTTGATCTCGAAGGAAGTTGGATACATTCACTGATATGATTTTTCTTGTCCTGTCTACATTATAGTCTAACTTTCCAGCTGAAAAAGAAAACTCAAACATCAAATTATTGTATCTAATTCTTTATTACTTTGTATATTTTTGACTTCATTTTTCCTTTACAAAAATACAGAATGTACTTTAAAACTTTATAGAGATAAATTAACATTTCTTACCTAGGATATTTGAAATCATTCTTTTTATATCCTGATATTCCTATACGTAATCTTATTTTATGACATACAATATTTTTCAAAAGAATGAATTTCAGCATTACTAATTTTTAATTAACACTGTCAATAATGAGAGGCTGAGACAGCTACAGATTAAACCTCAGCCTCATTACTTGAAATCTTATGTAGTTCATGTACAAATACCTGAAAATACCTACAAATACCACACAAATGCTACTTCAAAAGCTGATAATCCTAAGGCTGAAATCTCATTTCTTTGAGAATATGTGCAACTATGTTGGATAAATACAATATGTGGGGGCTTTTTCTTCATTATTCTTATTCACAGGTATCTCAAGATCAGGACAGCAACTTGGCCAATTTGCTTTAATCTAGTTATGAGATCTGTTTATACACAAAATATGAAACTTGTAATCTGTAGTTCATGAAAAAGACACAAACCGGCTTCCAAATGCTTAAGTACTGAATAGATTGTCAACATCCTTATCTGCTATCTAGCATTTGCAAGTCAGTATAACAAAACACTGAATTTTTGTGACATACCCAAAGTATAATTTTAAATAGCAGTTATAAATATATTTTTCTGCTTATTCAGCTATGAAAACATATCATTATAGAAGTTATAAGAAATATCCCACAACTTCAAGTTATACAGAAAATGAGCTCACCTAAACAAGCTGGAATATGCTTTCCCACATCACTGTTTCTGCAATCTGTAATATAGAGACCAGAATTTTCTTCAGTATTGCTTTATTTATATAGGCGTGTAGCTAAGGCTTCCAAATTATCCAATAGTTTCCCAACAGTAAAACAATCCCATTCATCCCTTTTAAAGGTAGATTTTGATCCACTTCTAGATAGTGAAGGAAGTGAAGGAAGTACCACACACACTGACTGTGTCTTAACTTGCATTAGGGAGCTATCTCACCATTGTGGGGTTTCTACTGTTAAACCTCTTCAGCAATTTAAGGTGGCAAGCTAGGATACAACAGTGCACTTCTTTACCCAGTAGCTAATAATAAAATACGTAATAACAATTCTAGTTATCCTTTCCTTGAAACTCACTCCAGTTGTTTACTAGACTCATTCCTCTGCTAAAAACAACTGTAGTTTTTCAATTCTGGTTTTACTCTAGACTTGCAAAGAATTACTTTCATTTAGTTCCCAGGGAGCCTGCCAGAACTAGAGGCCAACCAGCACCTTCAGAACTAATATCTAATACTTGTATCTTCACAATCTAAATCTTGATTTTAAAATATTTTGCTTATATTATTAAAATATATAAAATATTTGCTTATTTTAGAGCAGTATTTTGCTTTAATTGCCCTCACACTGATTTTCCATACGAAAACATTTTCCTTTGTTTTCATTTCATTTTGTTTAAAACTAGGCTTTATAAAGCTTTATTTTTTTCCCCTTGTCATTCATAAAGAACGTATTTCCTTCAAAAGTGAATTGGAGGGAGGCTTTAGCAAAAAAAATGAAATGCTTTTTAGACAGAGCAAAGCTTTACTTGAGCAGACACAAAATGTCTGATACAGTATGCAAGGGATGGTACTGCACCAATGGCATGGGCGAGGGCAGCAGCCCACAGACAGTGGCAATGGGATGGCAAGACAAGCACAGGCAATGGGCTGAGTAAGGGGTCTCAGTTCACTTTTTGCACCACCACTTGCCACACTGAACCACTGGACCACTTGTACTGAATCTACTTCAATATGCATACAGTATGCAACTTACACCAAAACAAGGACCAAAGGTATCTTATCTCCCTCAGTTATATAGAAACAGGTGACAGAACAGATAGCTAGTGAAAAGAAGATATTGCTTTACACTTTCTTATTAAACTTTCCAAAAGCTCTGGAACCATCTGGGGCCTAACAGAAGACAGCAGAATTTCCATCTTACGCACAGAGATCATGCAGGACTGAGCCTAGTGGCAGCGATCAGTCACATTCCAGTCACAGAAATGCAATCTTGGAGAAACGCATAATGTAGTTTTCCAAATATTTTGAAATATTTGAAACAAACTCTGGTATCTGGTGTTATTTGATCTTGTTTTGTTTTGTTTTTGGCAAGTCAGACATTTACACACACCAAATAAATCACCAAAATGTAGAACAATACTGATTATGTCAGACATAAAATAGTAACATTTAGGTCAGCGTATCCCAAAATGTGATTTGCCTTTGCATTCAGATTTTGGTTTTGTTTGGAACGTTTTGATTTTTTTTGTTTGGTCTCTTTTTCTCTTTGAAAAGATGTCTTTTGAAAAACATTTGTTTGATGATGTTTTCCTACCTTCAACGTAGTATTCCTGACTCATCTTAACTTCACAGTAATTTGGTACTGTTTTCATGGTCACATAGATGTGTTGTGCTACGTTGACTTCAAAGCAATTGAATTGAACCTGCACCTGTTTAAAACGTTTAGAAAATGAAGTTTGTGTGTGACTTCCAGAATGCATGAAAACCACTAGTTATGAGAGTTAAGCAAGCAATATTTTTGTTTAAATTGATTTACATTTGCAAGGAGCATTAAGCATTTTGAGATACTGTAGAATTAAGAATGTAAAGGAAGCAGACGCCATTTAATTAAAGGATTTCAAAGAGTGTAATTTCTTCTAAACTAGGAGTTTGCCATCATCTTTACTTCCAGAAAACCAAAGATGAACTATCAAATAATAGGAAAAGCACAGAAGTCACTGAACTGAAAAAAAGGATAAAATGTATTTTATAGTACCAAAAGTCCTGAGTTGTAAGCATTTTAGAAGCACAAACAATTGCAGAATAGGAAAACATGTCTGTTAAAACATTTAGCATCAACTTTGGCAAATTTATTCATTCCAGTAAGGTTCTGGGAAAGTATTTTAAGAGGCAAAAGTTGAGGTCCAATTATAGCTGGTCATTCCCTCACTGATAGCAGTAACTACTGTATTCCGTATAAACTTCCGAATGTATATAACTCCTATTTGACACAAATGCTTTTGGAGGGTAAAAGATTACTCGCAAAACTGAAAGTATGAAAATCTTCCTAAATGCATTGGTTGAGTCACACCTATAAAATTCGCCTTTCTCTGAAAGCCAATAACTGTTGATTGCCAGCCCTGCACTGCCTGCAGGGACTTTTGGTCATCAACTGATGATACTGAGTGTAGACTGCAATTGCAGTTTGGGAGTAGAAATTGCTTTCACACATGCAGTCAATATAACAGAGCACATGAAGTAACATGTTTTGTATGGGATTAATAACAGTTATTCACCACTAGCTAAAAGCAAAAATTCCTCTTTTAAACAGTGGGTCGAGGATTGCTTTTTTTTTTTTTTCCCCCTGCTGCAGATTTTAATAACAAATACTTCTGGGTTTAGCTTAGTACAAAATCACACTCTGCCACTGCAATTATTATTATGAGTTTAGAACAGATGTGTACAAGTGTTTAGGCACTTGGCTGTCTTCTAGATGTGTAAATTCTATTGACATGGCTGGATCTAAATAAATGTGAGTGGGACGTGAGAATATGCACTTAATGGTCCCTGTGACATTGTGCTTCCTAGCAACTGGAGTAACAACAGCTTCCCCACAGTTTGGTGGGTACAGTAAGAAAGAAAACAAGATCAATTTGAAAAGTAGAATTTATAGAGACATCTTCTCTTGGTAAAAGTCAAAGAAGTCTAAAAATGGTGGAGAATCACATACAGAAGACATTTGTTACAAAGTTTCATTTGACACTATTGAAGCATATATTTCATTGCTGTTTTCCACAGAATCGTTAAGACAGTAAAGAGAAATACAAAAACTATGTTTTTCCAAAAGTTTGTAAACATTTAAATGAAAAACAACCCCATAAAAATGAGTCTACCTTCTTTCCGTTAAGTATCTTGCTTTTTTTCCTGGCAAATCTCACATTTGTGCACTGAGATTGCTGTGTGTCCAGTGAAAAAGAACATATTTCCAGCCCACGAATATTTTCTGAAATAAGTTAGGAATACATTTCAAAAATGTGATTTGAACATCTTTAACAGAAAAATAAGATAGACTGTATTCTAATCTTTCCAAGTGAAAAGTACACATATTTTATCTGTGTAAAAAAAGGGGGACAGCATGTAATAACATGCACATGGAGGAGGAAGCTTCCATGGATTTAATACAGATTGCTATGAATTAAGGCTTTAATTATGCAAACTGTCATGCAAATGATTAAGCACAAATCACACAATGAGTGAAGCACACCAGGAAATATCTAAACAATAACACACTAAGTACATGAATGGCAGGATGTTGGTAAAAATAAACTGTGCCCCAAAAAATTGAGTGCTTTCATTTTATTTTGGTTTAGAATTGGAACTTCAGAACAAAATACAGTTTCTTCTGTTGGTGCAGTCACTCGTGCCCATGTTGCCAGGGCAAATGGTATCAGTGTGTTTATGTGTGCGTGTAAATATTCACATGTGAGAGAGCAAGAAGGAAAGAGCATCAGTACTACAGGGGCACTGGTAGAGAAAACTGTAATGTGATGGATGTAAAAAATTAAGATCTCATTCCTTTGAGAAATTCCAGAGCTTTATCCTGGTTTGTAGTTAAACAGTTCCATTAAAAAAATCTGATTCAACCACATGAAAATAGTTTGGACACAAGCATTACACTACGGAACAAAAATAGGCAGAAAAATAGCAAGAAGTAAACAGAAACGATTCAGTAGCAAATCTGCTTCCTACCATCCAGACTCAAAGTTCCTTTAATGTTTAAATGAAGAGAGCATGGGCTTCCTTGGACACATTTAATTACTGTTGAGATCTTCATGCTCCTCAGTACCATAGAAGACAAAGATGCAGGAGCACTGTGGCAGAAGCTGTTAAAAATGCCACCTGAAAATATAAAACACGAAGAGAAGTCACAGTGTGCACAGGATATTTCTGGGGAAAGAAGCACCAAAGATGAAAATCCAGCTCTTCAGAAATCAGTAGGGAAGTCACCATTGTCTTCAGTAAAGCCAATATTTTACCTAAGATATTCATGTGACCACAGCAAGCTCATGGCTGATTGACTTCACTAGAAATGCAGTGGGAAAGAACTATGTTACAGATGGGATTTGATAATAAATTTCCTGGCTTAGGAAAGTATGAACTCAAAAAAGAAAATCATATTTCTAACAGTTAAGGTTAGCAGAGTGCAGCTAGACTAATAGCACTTCTAAGTAACTAGATCTTTCAAATCATGGCTAGACTAATCATATAAGCTTTTCTTTTTTTTTTTTTTTCTCAAAAAACTTTGCCTGCACGTTGTGAGTACCCTCATGGGTAGTATTTCACTTTTAAGAGTCAATGGCGGATAGTCTCAGCTGATGTTAAATATGATTTTCACACAAGAGGGCACCATTGCATTCCTAGTGATGAAAAAAAACCCACACCTAGAAGATTTCTTTCCAGTAAGAGATGAAAAACAAAAATAAAACAAAACAAAACAGAAGCCTCTAAATAGAACTACTATGCCTCGTCTCATTTTCTTATGCCAATTTAGTCCTTCCTCAAATCCTTTGGACATGTGTTTGCACATCAGCCTTGTGTAAACTAATGTAAAAGAAGAACCAGGCTCAAGGTCCCATGTCTCGCCAGTTAGCCATATTTCACCATATTTCATCTCTTTCTACTTCCCAGGCTGCTTAACAAAGGAATTGATCATTCATTTATGAGTTTATGTTAGTACAGTGGATGTAATCCCCAGCACATTCCTGAGGCTTCTCTATCTCAAATGCACTGTTGTAGTCTCAAAAACCAGAGTTCAAGAGACTGTCAAAATGAATAGCTAGGGAATTGGGTTTTGTTCCTTGGCTTTGTGGTTTACAATGCAACACACCTCATTTTAGCTGCAACTACATGCTAACAGTTTCTTTGAAATATTTATTATCCTCCTAACTTCAGTATGAAAGTTAAAAACACTCAAGTAAAACAAAGTATTTCACAACTCATTCTCATTTTCAAACTTTTGACTCTTGTTAGTCATACTGCTAAGCATACTCCTAGAAGGCGTCCAACTATTATGGAGAAAAGCATAGTATGTAAGTGCAATGGCATGGTACTGTGCTTGCCATAAAAATACAGAATAGCATAGAACCATAGAATTGTCTAGGTTGACCTTTGAGATCATGAAGACCAATTGTGAACCTGACCTGCCATGGTCCCTCCTCTCCCACAGCTTGGGACAATTTCCTCACATTCTAACAATCCTACCTGAAATTATTAGAAAAGTATGCATTCTTCATTGCCTAGCCAATAATTATTATCAAGGCATGGATTCTCATTGACTCACATGGAAGATGCATCCATTGTTCTCCCAGAGGAAAGGTAGGATGGAAGGACAAAGCATATTCTTATTTACTCCTTCAGTCATAAAGAAAAGTTCTTTAAGTGCAAAAACTAGAATAATAACCTGTACAAAAGAACTTCTAGCACTTCCACTTCCCATTTCAAGAAGGAGCCTATTGTCAGGGACCAAATTCTGATATATGCAGAGCATGGAGACAGGCTGATATAAATGTTGCACTTTGGCTTAACTCTGTCAGGCCTCAAAGTACCCTCACACTTGGTATCAGGAGATATCACAAGTCAGAAAATACTAAACACCTGAATCTCCACTCCATTAGCCTGTGGTTTTCTTGCCATTGAGCACACTGTGGAGGTAACAGGTTATTCTGACCTCAAGTAAGTGGAAAAGTGAGAAAACAATGACATTTCACCTCAAGTGACAGTTAAGCCAACTTTCAATTATCCAAGGTAATACCAGCAGTGAGAGAAGCAAAAGAAAGAACAAGCACCGATGATTCAAAATACACAAATGAGGCCATAAGAAGAGTACACGGACTTTTGGAGAATTTTTAAATGTGTTTCAACAGAGATTAAGCAGACTTAAGAAGTACTCTGCATAGCAGCTAGGTGTGAACACTCTATTCCATCTTCCAAGAATGGGTTGTGTAATAATCCTGAAGGTGTCTCAGGATGAAGAGTTATTCTACAACACCCAATCAATCCACCCAGTTAATTAAATTGCAGACCTACTTGATAATAATTATTACTCATGTTACTAGTTTTTTCCAGATCTTTGCTCAAAACACATTTTCTTGGACTTCTTCAGCCACCAGGTCCACCCATTTCAGATCAGGGCTGCCAGATTTACCTACATGGAATATACTGAATGACATGCAGTAATGTGCACCAGTCTATGTTATTTTCGTAAGAAAATAAGCAGTATTTGAAATAAGCCAATAAATTATTTTATCTTAGTTCCTCAGTTGTCAATGTAAATTTCTCGATCAAGGCTTTACCTTGCCTACTTTTATGACTGTGTAGAAGTGATTTAAGGGAACAGGAATGTGATACTTCTTGACAAAGTGAATCTGAGTGAATTTGACCATATTATTTGATCCTATATATTTTTAGGGGAGATTGTTTTGAGCCAATTGAATTTTATCCTTAGTTATTACTGCTTGAGGTATAGTATTATCAGATGCTAGAGACTTTGCCTCTCTAAGGAGAATCCCAGGTCATACCTAGATGCATTACCAACAGTGGATTGTACAAACAGTTTTAGAACTACTGCATCAGTAAGCAGGAACACTGCTTTTCTTGGTCATGGTTTTTTCATTCAACTGAAAACAAGCAAGTAATATACTGGATAAAATGAAAATACTCTTTCACATTGGATTTTTTTCCTTTAATTTTAGGAATTTTTCCCATTAATTTTGGGAATTGCAAAAGATGCCATGAAACTCATCAAAAATAATTTAAATGGATCATATAATGCATGAATTCACTAGCTTGAATCTCAATAAATGCATGATACAGGGAAGAACTTACAGAAAAGAATTTCCTTGCCACAAATCATCACAGACATTTCAGTAATCACAAAAGGAGACTCACTTCTGACTAATCCTTCTGTAAGCTGTCCCCTTATCATATTTTAATCCTCCTCCCCCCTTAAATAGCTTCCTCAGGGACACACACCTCTTTCTCATGAGTAGTTTGATCTACACCCCAGAAGACATTAAGGTACACCTGGCTACACAAACCATATTCTGAGTAAATCTTGCCTAAACTTTATGTTTGTGAATTATAACTGTAATTAGCCTTACATGAGAGAAGGATTGTTGTTGTAATAAAAGAATCCTTAATTATGGACAGATATAAACTGAGGCATAAAGAAGCCAAGACTTATTATTCAGCATGTAGACACTTTCCTTGTACTTAACCACAGCAGATTATGTTTTTATCTGTTGATGCAGCAATCAAACTAGAACTCTCATGACAGCAAAACACACCTTATGTATCCTTGGATAATAGAAGTCAGAGCTGAGCAATGAATACGCAATAGAAATGATTGGATGGATAATTTGAAGCCCCAGGCAAGAAGATGAAATTGGAGAATGGGGAAAAAAAAATGCAGATAAAACTCATTAAGAATAGGCCCAGGGCAGCTCCCAAAAGAAACTCCTAACTGTTTTCTTTTTCTTTTTTGTTGGTATTTCTTCCCTACAAGAATGGTAAAAATCTCAACTACTTAGGATATTAACAGGGATAAATCTGTTAGCTTATCTACTGTGCACAGAAATTGCTTCACTGGGGCATCATTCCACAAGTAAAAATTACAGTAACATTTCAAACCAATTTGCATATGATTTACCACAGTATCTGCTGCATCTGTGCATTATGATGATTCAACAGTCTTCATAAACAAACTAGATACACTCACCTAAGATAACAATGTGATGCATTTATGTTAACAAATATCAAAATCTGCAACTTAAAAGTACTTGAACCAGTTATGAAATTGATTACAATTCAGTTTTCTCTTTTACAATAGATTTCAATGCAGAGTAAATTAAGAAGAGTTCCACAGTTGTATGTTCAGGAAGTATTTCAGACTTGTAAGAATCATGAATGGCATGATCTTACACTATGTCAAATATATTTTCTGAGTGATTTTAAAATTAAAGGATCTTGAAAATGTACAGTTAATTTTAAATACTGCAGTAGCCTTAATGTACTTCTAATAGTTTGTAGAAAGGGGAGGGAGAAGGCAGAAGCTCTACTGCCAAACACTACAGAGGTGATATCCATAAATTCTGCAGAATAAAGTCATCTTTTTGGTGCAGCTAAAAGCAATGACTACTGCAGAGTATTACACATTAAAGGTCTTTTGAGGTAATTTTACCTCAAAAAATAATTAATATAAAGTATGACTATGGAAAAGGAAGTATGGAAATAAGTATACACCCAGTGTTGCACAAGACAACTAGGATGAAGACTGAAAAAAATGTTTTTTCATCATGCCGGTAAGGCTGAGTCATCCTGCATGTTGCTCATATTAAAGATAGCTGATAAGCCATTTACAGGCAGCACTGAAAACCTTCAACCAGCTCTGCTTGATGTACACTGTACTGCAAGATAAGGATCTTGAGTTTACAAGCTCTTCAGACCCAAAGAGTATATCCAGCTCAGAGTTAAACAGCTAGTTTAAGCTCATACACATCATAAGGTGATACCTTTGGCAGGCAAAGGAGAGGAAGAACCCCTCTTGCCTTCCTCCCAGCATATAACTCACTTTGCCCTAAGAATGAATCACCACCTTCTGTTACCAGTAGTGTCTCCACTATCTAGATTTGCATTTGTGTAATACCTAGCAATTATTTTAGCTCATAATCAACAGTACTGCAAGTGTCCTTCCCTTAGAGGCCAGAGTTATAGGGTTTGATTTCCTCCTGTGCTACCCAAAGGCATGAAGGCATGCTTCAGCTTGGCAAAGTTCAATGTCCCAATTTATCTCTTATTCTGTGCCTCCTTCCATGCAGTTTTTGCAACTAGCAGGTCAGCTGTCCAACCCAAATAAGGCTCATTCACAGCCTGATCCAGTCACTGATGGTTCAACCTCTTTACTAGTAGAAGGTAGTGACTTCTTCAAGAGGGACTTTTAATTACATCCCTCCCAAAGCCATCACCTCAACAATATGTGTCCAGTAAACATCATGCTTTCAGAATAAGACTCAGGACAACTGTCATCCAGCTCACTGCCCCACCCTATAGTACCAGAACCTCACATGCTTGTGGTTCTCTAATAGAGCTTCTCTCTGTCCATGGGTATTCTGCCATGAGAATCCAGGAAAAGCTTGCTGAAGATAAGCAGCATTCAGAGCTGAGACTTCAGGTACAACCATCCCCTGAAAGGGGACAGCCTGCAAGGCAGTTGCATCGTACTTTCTTGTCAAGCAAGTATGCACACTGGAGGAGTGACTGACGGAGGCTTCAGAGTTTAGAAAATTCAAGAGCCTATATTGCTACTGTAGCCAAAAATAATAAATAAAAGCAATGTAAACAAGTGAGTGAAATGTCAAAGCAAATTCTCCCAAGGACTATCTATGGTTAAGAAAACTTCACCAATAATGCACTATTATTAACCTATTATTTACTACTGCCTACCAGTTTCCCATGTTGTGTACAGGGAAACTTGGATTCAAATCGAAAGAGGGAAGATTTAGGTTAGATGTTACGAAGAAACTCATTATTCACAGGGTGCCCAGAGAAGTTGTAGGTGCCCCATTCCTAGAGGCATTCAAGACCAGGCTTGATGGGGATACTGAGCAGACTGATCCAGTGGTAGGCAACCTTGCTCGTGACAGGGGAGTTGGAACTATATGATCTTTGAGGTCCCTTCCAACTCAAGCCATTCTATGATTCTATGATTCTTTGATTCTATGACACAGTGATCTGAAGTGACCAGGAAAGTGCATCTATTATCTGCAACAAATTATCTTTATTTTTCAAAAATAAACGTAGTAAAAAGTGAACGATGTATACTTACTGGAAGGTTTGCTTTTACAATGAATTCCCTGCAAACAGAAAAAATATACATATTATAATAGGTTTTCTGAGGTGATGATAAAAATAAATATTACTTAATCATTATACACAAGTATAAACATACTTTTTTAAGAAAGTAAGCACATTTTAACACAAATAGATTTTGAAATCAGAACACATTTTCAAATACAGTGAAAATGCACATCACTACTTAATATGATATCCAGATAAGTTTGAGGACACAAGATCAGTGTTATCCATATTTTCATGTATTTTCTACTGAGTTGTAACCATTACAAGTCCAAAGTTCCATCAAATAGAGACCTCAATCAGACACTGCCCAATCAAAAAAAAAAAAAAAAAAAAGAAAGAAAGAAAGAAAGAAAAATTACCAATAGTTTATTTATTGATTCAGGTATAAATAAATCAGGCAAAGAAACAAAGTGATTTTTTAATGCAAGATATCTATAACACTTCTGAATATTAGATGAGTTTTAGGAAGGTCACATCAGGCCAACAGGACATATTACAACCAAGTGCAAATGAAGCTGAGGAACAGGACTTGCCATTTTATTTCTGAGAACTATCTGGCTCATAATCCTGAAATTGAAATTACTCAGGCACAATACTTACCATGTCAAGTGAGTAAGTTTTTTTGTAAGAGGCAAAGTGAACCTGACATTGAGATTTGAGCAGGTTTCCAGCTGTCTTTCAGACAGGCTACACCCATTTTCCAAGTAAAATAAACACTCAACCACACATCAAAATTCTGTAGAATATAAAAATAACAAATATTATTTTGAATACTATGTATCATTTTCTAAATACAGGCTACTACTAAACCAAAAAATATGTTTTCCTGCAGTTCTGGCATTGAAGTTTCTGACATAACACTTCTACTAGCGTTCCTTTCTGGTGTATGGTGTAAAGCATATTCCTCTACACTTTCTTTAAAAATCAGTGCATTATTCACAGAGATGCTTTTGTCACAACTGCAAAAGAAGCAGGCATCACCTTGTCTCCTCTGCTCTCAGATGGACTGGCAGCTGTTAGTCCTTTTAAAGTATTTCAGGATCCTGTCAGTAAGCCAATGATCTGTGAGATTTAGAGCCAGCAAAAGTCTCTCAGCAGACATTTGGAAGTTCTCAAGCTGTATACAAAGACAGTCGGCAGCCTGGGTGAGTACTAGCATGTCATAAAAGAACTACTACTTGGTATTCTATGTGGCTGTCACCCACAGGTCCTTCTGTCCACCTCATAAACACAGCTGTAAAATCTTATTTCTGAAAGTGTGAAATGACAGCCCTGTGGTAGCTGTACGCATGTATGGTCTTAACCCATAGTAGTTGAGAATTGTTTCTGTTCTTCATGGCTACATTTGGCCACTGCAGCAAAAGGGAACAACAAACATTTTTATAAATATATTAACAGTAAGAGGAGGGCTAAGGAGAATCTCCATCCTTTACTGGATGCGTTGCGGTACGTGACCACTGTCAATAAGGAAAAGGCTGAGGTTCTCAGTGCCTTCTTTACATCCGTCTTTAAAAGTCAGACCAGCTATCCTCAGGGTACTCTACTCTCTGACCTGGAAATCTTGGATGAGGAACAGAATAAACCTCCCCACAGTTCAGGTGGAAACAGTCAGAGACCTACTACTCAACCTGGATCGTCACAAGTCCATGGGGGATCCACCCGACTTTGCTGAGGGAACTGGCAGAGGTAACTGCCAAGCCTCTTTCCATCATCTGTCAGAGTTCCTGGTAAACCTGAGAGGTCCCAAAGGACTGGAGGCTTGCCACTGTGGCTCCTATTTACAAGAAGGGTTGTAATGTCAGCCTGACCTCAGTGTCAGGGAAGGTTATAGAACAGATCATTTTGAGTGAGATCACACAGCATGTGCAGGACAACCAGAGAATCAGGTCTAGAGAACCTGGTGTACAAAAGGCAGGTCCTGCTTAACCAACCCGATCTCCTTGTATGATTGAGTGACCCTCCTGGCAGATGAGGGAAAGGCTGTCAAAGTAGTCTACTACATTACTTCAGTAAAGCCTTTGACACTGTCTCCCAGAGCATTCTCCTGGAGAAGCTGGCAGCCCGTGGGTTGGACAGGTATACGCTGTGCTGGGTAAAGAACTGGCTGGAGGGCCAGGCCCAGAGAGTGGTGGTGAATGGAGTTAATCCATCTGGTGACCAGTCACTAGTGGTGTTCCCCAGCGGTCACTGCTGGGGCCATCCTGTTTAATATCTTTATTGATGATTTGGATGAAGGAATTGAGTGCATCCTAGTAAGTTTACAGATGACACCAAGTCAGGGGGCTCATGTCCAGCTTTTCATCCATCAGGACCCCCAAGGAAATCAAACTTCTTTATATAACTGTTCTAAAAGTGGGGTACTTCTATTTCAATGGTTTCATAAATTCCTCAGATCCCCCGAAGGAGTAAAAAATGTAACTGATGTAACCTTATTTCTGTTGCAATGTGTTGATTGATATATTCGTCACTTAGAATTTCTGTAGAAAGACTTTCTTTGTAGTTTGCTGATTTTCACAATGCAGATTCATCAATAGAAAGAAGACTATAGCTTTCTCACATACTCATTGTAACACTAATCTAATAGAAGTGGAACATGCCAACTCATAGAAAACTCCACTGGAATTTTAACTGCAGTTCCAAAGCCCTGATTTTGAATTAATTTCTAATCAGACCCTGCAGGAGTACACAGAAGGACAACTTGAATTCAGCCTCTTTTGCTTGAGGTTCTTGATGGCCTTAGGAAATGGAACAGACAAGTAAACAAACTGCAAACAATTCAGTGAGTGAGCAAGCTAGGGAGCTAGCTTTTTGTTAAGAAAATCTAACTGTTGGATCAGCAAATTGATGAACTACTGCTCACTGGAAGGAATTAATCTCTAATGAAGTTGAAAATTTAGTAAATTACCTTTGTATTTTTAACTTCCCATTTTACAGCCAAACTACTGAAAATGTTCTTGTCAGGTGGTTTGAGAGAGATCCCAACTGCAAGTAAAAAATTCTCAGAAGAAACTAGTTGTCTGCTATCTTCTCTTTATGATCTCAGTACAAAAATTCATTGAATAAAAAAACATTTCCATTGAACTAAACAAAAAATCTGAAAAAACTCAGAGCATCTAGTCTATATTCAAAGACCAATGTTTAGGATGCCCTGTTCTGACATCTGAAAAAATGCAAATTGTATGTAAATAAATTAAGTTACAAATGAGAAAACAAATCACCAACTTCTCTGGGGCTGCAGGATGATGCAGAAATACATCTTCTATCCCAATTAATTCTTCTTTTTCACTATTGTTTACATGAATCCTAATCTCTGATCACTTTTTAGTAACATCTTGTATCTATTTACTCATCTATTCTATGGGGAAAAAGTAAGATATCCAGTAGTGATTTTTGTTCTGGTCAGGAGATATTTTGTAGTTCTTGGGTGCTTAGGTTAGTTCTGGATGAGGAGCTGTTGGGAAGGTTTACATAAATAATCAAGCATTTGCTCAAACACTTGCCAGTTAAAGCAAGCATTCGGTCACAGTTCAATTCTTTTTTTTAATAAGTGATTATTTTTATTGCACAATGCCATAGGGTTTTTTTTTCCTCTTTTATAATCATTTTGCAAAATAGTCAAAAGCGAGACCATTTTTCTCAAAGAAGAACTCAAATAAGTGAACCAAGTTCCTTTCCCACTTTCTATATCTTTTGTTTTCAGGAATTTTCAGTGATGAATGCAATAAAAAAAACATAACAGTAAAACTAGAATGGAAATTTTCTTCTCCTTTCACAAGTGCTGTGGGTGTCTTTTATGCAAAAATGAAATCTTGAACATGATGGTACAATGTAGTGCAATACAGAGAACATCTCTGATTCATATCTGTTTTGGCAAATAGCCTAAGCAAAATACACTTACACAATGTACAAACAGTTAGGGATTTTCCTATTTCTCTAGGGTTTTCCCCACTTGTGGTATTACTCAACTGTAGCTAGAGGTTATCTGAACAGACACCACCAATATGCATCACTCTGAATAGGAGGTGTGGTGCCAACTTTTTAGCTAGCACAGCAACTTCTCAATCTAATTCAACTGTAATAGCACTCTGTGCTTTTAAAGACTGTAGAGCGGAAAGTAAGATTGGCAGAGGAAGGTTTGGATTTGAGGGCTCAAGGAGTTCTTTCATGAAATAAAATTGCTGAGGAAAAGAAACAAAGATTAGACCTATTTCCCACTTCCTTTTATACCTCCAGGCACTGAAGCAAAAGCAGAACTGTAGAAATTCTTCCCTGAATGATCTGTCAACACAGGAAAGAGTCTGGGGTAAATTTTGTTTCCTAGTCTGTCCACTAACTCTGCTATACCTGGTTCATAGAAGAGCTCATGGCAGCTCTTCCGCAATTCCAAAAAGAGCGGTAAGATGCCTGAAAATGCTTTAAAATGTATTTTGAACATAATTTGGGCCAGGCTGTCAGACATTCAACATTCAGTCTTTCAAGATGTCTGCATTAATGTCAGGGAAAGTAAAGTAAATCTTTTGAGAGATTCTCAATGGCAAAGCTATTACCTACACTCCTACCTAAAGCCAAACTATCAGAGAGAAGAGGAAAAGGAACATGACCATTTTATGAAGTTTTCCTCTATTCCAGTAATTTCTATTCTTTAATTGCCATAAAAAGCAAGCATGAGGCTGTATGCAGTCTTACAGAATAGGGTCTTGCAATAACTGGTGCTCAAGTTGAAAGCAAAAAGCTCACGAGGTTGATGAATCCAAACAACTTCTTGTTGATTTCCAGTCAAGAGAGGTTGCTCTACACAAATTCATCTTATTCTCTGCAGAATTCAAAGGGATATTACAGACCACTGGGTCTAGTCCCTTGATAACCGCAATGCCAAGTCATCTAATCCCTTTCAAAAACATTTAAAATCAAGTTTTGGCCTGTGCTGCTCCAATGCTAAGGCTTTTCCAGAAGGTCTGCTCTCTGACAGCAACCAAACTTTTATTTTCTAAAGTAAATACAATAATGGTTAATTTGCATTGATTTCTGATTGTGTTTGTTGGCTTTTCATTTAAATAGATGCTTTCCACCCTGGAATTTACTTTCCACTTATCTGCAGACAGTAATTTAAATTTTCTCAGACTTTGTTTTGCGAGGCTATGAGAGCCAAGCTCTTTTATTCTCCTCTAATAAAATAGCTTTTCCTTCTTTTCATGTCTATGGGAACACATCTTTCCTGAGATCAAACAGTCGGACTAGATGACCTTTGAAGAATTATTCTATTCTATTCTATTCTATTCTATTCTATTCTATTCTATTCTATTCTGTTCTGTTCTGTTCTGTTCTGTTCTGTTCTGTTCTGTTCTACTTTATTCCTAATGGGGTGAGCAGAGCCATGTACAGTTCTGAAAAGAGTTTTCCACAAGGGTTTATTTGATGCCTTGTTAAGTTGTAATATTCACTCTCTCAACCATGTTGTATTGGTGGCTATCCTGCAATTCAGAGAGGGACCTATTTATCACTTCCCATGTAAGCAATCCACCACCAGCCTTTCCTTTTTCCATCTGCTTATCCCATTCTGTTTGTGGAGGAAAGAGCCTACAGATGTTGGACTTTTAAAAGTTCTAAATGATTTGTCAAGGTCTCTAATGAAAAACCTGAAAACGCTAATGCGATTTCAGTCACTTTCATGAGGAAAAAGGTCTTTGGGGGGTGGACAGTCCCTGGATAAAAAAAAGAAAAAAAGAGCTGTATCACGATCTTAGACTTTCAACGCATTACAACAATTTCTTACCAAAATGTTAATATCCAAATCATCTAGGGAAAACTTCGTGGATAGAAACAACTGCATACATATACTGTAGCATTTCCCAGAGCTGTTTTCATACATGAAGGTGATAATAACTTTGCATTTTACATATCCTTCATGATGATGAGAACTGAAACCTCGGGGAATTTTTCTCACGCTATTTTATTTCATTTTAATACAGGTATAAAATCATCCCTGTATTATCTTACCAAATATAGGAAACAGAATCCTTTACAGTAAGAGAAAGCATAACATAATGATTCCTATGCCACTAAACAAAATCTTAATTACATCAAGGCCGCATACTTATGCAAAGGAGTATATTACTTAATGACTGAAAATGAAAAATAATTTACCTACAGAACACACTTAGCAATTTAATCAATTATAATATTTACTGAGAACTAGAGGAATTATAACAATTAATACACATAATATGAACATTTGGAACTGCTATGGATTTGGTTAGTTCTAGTTAGTTTAGTAGCTTGTGGTAGCAATGGCAGTGTGAAGACGGTTGGACTAGATGATCTTATAAGTCGTTTCCAACCTTGTGATTCTATGATTCTATGATTCTATGATACTGATGCATTGTCCCCAAGAGACCTTTTCTCTAAAGAAGCGTTTGTGTTCGTTTTGATGTCATCTGTAATTACTTTCATTGCCAAGGTAAAACTATCTTTCTGGCAAACCACAAGGCTGTTCTTCAACTTTTACTGACAGTGTGGTAATCAGATACACATGAATGGCATATAATGGGAGCAGCTATACAATCACTGAAGAAAACAATTGGACTTATGTCCAAGCAGAAAAGAAATAGGCATTAGAACTTACAGCAAAGCACTTTTGTCTACTTTGCACTACTATTTCTACAAGAGCATATGATTGATGGATTTTATTATAGAATGCTAAAAACAAAGCATTTCTGAGTCAAAGTATATATCATCCAGCTCTGAGCAGAAATTACTCTCTTTACATGTATTCCAAACTGAACAAGCAAATCATATTCATGTAGTGTAGAAACTAACAGGATAAGCACAGCTGAAAAGTAGGATATTAAGCTGAGGACCAGGGCTAATGAGGCCACACACCTTTTGGTAAGAGTTGTCCCATGTCCAATAGCATAACTCAACTTCTTGCCTGTGTTAATGCTATGTTCACATTTCCTTGTTCATTTAGCTGACAAAGAACAAACAAGAAAAATAATATTGGGTTTACTGAAGATTACTGGATAATTCTCAGTAAAGCTTCAGTGATGCAAATGTATGGACTCCATCCTCCACAACCTGGTGTTTGTCAAAACTGAAAGTCAGTGTTTCCTATACAGTCTAGGAGTATTTTGATAATGTAATATGCTAACACAAGTTCTTCAGGACTCTTAGATTTTTGTTTACTTGCTACTATTCAAGTACAACAGAAATTCGTGTCAAGACAGCATATGCTTCCTCAAGCATTGTACAGATACAGAGGAATCCCATTCCTATATACACCACATGGATACGGCATGCGGCAAATAACTTCCACTGACCTTTAGCTGTCTCCCTTTTGCAGGACAGAACAAGCGGAAGAATTTAGCAGCACAGTAATTGTATCTCTGGGAACTCTTTGCAGAGCCATGCTTTCATCCTATAACTGAATGTCCGGTCAAAACAACCATGTATTGAGCTCTCACAACTGGGAAGAATATTCCCAACTTGTGCTTTGTTTAAATGAACTTAAGTGAAGTACATAAAAATCATCCTGTGATACAAAAAGAACTTACAAAGAAAACACTTGCATTTAAAATTACTGGACCAACGGGAGTTATGACAGCCTGAAATAAAAGCTGCCTGATCTATTGTCAGCTTCAGCTCCAGGACTGGAAACGGAATTTGCTTGGAGCAAGAGCATGCTCTAACTTCTTTTTTTTTTTTTTTTTTTTTTTTAAAGAAATAAAATCCAAAAATAAATAAATACATAAAGTCAATCATTTTGATGTCATGTTTCCTAAAACATTTAAACAAGTTGTTAACAAAACAGAATTGCATACAATAGACGAAGTAAAATTACAATGCACTTTGAATGCCATACTCTCAGCTGGTGTAAATCAGCACCATCCCATACACAGAGTGTCAAAAATTTCAGACCACTCAGCTACTTGAAAGGACGACTAATCTACCAAATCAGCACTTCTAGTCTAACAATGAGGCAGGGACAATCTAACACTGAATTAATGGTTATTTCAGTGAATGACTGGATTTTGCATACAGAGGATGATAAAATGGACTCAAGGATATTTTGGGCAGAAGTAGTCTCTATAGGTCACCAAGTCCAGCCTCCTGCTAGAAGCAGTACTATGACCAATACCAGAACCAGTCAGACATGAATTTGACCATTTCTTCAAAAACTCAAGGATGTAGGTTCTACAACCTCTTTAGACGTCCATTGGTGTCCAGTACTTTCAGGTTTGGATGGCATAATGTTCTCTGTAGCCCAGAGGAGGCTACAAGAAAAGTATAGAGCAGATCCCACAGCAGCACAAACAGCACTGAGAAGTTGACTGAAACCAGTGGGTAGTGAGATTGCCACAAGGAGGGAAGGAGGAAGGGAGGGAAGGAGGGAGGGAAGGAGGGAGGGAGGGAGGGAGGGAAGGAGGGAAGGAGGGAGGGAGGGAGGGAGGGAGGGAAGGAGGGAAGGAGGGAGGGAGGGAGGGAGGGAGGGAGGGAGGGAAGGAAGGAAGGAAGGAAGGAAGGAAGGAAGGAAGGAAGGAAGGAAGGAAGGAAGGAAGGAAGGAAGGAAGGAAGGAAGGAAGGAAGGAAGGAAGGAAGGAAGGAAGGAAGGAAGGAAGGAAGGAAGGAAGGAAGGAAGGAAGGAAGGAAGGAAGGAAGGAAGGAAGGAAGGAAGGAAGGAAGGAAGGAAGGAAGGAAGGAAGGAAGGAAAGAGGGAAAAAAACAACCAAGCAATAACTGAAGATTATGGAAAGAGACCCTGTGGGCTGGATTTGCTCCTCCTGCTGCTGCTGGAGGCAGTGCCTATTTCTTTTGGAAGGCCTAAGGATTTTTCCTATTCCAGTCACTGTCTTCTCATGCATCCCAGCGCTTACAGGCCTGGTTTTCCTGTGTGCTGGTATACAAAGCAAGGCTCTCACCATTCTGCTATGGTCAGCTATTTTGCTTTTGCTTAGTCTCATTTCCAGGAGCAGAACACTGTCCTGCAGTGCACTGTGGCCTTTACAAATGATATATGCCATCCTGCTCACATTCACAAACTGCAGAACACTACGGTTTTAACTGCAAACCTTTGAAAGTCACTGAAACTCTTTCCACACATTTTAATGAACTTTGATTCAGATTTAAATGTGGTAGAAACTATTTGTGTGTACAAATTTTAGCTTTACCCATGAGAAAGGTGCCACTAACACAATTTCCAAGTACGCAATTTCTCTTTATGGATTTTGCATTACTACTGGTAGGGAAACGTAGTCATTTGCAAAATGAGATTAGGTCAGTTTTGTGGCCCAAATCTAAAAGAGGATTCAGGTACCTGAAACATCATTTAAGAAGGCTGCAGTAATCACAACCAAACACCATGATCTGTAATACCCTGTATTAATTACCCTGTAATTAATTGCTACCAAACCCTACAGGATCTTTCTGATCTAAAAGCTCCCTGGATGCTTAAGCCTTGGTTATGTAGTTCATTATCAGAACTGAGCTGGAATGGCATCTACCTCACATCAAAGTTCCTTGGGATAGCAGACACTCACTTGTGAGACACCCATGTCCCCAGTGCAGCAGGTGGCTAGAGGAGATTTAACAGAAATCAAATTAGCAAAGATCATGTGTAGCTTCTCTTCTAAAATGGAAGTGCTGGAGAAGATGATCAGAACAAGGGTATGTTCCAGCTGTTATACTGTGGGTGTTCAAATCCTGACCTCAAGAGGCAGCCAAGTTCCACACTTTCTGTAGCCTGAAGTTCTAACCTGACACATGTTCTCTTTTTGCAATGCTTCCTCAGTAAACAAGAGCTTCCCAGACCTCCTATCAAATCACTGATAGTGTATGAAATGAAAAATTGATGGTATGAGAGAAAAACAGGGAAGAGAGAGCGTAATTTTTAAAACTGAGTGCTTTCAACATTCAATTGCGAGATCTGTTTCTTACTTCAAAGGCTATTTCCATTTTCACCAGGAAAACAAAACAGAAAGAAAACCTGAAACTTTGGAGGAGTGGAACTCAAGCTACCCTGAAGAGAGAACGCCAAACTATGGCTCCTAATTCAAGAGAGGGGGCTCCTAATCTGAGGTGTGGGCTCCAGAGAGTGGAGTTCAGATTAAGCTTGTGCTTAGCTTCTTACTTTAACTTACATGGGGCATCATGACACTGAACATTCAGGTTTCTCATATTGTCTTAGCAGATATTTAATGCTGTCTCTTAATTTCCACTTGGCCTGCATTTAATCACCTAGAACTACAGAAAATGAGCTGGATTACAGAATGTGTGAAAGTTCAACAGACATTAGCCTAAATTTTTGGGTGTAGAAAAGAGGGAATTCTTAAAAACGAGCTTGCTAATCCCTTCCCATTTCTGCCAGTGTGGTTCACAAAATCGTATCAAAGCTTAGAACAAGAAAGAAAACTTGGCAATAATTTCCTATAAAAGTTTCAAGACTTTGAAAGTCACAGATCAGGTCAGAGACACACATCAAAACCATGGTGAAAAACACAGGAACATGGTTCTGTTGGTTACAGGTTCCATAAATATGGTGTTTCTGCCTCTTGTCCTTAGACAAAGAAAAATTTGAAACTGAAATAAACTTAGGAATACTTCTGATTACAGTTCTTCCTGGTAAGAAAAAAATTTATTGTTGATTTTGTTTTATTCTAGCCTTAGCTTGTTATGTTGTTGTGTAAGGAGATAAGGTCATGTAAATGATCCCTCAGGCCATGCTAGAAGCAGCAGTATATTAGTCTCAGATGGCAATCCTGAGAGGTCTGCATTCCTCCTTGGTGCCATATTATCAGTTAATGAAATGCTTCTATTATAGAGTTCATGATAAAGATATCTGACTAGCTCTAATTGTGCTTGCTTGAGTTACAGAAACACTCTAACCATATCAGAGAAAGGAAAGTTGTCTTAGCGTACGTAGATGAAAACCTTTTTGCTGTTATATGCTTGAAGATTTTGAAGAGAGATGACATTCACTAAAGAGTAACTTATGTTTTTATGGCACCTGAAAGTCTTAATCCATGTCAAAAAATTCATACCAGATTCCCTGCGTGTATTGCCAGGAGTAACAAAAGCCAAAGCAATCTTCCCCTGAAAGCATTAGTTGTGTTGAAAAACTCTAAAGAAAATATCTATAATGGGCATTTCAGTTGAAAAATCTGCAATTTGAGATAATTAACAAAGGAATGAAAATGGAAATTCTAAGGAAGAATAAATCATATAAAAAACTTTTTAAAATAATAATCACTTAAAAAGTCATTACCTAGTCCATTTCACTTTTATACAGTTAACTCAATTTGGGGAGAAGAGGTTTAAAAAAAAAAAAGGCAACTAAGGACTAATAATCTAGCTCAACTTTATCTGGTGAATCAGTAGTTGCTAAAGTTAGCACAGGTCCAATTAAAGGTGGCAGAGGTCCAAAAGAAATGGTTCCAAAGAGGAAGGATTCCACCAGCTTTACAACAGCAGCATTGTTTCACTTGACTCCCCTGATCATGCAGTTGTCCCTAGAGGCAGCAATGATTCTTGGCCATGGTCTTAGCTTAGTGAACCCACCAATGTTCATACCTTCCTATGCTTCTTCACCCTACATCTCATTTTTAATGATAGCTTTTACTCACTAAAAATGACCTATACCACACATTTTCCTAAGAAGTGTATACATTACTTTTTCTCCGAGGTGGATGAGAAAATAAGTTACAAAAGCAGACTAGATGCTAACATAGATGTAACCAAGATTTAAAACAGTATTCTATATCCTATCTAGCCTGGTCTAGTATTAGATATGAAGGTTGGTGGCCATGCATGCAGCACGGGGGCTGGAGCTTGTTGATCCTTGAGGTCCTTTCCAACTCAAGCCATTCTATGATTCTATGATTCTGTGATATCCTACAGAAAAATAATATATGAAAATCAAGGGGACAAAATTAAAAGAGCATACACTGCTGATCAAAATTCAGTATTAAGCTAGACACTCCGGTGAGAACTGCTAAAATTAAAAAAATAATAATAATTTTTTAAAAATAGAAGAAGGAAAATCAGAAAATCATTATACAAAGATATTAATATCTTAAAAGAAATTGAGAAATCTGTCATTACCATCACAGAAGGAAGAACAGCAAATCAGGGAGATGAGGAAGTGGGAAAAAGATCAAGGAAGTTTTCATATATAAGAATGAAGAGGAAAAATAAAATTAGAGACAGTTTTAATAAATTCTATTTCCTCAATGTTTTCCAAGAAAAGACAATGAATGCACATCTAGTATTGTACAACGGTGTTTATATGATTCATACTTTCTGAAAATATGTAGGCAAGTAGAGACAACTTCAAGACAATCAGTTTTCCAGAAGGTATTGAAACTTACCACACATATTCAAAGTAACTAATCCGAAACACTTTCCTGCAGGAGAAAGAGCTACTGATCATTAGCTAAGTGAAACTTAAACTTTGTTCATTTTTGCACAGACACTTCCTGAGTGAAATTGTGAGTCCCATATTTTGCATACTGAAAGGACTTCACGTACAATACAAGAAAACAGGTCTTTGGCTCTCTTGACTGTTTCAAAGCAGTAAGTTAATTATGAATTGAATATGACTGTCTTTAGATCCCCCAAAAGACAAAATTGCACATAAAGGTAGAGATACTATGGTTAGAAAAGAATTCAAGATGCCATCTGCCCAGTACTTCTGCTTTAGGAAGAATGACCTTTATCTATATTTGCCTAGCATGTGTGGAGATCTCTACAAGCTCCATAGGCAATCTATTAGAGTGCTCAGCATTATTAGCCACTGTGACTTTCCATCAGATAGCTGTGAAGGCAGAGTCAGGGATGTGATGAGCCAACTGAGCATACATGAATTTACTGGTTCTGTGATCATTCCTACACAAGTAGTTCAGAGCTATTCTGGAACCTTCTCTGCCAAACGCTACTGTTTAGGAAGATTTTCTGGTTTGTGTTTCATCTAAACTTTTAAGAAGACAAATAACTGTATTGTTTTTCAAAAACCATCCAACAAATATTATCAAAATTGAAGGAAAAAAGTTTTACAAATAAATAAGTTTTCTTGAAAGTAGAAAAGTGCTATAAAAACATTTACGAAGATGATTAAATAACTGGAGAACTTATCCTACAAGGAAACTCTGAAGAAGTTAGTTGGAGAAAAAAAGTCTCAGGAGTGACATTTTCATAGTTTCCCAGTACTTAAAGGATGGCTATAAAGAGGACAGAGGCTCTTTCCTCACAAGAAACCAGATGGAGAAGCCGAAGGACAACAAGTATAAGTTTTATGGGGAAAGGTTTATCCTTTATATAAGAAGGAAATTTTTCACAGAGAGAACAACGAATCACTACAACAACCTACTCAGGAACAGGATGGAGTCCTCAGCATTGGAAGTTTTCAAGATGAAATTGGACAGGGTACTAGAATCTCATTCAGGCACCTTTGCTCAAAAAACTTGGATCTGGACTGGGCTGTTTTATAGCTTTATAATTGATCTGTATAATAATATAATATCTGATGTATAAAACGAGGCATCTCTTCTGGGGATGGTGGCAACATGACACATACAACTTCAAATGTGGGTTCCTGGTTTTTACAGGAATGTGGGAATTCATGGCTCCCAAAATGATTTTCAATCAGTAATAGAAAACATTTTACCTCCTTCCCTTGGTCCAAGTTAGCTACCTATTTGGGAGCTCCTCAATGCTGGGGAAAACACCAAAAAGCCAGGAGACTATCAAAGACTATCTTAAGAAAGGAATTATTTAAAGCTGCTTCATAGTTCTTCTCATTTTAGATCACTCCTGATTCTCTCACCAGCACAGGCATTTTGTCAAGAGTAGTAGAACAAAACTGTAAAACTCAACATGACAAAGTAATAGGTATAGTACTGCCAGCTCCAGTAAATTTACAAATTAAGCCAATTCTTCATTTCACTGCAAGAATTCCAGCTAGGTCACACCACCTTGACTAGAACAAGTTACTACCTATTTCTGCAAAATTTGTCCTGCCTAAATTATCTGCTTCCTTGGAGATATTTAAAACTCAGATGGACACAGTCCTGGCATTCTCCTTTCAGTGTCTGAGGGGTTGGACAAGATGACCTCTAGAAGTCCTTTCCAACTTCAACCATCCATGATTTTATGATTAGAAGTCACAATTCAGACTGAATTATAAGTAGCAGTGCCTTGTATTTGAAGTTCAGGACATCTTGTCAGGTCCTGTTTCAAAATCAACTACTTGTGTCCCAGACTTTCATGACTGTCTGTAGTGCCTTTGCTTTTGCTACTCCAGTAGCTCATCTCCTTCCAGACCTTTTCCCAGAGTTCTTGAGGAAGGAGAAGTGAGAAAGAAAAAAAATAAGAGCTACTGCTACATTTTTTTGCATGTTTTGAACTGGACCTTCCTTCACCTCTCCTGAAAGAAGTGGTAATAGATCCTCTAACTACGAGGAACATTTGAGAGTTTAAGTCCCTGTTTGTATGTATCTGACTCTCTTCTTTTCTAGGAGTGAGGAAATAGGGTGATAACCAGTGGCACAGGAAACAGCAAGAAACATGAAAGCCAATAGATCCCTGTCATTGTTAAGCTATCTTTGATCCTGCAAAAACACAGACCACACGTCACATGAATTTGCTAAACAGCAGCTCTCCTGACTGCGAGCAGAGCAGGCAAGAAAATGGGTTAATATCACTCTAATACAGTGATTTGAGAGCTGCTTAAGTATGACTAATTTGACTAATGAAAACTTAATATTTAATTATAGTATTCAAGGCAGCAAATTTAAAAAATCTAATTAAGACACATCATACAGGAAAGTCAGCGCTATTTTGTACTTGTGAAAACTGTAGAGGTAAATTACTTGACTAGGCCCATGCAAGTAAGTCAATGACAGGCAGGGATGTAAAACCCAGGCTTTCCATTAACGGCGTGCTCTCATGGGTTGCACTGCACAACAGCAGATTTTAGCAGAGGATATGTTTCATATTTTTTACATGTGTCCTCCAGTCACTGGGTATACCTTCGCACACAAAAACACCTGTGGCGATTCTTCCATTCTTGTGTCTTCATGCTGATATATCTCAGTCCAAGAAAACCAGACACTAGATACTCATGTATTATGGTGAGAGTCTTAAGATTACTTTTAAAATAGAAATTGCTTACCTTAACAAAAAACAATGAATGTCAACTTATGTCAGCTGAGTTAGTAGCCTGAGAGATGTATTATATCATTGGTTTTGCAGTATGTAGTATTCAGTCAGAACAGTCTGATCCATGATATAAATATCCAGACAAGAAACACTACATATTTTAACAATGAGTAGCATGAACGGGCAACAGCTATATCAAAAATTTATTGCCAATAACCTTTAGAGTTGCAGGAAAATCCCGCATTCATTTTCTTCATTCATTTCTTCTTTATTTGTGAACTTTGGAAATGCTGCTACATTTAAAGGCAGACAATACACATACTATTTCATAGTTTTCTGGAAAGTTTTTTTTAAATGTAGTGCTCATGATCTTTACCAGCTGTTGAGTCAAATTTGGCATAAGCTTGTTCCTTTGTGTACAGCCTGCAAACAATGTGGATTGTAAAGCAAGTAGAGCACAAACACAGTATCAATTGCAGGCTGGGATTCCCCCGTGCTTTTACAGGGAATCCTGGTTGATAGATGTATTTGCTTTTGGGTGAGGTCTGAAGACCAAGCTCATGGTAGTTAATTTTTGAATACCAGAATATAATGCAAGCTTTAAAGACAAGTCATTAAAATAAGGAAGAAGAAAAAAAATCACAATACATAATAAAAACTTGTATGTTCCTTTGCCATCATTCAACCACAACTGTATATTTTCATGCTTGCATAATACTTGCATAAATATGAAGTGATCTTTTGTTTTCTCTTTCCTATACTGGATAAAGTAATTTGTGCTATAGTAATAGTACCTGGATATTGTTTAAGGCAGTGCAAAAATGCCTTGCTGAATGCTCCTAGTAAGCTAAGAATGATTCGTTAAGTTGCAGTAGGATTCAAAATCTAAACAGTTGAGTGTAAAGGTTTCATTAGGTAACATACCTCAAAGCAGTTAAGTCGCTATTTTCCTCCTAAATGTAACCGATGCCTTACTTTGCTAACGAGTATCCAAGGAAGTCAAAACCGCTTATAAATACTGTCACTCTGAGATACTGTCACTCTGAAGTCTAGTCTGCTGGTCAAACTCAACGCTTTTAGCACCTGAACTTGCCCAGAACCCCTCTGACAAAACCCACAGCTTGAAAAATGCAGAAAAAATGAAAAAGCTTTCTGTTTCCCTATTGCTTTACGAGGAACCGTACAACCGCAAGGCTGACTCTGCGGAAGAGAAAATCACTACGCAGACTTAGGGGAAGATTTTGTAAAGGACAAAAAAGTCTATAATAGACATTTATAACTGCAACAGAAAGCATCTTATACCTTTAAAATTACAATTTCTTATTATCTCATTAAGTAAATTGCTAGTGAAGTTAATTCAATTAACTACAATTAATTCTCTACCTTAAGACCTGTGTGCTATAGCAGAAGACAACAGGCATGTACAGGACATCCATTGAAAGATTAACTGCAACTCCTGGCTGGTGCTATGACAAAGACCATTGAGTTGTGAATTACAGAGAAGATAAACCGCAGCTTTTTACAGTCATTCAGGTAGGAATAAGATCGAAGCCATGGAATTGTAATGGTTTATGTAGAAAAACTGATGTTAGTTTCAATGGAAGAGGGAGTTTTCTGTAACAACCCAGTCACGAGACTCCTGAGTTCAAAATGCTCAAAATGCTTTGCACTGGATGGATTGCAAATGCTAAGCTGGCAGTAATTTGTCCTGTTGAGATCATTATTGTTTCCAGTAAGAAAACATTTTTGTCTTAAAAAGTCATTAATGCATTCAAGATTCTACTGAATACAACTAGCAGAAATATAACATACAGGACATGAACTAAATTCTATCTTTTAACATCACAAATGGTGTTTATACTGTTTATACTTGATTCTGTTACACTGCAATGTGTTTTCCTTCTAACTTGAAAAAAAAAAAAAAAAAAAAAGACCTTTCTCATTTATCCAACCTTCAGCACTGGAAAAGTTGCAAGACAATAACTGGAAAGCAAAGAAAGGCATCCTTTCTTTATGTCAGCATCTTAGGCAGCTGGTGAATCAGCCTTCCTAAAATAGATACCTAAGATACGACAGAGAAGGACGTCTTCCAAGGGCCCCGGAGTAAAAGATATTATTTTTCACATTCTGAGACTTAGAGCAAACCACTCTCTGGAGAAATAAATTAGAAAGTTAGATAGGATCTTTTTAAAATAATCATTGTTGCAGACCTCAGAGAATATTTTTTTTTAAATGCATGCACTTTTACATTCAAAAGTACATAATTTGCAGGAAATTATAGTTTGCTGGAAAGTGCTCAGGTACATCCAGAAATGAATCTCTACATATAAATGGATCTCTACATCTAAATGAATCTCTACATTTTGTTATTTAAAAAACAATATCTAAATGTGGTGAGACTGCACAAAAATTTAAATTCAGGAATATAAAGCAGTATTTGAAAGAGAGAGTTTATTTCCTGTTGAATCCAGTGTTTTATAAGCATTTTCACTCATCCTAGCACCTTCATACACATCCTAGCATACACATATAAAATACGGAGTTAGTTGCTGTAACATACTGGCAATATCTAGCTAGTACTATCATGTTTAGACAGTGCTTAGTATGTCCCAAGGACTGCAGATACTGTGATATTTTCAAGCAGAAGTCCACGTTCAGTCAAATTCTTTTATGCTATTAATTCTGCTTCTCCGTAGCAACTTCCTAGTTATCCTGGCCTATTTAGACTGAAAATATCAGATAGCCTGTTATTTATATCCTATTATTTTATTTTCTGGTGTGTCGTTGCGTATACTGTAATCTTGAACTTTCAGAGAGCCAACTGAAGCAGAATGTCCCTATACTGCCCCTTTGTGGAGATATTTGGAAGCATTCAGAATTCAAAGCTTTTGAAGTGATGGTATAATCCACACTCCAATTCTGCACACATACACAAGTCATTAAATGCAATAGTCCAGTCACATTCATTCCACAAAATGAAAAACAGGTTTTTACTGTTTCTTAAGTTTAATCTATTTATTCACAGGAAAATCCGTGTTTCCTATATTCCTAACATAATTAGCAATTTCTGCAACTTCCCATTCCTCCTCCTGTCACCTCTTTGACACCACTGCTGTTGTAAAAATCGAATTTCCAAAGTAATTAATATAAATCAAATATGTTTTTTTACTGCCTTCCAAACACAAAAGTCAATTTTTTAAATGTAATAAAAATAACAAGAGCTGGAAAGAGAGCAATTTCTTATTTTCTCATAACAGTCATCACTGCCACTTCAGATACTTAATGCAGAATGACAGGAATATAAAGTGAATGGTCAGGACAGTTGAAATATTTTTTTTTATTTTTCCTTTATTGTTTTGTTTACAATTATTATATCAGCATACAACAATTATATTAAGAGAGCAAAGAACAAGTAAGAGGTTACCTGAGAACATGAAAGTCCACATTCTTCAATCCTGGGAATAATATGACAATCATAATTCCAAAATAGAATTATAAGAAGAATCAGAATATGAATACTTATCATCCTAAACCGAAAACTGAACAAAACAATACAAAACAAAAAAGAAGAAGGGAAAAAGAAAAACCTCAGAAGAAATCTTCTACTCTGACAATTCTCTCTCTCAAGCCAAAACTTCAGCATGAATTTTAGTCCCTCCCACAGCACCTTTCAACTCCTCCCACTAAAAGTTTCCAAAGACAGAAAATTGCTAGTTGTGGGAAATATAAAGCATGCTCAGTTCATTTATTGTGTGCCTTAGTGAAAAATGAGAAACTTGAATTTCTGACAGTTGCAGTAAAAGCCTTTTTCTTCTGGATTTCACCATGTTTGATTTGAATGAGGTTTAGTGCATTTCTTTTCTGTAATTATGTATATTTATTGGAATTTTGTTTCTAGCAGGCAGCTTCACTGAAATCAAAATGCATTATTATGTCTATTTCTTCTCTTGGTCTTCTAATGCACCAAAATAAAGATGTATCTTTAAAGAAAAAGAACAGTTGTGTTGGGATAAGTAGTCTTGGAAGACTGATTTCGTTCTTCTCATCAGGAAGAAAAACAGCTTCTTTTATCCTAGGAATCTGCGTCTTGGATTTATTTTGCATATTATATAATTGCATTAACAGAAGCCTCTTGTCCTATAGCCTACCTCCAGTTTTTGGATTTTCATCACATTTGGGAAATAGGCTTTGCTGAAGAAGCTGAATATCACAGCTCTGAAAGCTGTGTATGAGAGAGCTACACCTCAATAATATATGGCTTAGGAATGCATTTCTTGGTGCTATCCTACAAAGTATCACCCACAGGGAATGTGTGTTCCATAGAACACACTTTCTGGTTCATATGGAGGATACGTGGTCTGTTATGCCTGTAGGTGGTATAGAGAAGTATTACTTCACAGAGGGTTTGCTAACAACTTAGAGATTTCTTCCAGCAGGACGGTGCTAGAACCCACACCTTCGACACTTTAATTAAAACTTTTACATTAATTATTATTTTATTATTGTTATTTTTGTTATGTAGGAGATGCACAATTAATTCCATCTGATAGGATGAAGCTTTACCAATAATTTTTTTGGTTAGAGATTATGTCTACTCTGCCAATGTATCTACTGTGTTTATATTTCAGTACTTTACATACTGTCTCATGAGTCCAATTTGTCAATTTTCCATTTATTTTATTTTATTTATTTATTTTTTTTAAGATGAAAAGTGGTAACAGTCACATAACTGCACAAATTGTCATTAAATTATTTTGGCTAAAAAATAACAAGTAAATGTCATCACTTGTAAATGTAAAAATGCATTTCGTTAAAGATCCACCCAGTCTACTCTCCCATGACAAGCAAGATCCATAGTACATACTTGGACAAAATAAGAAAGTAATTAAATATAATATGCTACTTTTATGAATATTTTTAGCATAAATACTTCCAAGTTCCAGTGATCCATAGCTTATGAATTTCCTGAACTGAAAGCCATGTCTATGTCACTATTTTTAATAGCTATTTCTGGACCTTTCTTACATGAATTTGTACAATAACATCTGTAATAACATTTGTACAAATGGCATCTATTTATCCTTCTAGTTTTCAAAACATCCTGTGGCAATGAGTTGCACTATTAAACTATGTTTACTTGCTTTGTTTTGAGTTTAAGCAGCTTCTAAATAGGCCAGTAGGGTTCCTTTATTGTTCTTGCATTGAGAATTGCCTTATGATTAGTAGTAATATTAATTTTAAGGTTAAGAATATACCTTTTTATTTTCACTATAACCTTTTGTAAGATGGAGGTCCTGCTCAGGACTGTTCAGGAGTGATCAGCCCAAAGACCATTAATACAATAGCACAGTGATGCTGGCTGAATCATCAGTGGCATGATTTGCCTCCAACAAAAAGGCATTGTGCCTCTCCCTTGGTGTATCACATTTACCAGTATATTTACTGCAGAAAAGCCAGTTCAGCATACACCACTGTTAGTCGTTTTGCAACTTCAGCTTCAATTGCAATTTATGGGACCCCGTAGGACACTGATTCTGGGACATTTCCACCAGCTTACTCTTTAGTATGTTTCCCTGTAATGAACTCTACTGCAAGCAAGTACTTCATGTTTTATTGTGCCATTAGATGCCTTAAGCATAAGGTGTCCTTTCTCAACTCCATTTCTCGTCAGCTCTGTAGACTCCTTATGGGTCTTCCTTCTCATCTTTGGTTAAAAAAGGATGATATTTTACCTTTCTTAAAACTACTCATTCATTAAAATCTGCTAAATGATGTCTCACTGGAGGAGTTTTGGGAGGTATTTTAAATATGTTCTCTTCTGAGCTTTCACTATATTACTTTAAAACAAGATCTATCAGCCTGGAAAGCTTCTACCCTTAAAGTTGCTCCTTTTAATTTCCTTTTGGACACTTGTTCATTTTAGATAGTTCCACCCTTTCAGCTGCTCCTTTTAAGTTCCTTTTGAATGCTTGTTCATTTTATATAGTTACCTTTTATTCATACTTTAGCATTGCAAATTTTTTGCACATTGAACTTGTGCCACTATTGAAGAGAGGCTTTTTAAGTGGCTGCTTGGAAATGCACCAAGAGTTCTTTTCTTCCTATGGGGTCTATGATTACTTGCTCTAATCAACAGTCATTTAAAGTGATTAAGTCATTTATGGTGTTTATACTGATTAAGTTTCTGGATCAAACCCTGGAGGGTAACACTCCTCCATTTCCATAGAAGTGACTGTTGTCATTCACTGTTATTACATTTTCTCCTCTCTCACTCTTCTCTGATGTTTCTTAGCACATTTCTGTCACTAGACAAACACACTGGTCAGTAGCACTGCTCTAACAGCATGCTCTTTCAGTCCTGAAAGTTTCCATAACAGTTGCTACTAGGTTCAGTGAGTTGTTAATAACATTGTTGTTT
Source organism: Chrysolophus pictus (assembly GCA_037305975.1). Taxonomy (NCBI): domain Eukaryota; kingdom Metazoa; phylum Chordata; class Aves; order Galliformes; family Phasianidae; genus Chrysolophus; species Chrysolophus pictus. The sequence continues at coordinate 176,338,217 of CM074576.1, read as the reverse complement.
TATACTTTATTTGACAGTAAACTCTTTTAAAATTATGTCTCAGCCAGCCCAGCTTATATTTCCATTCTCATATAATTTGTACCCTGGTATCTCAAGAGATACTACCATTGCTCAAGTATGTACAAGGAGTATTGTCTGGAAACAAAAGTTAGGATAGGCATATCACTAGATATACCCAAGTGGTCAGATATTGTGCCTTCTTTTGTGGAAGTTTAAGTGCAGAAATCTACATAAATTTCAACCTGGCTACACACGTACTGACTTTGTTGAGATGAACGTGTCAGTGCCTAGGCTGGTAGGCATGCCCCTGTCACATCCAGACTGGAGAAGTCCCAGCCTTCTTTGGTCCACAGTAGCCACATTCAGACTACATTTTGCAAGAGTATCCTGTGGTACAGCTCTACATACTTTCATGTCTCACCAACATAGGCACACATATTATTATTACAGCTGTCTTGAGATGAAGGGCCATAGCCAGCACAGCTCCATGCCTTCTCTTTGAACTCAGTGTGCAGTCACACTGCCTGCACCACAGAGCAGACATCTTGCCTCAAGGCTGCTCACATCAACCAAAAGACAGCTGAGTGTTTATAATTCAGCAGCTTCTTGTCATGCTAGACAAGTTTTGGAGTATAGCCATGTGGGGTACTACATTCATTAGAACAAAATATTCAGAATGATTCAGAGCCACTAAGGAGCTTCAGTTTTATAGAAGTTTGCCTGCATCTCCTGTGCTAAGTGAGCCCACAAACCCGGGGCATGTATTAATTCGGCCACCTGTGACCTGGCCAGCTGGCCCTGCAGCCACCCTCTGCCCCACACCAACATGGCAGCAGCAGTGCCCTGTCAAGCAGCCTGGCCCAACCCTGCGTGTGCAACCAATGTCAGCACCAACCAAACATCAGTGTGCGACTGGCACTGTGTGGGCTGAGACCAGGGCACTGGGAGGGCACAATGCAGTGCTGACTCAAGTGATGGCAAGTAATTGTATGCATTTTGATACACTGTCTGAATACAGCCATGTTTCTGTTTTGATAAAGGAATTTAAGAAGAGGTTTTTGCCGTGTGATGGATGGCAGCAGAGGGGCTGTCTGACAGAATGGCGTCTGACATGGAAGTGCATATGAAGCAAAGGTGTGTCATGTGGAAAAAAATATGTCTTCCATATAGAAAGAAAAATTACACCTATTGATATTCATCAATGCTTGCTGAATGTTGATAGAGCACAGTGATGCTGTATATGGTGTGGTTCAGCAGTGGCAACAGCGACAGTGGGTCACCTTCACTGCTGCAGATTTTTACGAGTGCAGCATGCAGGCTCTTGTTCATCGCTGGCAAAAATGCATGGTGGTGACTTATAAGTGCGTTCTGTAGCTGAGAATTTGCTCCATCAAATAGTGTTATTGTGTCTTTTTGTCATAGTTTTATGATTTTTGGTTATCAGTATTCCACATCATAACATCATGTAATGTTTGACTTTGGATGCTCAATTCCGGGTGCCTGTCTGGAGGAGAAGAACAACTACATTCCCCAGGGGGCTTTGTGGTCAGCAAGGAGTTGTAACTCCCGGCAAGGTCACTTGATGTTCTCTTCTTCGCCTGCTCTTCTTCACCTGCGCTTCTCCATCTGCTCGTCTCCGTCTTCATCGGCTCAACTGGACTGCACTTCTCACCTCAGCGTTGTGGTGAGACCTATCCACCTTTCGCACACACTCCCTCTCTCTCATTACATTTTGCTGATACTATATTTAGTAAATTAGTTTGTTTCACCTCAGATCGTTGCCGCTGTTTTCAATTATTTTGGGTCCCCTGTTTCCCTTTTCCGGAGGCGCGGATCTGCAGATCCCTCCACCCTGCTAGTCATGGAACCGGGCCGAACCGACCCGTAAACCGTTGACACCTTTGTATCTGTTGTAGTTTCCATGAGTTTCCATGAGAATAAATAGGAGTCATCCATGTATATGGGGCCAGGAGAATTTCTCTTCATTCATTGTGACCCAGAAAAGCTAAAAGGTTGGGCACCTAGGTACTAAGAAGGGACACTGAAGTGCTGTAGGATAGTTGATGACACAGGTGTTGCCTAGTGCTCCTGTATTCAACATGATATTGTTTCACTGTTGAAAACCAATCGCCTTTTACTTTGTCTACATGATCCAAAGGACCCCACAGTCATTCTCCATCCTGTTTCACACAAAAGTGCTAATTAGTATTCATCAATAATGGCCAATGATAAAGCAGGCAGCACCTTAAGAGTATTGCCTACAACCTATAGCCAAAACACATCCAGAACTGCAGGTAGGGGTTGGAAATGTCATACTGAGCATGTCTGCAGTAGAAGGAGGAGAATTAAGTGCTCAGTGGGGTGAAAAAAGAGAAGGCTGCTATTTCATCTGTCACAAGGTTCACTACAAGCAGGCAAATGCAACTTTCAAAACACGGTCTTGAAGCAGAGCAAGGTCTGGTACGACACCTACAGATTCATTCCTATGTTTGCACCTGCTATTAAAATCATGTATACTGTGTCAGGGCAATAATCTTTAAGTAAGAAATGATTTACTTCTAGGTAGAAAAACTAGCCAGGGTATTGTGTCTGGTGATGTTGCTTCCCTGTCAAAGCAAAAAAGTCTCTCCTATGAATGAGTGCCTCTTTATTTTCAATTCTCAGTCCACCCCCTCCTTTGTATCAGGGAAAGGGCAAGAAAGGATGAGTCACTGCTGGAAGAAATCCCTGCCCTCACCCTTCTGGCTCTGATACAAATACCACGTTAACACACTTCTTTACTGAGCACTTTTAGTGGTATGCACTGAACAGACCTGAACAGACTCATGCTTGACCAACTTGACAAGTTCCAACGATGAGATGCCCAGCCTGATGCATGAGGGGAGAAAGGCCTTTCACACTGGCCCCTTTGCCTGTGGTACCAACTGGTAAGCAATACCTTTATATCAATCCAAAAGCTTTCTCATCAGGGAGTGAGTGAACAACTGGGTGGGAGTTTGGCCCTTAGCCAAGGTTACCCCACCACAGGTACCAGACAAGCACCATCTGAATTGCTGTATCGACACCAACACTTGTCTACATAACTAAGCTTTTGATTTATCAATGTATCACCAATTGGTGTGGCTTTTTTTCCCTCTCCAAGGAAATCTATGCACTGTATCCATTCTTTTCCACTCTGATGTGCTTACAGATACTGCCTCTGGTATAAGCTACACAAGATGAGCTGAGCAGCGCTTGCCACTGAAGGGGCAGCACTGTTCTTCCTGTGCACAAACCCAGCAGTGCCCATCTGGCACCAGCACAATCACTGCAACTAACCCTGCAAAAAAAGTGCAAAAATGCATACAAACATGCATTAGCTACAAGTTACAGACTGATAGGCTGATCAGCTTCTGTGCTAGTCAACAGTGCCCCATTTTTGCAGTAATAATGCTGCTAAACGTGTAAGGGTTTTGTTTATAACACTGCAAGTTAGTTGCTGATAACAAATCATCTTCAACATCAGTTTGTTTAAGTCACCCTATTTATGTAAAAAAAAAAAAAAAAAGAGAGAAAACTAAATGCAAACCCCACATTTTTTCAAAGACCAAAGTGCTCTGAATGACTTCAGACATATGGGCAGAAGACACTGTTATCAGTTACCACTTTGTCCAATTTCCAGAATAGGAGCAGGCATTCAGAAATAGATATGAATGTCTTTGCAGTAGAGCTGTGCAAAAGGAACTGCAGCATTTGCATGTTTTCTCCCACTTGAAAGTATTTCCAGAGACAAAGCATGCTATCTTCTGCTTATGATTCTGTGTGCTTTCTAAGAGGAAAAACACCATGAAACCTAATTTCAGTTGAATCCTACAGCTTGAAAACACTTGTTAGAGAGATGTATAGTATACTTCAATAACAGCAGCCTGCAAGTAGCAAGCACTTTTAGACTTTCAGTGACTGTAGCCTTTTAAGCTGCAATTTAGGCACTTCTTCCTTAGAAAGGAATCTGAAGCTGAGTTAGATACCAGTCTCTCTTTGTAGTACATGAGGAATGTGTAGAGGTTGAGAAGCGTGCCCATAACCGCAAGCATCTTGGCCAGCCATTGGCAAATGCTAAGAGAGTGCACTTTAAACTGTGTGCCTCTTTAAGAGCTGATTGATAACTGCAAAGATATACTTCATTCCCACAGCTCCTCTCTTAAAAGGAAATGATATCTCCTCTTCACACACTTAAATATCAAAAAGAAAAACAGAGCCAAGCATTTTGCAATAGTGGCTGGATTAATGCAAAATCACACACAAATAATAACAAAGTAAAGACTAGAAATATGCACAGTCCGTCCTGGTTTCCACTTGAAGATGACTCAGCCATTCACCTACGAACTGACAGTTCAGGGACTACAGACAAAGTTTGAAAACCACTCCAAGCTGAGAATCATTCTGGCCCCAAGGGTTCATCCTCTCAGATGTGTGCTCTCATCCCCAGACTTATACATAAAACGTGGACATCAGCCCTTCATCTAAAACAGCCACAGATGCTTTTTAAAAAGAACCTAACAAAAACAGCACATTAAACAAGTTCCTGAAATAAGGCTTTTTGTCAGAACACCACCTAGTTCTTCCTAGACTCCTGAGGAACACTGACTTTAATTTGAATCAATCTAAACCTTTGCAACACAGGCTGAATTACAGATGCTAAAATTATTTTTTATCTGGAGCAGCACAATATCCCAATAGGGATATTTCCAGCAGGGGCATAAGCCTCATTTTTAATCTAGCCGTGGTGAACAGGTACTTTTCTCATTTAACTGCTTTCTCTGCGTGCCTCAGCTAACACTGAAATAATATGTTTGTTGTGAAAATACTGCACATCTTGCATATCATTCTGAAAGCCTCAAGAAGCACATGAATCTACTAAAAGATTTTAGGTAGTAACTGAATGTCTCATTTCTTCCTGGAAAACTACCTGAAAAAGACACATTTTTATGTAATACTTGACATTATATTTTGAAAGAACATCCTGCCTATAAATCCAAAGGGAACAATGGCAGCAACGCAAATCTACTATATTTGTATTCCAATAATTTCAACATGCTTTAAAAACAATCAGAATCTCTTTCTACCTTTTTTTTCTTTTAAAATTTTGCAATGTAAAGACCTATTCATTGTTGTAATCTAATTTTTAGATTTAAAGCAGTTAATTGCAGTAGCAGAAATGTACTGAACAGTAGAATAGTAATGATAAAGTAATTCATTTCTTTTCACTGAGTATGGCAGGACAGTCAGCTACTCTGCAAATGTCTTCAATACAGAATGAAAAGGAAACATTTTGCCAGAGGGCCTCTTTGTGCATTTCTGTGCAACTCATGCACACAGAACAGTGGCAAATGCTGCACAGAAATGTTGACACCATCCGTTCAAGGTAGGTGTCACTCTTGAGGCAAGCAATGTCTATTAGTATTTCAAGAATCTGTTTGACTTTTATCTCACAACAACATTCAGAACCTTAAAAAAAAGAAAAAGTGGTACTCATGGCATCTCTCAACACTTTGTCTAAGCACAGATATAACTACAAAAGAAAACATTCCACAGCTTAAGGACTTTGTAACTGTAAGATATATCTGACAGCTGTATTGACATGGAAGAGGGAAATGGGTTTTGGCTGGAGAATAGTTCCTTTGCTTAGACTGGGGTGCTTTCTTTTGTAGAAAAGCAATTGAGTTGTTTTAGTGTTTTTTTGTTGTTTTTCGTTTTTTAAAGATATCCAGTGGTGTTCATAATATCCACAAAGAGAAATTCATGTGGAGACTTGCTTATACAAAGCAGAGTCAACATCAAATTCGAGAAAAAAATCACATCCTTAGAGTACACTCATAGTTCCATCCTTCACCCTGGACAATGATGCCAGTATAAGACTAAAGTTTACCATTCCTCACACACAGGATATCTTGAAGTTTCAACTAGACTCTGTCAAGTGAACATAAAGACATTTTGAGAATAGTGAGAAATCCATTTCACTCTTCATGAACCAGTGAAGTATGTTTAGATGAACAATTCTCTGCGCACATTCCTAAGTCTGTAGGTATAAGACAGTATCCACAGTTGCTAAGCCTTCCCTGACCACTCACTGAAAGACAGGATTGCCTAGCGCTGGGAAAGTACTCACGCAGATTTGCCTGTTGCCCTGGCAAACCTATAGAGAAGAACTCAATATCAGAGTCCTAGAATATCCTGATCATTGCTTCCAATTCCTGACTCCATGCAGGATCAATCAAAAATCAGACCATATGTCTGACAGTGTTGTCCAAGCGCTCCTTGAACTCAAGCAGCTTGGTGCCATGACCACTGCCCTGGGCAGCCTGTTCCAGAGTCCAACCACTCTGGTGAAGTATCTTCTGATATTCAGCCTGATCCTCCCCTGATTGTGTGAAGATGTGACTGATTATGGCAGGACTCGGATTCAAATTCTCCTTTTCATACTTCTATCCTGATAAATACCTCCTCAGATATACATGCCTTGTTCTGCCCTACACTGGATCAATATTTCTCTCTCCAGAATTTTTTATTTATTTCTGCAGTTCCCCAGATACTCCCTCTCTCAGCAACCTGCCACAATCCCTGTTTCCCAGCAGATTTGAAAAAATCCTTGAATGGCACAGTTATATCCTGATTATGTCCAAAGTGTATTTGGTACCCAAGCAATTGTAATGTGGGTCACAAACCAATACAGTGTACCAACATGGTACACAGTTTCTGTACTTATCCAGCTCTGAAATATCCAGCCATCATCCCTGATCTAACTGAAATGGAGCTCATGTTAATGATTTGTGCCAATGTGTCAATGGAAGCAAGCTTCATTCCTTATTTTTTTTCTAAATAATTCTTTGCTTAAATAAAAGCCATTTTGTGTATAAGCTTTTAAGAAAATAAAAGCCACACAAAAGGAAAGAGCAGAATTGGGCCAAGGGCAACTTGCGCAACTAGATCATATGATAAAGCAATGTGTATTACACCAGCACATGCCAGCAGTAGGTAAGAGGGATATTGTTTCCTTAATAACTGTCTTCACTCCTCAGGAAGGTCACCCAATGATTACAAAAGAATGGACTAGATGCTCTAGACAATTAAACTCAGTCAACTTTTTTGATTCAGAAGATATTTGAATTACAATAGGAATTTGGGATGCTTACTACAGTTTCCAGATAGATCTCCACCCACCTTTACAATTCTCTGTACATCACTGAAATTATACTGTAATTGTTATACATAAATGTCTAGAACTGTGTAAGCAGCTGTGATGATAATAAATTTGAATTGCAATCATTTTATAGAATCACAAAATCACAAATTTTGGAAAAGACTTCTACAAACATCAAGTCCAACCATCAACCCATCCTCACCATGTCGACTAACCATGGCCCTCAGAGCCACATCTAAACGTTTCTTGAACATACCCGGGGACAGGGTCTCCACCATCTTCCTGGGCAGTCCATTTCAGTGCCTGACCACTCTTTTGGAGAATAAGTTTTTTCCTAATATCCACCCTAAACCTCCCCAGCACAACTTATGGTCATTCCCTCTTGTCATATCACTAGTTAGCCAGCACAAGAGGCTGACCCCCACCACGCCACAACCTCCTTTCAAGTAGTTATAGAAAGCAATAAGGTTGCCCAGAGCCTCCTCTTCTCCAGACTAAACAATCCCAGCTACTCCTCATAAAACCTGTGCTTCAGACTCCTCACCAGCTTTATTGCCCTTCTCTGAACACACTCCAGGGCATCAATGTCTTTCTTGTACTGATGGGCCCAAAACTGAACACAGCACTTAGTTGCCACCTCAACAGATTACAGAGGCACTATCATCTCCCTAGCCTGCTGGCAATGACTACAAGCCAGGATGCCGTTGGCCTTCTTTGCCACCTGGGCACACTAGTGGCTGATGTTTAGATGGCTGTCAGCTAATACCCTCAGAACATTTTCCTCCACACAGCTTTCTAGTCACTCTGCCTTTGGCAGAGGTATACCATACCCAGAGGCGTATGGTAGCCCCAAGCATGAGGTTGCTGTGACCAAAGTGCAGAACTCGGCACTTGGTCTTGTTGAAGGTCACACAATTGGCCTCAGTCCAACCATTTTAGTTATATCAGTGGGAAAAAAAAAATAGCATTCATCCTTTAAAAATGTATTAATTGCAAGCTATGCCTTGACTACTTTTAAAAACAAATTTTTTAAAAAAGAAATTTTTTATCTATCTGTATATACATCACTCTTTTTGCTTTTTTTCTTCAGCATCCCGTGGTATTCCTCTGCTGGCATTTTAACAATGTGCTTGGAGAGGAAAACAGAAGCAGCTGTATTCCATAAGTCTTCTAAAATAAATCACATTATTGCAAGCTGTGTTTCACTAAATCTAATCAATACCTCAATAGCTCTAAAGGAATTCCACTGCCTATTTGCCCTCTGGAAATGAAACACTGGCAAATTGATCCTTTGACTAACCTTCAGCCTAGCATGGAAAAAACCACTTTGTTCAGGCAGTGGGTTGGCATTGGCCTCCTTACTCTGAGGGCAGATCTAAAATTAAAACCTTGCCAAGTTCCTCTTGCTCATATCATCAAACATTCAGTCATATGAAACAAATTTTAAGTGAGTGAATGATATTCACATGCCACTTAAAAATACTTTAACATCCACTTAAAAACTTCTGTATGTGTGGGCTTGCATGATCGGTAGTAAATCTGTCCGTACTTTCTGAACTGTTGCGTAATCTTTGTTTTTGTACTTAACAACAATCCTACTGAAAAGGAAGAAATCAGACTCTGGGGAAGTCCAGAGAAACAACCTATTATTCTGATTAGAAGTGTGTTTTGTTTTTGTGTTTTGTTTTTTTTAAGAGGCCATATTTAACTCCTAAGATGATTGTCCAGGCTGTGGACATCCAGTCAGCTGACTGATGGAGTATGGAACTTTGGAGAGTCTCAGGGCAGAAGTATGTACTCTATAAATGACAGCTTCACAGCCATGCATCCTCCTTCAAATACTTTGATCTTTTAATTGCTCTATGTATTTGTTATTCACAGTGAAGTATCTGATGTTCCTTTGAACGTGGTATCAGTAAGATAAGACTACTTTAAAATAGTTCTTCAATTACCAAACTAAAATGTATTTTTTTCTTGCAACAGTAGTTATTTGCTGTGCTTGAAATATGTGCCATGCAACCAATATCCTCCAGTAGTAGGGAACCTCATATTCTAAGCATGTAAAAAGGAAGGCCTTGCCTTCAGAGGATGCCATTATTTCTAGCTTTAGTACATGCTAGAAGCACAGCTTTCAAAAAAGTAAGAACAAAAGTATGTAAGCACTTTTCAAATACAGCATAGCTTATAATTATGACCCATTTGCTAATCCATCTCACAGGCATTACAAATGTTAGAACAGCCATGGAAGTGTGCAAGTTTCTAAAGGAAGCTTTTAAAAGCTATAAAATTTCATTCTCTTCTCATGTAATAAAAAGGAATGCATCTTTAAGGCCAAACTTTATAGTTATGCAAACTATACTCAAATGTTAGAGTTCCTTATGTAGCTGAATGACTAATGAATCTACTTCATCTTCCTGAAGAACCCTGGGGGTAAATGAGGTATCTTGAAGGTTAACATTTTTTGCATTCTCAGTTACCACTGTAAGATGTGCATTACCAGGACATCCTAAATATTAGATTTTACTTATGCATGTTCTTTTGCAGGAGAGAAGACAGTGAAACAACAGAATGTTTCTAACTGTATTTGACGTTGTAATGTGCTCAGTTTTCTAGACCCAACTCAGATCTGGTTTGTCTTTCTAAGTCTGCACCTATATGTGAGTAACCTGTGAATATCCTGCATCTGGCAAGGTGAACGTCTGCTGTCATTGACTGTTCTGTTCTCTGGAGTGAGATTCCAGAGCTCCTGCAGTGTGTTGTAAAAACAGCTAAATATTCTATGGGAAAAAAAAACATTCTGACTAAGCGACTGCTTAGGTCATACATTCTGTGGCTTTGTGCAGAAATAGTCTAATATGAATAGAGTTATTAATTTCCAGGGGTTTCCATCTATGTAATGATGATACAAATTCTCTTTTTGGATGGTAAGAAAGGAAAACGTCTCTTCGTTCTTGATCATAAGAGAGGACACCATATCTTACATTTATGAACACGTTTCATCATTGGGCAAACACTGCCTCATTCACAGTTACAATAAGATTGCTGAAATCACATGGTCTCCAAGTTGCAGACAGCAATTACCAGTACTTCTAGGTTTCATAGAAAAGGGTTCCGTTTTTTTGTTTGTTTGTTTGTTTGTTTGTTTTTGTAAATTTGGTTACCGGTGACTTAAGAAGTCAAAGTCCTAAAAATCCTAAAAGGAATGACATAGACTTACTTGCAGGGCTCTAGTAAGTAATCAGATACTTACATCAGCATGGAGCCTGTGCAGATCAAGTTCAAGTGGTTTAGAAGTAATTTGCAATGTTGTATAAATAACTATTTATGTAACAACAGCCGAGGAATAAGGATGAGAAGAAGAGAGCAGTTTAAGAAAGTGGAACACCAGCGTTTAGTTTGTGTCTTACTTTAATTAAATCCTTTCTTGGCTTAGGACATATGTTTTTGAGAAGACATGCTGACCTTCAGCCAACTTGCTGTATTTGCAAAGTCTCTGAACTGATAATCCTTCACAATAGATCTGACAGTCAGATGGCAGGAAACTTCTACAGAGCTGGGACCTGCTTCAGTGCTGCAAGTGTCACAAAGCAACAACATTTAATGAAATACTGGTGGGAAGGTTCAAGTTCTATTGCCATACCACCATCTGACTCTGACTCTGTGGGTCAAACTAATAAAATGGGAGGCATTGCTTTTGGAGCAGATCTTGTACTTATTCACTGGCTTCTTTTTCTGCTAGCCACCAGGCAAATACCTGTTCTATATCACGTGTCTGATTCTCAGAGTTTTGCCCATTGTGACTGTACAACTGAAAAAATAACTTCTACAACAGGGAGATCATTAAAGAAATTGTCATACCAGATATTATGGTTTGAAAACATAAGCAGCAACAACTCTGTCCGAAGGTGCCACCAGTAGCATCTCAATCCCTCAGTTGAACTGAGGGTTGTGGGACCACACTGTGAACTATGAAAGGACACCAATGCAATTTTAAAACTTTGGAACAAAGAGTGATGTTGTGTGATTTGAAGGATTTGGGGTTTTTTAGGCAGGCCAGATTGAAGCATCAGAAGTCTTTCTGGAACCTACTCCACAGAAGCAGGCAGTTCAGAGTAGGTTTATGTTTTTATGCTATCATTTTTCATTTCCATTTCAATCTTGAACTTCAGAGTTTATACAACGAGGATAAAATTCTGATTTTATGTAACTTTTTATATAAATCAGATGTTGGAAAGAACACAGAAAGTAAATACAGAGACTGAAAGATGAACCATATTGAATTAAAGTCTCTTTCCATAGACTTCAGTGGAACTGGGTAAAACAGCATCAGAAGAACGTGAATAATTCAAACCAGGACTGCTGGCAAACAGTACATATCCCCAGAACTGAGCCCCAGTGAATCAAGGTCTTTGTCTAGAAAAACAAATACCAGAACAGTTGATATTAATCCTGGTTATTGGTTAAATGGTGAGCTTGGGGACACCCAAGGTCAGTAATAATCCCTGCACCGTCCTTAGGGGAAGTGGGCAAACCAGCCTACATTCTACGACAGAGACGAAGAGAACAGTACAGAGGTAGGTAGTGTGCCATCAGCATCTCCCCTCTGATGGGGCTTCTGAAAGCAACCAGTGCTTGGCAACCATTTCTGGGTGGTTCCTGATACGAGAATCCCAAAAAAACACTGGATATCTGGATTTCTGCCTCCACAGATCACAAGAAGTAGAACAGAAAAGCGTAGAGCCGGTTTGAACCTATAAGTCTGCCCTCTGAAGAAATGGCCGCTTGCTAACACGCATGTAATAAGAAGTTCTCAGATTAGGAGTTGTATCATTTTAAAAATGAGTGAGCTTGGGGGAAAATCATTCACATTGCAAAAAATAAAGTATTTGTTTTATATTTCCTCTTCCTGTAATAGTTCATCTTCACGGGATGGAAAGGAAAAATTATAACTTGCTCACTGAAGAGGTGCAATTTTTGAAAGAATGAACAGTGACCTGGAAACAGAAAGGTAAATTTGTTTTTAAAAAGTTCAAAAATATACTCTGAGAAAAGCTTCACTATGCACTGCACCAGGATATTTTATACTGGGAGACCTCTCCTGTCTTGAAAAAGGACGTATGAAAAACAATTTTTTTTTAATCATATTTGATGTTCCTAATTTGATATTAACAAAATACACATTTGAAATTAATTGGCCAATACAAATTGTTTTCATCTTCATCATTTAAAGCTAGCATGGTTCTCCTTCTGCACAAATCTGATTCATCATCACGCCCAGCTCCGGCTTTGTTACTTCACTCCTTGGATGTTTTCCCAGAGGCAGAAAAAGTTTATAGTGAAGCACCTCAGCATTAGACAGGTAACACAAACTTAGGGGAAAAAAATAATCCAAATCTCATCTTTTGAAGATACACACCTAAGATACAATCATTCATATAATGAATGACACTCGCATAATCTTCAGGCTATCAGCTTCTCCCTGGGGGACTTCCCACTCAGTAACATACAAATGTTAGTACTTCTAGCATCTAAAAAAACAGGAAAATATTATAAAACCAAACCAGTCGCCAAAGAAGCCTGACTAATTCAGTTTCTGAAACTAATTTAGATCTTATTATTTTGATCAGATGGATACTCTTCAGAAACACAAAACACAGATCACAAGGCATGCCATTTTCTTATTTGGAGAACACATTTAACTCTATTGATAGTGATCTATCAGCACAAATTGTACGGTCAGTCATAAGTTGCAGTTCCTGGTATGGATCACGTACAAGTCTGACTTTTGGAACAGGGGATGGAAATGAGACGGTGCACATGACTGTGCAAAGCACAGGTAAGGAGCGTGATGGGGAGAGAGAAAAGAGGCACTAAAAACAAATATTCTGGTGATCTACTTCCACTGAAGTCATATCCAAAGTTTTAAAGAGGGCCATTGAGTTTTTCAGTGTCTTAAGCTGGTTGACTAAAACAGCAGAAAAGTATTCTTTTTTTTTTTTTTCCTTTAATTGATAATTTCTGTGAGTATAGTCAGATACCAGTCACTGCTAGCATGAGGAGGGAGGCCAGAGGAGACAACCCATTTCAGTGCTGGGTTACATCAGCTCAGGCATCTCATACAAATGTCCCCTGGATATGAATGATAGGAAAGATCTAAAAAGCTAAGCGTCTCAGCCATATTTATTTATTTTAGCTAGGACTATTTTTTTTTTTTTTTTTTTTAAACTAGGACCTTAATTCTTGGTAAGACAAGCAGCTGTACGTAACGATCAATCCATTGAGTTCCAGTTCCATCAAGACTCCCAGCAGGACCCCTCCAAAACGGCACAGTGTTGTGTCACCAAGCTGCCGCTAGAGGGGGCTATGACTTGTGTCCCTTGGATTTATGTCCGACTGTAGGTTTCTGACCAGGCTTAAATGTGCCAAAGAAGCGTAAGTCTGCACCTACGAGTTGTTTAGGGCAAATACCAAGCCTCTCAAACACACTGGAAATCTTCCTCCAATCCTTGCTTTGGCAATCTTAAAAACTGCAGATAGCTTTTAACTGTGGTGTATCGCTTTACGTCTGGAATATTCCCAGAAGAGACCTGATTTCCATGGGAAGAACCAACCCTTAGGTTATACCAGGGCCTTCTCCTTATTTTAAAGTCATCTCCTGAGCAGCTATTTCCCTCCTGTCAAGGCTGAATCCAAGTTCTTTAGGGAGCTATACAAAGAAAACTCTAACATGCTTTACAGAAGCTTCCCAAGACAGACCCACAGTGGCTTGGCCTGCAGCTCCCACCCTACCTGCAGGCGGCAGGACTGTGGGGCTCACCACAGACAGCACCTCCTGCATCCACCTGGCTGCTGCCACTGGGACATCCACAGGCTGCTCCATGGGCATCCACAGCTTGCCTGTTGGGCTGTGGAAGCACATCATCTACCAGCACACCCTAATGAACGCTACAAGCAATCAAGAGATTTACTGTGGCAAACTCCAACACGCAGATCACTTGTCTGGAGGTAGAAGGGGCTCGCAGGGGCTGTTGCTTTGAGATACAAATGCATTTGACCACAGAGTGAGATTTATAGGGAAGCCTGAAAAAGCCTTTTCATGTCTACTACCAGCCCTATATTCGTTACGGTGTAAAAGCCTTCCTCCTACTTCCACGATTTTCTTTCTTGCATAAGATAAGTCAACTTGCAGAGTAGTATCCATAGTCTATTCTGTTTCCTCTTTATTTTAGATGAATGCTTTGTTCTTCACCTCTCATTAAAATACTTCAGTTTCCCAAAGGAAAGGTAAACAAACTCTATTACACTCCATAATTAGGCTCTTCCTGGTCATTCCTGAGAGTACACCCAAAATTAGTAGCAGTTTAAAAGATTCTTACCATTTGGAAGAGCATCTCAAATCATTTGATGCAAAAAGAGACTAAAGAAGCTCAGTGCCTTGTAAGTAGGGCCTTCTGAGGAAAGCAGATTCCTTAAGCATGTGTCACTTACTACTGATTTATTCTCCATCAGCGCTCAATAGTAGAAGATCTAATTAGATCTCACCTTCTGAATAATCAAAGCTAGCAATCACTTCATAAAAAAGATACCTCTTTTAGGCACAGATTCATTTTATCCAAGGCACTTTATCACATACAAGAAAGACAACAGCTGAGATGCATTCAAACTATTCTGCATACATTCTATACTTTCACTTACCAGTGATTCATGAACTGCTTTCATCCAGTCTTCAATCAATATCTGAGATTTAATAAGCTGTTTGAATGTTTATTTGTAGGTAGAACTGTCATTACTTCTTTGTGACTTTCAACAAAATATTGTACAATCAAATCATTTTTGTATTTGTAAAAATTGTAAGATTGTAGCAGAGATGGTATTGTTTATTTGCCTTGTTGATAAAATGTTCCCACGAGGACCAGTAAACAGCAGCAGCATCCTCTGGTTGATGATGTATTAGCCTGTGCCAAAACAACCCACTTTTTTATGTGAATGGAGAGATTTCTGTATGTGTGTTCTCAAGAAGCGCTGCTCTAAATTTGAAAGAGTATTCTTTGTATATTAAAATTCTAAAATTATCATCCGCTGTCCTAAAAACAAACAAACAAAAAAACATACTAACATACCTGAAGTGCTCCAACCCTCTCCCAGACGTACCTTTTCCTCAATTCCCCTCCCCGAAACTGGAGAGCTTTCCACCATGTTCTGAATAAATGATATGGGTGCACATTCAAAGAGAAAGAATGAACTTCTGCATTCTATCTTTCAAAAACAAACAGGAAAAAAAAAATCAGACAAAAAAAACCACTTTGCAGCTAACCCAATGTAAATTCAAAAGTCTATTAATGTGGAAATTTATATTTGGAAATTCATAATGTATTCAATCTTAATTCACATAGGAGGTAAAGGCAATCTGAATGGAGGATATTCACTTTAAAGAGCAACTACATCCTTTAAGTTTTAAAGATAGTAAGGAAAATAAATAAATGAAAAATAACATGCCAAACATACATTTTCAAGTGTGAAAAAACTCTTATCAGTGGTATCTCTGGTTATTTGGCTGTATCTGTTTCTTGTTTGTTGTTTTTTTCACTTTTACTTTGATTTTGGACAGCAAAACTCCCTTCCTCCCTTAGAAGTCAGAAGATGAAGCTTAAGTTGAGAAATTGTTCTATTTTCATCTCCACAGTTAGCATATCAATTCATATCCTTGAGCTTTCAGATAACAAAGACTTTTATTTATATAAAAGCAATGAAATGAAAAAGAACTTTACAACTCCTACAAAAGTGAAGTATAAGCAGAAATAACAATTATAATTTGTATTCATAACTTTACAAAAGCATTTATCAGTTACACTGACTGCATAACTGCAGTTATTACAATCTCTTGCATACACATGAAGCCTACTGCATACAGTCATATTTTATTTCGCTATCAGCATGTGAGTCGTTACTTTTTTCCCCAATGGTAGCTTTAAAAGAAAGACTAAGATGCAGATACCAACAGAAAAGACATTTGTTAAAAATATTATCAACATATTTCAAAATGATTAGAAAGGCAATATTTACTGTGTTATTCATTGGCTCCTACTGCTGTAACTATGTTGCTGTTTATAAACTGAAAAGTATTTAAGCCTTAATTCAAACAGTGGATTTATTGGATTTGCAGAATCCAAACTATTGAGCCATCTGCACCACAACTGCTTTCCAGGCTTTGTCTTTGTCAAAATCCTTTAAGGTATTATTGGAAACCTAAAAGTAAACAAATTTCAAACAAATGAAAACATGAAACAACATTTTGGTTAAAATCAGAATTTAAAGCAAGTAAACGTGAGATAATCTGGGAGAACATAAACATAGCTACAGTCTGAATTCTGTATATACTGTAAATTGTAAAGCTTTGTAGTTTGTATAGTACATATTTACAACAGATAAATATAATAATGTAAACAGTGTAGTACTTAAATATTTGGGCCAATGAAATTTGGTCAAATTCCTACTTTAAACACATAACTTCAGGCATCTTGTCAATTTTTTTGTCAAAAAAATTACTTAAAAGATCTACAACTTAAATCTCTGAACTCAAAATAGTAACTAGCAGTAGTCCCAACAATGCAACTGAAGCAAGATTCATCTATACACACGCAAGTAAATTAAGATCTTGCCTAAGAATGCAGACTACTTAAAAGCCACAGAGACATACACCTTCACCTGTAACATTATTCCTGTGTTTAAACACTAAATAATAAGATGTTGCTTTTCTGCAAAAATTGCTTCTTTTTGCATTTAACTAATGCCTGGATAATACCCAGAAGAGAATGGTTTAGCTATGCCATCACTTATGCTCAAAAATGTAACCTGCAGCTGTGGAAATGCTGCTGAGTTCCATCTTTTATACAGAACATAACTGTCAGGTCACAGAACCAAATGATCAGTGACTTACACTGAGTGCCTTCAGCAGCCTGAAGGGCACTTAAATCCACAGCTTCCATTTTCTATTACCAATTGTGTAACAGCTGTACTATTGCTGTGTACTGTGTACTTCCTGCACGTTCTATCTGTGCTGATTCATTGTGGGTGCTCCTTTTAGATCAAGGACTAAATCCAGCATTCAACCTTTTCAATGCTGGGCCATAAAGAAACCATCCAGTTAACATGACTTACTCTTCCCTGTTCTTTAATATAGCACTTTGCTTTGTTCTGAAGAGATGAGGAAAGCCTACGGACTAAATGTGCTGTGCTGTGCTAGGAGGTGCATGTAGTTAATCTGTGCATATCTGACATGATCTGGATTCCACCATTCCCTGGAAGAGCATCAAGCCATATGAAAAGTGGTAGCAGCAATACTGGCATCACCATGCTCTATGAAAGTATTTACTATATCTGTAACTGAAAGGATGGCTTGAACACTTAAGTGCAGGAAGGAAACAGAGGATGTCAATTTTGATCTTCATTACCAACTTTAATAGGATAGTTAGGACATGGAGAGCCCTGGGATTCCAGACACTCTCTTCTGTTCACTAGTTCAAACTGACCAGCACAGGTTGCCACTCATGCAGCTTTCCAAGTGTTGGTTCTATGCTCAACGTACCTAACGCTTCTCATTTGCAGTTCAGGGAACTTAGAACTAACTAAGCTTAGCAAATTCACTCCCCTTGGAAATTCACAGCCCTTGAAAAGACACAACTATACTGACAATTCATTTCATGGTCCAAAACTTCTGCCAGCATTTAAAACATTTAATTTCATTGATTTCTCTTTATCAGAACATGGTCATGCAAGGTCTATCATCTTTGCTACAAATTCATGCTACTTTTTAAAACTTTATTATGGTTATAAATACATACCTCTGTAGTTCTGTACTCCTGTTTTTTAACCTGTGATTCTGTCCAGGACGAATCCTGCAGTTTCATTTTTGTCTTGTAATTTACACACTGTATTACAGTTCCAATAGTAAGGCATGCCTGAATTAGCAGCATCAACATCAGAAGCAACAGTAGTACATCATAAGACTGCTAAAAATAGAGACATAGATATCTTCATTCTTTTGTTGCTACTTTAATAGGTAGATGTTAATTTTCCAATTGCATAAAAATACGTACTTTAACAGCAGGTGGATAATTTTTAAAGATGTCAACAACTTGCATGATACTGAAGGATAAGTATCCAGAAGCAGTGAACAACAAAGGGGATGTGACACTGCTAATGGCAATCAGGACTTCAACCTAAATAAAACAAGATTATAAATATTAAATGGGGACAAAAACAAGTAAAAATGTTGTTTGTGAGCTGTATAGCCTTAAGCAAGCATAACAGAAGTGTAAGATTACACATACAAGATAAGTCTTAACAGCCATTCACTGTATGGAGATACAGAAGCAAGCTTTGACTAAGTTTCCTAGCCTAAACACTCTGGTTTTATAATTCATTTTTCTTTTAAGAAGTGTGATTGGTCTTTTGTCTAATTATAAAAGTATCTTTCAAATGCAGATAGAGGAAACAATACCAAATTTAGAAAGCTAATAAAGAAGTATTATTTTTTTTTTCAGTTTGTATGAAATACTGAGAATTAACAGCAGATATTGCAGACTTAAAATCTAAAACAACCATTCAAATCAAATTGAGTGCTTTGAGGCAAATTTATTACAATAAAATAGCAGCTTAGTTTTCATTCAAATATCATCCTAAAGGATCAAATTCTGACTTCTGTTGTGGTCATGCATTATTACAGACTTAAGTATGGTTGAATGACTGTAACTAAGAGCAGATGTTTTAAGGAGACAACTACATATCTGGGACACTCACGGAATAAATGTGCTTTATAGAACATTCTTCAGTTTTCTTGCTAGATTAGGAATTTGTTTATAACAAGTTCTAGATCGTATATGGACTGCACCCCTAATTTTCTTCCGTCAGAAAGCACAGCACATAATGGAAGGGGAATGGAATGGAGCTCAGGAGCATGAAAGCATTTGTCCGTGTACCATATGAGGCATTTCTTTTCCATAAAGCAATATCCATTTCTAAGAAACCAGTAAAAATAAAACAAACAAAACAAACAAACAAAAAAACCCACCAGTTCTTAGAATTCCATGGACTGGACTTCTTTTCAGAAAAATCAACTTACACTCTTGCTACACAGTACATCTGTTACATTTGTAGAAGTAACTACAAACAAGAAGGCAAATATGAATATTATTATACTCTAATGGCAAAATTCAAGGACTTTACACACTTACCAGACATTTACTTGGATATTCAGCAGCCACATGACTTGCGATAGCACTAGGAAAGCACTAAATCGAATACAAGATAAGAAAGCATAACAAAATAAGTATTTACATACTTGAAAATTACACAATTTACAACTGTGTGATTCCCACTAGTCATAGATCATATCCTAAATTTAATAAAGACATGAAACCACATATATTTTTAATGACAGTACTGTGAATCAATTAATTAAACAGAGATAAAACTAATCTTCATTTAGCTTACATTTAAATGAGGATCATGCATTAAACCTACACATAATATTAACCACAAAACTTGATATTTCCACCTTAAAATCTAATGAACCCCACAGAACGTTGTGAGTTCTGCATGCTGAAGAAGTTGTTTACAATCTTTTTCCATTTCCTAAGAGGGATTTTCCAGACATAGGAGCCGTATATAAATCTAGTGTTCACTGTCATTCTTCTTAGCTCGTTCAACTTTTGGCAAGTAGAGTAACACAACATTCTTTACGAGTGCGCTGTTCCTAGGTGCAGGCTGTTACTAGTGACAAGCATTACCAACCAGAGTCTCAGGCTTTTAATGCAGTTAATTCTGATGAGCTAAAGGTGATATCCGAAGGAATCTATCACACTAAAATTTAACACAACTTTTTATTTTGCAGCCTGAAATACTCTAAAATCTAGGAATTGTTTCATGAAACATTTACAATGTCTTTAAAACCCGTATTACTCATTTCCATGTTACTGAGGACTGAAAATGTATCACAATATGTTTTAAGGACCAAAGTTTCATAAGTCAAAATAGAACAATAATTACATAATAGACTAGATATACTGGCGTATTTATTTGGAATGCAGAAATTTCCAATTAATATTAGGGTCAAATAAACATTCCAGTACAGTGAAAAACAGAAAGAAAAATCAAATACGCTGTTTTAAAAGTACATTTTGAACTACTTACAGCAACCAAGATCCAAAAGAATGTTACTGAAAGATATGGACCTGACACTAGAACATCCATATTTAAAGCAATTATGCCACCAAATACTGATGAAATTCCAATGATCACTTCAATTACCTAAAACAAAGTAGAGCACACAAATAATAAATAGTTCATTTAAAAAACAAAATTCCTATTTGCCTGTGGAAAAGAATTCACTGGAAGGAAAAAAAAAAAAAAAGCATTTATGCTATTAGATATACAAAAATGTTCTGCAGATGTGAAAAATGTGGCAAAACTCCAGCTGGCTTAAATGAAAGCAAGTTCAGCTTCATTATGCGTGTTTATACTCTCATTTATTAGCTCCACTAAACAACAGTTCAGTTTACAGTATTTATATAGGTCATTAAGTAATCTTTTTCCCACTGTACATGGAATTATTTATCTTATAATATTCTGAAAGGAAGCATTTTAAGATCCGTCTCATATTTCTGATTTTAATTCATTCAGTGCTTACCTACATTAATCTGTTTCTGACTTTAAAGGAGTTTGGCAGTTAGAATGATGCAAGAATAAATTGCTAAAAAGACAGAAAACAAGTACTTACTGAGTATGATTTCAGAATTCGGGTAGGAAAGCTAACATTACTCAAAACAATGGTACTATCATATGTGGTATTCTAGAAGAAAATAAAAATTGTGACAGAAAAATATGCAAATAATAGATTTCTTTTTATACTTTGTAAAACTTGTTACAGGTCCTGTTACAGGTGACACGTAACGTCTGGTTGGCCCATTAGAACCAAAAGCGACACTTGGCAATACTTGACAGTGTCAGACTCCATCAATCACACTGAAAATAAATGAGGTAGTCCCAGATGAGCTGTTATGCTACCACCACTCAACAGTGAAATACAGCCAACTCTCTTTTCCACTTTCTTCCTTAGCCTTTCAAGGTCTGAAAGATTTCTGAAAATTTGATGTAAATCCTTCTGATTTTGCTGACACAGTAACTGAAGGAAGACTATAGTGTATAGTATGACTTTGTCTAGCAAACCATGCTTCCACCAAATCATGAAATGGCTTCAGTAATAGGTAAAAGAAGTAACACAGAAACAAGAGTGTGATTTGGAAAAGCACTTAAAGAAAAACCTGAAGCCAATATTCATTGTCCAGGTAGGAAAAATCTAACACTATTTTAAAAGTTACTTAGAAAAACATCAAAAAACAATAAACTCTAACTTTAGGGTACCTACTTTCTTTCTCATACAGCAGTCTTCAGTAGATCTAGCTGAAATGATCACAGTAGTTGCCATGAAGATTTCCAGCAGAATAAGTAGAATCAAGTTGAAATTTATCTGCCAGTGGAATTCCAGACATAAATAAGTTACATCTTTGATATTAAAAGTAACAAACGGGGTAGGATCCAGCTATCTACTATCCAGCTATATTCTGTGATATTTAGATGTATCTGCTGATTGGATACTTTTAAAAACTTTTGTCAACATAATACTGAGAATACTTAATCTGAGAAAGAGAGATTTATTTCAATTATGAAAATGATCTGCCTGAAGAACAGTGCATCACTGTCTTCCAAAAAAGCAGTTAATGACAAGGGAGATGTACTGGGTACTGCTGCATTTTGCAGGACTTTCCATACAAAACCAGAAGTGCAGCAAATCATAAAAAACTCATAGAAACAGAAAGAAGACAAACAAGAGGGAGCCTGACCAGCCTGTGAGGCAGAGGAAATCCACTGGGAGAGAAAGAGGGCCACAGGCTTCCAAACTCTACACTGCAATGCAAATTGTCTGATACAATGCCTAATACTGAATGAAAACACATTCCAAAGAACTGAGCCAAGAATCCTAGCTTTGTGTTCTGCCTAGTGCTAGTAGATGTGATTTTGCAACTCTTCCAGGTCTAACAGACTACATTACCATGTAAAAATACACATGCTGCCATTCCTTCTGCCACTGTTCATCTTCAAGACAAGAATACATCGAATGGAATATTCAATATTTTTCTTTAGTTCATTATCTACATCTTTTCATGAGACAGTACCAGTTAGGCAGAGTAGATCTCCCTCTCTAAGTCTTTAGAAGCACCATGTCTTTCCAGTGGCAGCCCAAAAAAATATTCGGTGGCTAGATGTGGCAAAGCACCAAAAGTTCAAGGAGAACTAACTCCATTAAAAATCTATACAACCAGAGTAAATCACAGTTCAGTGAACTAAGTGCTTCTTCATGGTAGACCTATTTCTGGAATGATCCAATCTAAGTTTTTCTCCAACATTTACCCTTCATAATGTATATATACTTATTTATTTTGAAAAAGGTCATAGGTGGCAGATTTTGAAGGCTTTTTTGGGTATTGAATCCAGCCTGTAAACTACAATGTTTTGACATGTAGCACTGGTACAAAGATATGCTGACAAGGCCACGTTGTATGGTGCAGTGTCAAGTAGTCAAGTTTGGGTCCAGAAGCACCATAATTACAGGGACAAACTGGTGTCTGTCATTAACATTCATATAAAATGCCTGACATAGTTGTATTGAGCTGTTCTGTGATAGTCTGAGCATTTATCAACACTAGAATAATACCTACTACTGCTGTATTACTTCATAGAATTATTCACACACTTCATATTCTTATATAGAGGTCTCAGAACATTTAACCATAACCAAAAAACCCTATAATGTTACTTTTTGGCTTAGACTACCAAAGACAAGTGTTAAGGCTGTGATTCAAAAACAGAGAACTCTCCCCTGCGTGAAATAAATGCATTTTAAATAATGCTAGCAACTGTCTCCCATGACGATACACGGGAGAAACATTCATCAAAACTTTCTTTACTTGGTGACTTCAGAAGCAAAACTGTACACTGTAGAAGATCCAAGAAAGAATTATACTTAATCTGAAGATTTCATACAAAACCACTGCTTGGGACACTTCCATTTCAATATAATTTAACCCTGAAAATTGCCTTATCTATACTTGAAGTACTAAATTGTTTTCAGTGTTCTTCTGATCCTGCTCTTTCAGAAAAAAAACATCAAATAATTTGAACAATAGTTTTTTAAGAAATTTCTTCAATCAAAAGAAAAATAAAAAGACAATTAGTAAAACTGGATCAACCTTCAACATCTCATTCATACTCCTGAACTTAAAATATAAGACAGGAAAGTCATTTTCATATGTATCTCCAATAAGTTAGCTGTATCATGAGGTTTTATTTCTGATTTCAATTTTTCAGATCTTGTCTTACTCCAAAAAGTAAAGTTGCTGGCAGATGATCTCTATAGACTGAAAACTATGTCATTACTTTTTTTTTTTTTTTTTTTGGTAAACCAAAGATAAGTGTCGCATTAATTAGCAATTATTCTATTAACTTACATTTATAGCTGATGGATTCAGGACAAGTTTGCATCCAAACCAAATTAAACATGTTGTTGTAACAGCAAATGTCGAGACAAACAGAATCTGAAAATTGGGTATCTGTAAAACAAGTTTCAGAATGGGTTTCTCTCTCATAACAGAGGAAAAAAAAAAAAAAAAGATATAATTGATATAATTGCCAAAAAAAATCTTACACTTACCACATTAATTTTATTCCTTGCTATAGCAAAGCTCACAACTGCTGAAGGAATACACTGGGAAAATTAAGAGAGAAAACTAGTGGGATATTCTGCACAAAGAATATTAAATATATTTTTCTATACATGTTTTTAATTGAGTCAGATTTAATATTACGTATTATAGTTAATAATTGGACAAACTGAAAATAGAAACTCTGAGGAAAGACCATTCTCCTTCACTGGACTCATTAATTACAACTGGTTCTTGAGGATTACTAGAAGTTTTCATATCCCTCACTTTTGACTAGCTACCCAGCACAATGTGATGCGTAAAGGAAAGCATGAAAGTCTCATGAGTCATTCCATGCCTTTGTTAGCTAAATCAAATCTGGAAGACATTAGATCTTTAAGATGGAAAAGAAAAGCACAGCTACTCCTGCACTGAGCCTCCATATTCTTTTAAAAAGACAACGTAATGGTTGTTTAAAATCTC
Source organism: Chrysolophus pictus (assembly GCA_037305975.1). Classification (NCBI taxonomy): domain Eukaryota; kingdom Metazoa; phylum Chordata; class Aves; order Galliformes; family Phasianidae; genus Chrysolophus; species Chrysolophus pictus. The sequence continues at coordinate 176,313,797 of CM074576.1, read as the reverse complement.
AACCACACTCTTCCGAAGAACTTGGTAAAAACCAGTCGGCTGAGACATTACAGTTTAAGAATCATGCCTAGGACCTCTATTAGTTTCACTAGGAAAATTTCACTACAAAAGAGCAGAGCTAAATGGAAAAATCACACAAAAAGGAAAAGTTTCACAAAGCAATTTCTCAAGCCCCAGTTGTTCCCCACCACATTAGATATATTACTATTACGGATCCAACTCTGTTTTTCACATATATGCAATTGTACAATATATTCATAAGTAAAATGTGAATATACTAAACTAAAATTATGGAAAAAATTTTCAGGTTAAATGATGAATCATGTAACAAATGTTGCATTTCTTCACTAATTATCTTTTAACAAGTCTGAGCACTGAAAGCTTAACAATGGAACCACTATAATTAGGTTAATACGGAAATTCAAAATTCTTGGCAGCACTTCCTTAGCATCTAAGTGACCCATCTTTAACATCATGAATAGATACATTTATATTCTGAACACCCTAGAGTCTCTAGAACACAATGTGACTATGTTTAGACAACTGAATTCTACTCTTAGTCAAGATGGTCAATACATTCTAGAGAGCAATTCTGCTCTTTCTAAGCTAGACATTTAGTAGTCAGTAGAATATACAGCTCTACAGACTCTTCCAGCTACACTGTCAATATCTGCAGGAGGAGCTGAAACACACTGCCCACATACAGACACCCAAACATATATGTCTTCAACAACAGCAAGCCATTCAAACCGAACATGAAAGTGATTTGTCACTTAACCTTCTGTATCTATGAGATCTTTGGAAATTCTCATTAAATACAAAGTTCAAAGAGACCATATTTGAGGCAGATATATCTCAGTAACTACGTTAATGTTGCATAGCATAATAGCTTAGCGAAGACATTGGCTTCAAAAACTTCTTCAACATTATTGTAATATCTCTAGCAAAAAGATAAGCCACAGCTCACCCACAGAACTCATGGTACTTGTGTAAAGCATTAGCCTTGCACCTAACTTAAAATAAATCCACAAGTCAAGTTGCCATAATAGTAATGACAGAATTCTGTCACAAACAAAATAAGTACATCAGACTCATCTTATTAGCTAAGACCTAAAGAGTAAGTTAATCACATACACAGAATCACAGAATTACCAAGGTTGGAAAAGACCTTCAAGATCATCCAGTCCAACCAAACACCTATCACCAATAGTACTCACTAAACCATGTTACTCAACACAAAATCCAAATGTTCCTTGGACCTCTCCAGGGTCGATGACTCCACCACCTCTCTGGGCAGCCCATTGCAGTGCTTGATACAATAACATAAGACAAATATGAGGGCCTAAATGTGCAGTAAAAATTAGTGGATTTTGAAAATGTCAGGTATGATTGATTCACATTTTGTTAAGAAAACAATAATAATACAGAGAACTTCAGTCAGCCCCAGTACTTGGGTATTATGGCAAAATATAATGAAAAATGTAATACATTGAAATATATTCCAACAGCATTTAGGCAACAAATTCTGCAAATGCATAACAGTGCAAATTTTTCTTCAATTTGGGCACAGAAAAACCATTCAAGCAAATAATTGATGGCTGTCCATGGTAAGCTGGTTAACAAAAATGGCAGCACAACACTATTTGTGAAAATGGCTATTTCCTTATCCTGGGCTGAAAAGTAATTTAATGAACTGTTAAAGAAAAATGAATTTTCCACGAAATAAATTAATAATAAAAAGATGAAATAAAGAAGAAAATAAATACACATTTACTGTTTTTGCTGCCAAACAGCCACAGCAAATAATTAAGAATGCTTACTGAACCTGCTGCGCAACGTAAATAATCCATTTCAGATGGAAAAATATTTCCCAGATACAGTGAAAACCCAGAGGTAATAAGGAGGCAAGTCTGCAAAGCAACAAATAACATGGATTAATACAATAAAACTACTGTAAAGATAGAAATCAGTAATTCCTTTCAAACTGAGCTATTGATGGACAATAATGTAGTCTTTGTGTGAATAATTTTGAAGCAAAATATCGAAGCATGCTGAGTTCTGAGGAATACGTTTCACTGGTTACCAAGACTTAATACCAAACAAGCATGTCTGAATCAGGTACTGTGTCCTGACTTGGCAAACACCTAAAAAAATTATAAGGATATTGCAGAGGGTTCAACACTAAAAAAAAAAAATCATAAGTAAACCTCTACTTTGCATCCTCTGCTTGGCTCTACCAAAATTCAGTTCACATGGGCAGACGGGCAACTACCAACAAGAAAATAATAACAAAAATAGTATTAGGATATACTGACTAGGGTACTTCCACCCACACTCCTTTCTCCCTCCAAACTCCCTTCCCACTTTGGCTCAGTGGCACAACCATAAATGCTCAACTTCTGCTGCTCCCTTCCTAATCACTCCATTCATTAGGAATTAGCCCACAATTAGGACTAAACTTTCAGCATCAAATGATTAGTATCTTCTACTAACAATTTTTCTTTCTGCTCTGAGTAGACATTCCTTCAAAGAGGTCGGGAAAGATGGGGGACAGAACAGCTGCTCTTTATTATTTGGGCATTTTTTTCAAGCTGCAGATTTCTGATGTCTTTAAAAAGTCCTCATCAAAAAACTCAATTGTGCCTGCACAAAAACAGCCATTGCTAGCCACTCTGATGTCATTCTATAGTTTGCAACCGCCCCATGAATTCAGTTCTGTTCACCATGGAACTTCTGTTGCCTAGCACACATACGCTGAGAAAATTTAATGCAAGAAAGCCAGTTCTTATTTTGTTCTTTTTGTGTAACTATACATCCAGAAAGAAAGCCACGTTACACAGATAGTCAGAACAAAAAAAGTGTTCAGTTGTTTCCCTGAAAGTAAAGCACTACTTTTATTCACTGTGCAAAAATGATTAATTACCCTATTAACAGTGAAACATTTCAGCTCTTACAAAAATGACTCTTCAAAACATACCAACTCGTAGAAAATGAAAAAAAAACTTAAGAAGAAGAAGACTTAATTATAATTGCTATAATGAGCTTTAATTAACTTGGCTAGAACATGGAATAACATGATGCTTGTGCAAGATCAGTGTCCAATGATTCTACCAGTGATGCAACAATTCATATCACTATGATGTTCATGCAAGAAAAATAAGTATGTCACTCATGACATGAGAATTCTATCAAATATGTCCATAGCTTTAAGAAAAAATAAAGTAAAATTTGACAACTAAATACTGTGTGCATTTTTAATGTCAAAATGCTATCAAGGCAAGTATTCTCAATAGTTTAAATAAAAATTTAAAGTAGGCATGTGATTAGGATAATTTACATACTTCACAAAGAGGCATTACTAATTCATAAATAAAGGTTGATATTTACAACTACCACACTTACTTCATTTAATGTTAAATATAAAAATCAGCCTTCATGAACCATATTTAGTTACGCTCCAAAGAATATTATTAGTCAATTAAAAGTTACATTTTAAGTTTGCTAAGTATGTTCCTTTCCATACAAATATTTATATTCAGTCCTATCAATGGTGTAATTATGACTCTCTAAATGATCTGAAACAGGACAGATTAGAGAACCTCCCCTAGAATTTTTAATTTTTACTCTCTGTAATGTACTTACACCCATCAGAAAAGAAAAGATCCACGTTCTGTAAATAAAGCAAGGGTGCAGCCTCTTTGATAGCTGAAGGTCACTGGATTTGATATCTGGTATATAATTTCCATTCTCTTGCTTTCCCCGCTCCAAAGTTGGCATTCTGTCATAGCTGAATTCTTCTCTGTAACCTTCTTCCCTGGTCATAACACTTTGCAAAGGCAACTAGATAATAATGGCAATGCAGAGGACAAAGAAAGATCAAAAATCTAACTTAGTTTCTTTATATGCTCAGATCAGTGCCCAATTTTTTTTTTTTTCTATTTAAGAAGAATAAACAAGTAAAAATCAGTACAGAGTTGTATTTATATTTTGAAGTATGCATGCTTACCAGGAACTAATGGCGCTCAGTAACTAAATTACATTTTATAGCCATGGTTCACAATAATATATCATAATAATACAGTATAAATACCAACAAAATGAAAGTTTGTGTACCTACACACAAACTCAACAGACTTTTATGGTAAGATCTAAAAGCCATTTTTGGAGACGTGTAATTTGAGGGTAACCCTACAACCAAATAATTCCCCTCTTTTTTTTTTTTTTTTGGAAACAAAATCTGTGGGATAGACAAACATTTTAAAACATGTCAAGATGTTAAACTGCATTTGATTTCAAAACTTACCAGAAATCTGAAATGACAGACTTCACCATGACATCAATGAGCTCACAAAATCACAGTAATTCAGCTATAGCAATTTCTTTCTAACTTGTCCAATAGCAACCATCTTGCTTGTTTGCTTAGCCCCATTCTGTTCATCTCACTGCTTGCAATCTGTTAAAATACCTTGAGTACCTTACATTAAAGTTACTGCACATTTTTCAACAGTTAAAAAACTTCACGCTTACCTTTGACTGAAAAGTTAACTGTCAGTTTAAAATAGTCCTGTGAACACAGATGCCCGTACACTTTGTGATCTTCTCACTGCTCAGTGAGTCATGCCGTCTTTGAAAAGTTCTCCCTTACACTTTGGCTTTCAACAACATCTATTCAGATACGGAACAAAAGCACAGCAAAAACTTGAGTTAAGCCAGGGAACAGGAAAATGCTTCTTGAATTTTAATTAACAGAATACACTAGAAAATGACCGCACTACACACATTAAGATCTGCTTCCAAATCACACCAGCAAATTTAAAAAGTTTCGAACATCTTTTTTTGTACTACCCTTTCCTTGGCATATTAAATTAAATCTTCCTTGTAGTTTATCAGTCTTAGTTATTATCATAACTTGTGATAATGATATTCAACAGTGTAGTCCTTGCTTCAAAAGAGCAAAAGCTACTTATAACACAGCATTCTCTTAGAATAACCTACAGGTAAAAATTCAAGTATCACAAAAAGTTGGGAAGTTACAAGGTAAAAACTTATCAAGAACCTTCTCTTCACTGTAGAACTCTTTATCTTTTTCTACTAACCTTGTCTTTGTAGAGTGTTCAGATAAAACCTGCACATTGGCATCATACTGACATTCATACTTACACCATGATGACTACACAACGTATTTAAAATCTAGTAGGCAGCAGTGACATGCAAAGGCCAGCGAACACTGGATCCAGTCCTCCTGATTATTAGGCAATTAAAAAAAAAAAAAAGAAAGAATGCTTTTATCTTGAATATGTTGGCATCTTGACAACTACAGCAATGACAGGGGCTCTTGTGTACACTTCAATGAAGTAACGAAGACACAATTAGATTTTCAGCACTTTTGGACAAGAGCATCACCTTTTAAAGCATGCTAAAAAAAACTTCAGAGCACCCCTACTTTTCATTTTGGGCTGACATGATTTTGTTCTTCTCAAAATGAAAGCTAATACTAAAAAAAATATTAAAAGGTACAGTTTTAATAGTCTGAAACATGGAAATTAATTACGCGCGGTACACAGCTGTATACTGTGTTAGAAAAGAGGGAAAAAAAAACCTGTAGCCTAGCAAAACTGTCGTGAGTAATTAAGGCTTTCTGCTCAAAGAGGACACGCTATGCAAGTATTTCCACTCTTTGCACCCTTTCAAAGGCTATGTTTTAATGGAAAATGGATAATGCTGACTTCACATCCTTTTCAAAGACTGCTAGGTACTAGGAGCAAGAGTTTAACACAAATTAGTAGAAATATAAAATAGGATCATGGTTTTTTCCCTTTTGACCATTTAAATCAATATAGGGAGATTTTTTTAAATTAAAAAGAAAAAACTGGTGAGCTATTCAGATATTTATTTGATTTAATCTCTTCTAGTAAAATGAATTTAGAAACTCCTGTGTCACCGAACAGAGCAACACCCAACAATACTAGGAATCCTCACTGAAAATTCCAAGTATTTTAGCCAGAAGGGAACCTGAAGGCCACCTCTCTCAAGCAGGGCACTACAGCATTTCCTCTGGTTACACTGTGATTCCTTCTTCACCCTTTCCTGAGCATTTCCTTGTATTTGTTGCTTTACTTTTTGCACAGAGGTTCACTGTATGATACTCTATAGATTTATCATCTGTGTCAACAAAAAACACTAGAAGTTCTGATTTCAGCTTGTACTCAGAGTTTTAGGGGGTCCTTTATTTTAGTTCCCTTAATTTTGTGTTTCAGATTTTGTGTACAAAATCCTGAGTCCTTTTTGTGTATACACAAAAGGCACAAGGCACAATCTAGTAGTCAGAGCCCAAATGACCCTACAACCCTAAGTGCTGTACAAAGCTGTTGTACAAAGAGATTCCTACTAATTTTAAAAGGTGCACAGAAAACCTGCAAAAAGACTGCAGAAAGTGCAACAACTCCAGCAGAACTGGACTTCTCAAAAAGGTTTACAAACTACATATTTTTATTCTGTTAGGTCAAATGATATCAAGAGATGACAACTGAATCAAATTGTAAAAGGCTATGAAGAACAACTCACTTTAACAGCTACTGATGACAACTGAAAGGGTTCAGATCCCCAAAGCAGCTGCAGCAGGTGCTAGGTCATTTGCCAATGTTAGCATCTGTATTACTTTGGGATTTTCAAACTCTAAAGAGCTCTAAAAATCAGCTCTTTGAAGTACTTTGTTTCTGCGGAACCAATTCCTCAAAGTGTTTGGTTTCCCAGCTTATGTAATGGGGCATGTACAGAACAAAGTACAGGCCCAGTTGCTTCAAAATTGCTCCCCCACTACAACACGTTTTTGTTTGCATTTACTGTCTTTCACATTAATCATGATCTGAGGAGTTCAAGCCAGTCTGACCAGTATATATACTATCCACTTCACGCTACTGAAATATTAAATATTTCTACATATATGGATGTAATGAACAAACATAGCACATTCACATTTTAAAGGACATCCAGATTAAATACTTGCCTTTTCCACCTTGCAGTAAGATTGCTGAGCAGCACAACCAACCTGTGAAGGCTTTCATAAATAATGTCAGGAGCAGGATCTTCAGACAGGAATTTATCTCCTTCTAAAGAGATCAGTGACTACAGGCACTCATACTCACTGGGAGGTCCCTCCTCCCAGTAAGCATCACATCCCCTCAGTTACACCAGAGCAAGACTTGGGAACCCATGTGCAATTACTGGCAGCCAGAATTTCCTTGGTCTAGGAACTGTGCAGAACTCTATAAAAAGCGTCACACAGTCTGCAGGGCATTCCTAGCCCTTCCCTGCCTAAACAGAGCTGAGCTAACTGTACAAGGACAAAAGGTTGCCGAAGACAACCGCTACCCTAGCCCCGGAATCCGCTCACAGACCACACCACCTTCCCATAACAAACAGCCATACAGCAGTTTCCCATAGAGGCACAGGCTGCACTGCCAAACCTCCTGGATCCTCCCGCCCTGGCCTCGTGCTGCTGCTCCTGACGATGCTACCAGGACACTGAGCTCACCAACTCAGAAACTCACTTGCGAAACGCTCTCTGTTAAATGAATTTTAAAGGAGCTTACACCAAATACCTAGAGCACACTGCAAGGGGAGAACTGGTAAATAAACCAGCAGTGTCCACTGCAGCCCAGAAAACCAGCCGTATCCTGGGCTGCCTCAATAAGAGTGCGGCCAGCAGGGTGAGGGAGGTGAACCTGCCCTTCTGCTCCGTGCTGGTGAGGCCTCACTTGGAGGACTGCGTCCAGATGTGGAGTCCTCAGGACAGGACAGACATGGACCTGTTGGAACGTGTCTAGGGGAGGGACACAGAATTGATCGAGGGATGGAACAGCCCTCTATGAGGACAGGCTGAGAGCTGGGGCTGTTCAGCCTGGAGAAAAGAAGGCTCCAGGGAGACCTGAGAGCCACCTTTCAGCATCTAAAGGGGGGTGTGAGAAGGAAGGAGACCAAATTCTTTGATTTTGCTGTTTATCAAATTTGTAACATTCTAGAGTTCTATTAGTTCTTTCTATAACGCTTCTACTGTTATTACAGTAACTCAACAACGTGATTCATAGAGTCATCACAGAATCGCTTGCATGCATGCACTCTCCCACATACTCTGCTTCACCACATCAGCGGGCTGGGAGTAACGCTTAGCACCCACAGCCACAACACGAGCACAGAAAGCAGCAATCGCCCCGAGCCCGCCCCCACCACGCGCCCGCGGCGGGAGGGCACAGCAGGCGGCCGCGGACGAATGGCCCGTCACGTGACGCCGAGCCAGCGCCGTGATTGGCCGGCGGCGCGGCGGGGCGGCCGCAGTGCTGTGTGAGCGTGCGCCGTGTTTGGGGTGGCGAGGCTCTGCGCGATGCTTGGCGTTCTCTCCAGGGTGTTCTCCTACTTCTGGAGACCTGCGGATGGCGAGGAAGGAGGAGGTGCGAGGTGGACGGGCTCAGGTAGAAGTTCCAGTTCGATTGTGCAGCTGGCTGTGGAGCTCGCACCAGGATGGTGGTGAGGGCCGCGGTGGTCTTGTCCCAGATGAAGGGGCTGGGCTGGGAGCTGCCTGCTTCAGGAAGGAAAGAACGGGGAAAGGGGTGGCTTTTAGTCTCCGAGCCATGCAGTGCTGTGCCTGGCAGCTGTTTCACACAGCATCTCCCAAGTGTGTCGGGCTGTGGTGGGAGTACAGAGAGCAATGGTTTTAAACTGAGACAGGGGAGGTTTAAGTTAGTTATTAGGAGGAAGTTTTTCACACAGAGGGTGGTGACGCACTGGAACAGGTTGCCCAAGGAGGCTGTGGATGCCCCATCCCTGCAGGCATTCAAGGCCAGGCTGGATGTGGCTCTGGGCAGCCTGGTCTGGTGGTTGGCGACCCTGCACATAGCAGGGGGGTTGAAACTAGATGATCATTGTGGTCCTTTTCAACCCAGGCCATTCTGTGATTCTATGATACTGAGCGGGATGTGAAGGCACGTTGTGATAGTGGGCAGTGGGTGCCTTGAGGTTGGACCAAGTATGTAGGGAGGCTTAACATGGCGGAATGCTCCAGATGGCTTCAGTAGAGGCTCTGTGTCAGCTGTAAGATAAACACCAACTATGATAAATGTAAAGGGGTCTTAAAAATGACAGTTTACTGAAACTAGTAAGAAGTACTTCTTGTGTATGTATGAATACAGAAAGGAAAATACGCTATTCCGTTAACAATCTTGGTTGTTAGCGTAGCTAATAATCCATTGGAAATGAAAAGTGGGTTGAAGTGTGTTAGTGTAAGCGTGAAGGTGTAGTGCAGTGCTGTTGTGTAGAAGTTTCTGTAATTAGTAGGTGTATACAGCATACTGTATACTGAAACTATGGATTTCCAGAGGAATGGTACATCTCAGTTTATGGGCATATTAACTATAATATAAACAGCTGTGAATAATTGATCTATATGACATCGTGCTTATTCACTTTACCTCCTCCTGCAGTATAGAAATCTCAGATGTGTTAGATTCTCTATGCAGACAATGTTGAGAAATGTTTCTTTTAGTATGGAGAAAATAGTTGTTGGACTGGAGCCCTTGAGAAAAGTTGTTTAGCGTGCAGTTTCCTTTTTGTTGTCATTGTTGCTGTTTTAATCTCAAGCTTTTCATAATACATTTCTTTCATACAGTTTCAAGACAAACATTATTTCTGCTTAACTAGCATTTTTCATTAATTGAAACCATAACTCACTGTAAGACTTCAAGTTTTAAAAATATCAACAGTTACAAACTAAACAATTTCAAATTGAAGTTGGACAAGGGAATGATTTTATATTTTTTTTATTAAAATGATAGCACTCTTGGTAGCATTCATTCATTACTTGCTGAATGGTTCTGTGAACAAGCGATTTGCTTTTATCCCAAACCTTTTCCTGTGAATGCAGGTGACAAAGAACTAAAAACTGTTCGAGGAGTGGTGACAAGATTTTGCAATGATTATGGAATGATAAATGACCTGATAGTCTTCACAGAGCATGCTGTTGTAAACAATATGCCGCTGGCTGTAGGACAGGAAGTAATTGCTACTGTTGAAGAGGACAAAATATCGAATGGCTTGAGGGCTATCAAGGTAAGAGATGAATATGAACAGTAGTCTCAGAGTCTCACTCTCACTGTAAGTTATTTAAGACTTTAGAAGTCCCTATGTATTTAGTCTCCTGAACAGTACAGATCTGCCAGCCCTTCACCTACTGGGAATGTGTGAGTTTGGATTTGTTTTTATTTTATTCAATTTCCTTTAGAATATTATCCTTTTGTTCTCATTCTCTGACAATTGGTCTGCATGCAGTAAATACTAAAGTATTGGTTGAAGTAATTGTGTCAGTATTTAATTACACTCATGACAAATTTGCATATTGACTTTTTCTAAACTTCAGAGTTATTTTTATCATTTTTCTTGACACTTCATCTGTAAACTCACTTAAGGCTTGATTATCCATTGCTTCCAACTTTAATCTACTGTAATTCTTTAATCATATAGGCTTAACTCTGAGGTGGCTGTGAAAATTGAGCTCTCTTACACAGAGAAGCTGTGTCGAGTGGCCTTTCGTACGTTAACGTGACTGGTGCTTGAAAGGCTGACAGGAGGAGCAGTTGGTAGCTGTGTGGTACAGAACACATCTTCTTGGCTTGTATCTACTTGGCTTAGCTGCATTTCACTTTAAGTACAGCAGTGAACTATTGTATTTCATCTACCAAACTCATCTGAACAGCAGTCCAAGCTAAAATGAGTGAGTCCAGCTGGACACAAGCTGCCTCTGCGGAGCCAATCTCAATGTGATTGTGATTTCAAAGTTAATGTAGTTGTCTTGAAATGATATTTTGTAGTTAAGGAACTTAAGAGGTCATGCTGTTAAAAAGAACACAATTATCACAGTGACTTCAGGCATTGTGTTTCAGTTAGGAGGAAGTGGTAAGTTATTAACAAAAGTTATGAAGTGTGAGTTTAATAGCCAGTTACCAGATTTAAAAACTTGATAATGCTATTCACTTACTTTACTAAAGTAAATTAACAGATAATGTGCATATAAACTAGGGAAAGGAGGTATAAAACTTGAATTGATTTGGGATTTCTGAAGCCTCCTGCCTTTCTTTTATGCCATACATATTCTGATTTGGTTTTTTTAATCCTGATTTTGTTTCTTGTTTGAGACGTTTTTGTCACTTGCTAGGAGCGTCCAGTAATAACCAGCCACATGATGGAAACAAGTTAATACTATCTTAACATGTGCAGCAATTTGGTTGGTAACAAACCAAAGTAGGATTATACCCCCTCCCTTAAAATTCGAGGATTTGATCCATTTATTTTAACTTTCCAAATATCTGAAATTTGACAAACTTGATGCTCCGTAACTACTTTGCTAATGACTAATGAGCTCAAACTATTTCTGAGTTGTTGATAGTTCGTAAGAATGAGTTTGGGTTGTGGTGATGATTTTTATTTTTATATATATATATATGTATTTTTTTTTTTTAAATCTGGATTTAAGACATCTTTTTAATACTTGATTTCAGGAAGACTTTAAAGGTTGCATACTTCCATTTTTCTCTGTTTTTTTCCCACCTTTTATCCAGGATATATTTCTGTAATTGTTCATGTTTCTGAAGTAAATAAAATCTTTATCCTCTTAGAAATACATCAGATAACTCCAAGCAGTAAAATGATCAGAATTTTGGAGAAGCTTTTCTTCAGTGAAACCACTTTGTTTTGAAGACAGTGCAGTTTCATTGTTTAAATGAGATTAAGGAAAGAAAAGCAGTAGGGAGAGAGTCAGACTATATGGCTAGAACAAAACATGGAAGGTAATCTAGTGAAAGAGAAGTCTGACTCTTATTTTATTTTTAGTAGAGTCCAATAAGCAAGGAGACAAAGCCTGTCTTGAAAGGATGATTATATTCATAATTATACTGTTTTCTACATCAGAAGTCATGGGTTTTCATCTTTGGTTAGAATCACAGAATCACTCAGATTGGAAAAGACTTCAAAGATCATCAAGTCCAACTATGACCTAACTATACTACCCTAACTAACAACTCTCTTCTAAATCGTGTCCCTGAGCACCACATCCAAACAGTTTTTAAACACATCCAGGGATGGTGACTCAACCACCTCCCTGGGGAGCCTATTCCAGTGCTTAACAACCCTCTCTGTAAAGAAGTGTTTCCTGATATCCAACCTAAACTTACTCTGGAGCAACTTGAGGCTGTTTCCCCTTGTCCTGTCACCAGTGAGAAGAGACCAACCCCACTCTCGCTGCAATTGCCTGTCAGGTATTGGGAGAGAGCAATAAGGTCTCCCCTCAGCCTCCTTTTCCCCAGACTGATCAGTCCCAGTTCCTTCAGTGTCTCCTCATAGGCATATTCTCCAAGCCCTTCGCAAGCCCTGTTGCTCTTCTTTGGACCTGCTCCAGCACCTCCACGTCCTTTCTGTACGGAGGTGTCCAAAACTGAACACAGTACTTGAGGTGAGGCCTCACCAGTGCCGAGTACAGGGGCAGGATGACTTCCCTAGTCCTGCTCACCACATCGTTCCTGATACAAGCCAGGATGCCATTGGCCTTCTTGGCCACCTGGGCACACTACTGGCTCATATTCAGCCGACTGTCCATCAGTACACCAGGGTCCCTTTCCGTCAGGCAGCTTTAAAGCCACTTCTCACCAAGCCTGTAGGGTTGCAGTAGAAGGGCACTGTTGTCCCTTCTCCAAAGACATGTTCTGAATACTTGAATAAAAACAAGTTGAATTTGTTCTATATTCTTGATTTAAATTGTGGATCACTTTCTATGTAACAGCACAAAGTTGAGATGCATTGGGAGCAATTCAGTCACAGCTTCTTCTGAGCATAGGGAAATAAGATTCTTTAATTCCTCAGGCAGGAGAAAACAGATAACTTCCTGACAAATATAATCACACTGACACAAAACTGCATGCAGTATTGTATATACATATATTGTCTTACAAATTATGAATAAATGGGGATAATTGCTTCCCTTGATGTACTGGCTTTTTATGTCGTAGTGTATTTGTAAGCTTTTGGGAATAAACTGATTTAGACTTATAATTACTCCAGACTGGAACAGCTTTGTGACTGCATCTCACTTGTGCAAACAGTATGGTGTTGTTTACAGTAAACATGTAACAGCTGCTGTAATAATGGAGTGTAGTGAGATATGATCAGTCACACTGTTAGCTCCGCAGTTGTCATGCATGATACCACAGGAGGTATGTGCAAGGTGTCCTTCTCCTGGCCAAGGACAAGTCTTCCTGCAGACTCACTGTGTAAATCTTAAATGGACGCTATATATTCTTAGAGTTCTTTGTCAATTCCATTGCTAAGCAAGGCTCCATGGTAAGAAGAGTCAACTCAAAAGCTGGTTCAGGGAGCTTCCATGCTTCGTTCTTGTTTAGAGATGATATGTCAGTATCTGCGTCAAGATCTGTATGATCAAGAATAACCAATTAATATTAAAACTACTTATTTTTGCTTTGTGATGTTCTGGGTGAAAATTATGCCTCAAAAAAATGTCCTGTGAAAATATAGTAATAGCATTTAACCAGTGTAAAATTATTTGTAGTGTTTGTGAGAAGTGTGGGTGTAGAACTGTTTTCCATCTGTGCTTAAATGTTGATCTGTAAAGGAAAGACAGCACGGTATGGATTCTTTTGTCACTGATGACTTTTTTTTACATTATACATTAAGAAAATACTTTCTGAGTTTCTAATCTTCTGTGGAAATGAAAACGCTGCAGCTATTTTTGTTCCCTTTTCCATTCAGTTATTTTTATTGTTTCAGCTACTTGCATTGTTCTAGTTTTCTGCTCAGCTTCTTTATTTTGGTTTTGAATTTGTGAACACTTGCTTTCTGAATTAAGTTTTTATGGAACATTGTCTTAAAAAGAATAGAATATTATTGACTGTTAACTTAATGCTCTGGCTTGTACGCTTGCACTGTATGTATATTATTCATTGAAAAGGTTGTCTCTAGGCATTTCATTGAGTTTGTTTAATCACTGCAGACATGCCTTGCATGTTTTCTTTCTGCTTTCTTCCATCCTGATGCTCATTAGCCTCATAAAAGAATTTGAGATCTCCTTTCTTGCGCAGTTTCTCTACATACCATCTGAGTCAGCAGTTCCTGCTGAACATTAGTAAGTGCTTCTATCCAGTGGTTTTGATGTTGTTAATGGTTCTACCAGTCCTTGCAGAGAGCAAAGAAACTCTGAAGAATGAGTGTTTGAACTGTAGAGCAGGGACTGCTGAAGCCCTCATGGTACTAGCAAGGAAGAGAACTTTCTAAGAATTGTTAGTGTGCTTCTGGAGTAAGTATGACCAGAGATGCTGTTATCCTTGCCCCATTGCAGCTAGGGGAAAAAAGGGGTTGATAGTTTGTGGTCTGTGCTCTGCAAAGGCCTGTTTAAGTAAATAAACTTATGTATGAGGTGGTAATAGGGAGAGCACTTAAGGAGCAGATGTTCGGATTTTTCTACTTTCAGTGATAGAAGAATAATTGAGAGAGTAAAATGCATAATGTATTCATAAGCAGCATTTTGAAAGCATTTATATTTCTTGCTTCATGTTCTAGTTCAGCAGGTCTGAAGATACAGTTTTTGTTGTCAATATAATGTTAAGAAACCTTCCAGTAGACTTAAACAAAAGAAGCATCAAAAAGATTTTGCAGATCAGTCTGTAATTATAGCACTGACAACTACTGAAGCATAATACATCAGACTCTTAAAGGGGAAGGTACTTGCTGTTTAGTACTTTTTTTTTTAACATATATACAAAAATGAACAACTACTATGAGTACATAATGATCTGGTAAGGAGATCGACTTCCGGCAGCAGTTGGAATTCTGAGATTTGTCATAAGAGCCATTTTTAAATATACATGTTTGTAAGTGTCAGCTCTGTGAATGTTTCTATTGTGTTTTGGGTTTTTTTTGTGATAAAAACAGGTAGATGCAGTCCAGAATACATGGGAAGACTACAGTACTGCTTGTGATGCTTCTGAACTACATATGAAAATATTAGTTGGTAATATCACCTCTGTCTCTAAGGATGGCGGCTATATTAGTCATAATACTCTTTTCACAATGGAAGATGTCTGTGAAGGTATGTAGGAGCTTTCTTGTTTTTCTTTCTTAATTTCTGCTAATCTGGTAAGCGCGCAATCCACATGCCAGAGAAGTTCTGATTGCAAGAAACAAAGAAAAGACATTTGCACAAAGAAAGCTACCTGTTCATTTTCATAGAGCATAATTTACAAGCAGTCATGGTGTGCACTTTCCACTGGCATCAATTAAGGAGTTTGTCAGAACCTGCTGGAGTCAGGAAGAGCTGAAAAGAAAAGCTCACACTCAGTGAATCTGAATAACTCGTTGTTTTGGCTGATACTGTTATTTAACACAAACAAATTCTGTATGGGGATAATGTAAATGTAATAGATAGCAATTGAACTTGAGAAATGTTCTATTTTATGTAGGTTTTAAACCTTGTGTGGGTGACTGTGTGCAAGCAAAGTATTTCATTAATCCAGGAACATGGAACAGTAGAGCAGTTGCTGTGAAGCCTTTGAGATACAAGCGAGTGGACAAGGTAAATTTACTGTAAATTTATTTTGACAAGAGGGATCTTGTGTGAAGTGATGAGTTTTGTGGGTGCTTCTAGAGTTGCAAGTATTGGTAGATCATATGTAACACAGTAAATTAAAAGATATCAACTCCACAAGTGATTATAATGATTATAGCTTATTTATAACTAAGCTTTTTGAAAATGTGTACACATTCTAGTTAGTACAGGGTGATTAACTTATATACTGGCTGTTGATTCTGAATTTGGATGCATACTGTTGGTCTAGTTACACTGATTGTAATAAGGATGCATGGATTTTCAGAATCCTAATAAATTCCACAGTCGTTACTTCTTTTAGTGTTTAAATTGTCCAACTATTTTGTTTTTAAAATAGTAATGGTTCCTTCTTTATTTTCCTGAAAATATTTGTGCCTTCTAGGAAAACTTATATTGATTTTATGGGTTATTGTATTTTACTTACATTTCTATATAGAATAATACTTGTTTGTTGACTGTGGGAAAAGAAATTTCCTTCTCTTTTGACTGCTAATACTGAAGTATAAATTAGGTAAGTTGCTAAGCTGCAAGACAGGTGGTGCAGTTCAGTCAGATGTACTCATAGCACTCTCACGTGGGACCTAATACTTAACTAAGTGCTTCTGTTTCCTGCGCTTTCAGAGCTAAAGACAAGTAATTGTTCAAGGTTAGAGTTGTATATTTGTCTTTTATGCATTCTGTATCTCTGATTATTCTGTACTGTTAAAACTGGTATGACTGGGGCAGAGAAAACTAAGTATTGGTTCTATGCCTCTTAGCTTAATCAAATAATACCAAATAACACTGAATAACAAACTGTTACAGGTCCACATTTCCAGCATGTGTGGAAGAACTGGTACAGTGGATGAAAGTATATTTTTCACTTTGGATTCACTGAGACTTCCTTATGGCTATTCACCACGTATAAATGATCTAGTGAATGTGGTTGTGGTGGAGAGCAGTCAGTCATTCTATGTTTGGAGAGCTCTCTGCTTGACTCCAGTTGACCAGAATGGGTAACGTTTATTCTTTGTTCTCCTTCCACTTGCTAACAAGTAGAGATAAATTGCAGTTTAATTTTTCTTGTGTCTGTTGGGAAGATGAGAGTTATATGTTTTAGCCCTGGCTTTTTCTCCTTCCTTTCCAGAAGGTGGAGGATCTGCATCTACTGAAGAAATAAAACAGGTTGAGCTCAGAGATATAGCTGGGCAAGGATTGAATTTTACTCAGTTCAATAAATGCCAAGCTCATGCTTTTATTTCATCTTCTCTAGTCTGTATTGCTCTTCTACTGAGGATTACACTGTTAGAAGCCTTAATAAAACTGGTATGAAACAAAATACAGTTTAATATGGGAAGAAGCAAAATTTTGTGAAGTAGTCCACAAGTGCAGAATATAAAGTAACTAGTCAATAGCAGTTCTGCAGGGGATATTTGGAGCTGGGCTCACAAATTCAAGCTAGCATTCTTGGTGTAAGCAATTCTTGGTGGGCCGATTCTGCTGGCAGAAGATAAACAGTGAAGCAATTGGATAGTCCAAAGGAGAGCACAGCATATCTTTGTGGGCCTCAAAAATATTGTCTGTGGGATAATTTACTTTGTTCTGTCTCTGTGGAAGATCATAGAATCTTATGTGTACGAAGGGACCTTTGAAGATCGTGTAGTTCAACTCACCTGCAATGAACAGGGTCAGCTGCAGCTCAGAGCCCAGTCCAATCTGTCACTGAATGTTTCCAGGGATGAGGTATTCACCACCTCCCTGGGCAAGTTGTTCCGGTGCTTTGCTACCTTTATTGTAAAAATAAATAAAATTTTCATATGCACAGTCTAAATCTTTAGTTTTGAAACTATTTCCCCTTGTCCTGTCACAAAAGACCCTGCTAAAGAATTTGTGCCCTTCTTTCATAGATAACCCCTTGTTAGATACTGAAAGACTGCTTTTAAATCTCCCTGGAGCGTTCTCTTCTCCAGGCTGAAGAGCCTCAGCTCTCTCAGCCTGTCCTCACAGGGGTGTTCCATCTCTTGCACCATTTTTGTGGCTCTCCTCTAGACATGCTCCAGCAGGTCCAGTTCTCTCTTGTGCTAAGTTCTCCGCATCTGGATGCAGTACTCCAGTTGAGGTCTACACCAGTGCGGAGTAGAGGGGCAGGATCACCTCTCTTGAGCTGCTGGCAATGAATCATACTTGATGCAGCCCAGGATACGGTGGCCTGTGAGGACACATTGCTGGCTCATATCCAGTTTACTGTCCACCAGTACATTTCACATCTTCTTCAGCAGGGCTGTGCTTCATCCTTATGTCCCCCAGCTTGTACTTACAGTGGGGGTTGCTGTGACACAGGTACAGGAGTGGGCTTTGAGGGTCAGCTCTGATGTAGCTAATGAAGAACAGCTGTGTTAATTTTCTACTTTGCTGCAATAGGTAACTAAGGAGTACTTAGAGTATACAAATATTGGAGACATTATTAAACTCTTTTGAAATGCCTTTTTAACTAACTGAATAGTCTTTCTAGTTATGGAGTAGAAACAGTTTTTAAGTTATCTTTTACAAGTAGCCAAAATAGATCATTGAGAGCTACAAGAAGTATGTGACTTTGGCCTTATAGGCTTTTTTCAACAATAGTGTAACAGTAGTGTTTAAGGTTGCTTTTTGGTTTCCAGCTTTTTTTTTTTTAAGTTTTTTTCTTTAGTGTACTTCTTTCAGATTGTTGCAGTAGGCAGAAGATGTACCCCAAGCACTTACATATTCAAAAACCTTTAAACAGTCTGTTCATTTTCTCTTTCAAGCTCCAGTGCTGAGTAGGACTCTTGCTAACAACCTGGTCTCTGATGTTTCCTGGTTCAGCTCCCAAGGAGTTCCACAGTAGCTTCAGTCACCTTTTGGTTCAGCTCTTCAAGAAAGAGCTAGCTTTTTAGTCATTTTAATCTCGTATTCAGATTTTTACCCTGGTTTATAGTGGTGTTGATGAAAGGCTTGTTGTTTTTATTTTTTTTGATTAAACTAATAAAGGTAACCTAAAGGTTCAGGAAGCCTAAGTAGCTGAGGAGGTCAATTCTCTCACCTGCTTCTGCATAAACATTGTCACTGTTCTTTGATATGATAGTTCTTAATCCAAGATATTTCCTGAGTGTGCTGAGTTAAAAAAATACATTTGAAGTCTATTTGTTTCAGGACTACTGTTACAAAATTCAATCTTCTTACAGACAGTCTCAGTCAAATGGACATGATACAGATGAACCTTATGAAAACTTAATGAGCAACAAAGGAGGACTGGAAGTATCAAAAATAACTGATTTTGGAACTATGAAGCAGGGGGAGTCCAGAAGCATGATCATTTGGATAGAGTAAGCCCTTCTGCTTGTTCTAATCTTTTTTCCATTCCACTACTCTGTAGTCTGTAAACCTGTATTTTGTACAGAAGTCTCTCATTGTTAAGTGTTGTCGTTTATGGTCTTCAAATAACCCATGAATTTTGGAGAAGGGATTTTGGAGAAGTTTTTCTTGTTAGGTTTAATGACATTAGCATAGTCTTTTTAAAGAGCCTGCAATTTTCAGAAAGTGTTCTGAGACTTTTCAATCATAAGCCTCTTTTAAATCCTAATTTATTGGGTATGGATGCTCAAATGGAGTCAAAACTGAATGTTCTGTTTGTTGTGATGTCTTTTTTTTCCTAAAGTTCATTTCCCTATGACTGAGGCGAAGGATTTGCTGTCGTTTACAGTTTATAGACAGTATTTCTGTATGCATGTTGCTGATTCTTCCACTGTATTTCATATGGTACTTGATATGACCTAGAAGTACTAACATCTAGCAGAATTTTAGTCCTTGTGAATTAGAAGAAGCCGATCAATTTCTTTCTGATAGTGGTTATGAAATAATGGTGAATTAACCCCATGAACAATTATGATTTTATGTAGGATTAAGCTTCCCGTTATCGATGCTGACAGTGAGTTTAATTATGTGATTAATCTCATAACTACTTCTAGGAATAAAGGGAGTGTACCACAGTCCTTAATCAGCTGCAGATTAGCTGGATGGGTGAAAGGCAAGCAATTTAGTTTTCAGATTCCTCAAAAATACCAGGACAGTCCAGCAGCATATCTGTCATTTTCTCCAGTAAATCAGGAAAACATTGCAAAAGCTGCAGTGAGTTCCTGTGGAACATCAGAGTCACTGACTAATACATCCATTATGAAGAATGGAGTCATTTCAGGTACAGTCAAATGTTACTATTTTTAAATGTGAGTGCAGACTCCACAGAAGACCCATAGTTTGTTTGAAAACGCTTGTCTATGCTAGTCATAACAATTCTGACAATATAATTTATTATGTTTTCTGCAGAAGGAGTAAATCCTCAGGAAATAAATTTATCAAAGAGAGAAAAAAACTTTTCCCTGATTAAAGATGAAAATCTGTGTCATGGAGAAGAAGAGCAAAGAGATGTACGGCAACCAGTGGATGACACTGATATAACTGAAGAAATTGTCATCCCACCAGGTGGAAAAACATTCATAGTGATCATATGCACAGCTGTGTAAGTATTTCTTTGTACTGATTGATATAACAGAAACAGATCATAGTGGTAGTTGTCAGTCTTAATGATTCTAAGATCATCTAGTCCAACCATCAGCTCATCACCACCATGCCCACTAAACCGTGTCGCTCAGTGTGACATCTACCCATTTCTTGAATTTTAGAGGCAGTGACTCTACCACCTCCCTGTGTAACCTGTTCCAGTGCCTCACTGCTCTTTCTTATAAGAAATTCTTCCTAAAACTGAGCCTCCTCTGGCACAGCTTAAGACTGTTACCTCTCATCACTAATTATCTGAGAAGAGGCCAACCTCCAGCTCGCCACAGCCTCCTCTTAGGAGGCTGTAGAGAGTGATGAGAAACTCTTATGAGCCTCCTCTTCTCCTGACTCAACAGTCCCAGTTAGTTCAGCTTTTGTTGTGCTCCAGACCCTTCCTCAGCTTCATTGCCCTTCTTTGGGCCTCAGTGTCTTTCTTGTAGTAAGGGGTCCAAAAATGAGCACAGTACTCAAGGTGCAGCCTCACCAGTAGCAAGTACTGAGGGATGTTCACCTTCCTGCTCCTGCTGACTACCCTGTTTCTGATACAAACTATTCTTGGCCACCTAGACTAACTGCTGGCTCGTGTTGAGCTGTCTGTCAAATAACACCCCTCCTCCCGTGCTGTTTGTCAGTCACTCTGTCCCAAGCTTATAGCATTGCATGATGGTGTTGTGACTAAAGTGTAGGACCCAGAATTTGGTGTTGTTGAAGGTTATACAGCTGGCCTCAGCCTGCTGGTCTAGCCCATGCAGATCCCTCTGTATGGGCTTCCTAACCCCCAGGCAGATCAACACTTCCTCCCAGCTTGGCATCATTTGCAAATTTACTGAGGGTGCATTCAATCCCCTCATCCAGATTATCAATAAAGATATAATATACAGGGCTGGCCCTGATGCTGATACCCTGCGAAAGACCACTATTGACCCTTTGCCAGCTGCATTTAACTCCATTCACCGCTGCTCTCTGGGCCCAGCCATCCAGCCAGTTTTTTACCCAGCAAAGATTACAGCTGTACAAGCCGTGGGCTTCCAGATTCTCCAGGAGAATACTGTAAGAGGCAGTAAAGCCTTTGACTCTACTAGGTACATTACACCCACAGTCTTTCTCTCATCCACTAGATGAGTCACCTGATCATAGAATGTTGGTGGTTTTTTTGGTGTAAAGTAAGCTGCTATGCATTAGCAAAGGGTTAGACATCTGTACCAGTGATTGAAAGAAATTAGCATTTCAACACTTAGTTCTGATTTCTGTCAAATGAAAAGTTGGTAGTTAATGATGAAATATAGTCAGACTAGATATTTTATGGAGAAAGGCAATGAAGTGAAGGTAACTTGGTTGTATTCTCATCTGGAAGTTAGTAGTTCCATGAGCAGTAGAGCTAACATTTCTAGGGGTTTTATGTGTTTTGTCTGATGGTGTTTCCTTCAGTCTAAGTACTCTGAAATCATATTCACATTGTTGCATATCCTAATCTCAAACTTTCCTAGTCAGTGACATTAAATGTAAGTTATCTGTGCTGGAGAAAAAAGGCTTTCTTCCTTAAAGTAATAATTCCGGGAGGCTTGCAGATTTCTTTGTTTGTCATACTCACTGAAGTAACAGCACATTAACTTGCGGACTACTTATGTTACCACTTTCAGTGATGTGGCGGGGGGAGGAATTTTCATGGGAAAATGATTTTGCTGTAGTTTGAAAAGTAACTTGAGAGTATGCCCTGCCTTTATGGAGAAAGGCGTGCATAGAAGGAGCAATTTGTATTTCAGTGTAAATGCCTCAAAGTCTGAGAATCTTCTAACAGTACAGAACAGCCTGCTCAACACTCCATGGGAGACAGCAGCATGAAGATAACAAATGTTTGCTGGCCGCTTTGAAAGACCACGGAGATTGAAATTCTAGACCATGAATCTGCATCATTCATTGTCTGCACTGAGTGCATATCAGAGAGAAAACAGGCCACAGCTTTAACCTGAATAGGTAGCATTAGTTGGCATGAAAAAGTGGTAATCCTGCCAAAGCAAAAGTAAGCTGGAATCCTTCTGGGGTGCTCCTATTTCAGACACACAGTAACAGTATTGAACTGTCATTAGTGCCAATGAGAGAATCTGTCTCAGGATAGTTCTAGGAACTATCACTAACACATTAAGGTGTTTTGAAGCACGAGGTGTATTGCAAGGGCTTTGGTCTTAAGTTCCTTAGAACTGGATCTGAAGAAACCATTCCCTCTGTTTTGTTTTCTTTTATTTATTTTTTTTAATCAGTCATTCCCCCACTTACACATACAAAGCAGAGTTTTGAGAAGATAAACGATAGTTCCTGCTTTTTCCATTTGATGTGTTTGCAGTTAAGACTCAGTTCTGGGTCCCTTATGCAAGGCAAAGCTAAGCTGCTGCTGTACACACAGAAGGCATACTCTGTAGGTTCCTTTAAGGGAAATGTTTGTCTCATCTTGTTCAGGTACAGTAATACTCCTGTCATCTTGTTATTCTGTATCTAGTAAAGGAGAGGGATTTTGCTCTTTAGCCAAGCTTTTGATGAAAGTTCTTTATTTTTTCATTATGCAAGGTGATTCTCTGATTCTGAGTTCAGGGAAGGAAGTGAAGTAGGGAATTGCCCCAAGTTAGCAGCTCTTATGTTGCTGCTGAATTGGCACAAGAACTACATTTTCATTGGGGAAAAAAAATAGTACTTATGACTAGGGAAAACAAAATGTGTACATGATGATTTTAAGAACATAACGTTTTCTTATTTGAAGAAATCCTGGATATAGTAAAGAGCTCTTGTTGCTTGGTTTTTCGGATTTTACTATTGGACGCTGTATTGAAACCACTGTAACAAATGAGGCAGAATTACTAATAGCACCTGTGGAGCCATTTTCTGCAAGAAAGGTTGACATTTCTTCAGTACCTCAGCAAAAGAAGACAACGGTTATTGCCCCCAAATACAGAAGGTATGGTGAATTGACAAGGGGAAAAAATACTACTTGTATATTGCTGTTGTATATCATTTGCTAAATGTGAAACTGAAAGAGTTTGTGCATGTTTTCATAAGTGTTACAAGCGTGTGAATTTCAGACTTTACTGACAGAAGAGTTTTTCTAGTAACGAACTGCTTGATTTCCTTGCAGTCTGTTCAGACAGAAACGCTTTACTATATATGTACAAATGTAACATGCAAATCAGATTACTATGCAGCTGTGTCCTAATTATTTCAAGTGAGTTATTTCATATTTTTCGTCTTCTTAATCACATTTGGAGTTGACTTCTTAAATCCTCAAGCATCTTGGCACCTCTATCAGATAAATTTGTAGATGTTCATCTTTGATTTAGAACTTTTCATTTTGCAAATAATTTTCTAAATATTAACTTATACTATTTGCTTAGTTACAAAAATATGACAAAAGGGAAGAGGATAAAAGCAGGTCCCTGATGTTTTTGTACATTCAGTAGCTGGAACACTTACCTTTCATGTCAAAATAGCAAACTTAGAATTGTAATTTTGAAGCAATCATTGGATTTATTGCATATGTATGTTTTTTAATAGCCTCGATGATGTGGCATGTTAATTAGCTGTCCTTCACATAAAATTAAAAAAAAAACAGTTAATGATATGGTATGTTTCTGTTTTAGAAGTAGCAGAAAATTTCCAAGCTTCCTCCCACATTATACCATACCAAACGAGTTAAGAAGATGCGTGGAGCAGAAGTTAGATATTCTGAGCTTTCAGCCTCTCCTCGCAGAGGTATGCAAGTGTAGATATGTATAAGGAAATTTATTTTGTCTTTTCAATCTGGTCTTTATTTGGCAAAAATTCATAGCACTTAGTGTAATAGAAGATGATAGATACTGTTACCAAGTAGACTAAGACTGTTGTCTGTATCCTTTAATTTGTATGGGTTTTGGTCAGTCACAGAATCCAAGCTTTGTAGAATGAAAAACGGTAAACGTGCAAGATTGGAGAAGTTGTTGATGCTGGGGAGGGATATTACAGAAGGTGGCAAAAGATCAGCCTGCTGATTAGACTCACATTTAAGGGAGAATGTATTCTAAGTGAAAGCATTCTTTGCTGTTGATCATTGTTTAGAGAGTTTTGTGCTGCTGGAAAAACCTCTTCAGAGAGATGTGTTGAGCTCTGAGGGGGAAAGTTCAGGTTCTTTCAGTTTGTCATAAGCCATGTAATAAACAGGGCAGGCTGATGTGACTGTGTGCAATGTACAAAGATTTTTTTATGCTTTCTGGGATTGGTGAGCAGTAGAATTCTGTTTCTAAACTGCCCCTGAATTTAGGTGTTGAAACTGTCATTGTAGTTAGGCAAGACATCATCAGCTCTTTAGCTGACTGGCTGCTGTATCTTAGCTCCAGGGACTATACAAATTCTGCGTTGTCTGTTATGGGAGTTTAAAGGATTAGTTTATTTAGGTGCTGTATTTATGCACCTTATTTGGCAACCTGGTTGCTGTGCAGTCTTAATTTTAGATACGTTTAGTATAATAAAGATTAATAGGATGAATGTATTTCAGTGTAGAGGTTAGAAATGTAATGTATACTGTTTTTGTTTTCAGCATCTTAATCTGGAAAATTATGAAGCAAAGTTTTCTACTCTTTTGTGGCTTGAAGAGATCCATCAGGAAATGGAAATAAAAAATTTTGACATGTGTGGGGTTACTTTGAAAAGGAATGGGGATTTGTTAGTGTTGGAAGTGCCAGGAGTGGAAGAAGGCAGACCTCACCTGGCTGCAGGTAGTGATTAATGCGAGATAAAGCTGAATACCATGTTGAGTATTTTCACTGCAGTACAAACTCAGTTGCATTGCCATTTACTTAAGGAAGTCTTCAACAAGTTTGAACACAAAATCATTAATCTAGGCTACTAGACAGGTGATCTGCACTGCTTTGTCTCACAGTCATGCTGTGGCTGCTGTCTGAAGAAGCATTACATATATCTGTTATTTTCAGGCTCCTCACGAAAACGGATGATTTTTTCCACAAAAATAAACACTGCAGTGTGGTGAGATCTGAAAAGCAATAGGTATATCAAAATGAAAAAATTAGTAATATCTAATACTATGGTATGCAAGGTACTGTTCAGAGGAGATGTTGAAGGTCTGATGGCATCAATATTTGATACCTTTTAAAATGTAATATATAATTCTATATAGCAGTTCAGAACTAGTGCCCAATGAGCTATTCATGGATACAACAAGTTTGCTGTAGGATGTGTTATCATGCAAATCTCTTGTTGTAACCATGCCACAGAGAAAGTAAAACTCTCACTGCAGTGCTTCACTTGTATTTCTTGTAACAGTGTGTTATCTTTTAATTTTATTTCTAATTAGGTGATAAGGTGATACTGAAAAGTCAGGTCTATTCTGAGCATATAATAGAGTACGTTGCCTATGTTACTGAGGTAAGTAAGGTCTGTCTTCTGTTGAATATACTGTAATCCACAGGATTCAGAGCGGAAGCTGGAGTTAATTAATGAGATTAGAGACTAGCTTAACCTGTTTTGAAGAAGCCAGATTATTTTTTTATGAACTAAGTGATGTATTTTTATTGTGAGTTTAGTTTTTCTAGGGACTTCCTGTTCTCTAGATTATAATCCTTACCTGCCCTAAAAGCACTCATAAAGTAATCTAGAACTGTAATATATTGGTTGTTAGTAAATCTAGGTGGCTAAGGTGTTCAGTTTTCTCTTCCAGTAATTTCAAATATGCTTTTGTGTATAAATGACTGAACTCTTCATCTTCAACTGATGTTTGCTTTTCTCCTATAGATATGTAATGAAGATGTTACTCTTAAATGCAATGCTGATTTTGAACGGGCTTACAACTCAGAACCCATGGATGTGGAATTTGTTCACTGCAGGTATTTTTATACACTTCAAAAAATCTACATTGATGAGCTACAAGATGTATGATTCCTCTAGCAAAGTAACTTTTAAAAACACATGAGACTGTCTCTTGGTGGTTTTGGTAGTTAAAGGAAGGGCACGATTAAGCTATTAGGAGCCAACTCTTTCACTTCTTTCCCACTATCCTACTTGATAAAAGACTGCAATGGTAGTCATTATGTACAAAGCACTTGTTTTGTGTCTCTGTTTTTATATGTAAGTGATTATTCCACTGCCTGGCATTGAAGCAGTTACTGGGGTTGTATGGAGTTCTTTTTCGTTATATGAATTGTGCTTCTTTGTGAGTGCTGGTTTGGTTGGTTTTTTTGTTTTTTTTTTTTTTCATAAGAAAAAAGTTATACCATTATGACTACAGGACTGCAGTTTATAAATTGCTGATGTTAACTACTCACACTTTATTTGTGGGTATTGTTTATCGGTGCTTAATCTTCCATTTAAGATCAGTTTTGCAGAAAGCTTGCATGGAAAACTATCCAACTCTGAAACAAAAGGTCATCTGTCTCATTGAAGAGCTGGAGATATATTAACACTCATAGCAAGGCTATTGACTGACATGTCTACAGTATATTTTCCAATAAGTACCCTGCAGTATTTCTGTGTAGAACTATTTTTATAAGCACTGCTACATAGAAAATGTACTGGTTACCTTAATGCTTCTGTAGTTTATGAAAATTTGGGATTTTACTTCAATCCACAAACTGTTGATCTGCTTTTCTAATAACAGGATTCCTAGCAGGCGGTGCCAGATGGCAGTTGAGCAAGCTAAGTGTCTGGGTGAAAAAGGTACACTTCAGTTGATTTAAGCTGTCTGGAGAGGCTTGTGGGGAGTCTTCTGTTTTTTATTGCTTTCACATAAAGGCATACTTAGATGGATGCATTATAGTCTGTTTTTACAGGAATTTTCTGTTCATTTAATTGAAAAACAGCTCTCTAAATGTAGAGGGGGGTCTTATTGGCCATCAAAAGGAGCATGAATGAAAACTTAAGCTTTTGTAAATAGTTTGAACAGATAAGATCTGTATAAATCATACAGTTGTAACAATGGTATGTGAAATGACGGTGCTTTGTGTTACCTCAGAACTTAACTAAATAGCACAGATATCCTGTGATTGAGCAGAATGGTCCATGTGATCTTTACACAGGTCTTTTCCACTTTCGTGTTAGGATTATAAACCAGTAATAAAAACATAGACCAAGGATGATATATCAGCAAAATGTGTGTTCATGTGGTTCTCAAATTTTTCTACTTTCTCTTCTGAACTTGAAGTGTTATTTCCAGAAAAGCTTCTCTTACAGTCACCACAAGATGTCAAGACCCAGAATACAACTGAGTATTGTGGTGTTGATGATGGCTTTAAGCAGTGTTCCCAGCAGAAGAGTGAGGTAACCGTCTGTAAATGTTTGTTCTAACTGAGCAACGTCCAAATTTGTAACAGATACGTACTTCACGGCTGTTGTTAGCAAGTATTTGTTTTAGCATCAAATAATTGAAGTCACATTCTGCTACTTTCTGATGACAGAAGTTTGTTTGCTTACCTGAAGAGAGGAAATTTTATGACAAATGATGCTATTAAGCTAGCCCTCCCATCTAGAATGGAAAGTTCTAGTAACAACCTGTGTTATAATAATTTGAACTGTCACATTTCCCTTAAACTAGTTTTCATAGCAATTTCTAAGATATGTGAAGTTCTCTTACTGTGGCGGGAAACGCTGATCATCCTGATCTGTGCAAATTTACCTAGGCTTCTTTACTGCTTGTTAAATTATAGGAAGAAATTGTAGAAGTTTTTCTTAAAACAACCTTCAGAATGATATTTAGTCCTCTTTCCTATTTGAAGTAAATTGTCACCGGCACTGAATCAAGTCAGCTTTGGGGTTAGGTTTATTTGGTTTTGTCCAGAGGTTCCACAACATCTGTAGATCCTTTTTCAATATTTTACAACATTTTCACCGAATGATTTCTGCCCCCCATTCACAGTGTGAATCTTCTATCTGCAACTTTGAATGCGGCCCCTTCTTACATTATATACTACTACAAAGAATTGAGAAGTGTTGGTCTCTTTTTTTTTTCCTTTTTCTTTTCCTAACTCTATTTAAGCTGTCAAGCATTTCAGCTAAGACTGTTGATATTGTGTTGTTTGCTAATTTGCTGAGTATGTATTTGTTCGCATCATAGTTGCTGAAGATAATAATATTTGCCCCAAATACAACCAGGGGTACCTAGTTTGTGACCTGCTTGCAGATGAGTATTAAACTATTGTTTAACACCCTTTGAGCCCAGTAATCCAAACAATTTTCTGTTCACCAAACAATCTGTTAATCTATTTAATGTTCTTGTGCTCCAAAATAAGAATGCCACAGCAAATAGACCACTTCAAAAGCTTTACTGAAGCAAAGGAGTATTACAGTGACTGCTTTTATTCTCTCCACATAATAATCCCTTTGTTATAGAATGAAATCAGGTGGTCCAGTTC
The DNA here is from genome assembly GCA_037305975.1 of Chrysolophus pictus. NCBI lineage: Eukaryota > Metazoa > Chordata > Aves > Galliformes > Phasianidae > Chrysolophus > Chrysolophus pictus. Next base: position 176,285,207 of record CM074576.1, on the reverse strand, counting down.
TTCTTATATCATCAGTAAGTTCTGTCATCTGTTTCTGAACCCACACAATGCTTATCTCTTTCCACCACAACTGTTTGCAGAATCTGTTCTTGTTACTCTGTTCATACTGCATTTAAACATAAGTTTAAATGGATTTTGACCTTCCAGATTTTATCCAGTTGTCCAGGTAACATGTTTTATATTTTGCTTGTCCTTGCTTATGCTTCCAGCTTGCATTCTATGATTTCGTCAAGAAGCTACAATCTTAGAAAAAGGGACCTTCTGTTGAAATTCTTGATGGTCTTGTGAAGCAGAATGTTTCATTATGATGTCTCATTAAACAGCTTTTAGTTCTCCTGGGCACCCCCATACAACAACTTCCTGGAGGCTTTTGCCTCATGATTCCTTAAAGAAGCTGAAGTTTGCTAGAAGATCCAGAGTTGTGACTATACTTGTACCTTCTTCCAAATGCTGAGCCTTGCATATCTTGCAATATCTTGCAGTATTTGCAATAAATGTTGGTATATAGAAGTGTGTCTTTTCCTATATATTCAGCATTATTTATGATTATTACTTCTGCCATTTATGCCAGGAAGCTGTCGCCCACTCACTCTAGTAACTCTAGAAACTTCCTGAATGAATTGCAATAAGTATGTGAATGATGGAAATCTCCTGTGAGCAGCACAACTTGTGATCAGGAGACTAATGCCAGTTGTTAGTGGGAAGTCTTATCCATCTTCTTGTCCTGATGGTGAGGTGTTACAGACACCACCAGACAATATTGCTCCTGTTCCATCCTGCTCTGGTAACAGCTCATACATGGCTCTGGTTTTGCTGTAATTCCCAGCCAAGATGCTCCATCACGTGGACACAGAGATGACAGGAGGCACAGCATAGCTAGTTATTGCAAGATGCCTGCTTCTGCTGGGTCAATTCTGGTTGACTAGAAAGGTGACAGAGAACATAATAAGGATCCCTCATCTTACCCCAGAGTAACGTGATTCCCTAAAGCTCTGATTTTTTCAGGTTGTCACTCTTACCTGTCTGGATAAGTAGCATAGTGACTAATCAGATGGACTACCTAAGCCTTGCAGTGTTCTCCTGGCATTGTGGCGCTAGGGAAGCAGCAAAAATGCCAGGATAACGTGGCTAGGAAGCAAGAACCTCTGTTCTGTATAGGAAGTAATCAACACTAACACTTGTCATTACTGTTAGAAACAGTATTATTAAGAGAATTGCAGCAGCTGATCCAGAATGCTGGTAGTGCCACTACAGGTAGTTTCCTCTTGAGCTGCAGTCTTAGAGGTATCATCTCGCAGAACTTGAGGGTTAGCTTTTATGGAAGGAGATAAGTTTCTTGATCATGGCTTCAAAATCCCCATCTGAGCGTGTAAAGTATTTGTGAAGTAGATGTTTAAAGTTACCATAAATGCAAACTTTGAGAAACCTTAAATTTAAGATGAGAACTCCTAGCGTCTTACACTCTCTTTCTTGACAGATATTCTATTTATTGAAGTAAAGCCATTTAATGGGGAAAAAATAAAACTAAGCAATTTCAAGTATTAGAGAAGATGGTTGCTTGTTTCTGTAAAGTTATAGATGTGTTTACCTTTGTTTGATATTTCCAGGTCAGAAAGCTGCAGAACAAGCAGACAAAATGCATGACATCAAGACAGATAAACGTTGCAGATGCAATGACTGCTTCTGCAGAAAGCCAACTTGGTATATTTTACTGCTTTCTTCAATATTTAAGTATAGCTAGTTCAGGATTGCAATCACTTCAGACAGACAGGGGCAGAGTACAATGTCTTTCGGATTTCCTCATGCTCGTTTAAGGAGAAACTTTGCAGCAGGAAGTTTCATTAGAGCCCTTCTGTGGATTATTTCAACATCTTCAGTTAAGCAGACTTTCAGTGATATAGTTTGTACTCAGTAAACTAACTATTCCTAATCACCAATCTGGAATATTTTTGGTCACATTTAGAGTTTCCACTTTGTTGGAATGTCTACTTTGCTGAAAATAGTAACTATTTTTGAAAGGTTTCAGAAAGTGCCTGTCATGTCTCTGCTTATCTGGGAAGTGTGACTTCAGCAGTTATGTGCACTGATATTGAAAGAGAGGGATTTTATCTCTTTGTAACAATAACATACCTGAATTGGGAAGCAGACTACTTAGATGACATTTCTGTCCAGGAGTTAATAAGATTCTGTTGTGGTAAGCTGCAGCTAAACTGAATGAGACGTGGGGTAATTCCTGTGGTCTGTATGACTATCATAGGTCATCTAGTACTGGTACTGTCTCTGAGGGTTTACAGAAATTTTGCAATTAAAGGGGAAAAAAAAAAAGTGCTTAAAATTACTGAAGTTTTTACAGTGTGGTTTTTTTTTTTTTTTTTAAAGTTGATAATAATGATCCTTTTTTGTCCATTAATTTTTTAGGAGATCCAGTATGCTTCTGAATTATTGATGTTTTCTTTTCTCTGTGCTGTTCTAGGAAAATGCAAAAAAGTAAATTAAGGCATAATATGAATTGCAGTTGCTTTAATCTGTGTATGCTTAAAAACATTTTTGCAATTTTAATATGTACTTATCTTGATCATAGTTGAGGAAATTGAGACAATTAAATGGAGAGCTGGTCAATTTTTCAATCCTATGCTTAACAAGCAGCAGAAATTGGCAGTGAAAAGGATACTGAGTGGTGAATGTCGTCCAACACCTTATATTCTCTTTGGGCCACCAGGAACAGGAAAAACGATGACAGTAGTTGAAGCTATTTTACAGGTAATGGTGGATGATAAATGGATAGTCTCTAATCTTTTCAGTGTTAGAACACTTACAGTGAATCTGTGAGTACCATCACTTCTTTTTTTTTCCTAAGCAAGATTTGGAAATATTCTTCATAAGCCTTTTCACTGAGCTATTCAGAATGATGAAATTAATATGAATTTGAAAAAAGTTCCTGAATGGCTTATTTTTATATCTTAAAGCTTTAGTGAATATTACCTAACTCGTGATTCTAGTACTGCATAATAGATTCTTGAAGCACAGTATGCATTAATGTAATAACCATGCAGTAGTTCTGCTCTGAGTATACTCAGCTTGAGAATGCTTAAGTCATGGATGTCAAGAGTAGTTCTTGAACTGCAAAAGGATGGATGATTGTAATCTGGATTCTATATTCAGTAAAATAAAATGGATATATGTTTGAGCTATTGCTACATTTCCAAATAACCTTTTCTTTTTGTGATGTCCATCTTTTTGAATGTAGATACATTTTACTTTACCAGATAGTCGAATCTTGGTTTGTGCACCATCAAATGCTGCAACTGATCTGATTTGCTTGCGGCTGCATCAAAGCAATCTATTAAAACCAGGAGCTATGGTCCGAGTCAATGCTACCTGCAGATCTGCAGAGGTAAATGTTACAGATAACCGGTAGTATTTCCTTTTTAATATTTTAATCTTAAAATACTGATTTATTAATGTAACTGTCAATATTTATTAGGCTGATAAGACTTGACTAGGAAAGTAATAACTAATCTAGCTTTTCCAGAAGATGAACTGAAAAATATTTGTGTATGAAACATTTGTGATGGATGAGGAGAGTGCATATGTCTTCTTCAGTCACATTCAACCAAGAGTCCATTTCAGTGCATGAGTCTAAGTTTAAACATTTTGTTTCACTTCCAAAATAGTTTTTTTTTGTGAGTTTTTTTAATTATTCAAATAAAAACATCTGGAGTGGTATTTCGCTAAGCATACTATTTTGTTTCTGCAGCAAATTGATGACATGGTGAAACCTTACTGCAAGGACGGTGATGATATTTGGAAAGCAGTGTGGTTCAGGATAATAATTACCACTTGCTGTAGCGCAGGAATGTTTTATCAAACAGGAACAAGGTACAGTACTGCAAACAGGAGTATTGTTGAGATATCTGGCTTCCTGGCAAACCTCTTGTTCTTAATAATGTTTCAGCTGAGAATTTCTTCAGAGTAAATTTAAGAAAGTGTCTTGACACAGTTGTTTTTCCACCACAGGCAGTGGGAGCCTTAGCTGTGACATTGCTGTTTACAATCATGTTGTCTTAAAAGTATTTAGGGGTTCCACTAAAAATCATATTGTACTTAGTTTTTTAAATAAAGTCTTCATTATTTGTAAAGAGCCACCATGTAAAGTGCTGTTAAGTAGAGATTCCTCTGGTTTTGCTTTCAGCTTTCTAAAAGGACGCCCTTAAGTGTCTAACTGATTTAAGAGTTGTTTTATAGAAATAGAAGCTAGTAGTTGTCTTTGCTAAACCAAGCACATTATTCAAATGAAAGAGTTGGAGGTATTTGAGAACAAGGAAAATTTTTCCAAATGTCTTAACCTTACTATAAATAAAGCTATAATTAAGATAAGCAGTGGTTATATATATGAGAGCATGTAGGAGAACTCACAGATGAAGAATTAGAAGGAAAAACACAGTGACTGCCTTCTGCCTTTTGATGTATTTTCAGCCTTTGCTATTTTATATGTGGAGGTGCCTGGCACGCTTAACAGGGATGTTCACAGAATTGAACAGATCAGCCACGGGGTGGCAGAATTAACTTATCTGGGGGGGGAAAAAATGCCCAGTTCTGAGTTCCTGTTATTTAATTCTAGGCTTGGACACTTCACACATGTGATTTTGGATGAGGCTGGGCAAGCAAGTGAACCAGAAAGCCTGATTCCTATTGGATTAATTTCAGAAGTTAATGGTCAGGTAGTTGTCTCAGCATCATCTTTTGAAAGGAAAAAAGATTATTAGCAATGTGAATGATGCAAGATACAAGCTGCCATTCCTGATAATGAGTATGAAGTTGAGTACACGTAATAAACCAAACAAATGTACAATTAAGTCAGTTTTAGATTTTGAACACAGTTTTCATTTCCCACACTTTAACATAATTGTGTTATGTCTGAAGCTAGTCTGCATTAGAAGGACAGGGTTCAGAATATGAAATATGTCAAAAATATTTATTTTACGACATCGGTTTACTTCTATTCTGGGTGTAACCCTTTGTAAACAAGTTGGTGTTTGGAGGGAAAGCAGAGAGCTTGATGTACATTCATCTTGGAATTCTGAAGTGTGCATGTTATTGAGACTACATTTAATAACAGTTTTAATGGATTATTTTTTTTAAATACACAGATAGTTCTGGTCGGAGATCCAAAGCAGTTAGGGCCTCTAATAAAATCTAGAATTGCAGTGGCATTCGGATTAAATATATCCTTGCTGGAAAGACTGATATCAAGAGATATGTACCTCAGAGATGAAGATGCTTTTAGCGCTGATGGATCATATAACCCTTTGTTGGTGAGTAGAATTAAATTACTTTACTTTTTTCAGATAAAGAATGATAAACTACATTTGCTGATGTTTTCTTATTACTTTTTTTTTTTTTTTTTTTGTCTTCTAATCCCCATGCTTAGGTTTAAGTCTGGCTTGCTTACTAGTAAGTCTTTACTACTTTGAACATGTATTCCAAATAGCAGGGATGCTGTAACATCTTAAAACCTTTCTTTGCATAAAAACAAAATTTCTTCAGAGTTGGTCAAATGCAGTGCATGTAGCAAAACTCTCAGTAGGTGTTTCATTGTCCAACTTAGAGTAACTTCATAACATAATTCTCCACAAATGCATAAGCGCAATTTAAGCTTTTATCATGAAAAGACAAGTAAAGCTGTCTCTTTAAATACAAAGATTCATTTTTGAACATCTTATTTCAGGAAGCGAGGAAAAAAATGTTCTCTGAAGAATAACCTTCTGGATTTTTCTCATATAAGCATCAGAAAACAATTTTTAACAGGGTATTTATGGGAGTACTTCATAGTATTTCATGGCATAGAGAAGTACTTAAACTGTTCTTTCACCTCTGTGCTGGAACTATGAGGACTGCTCAGAAAGTAATGCCTCCTATTTTATCATGTTGGCCCACAGCGAGAGAGGCGGATGGTGGTGATATAGCAGTAGAAGTTGAACCTTCCCATCAATATTCCACTGCATTCTGTTGCTATTTGACAAGTGACAACAGAGAGGCAGTCCTGAAAAAGTGGTGTCCGAAATGAAAGTGCATATGAAGCGGAGGTGTGTCATTGAATTTCTCCATACAGAAAAAAATTGACACTAATCAGTGCTTGCTTAACATTTATGTAACCCAAACAGAGGATATGAGTACAGTGAGACAATGGGTTGTGCGTTTCAGCAGTGGTTACAGTGGATCACCTACTCTGGGTGCAAGTTTTTACAAGTGTTGCATATAGGCTTTTGCTCAAGTTCTTTTGCCAAGAACTTATAGCTAATAGTGGTAACTGTTGAAAAAGTGTTCTTTAGCTGAGAATTTGCTCTATAAAAAGAGCTGAGTAGAGGGGGATGATTGCTTCCCCGCTCCTGCAGGGTACAAGCCAGGATGCCTTTGGTCTTCTTGGTGACCTGGGCACTGCTGGCTCATGTTCAGCTGAACATCAACCAGCACTCCCAGGTCCTTTTCCTCAACAGTCTTCCAGCCACTCAGCCCCAAGCCTGTAGCATTGCATGGGGTTGTTGTGACCAAAGTATAGGACTCAGCATTGATCTTGTTCAGGATTGCACAGTTGGCCTCAGCCCACTTGTCTAGCCTATCCAGATCCCTCCGCAGGGCCTTCCTAACCCTAGACAGATTGACACTTCCTGCCAGCTTGGTGTTGTCTGCAAACTTACTGAGGGTGTGCTCAATCCCATGATCCAGATCATCTGTAAAGTTATTGAACAGGATGGGCCCCAGTACTAACCGCTGGGGAACGCCACTCATGACCAGACACCAGCTGGATGTGACTCCATTCACCACCACTCTCTGAGTCCAGCCCTCCAAACAGTTCTATACCCTTTCTAGCCCTGTCTTGCTTTGTGGTCCTGCATAGCTCTATTCAACTCTGTTGAAAGGAAAAGAGTGAAAACCCTGGGGCAAGAGCACTGTTTTGATAATCAGTTCTTGAATGAAGACAGCTCTGCACGTGCATATTGAAAATGTCTTCATTTTTTAGGTACAGAAAACAAACTAACAAAAAACTGACAACAGTGTGGCCAGAGGAAAAAATCTGATGGCAAACTTAAGTTGCTCAAGGGAGGCTGGGTATTAGGTGATGCTTAATTCTACACTTTAGGTTGTGTTCAGCTTCCTAAGGAAAAGTTTTCTGAAACTCCTAAAATTTCTGTATTTTTCTTGTATTTTTTTTTTTTTTTTATACAATGTTTAAGGAGAATTGTAAGGCATTGCAAGACAGCAGGAAATGAGGGCTTGAAGGATCTCACGGGTCTTCAGGTATCATGTGTGTTGAATGACTGGAATATTTCTTCAAGGGCATTCTTTCGTTTGAAGGCAGGCTGTTAGGGTTTCCAAGGCCAGCCTCTGTCAGATGTTATGGTAACAGGCTCTTCTGATGCTCCCTCTCTGTTCTTTAAGTCTTCCTATCCAAAAAGTAAGTTATATCCATGGAAATCCCTTGGAAACAACCTGAACTGAACTAAAAAAGGAGACATAATGTGTCTATAGATCAAACTAGAGAATTCTTCCTTCATCTTTCATGTATTTTTGCTTCCTTTTTTTTCCTTTTTTTTTCCCCCTCTCCCTTTAGAAGAGAACAGATGGTCCATTTCTTTCCCATTTAGGGGGGGGAAAAGACTTGTTTTTTATTTAGTGTTTACTCATAGATCAAAGCTGCATTTTTTGCCTTTAATACAATTTTTTGGCAGCTTTAGGAAAGCTAACATTGCAAGATGGTGAGTGGTTTTCTTGGGAGCTGCATACCTTGAAGTCTGATGAATAACTCAATTATCTTTATGAATCCCTTCTAACTCAGGATATTCTGTGGTTCTGACTGCCCATTTCAGTTACAGATTTTATTTTTTGTCTCTGCAGATCACAAAACTCATAAAAAACTACAGGTCACATTCTGCATTGCTTGCCTTACCATCTAAACTGTTTTATAATAAAGAGCTCGAAGTTTGTGCAGATGCTTCAGTAGTAACTTCTTTGTTACACTGGGAGAAATTGCCCAGGAAAGGGTTTCCATTAATTTTTCATGGAGTAAGGGTATGTAAAATGTTCATGTAGTCTAAGTAAAAATAAAGAAGCTTCACAGAAGTTTGCTAATGTTGTAGACAAAAGTTTTATTCATTCAAATGAATTTCAGAAAGAATATGGAAAAAGAATAAGTTTTTCGCAAAAAGTGTGGCTTCTTGACCATCTGGTTTTCAAAACAACTACTGAAGACAAATAGTTTTCTAAAAACTTAAGCAGCTGCAGATTGCAGGGTATTGTGAAGACATTTTAATTAAAATTTAAATTGGCAAATATAGCAGTATGGAGTTGCAGGCAACTACATTAGATTTAGATTAATTCAGGTAAGAGTCTGCTGCATTAGAATGAATGCAAGCCTCTAAAACTAGAAGTTTATTAAAGATTAAAAAGTCGAGATTAAAACAGGTACTTCAGGAAGAAAAGTTTTTGTGGATCTTCCAAGAAGTTAGTGAAGTAATAAGTGGTGTATCCGCTGTTCGGAGATGCTTGTGTCCTCTTCTGCTTTGCTCAAAAGCAGGATAACAGCTTGCAAACACCTGTTATTCTGAGCTGAGATTTATATTCTTTGTCACATATATGAAGCACCATCGTCATAAAATACGGGTGGTGGTTGCTCATTGAAAAGGATTTATAGCAAATAAAGACATTTGTGTATAATGTTACATTACAATTTCTGTTGTTCTTTATTTTTGGTTTTTGTTTGTTTTGCATTTAAGATGTGTAAGAATATAATCAATTAAATATGTAGTTAGTTTTTGCATACGGTCTTCATCTGCTCACTTTGCTTCTCCTAATACAGGGCAAGGAAACTCGTGAAGGTCACAGTCCTTCATGGTTTAATCCAACTGAAGCAGTTCAAGTAATGCAGTACTGTTGCCACCTGGCTAAAAATGAAAGCATTGCAGTGTCAGTGACTGATATTGGAGTGATTACACCGTATCGTAAGCAGGTATAGCTAGTATTTAAAACTTCAAAGTTACTGTATTTAAAGTTGTAGTTTTGCGTTGCTGCTCTGGTTTGGTGAAGTGGGAAGGCATATCTCAGAGCTTCACTGGGTTTCGTTTCGCAGTGTATTATCATTCACTAATGATGTTCCCATTAAATCTAGAGTGAAAAACCTCAGTTTTTTCACTCTGTATGGTGAAAGTAGCAAGGGGTCTCTGCACAGCCCTATTGAGGGGCTGGGGGAAGCAGCCCTATTGAGGGGGTGGGGGAAGCTGTTTGCCCTGCCATACCTGTGGTAAGTCTTGGGTTGGCACGTATTCCATGATAGAAGAGCTTGCAAGGATAAACTCCTGAGATCCAAGTTGTTCGTGTCATTAAAATCTATCAAAAAACCTTTAATTTCTGTTTACATGTAGGTAGCAAACATTCCCCCTTTTGAGTCACGTAAGAAGTGTTGTACATAGCAGGAAAAGCTACTGTTTTGTTTTAAAACCTTAGTAGTGGATGATGGCTAAGCTTGGTGTAGGCGTTCCCTACAACCTATCTGTGTTAAATTACTTTACATGTCTCATGTCTTTGGTTTCAAAATAATCCACTCTAAAATATAAAAATAATTTTTTTCAAACATTTTTTCTAGGTAGAAAAAATTAAATTTCTTCTGAGAAGCATTGATTTGTCAGATATTAAAGTTGGCACAGTAGAAGAGTTTCAAGGGCAAGAGTGCATGGTTACCATCTTATCAACAGTATGTATACTTGTGGTCTTGTCTAGAATATTTGTGTGTTCTTAATTCTCTGTAGCTTTTTCCTTTTTGAGATAGAGCTTTAGGGAATGAGGATGAGAAAACCAATGGAACTGTGATTTTGTCACTAGTCTGTCATAGTATTTGGGAAAAATACTTAATTGAAATGCATGTAGACAGGATGGTATCTGTGCTTTTGGGGTAGACTTCAAACCTTTCTAGATAATTCAAAATAAGTTTATAAAGTTTCATATAGATAATACATCTTCACTTAAGCATGCTGAGAGATGATGGAAACTGGATGCAGTATAAATATTAGAGAAAACTGTATAAAACACAGTAATCCAAAGTCATTGTCTAGCTTATGGATGTTGATGTAGGTTCTTTTCATTTTCTGTTTGTGAATTACTGCATAATTGTATACAGCTGATGATTACTCAGACACCAGTGCTGACTGTAGGAATCCAGTACCCTTTTTTACTGTTAGGAGAACACTTGACAGTCTTTCATGGTCATTTTCATTATGTGCTGTTGAAGTGTTCTGCTGGTTAAGTATTGGCATGTTGGTAAATGTCTTTTGTAGCTTCTTGCTATTTGAATCTGAAGCCATAAAATACCTTGCAAAAAAAGGGACAGGGAAAAGAAGTCTGTGCAGTGGTTGTACTTCAGCAATACACTGGTCACAGGACATCATTTTCACAGTACTTCACTTCCTTGATTCAGTGTTGGTGTTGGTTGACTACATCTATGTAAATATGACAGTACAGAGGCATGAATTGCATCGCTAGAAATTTGTATGTAAACATGAGAATGCAGAGTTGTTTGTTTTCACTCTTTGCAATAAATGAATCTTTCACAAAATTTCTGACTGATCACAGAATCATAAAATGGCTTGGGTTGAAAGGGACCTTAACAGTCATCTAGTTTCAATCCCTCTGCCATGGGCAGGTTGTCACCCACCAGATGAGACTGCCCAGGGCCCCATCCAACCTGGCCTTGAATGCCTTCAGGGATGAGGCATCCACAACTTCTCTGGGCAGCTTGTGCCTGCATCTAATCTAAGTCTCTCCTCTTTTAGATTAAAACCATTCCCCTTTATCCTGTCACTATCAGATTATGTAGTATGGTGCTCGCCCTCCTGTTTATAAGCTCCCTTTAAGTGAAGGCTGCAGTGAAGTCTTCCCAGAGCCTTCTCTTCTCCAGACTGAACAAGCCCAGTTCCCTCAGCCTTTCTTCATAGGAGAGGTGTTCCAGCACTTTGATCGTCTTCACGGCCCTCCTCTGGGACCGGTTTGAGAATTCCACATCTTTTTCTTTGCTGGATGCCCCAGGCCTGGACACAGTACTCTAGACGGAGCTGCACAGGGCAGAGTAGAGTGGAACAATCACCTCCCTCTCCTTACTAGCCACCACTCTTTTGATGCAGCCTAGGATATTGTTGGCCTTCCAGGCTGCACATGCACACTGCTGGTTCATATCAAGCTTCTTGTCCATCAGGACCCCCATGTCCTTCCCCGCAGGGCTGCACTCAAGGAGTTCTCCCACTCTATATGCATATCTGCCCTGACCGAAGTGCAAAACCTTGAATCTCATTTAAGTTCACCTGGTTCCACTTCTCAAGCTTGATAGAAGGGGATGCTGAGGAAATACAGGAAGATGGAAGTTTGGGGAGATGTTTTGAGTTGTATTCAGTCCAACCATTGCATTTGGTGAGGAGGCAAGAGGAGAAGAATGCATCACTAAGTTGGGACTTTCTGTTGTTATTTGGAAGGTGGTAGCCTTTGCCTTTCACCATAGCTTTGCAAACTTTGCTGAAGCTATCAGTCATAAATCTTGGGGGTTTTTTGGAAGTATCTCAGTGCATGTTATCTGCAAATGGTAGATAAAGGTGTGGCCATATATTTCCACACTCTAGCCAACAGCCTGAAAACTGTTTATCACAGCTGAGGCATCAGGCCTCAAGAATGAGAAGGTGAGCTCAACTCCTCAGTGTTTATTACCCTTTTGTTTTGATTAGATGCAGGTTTATGCCAATTCCCTCTCTAAATGCTAGATACTATTCCAGTGCAAATGAACGTATCCTTGGTATCTGGATTCATGTGAAAACCCATTGGGGGAAAATACACGTCAGTGTCTTGTCCTTTGTCTCCTCAGGCATGTAAAATTGTTGGACGGGGCTCTTGAAAGCAGAGTTTTACTTTGTGTTTATAAGGAGAATTCAGTGTGGAGTCAGGAATTATAAGCAGCAGCTAAGTCAGCTCATCGCTACTGATGCATCTTGCAGATGGCTGCTTCTTACAAGAATGTGTGATATTGATCCTTTACATTCTGAGATAACATCTATCAAATACTCTGAAAATGTATTGCACATTGACATAGTTCTGGCCAAGAGTTTAAAACAAAAAACAAAAACAAAACAAAAACAAAACAACAACAACAACAAAACCCTGTGCTGAATCATTGGAAAAAAACTTTAGGTGAAGTTTTCTACCTCTTTAGAGAAAGATGTGGGCCCCTATAGATCTTTATTTCTACTCTTCTACTATTTCTACTATTTGTACAAAATTGAGTTTAGAATACAAAAAAAAAAAAAAAAAAAATCCACGCTTGCTTTTTTTCCAAATGGTAGCATGTTTTTGGTGCAGTAAGTCTCAGAATGAAGTGGAAGAGATGTGACTAGAATGTGGAGTTCTTGCAGTGTTTGTGACTTGGGATCCTTCAGAGCTGTTCAGGAATATGCATTACAGACTGAGCTCCTGTAAGTCTGGGTAATAGAGAGCATAGAGGGCAAACTGGTCAAAGGCAGAAATAAAACTCAGGAATTTGAGGCTCAAGGTAAGAACAGTACTACTCTACTTCTAACAGGCACACACAATTTCCAGGAGAGGGAAGGACAAAACAGCTATGAAAACAGTCAAAGCCCTGGAGATGGGTTGACTTGGGTGTGATGAGGAAGGAAGCAGTTGGTTTGGGTGAGGTGGTGTTTTGTGGCTTGAAGGAACCATTTGGGGATTTGCTTGCTTGTTTTTTCCTAATGGTAGTGATACCATGCTTAACTTAGTTATTCTTCATTGTATCATAGCTTCTGAATCCAGCATTGTAACTATATAGTTTCAGGTAGATTATATGTTCCTATTCATAAAACCCATTTGTGATGGGAAATTGTTTTATCAAAGATTAATTCAAATATTGATGAGATAAAGCTGAAAATGTAATGAAGAACTGAATTTGCTCTAACAGTGTTTCAGTGGCATTTTCTTCTAAGCTAAGGCCAAGATGACTGACAGGATACTGAAATGTCGTTGATTTTCGGGACGTAAAAAAAACCCAGCAACTTTAGCAGTTCTTCTACTGAAAAGATTAAATTTTTGAAAAACACTGATTTTATGTTGGTATCTTGTGTTTCAGCTTACAGTGGATATTCCTGATGCTCAAATAAAGCTAATATACCATTCTTTTGAAATTGCTGAAGTTATATTAGTGTACTATTGGAAGATAGACCTTCTCTGGGAAAACTAGTGGTGGAATATAAGTTAGAGAGCTTCAAAATCCAAAATTCAGCTAACTTGTGTATTGCTTACACAGAGCTGTGGTTTGCTGTAGTAAGCAAATTAAGCTTTCTAATAAAGTTGCACTGTGACAAAATAAGTTGGTTTCTCATTATTCCAGTTTTGAGTCTGTATCTCTAATATTAAATTTTTAGGTGCGATCTTATGAAGACACACTTGCTGAAGAGGAATACTATTTGGGCTTTCTCTCTAACCCAAAGAGATTCAACGTAGCAATTACTAGAGCAAAAGCTTTGCTGATTGTCATAGGAAATCCTCATCTTCTAGTGAAAGTAAGTTGTTTTTGTTTTCTTCTTATATCTTTGAATCATGCATGGTATTTGCCATGGTAAATAACTAATTTGGAGGGAATTACCTGATGCCATTATTTTCATTTCTAAATGGAGAGAGGTAGAAGTGATTACTCCCAGTTAACCACTTGCCAGAGGTCTCTTTTTTGAGCTCATGCGTGGTTCTTTCTGACCTTCCCAACAGAAAGAACAGTACTCATGAAATGAACTGAATGGGAGGTGTGGTCTCCCCACACCTACGTGCAATACATGTAACTTAATCCATCTGAAGGTATCTTCCTGATATGTTGCTCCATGCTTGCACTGTTTGTGCTGTTCTGTTTATGGAAAAGGTCCTATTAAATCTTCTGCATTTGTGTGCCATGTTAATTTGTTGGCAGATTCATTACACAGAGCAACATGTTTATGTTAAACATCAATCTTCTCTTGTAGGATCCCTGTTTCTGTGCACTATTAGAGTACAGTTTAATAAATAATGCTTATGTGGGTTGTGACCTGCCTTCTGAGCTGAGAAGCCTGCAGCGGTGAGTATCTAATCTTCACTGTAACCATGCTAGACACAGAGCAATTTAAGACATTTTTCAAGCTTACGTTATTTGAAAGATGATAAATAGAAAAACATGTACTACAAAATTAAGATTTGATTTTTGTGGTCATAAATACTGTAAACATAACGTGTAACCGTAATTCCTCCATCCCATAAGAAGAATCTTAGCATTAAATATTAAATACCGGATGTTTTGGACTTGGTATTTTGCATATCCCTAAACATTGCAGCATGTGTTTGGGGAATAGAAGGATTTGAGGGGGGCATGCTGTAGGGAGAAGCATTTACAGTAGCTGTAGTAAAAGAATTTTCTTGATTGATTTAAACACATCCCTTCTAGGATCATATAATATGTTGCTGTATTGTCTTCTAGATAATATTATACTATATTATTATATTGTTATAATATTATTATAATATTATCTTCTAGATGAAGTTAACTATCAAAGTGTTTGTTCTTGTTCATGGAAAGGTAATCAAAAACCATTTTTATCTTATCTCTTTAATAGACAGGTGTGACTAATTTTTCAGTGTTCAAGATGCATTCAGTCCTCTTGTTTCTGAAGCTAAGAATACTTAAAAGGAATCCAGCACCTTTTGGCCTCAGGGAAAGGCACACGTTCTGAAATTCCCTGAAGTTTATCCAAGAGAGGCTTCTTAATGCTTCCTTTCAAGAAGTGAAAAATTTATCATTATAAAGTGGTACTGGCAACCAGTTTGCTTTTTTTGTTCAGAAAGTGTATGATTTTGCTTCTGCATAGAGCAGGTGTGTGTGAGTCCTCCAAGCTTCAGGAGAAAGTTATTGCTGAACTTGTATATTAATTTTTCTTTAACTTTTTTTGACATTTCAGTTTTTCTCAGACTTCTGTAATGCCTCCTGAAACTCTTCCGTCCCAAGAATATGTTTTTGTCTTATTATTTGGTTATGGAGTGTGACGTTTATAATCCACACTGGATTGAATTGGAATGATGCATGAATATCTCCACTTGGCTGACGTTGAGTATCTTAAGCCAACCAAACTTAAAGCCCTGCTTTTTTGTTTAAAGCCTTTGTATATGTCATCCTGAGATGACACAGGATTCTATTTCTCAGCTGCAGTCCAGCTGTCTGCTGTGGTATATGTCAGAATGCCTCAAATGGATTGAAAAGGTGGGGGAGAAAGTGAAAACTGCTGTGTTTCTACAAAGATCCGGTACAATAGTGTTGTATTCAACTTTGGCAAAATTGTAAACAATGAACATAAACTGTAGCTTCATTGTGTACTGTGCTGTTAACTTAAACTTGAATGTGTTTTCTCTCCAAGTTGACTAAGTATTACCATTCAGCATTTCTAAAATAAGTTGGACAGTTAGCTATTGTCTTTCAGAGTCTGCCAGTACAACCCAGTGGTTTTCTGCTACAGACAAATATTGTAGGTAACCTGCAGAGAAACAAAGAGAGGGGTAAAAACGCGATTTGGTTTGTGGTCAGTTCGTATTACTTTCATTTCTGGTGGTCACTGTACTTCCTTCTGCAATGCTTTATGTATAGATAGGGTAGCTTATAGCTTGGTGAAACACCAAAGCCAGATACGCAGTGCAGTGACACACACCGTGTACAACACGGAATATACTGAGTGTGTTTATCCAGTCTGAGTCTCAGCTGTATCTGAGCAGCACTGCAGCCTCATCAGCCTTGTCTCTTTGGTATGTTATTATGCCAGCTTAGTTGTTTTTACTTCTGAAAAAGTCATAATAGTCAGTTTGTTGCAGTATTATACTGAAAATGTCAGTGTCAGTGGCTGTAATGCTATTCCAATATTCTACATAAAACTTTGGAATCTGTCCAATAAAGAATCTGTTCCCTGTTGAAGGATTTCTTGTATGTCTTCCTTTGAGGATTATGATGGACCAGATCTCACAGCAACTACGTAGTCCTGTTAAATCATCTTTGAGTTCCCTTCCACTCCAAGGCATTCTGTGCTTCTGTGATACTTCTCTTATAAGTAGTGGTAACATAGGTTTTCTCAAGTGTTCACATGTTCTCTTTGAAGAACAGTGAAGTGATAACAGAATAATAGCGCTTACTTCATCACTAGATGTAACTCAGAAATCATTTGTGTTTCCATGGCCTTATGTATAGTAAGGTAGATAGTAAAGAATTGCTACTTTGCTCTTCAAATCACAGTAGTTTGCATGTCAACTTTACTTCCACAAAGGCAGCTACATGATTGGGTTCGAAAGGCTGTGCCTTTATTACTGAGCGAAAGGCGAATGATAAATGCCTGTTACTGCCCACGGTTACTGCTACTGGAAATCTTTGAGGAGAGACCTTACCCATCTGACTTGTGCAATATTAAGCAGTGTTTACAACTCCTGGCAGCCTGATGTGCAGGCACAGGTGCCAGTGCAAGAGGCTTTGGCTCTGCTATTCTTGTCATCTTTTGTAAAGGTGTACGGCCTGATGAGCTGAAATGTTGAAAAGGGGAGGAAAACAGTCTGCATTCTCTCTATTTGTTAAAGTCATCTTTCATTTTTACTGTGACAAAGATAAACATAAACTGATTTTAGAATCTAAACAACAGAGAGAATCCAGCTGCTGCATACAGAAGTAGCAGTGAGTGAGTCTATGGTCTAAGCAAGTCTTAGTTTTCGTGAAAACCATGATCCAGTTACTTAGTTCAGACGTGAACAATCTTTTCCCCCCAAGTTAAAACATTATATATATAGTGGTTGTTTCTGATTTTTATTAAGTCACTGTCTTACTAGGAAATTACAGAGGCCACAAGAGTGGTTCCACCTTGTCTCGAACAGCAGGCTAAAGGTACATGAAGTCAGAAAGCACAGGACCACAAATCTACCTCCTCAGCCCCCTATGCCTAATATATTGAGTTAGATATTGCTGATCTATGAAAAGCGAGTATAGTCTATAAATAATTCCTGAGCCATTTAACATAAGCAATTAAGAGTTGAAATTTAAAAAATACCTCCAGAAGATCACTAAGGACATTAGGAAATACTTGAGGTTTTCCAAATGGAATCAAAGCAGGTAGTACTCAACTGTATACACAACAGCAGCTTTTTGTTTTCTCAGTGCATTTCAGAAAGCAGAGGTGTGAGAAGTATGTTCTGTTGCAGCTTTATCAGTAGACCAGCAGCTAAATTCTGTGCCGTGGCAATGAGGAACAGGTGTCTTTACTTATGAAAAAAAACCATTCTGTAATTGGCTACCCTTAGAACAAGCACAAGAAAAGGTATGCTCTTCTAAGAGTATTTTAGAATATGAAGTCTTTATTGGAGGTGCAGTCCCTCCTGTTGTTCATTCTACTTCTTTTAGCTCTGTGTTAACGAAATTGCTGCCATTCCTCTATTCACAGTGGCACGGTATAGGTCAGATCAGGCTAAATGACTGGTGTAGGAGTTGCTGGGTAAATACTCCATTATTTCTTCTAGTTCTGTATTTTGTCATAACAGATGTTTAACTGTGCTTTATCTAATAAAACTTGCATCCCTAGCAACTACATAGCAACATACTGAAGGTCAAACTGAGCGCCTCTGACATCAGCCAAATGATGTAAGTCATGCCAGCTCACATAGTCCAAGAAACACACGTGTGGCGAGGTGCTATCCCTGCCATGCTGAACAGGCTTCACAGGCACATTGGGTGTACTGTAACAGATAATGGGGGGTTGGAGCCCTGTTCCTTTTTTCTACTCTTCATCCTCCCGAAGAGTGGTCAATCTGTACACAAATAAAAAAATAAAAAATCAAGTAGTAGTTGCAATCTGTATTCTACACCTTGTGTGCCTGCTTTTGTTTCCAGAGCCCGTGTTCCAGTAAGGACATTAGATTAGCGGGGCAAGAAATAGAATTCACAGTACACAGGCAACTGCACCTGCTGCTTATGATGTCAGAAAAGTTTAATGCACTTTTTTTCTTTAAATAAATCAGCTTTGAGGTGTAAGGAAACATTGGGCTGCATATTTTGGAGCTCGGATATCAGAAGAATTGAGTATTCTAAATCTTAATAAGAAATACTCTCTTAAAAAGTGTTGGTGATTTTTTGCAGCTAACAAAAAGAGAACAATCACAGAATCAGAAACAATTTGTCTCAGTTTTAGCAGGCTTGCTAAAATTTATATACTCTGATTTTTTAAACAATTGGCTTTATTCTAATAGCAGTGGTAGTGAACATGCAAGCTGGGACCAGGGTGTTCTTCTAGGACAGTGAATATTGGGAGTGTAAAATAATCCTTTTGAACTGCTTACATCTCCTTACAGCATTAGGTGTTGTTGCGTTTCAGTACTTCTTAAATGATATTTTGGTACCAGCCTGTTGAGAATTGCTCTGTGAGGCACAAGGAAACACTTGTGCTGCTGTGTCCCACTGAAGTACAGTGAGGAAGTGATGCACTGTAAAAGCAAACTGCAGACCATGGAGTGAACAACTGTCCATAAGTGGAGGATGAAGTGCTGCCAAAATGTTCCATTTGGAAGGGCTTGGAATTTGACTGAAGGGCACAAATTAGAAGGTTCTTCAGAGGAACTGTAACATCAAGAAGGAAAAACTGAGGAGACAGAAGAGACTGTAAGTAAGGAAAGAGTACAGTCAACAAAGGGAAAATAGAAAAAAGAAAGTTTAAAATAAAATGTACCCCCAGTTTGTTGCTTTTCCTAACCATTACTTGCTTCACTCTGACTTCCATATATGACTTTTCTTCCTCTCACATAACTGGAATGTGCAGTCAACATGGAAGTGCTAAAACTGAACAAGATATTCTTTCTGATAGCTGCAAGTGCAAATGCCTGAGAGCTGTGTTCCAGCTAGATTGTCCATGCTCCCTTCGTAGCTAACAGAAGTACATACAGTCGTTTGCTTCATCCTAAAATGTGTCTAGAATATTCAAATAAATCCCCAGAGGTGCCTCTCTGTTAACATTGCAGAGTGAGGCCAGAAGCTGTAATGAGCTGAGTTCTGGACAAGTGAAGCTAGGTGCTCTAAAACCTGCCTTAGCTGCCTGTGTCATTTCTCCCTACAAGCACAGGAGACCATTTTGTTCCTGGTTAATGAAAAGCATGTAAGTAAGAGGTGAAGGACAGCATTTGGGGAAATGAAATGATTGGAATTCTGTGGTTCTCACTCTTGCTGAAGAAGAAGCACTAATGCAGAAGTAAACTGGTTTACCTTTCTGTACAAGATAAAAATACAGAAATAAATGCTTTGGTGGGCTTCCTAGTACCATAATGCTTAGCATAAGTGTTCATTTCCATAACAGATCAGTGTGTTCCAAACAACATGAAAAGTAACAAAATGCATCTGTGTGTGAATAGCAGGAAGAGGAACCTGGTCACTGTCAGCCGGGCTGGGCATTGCTATCATCATGGTGTGCATTTAGAGGGGCCACAGCAGCCAGAAGAGCTGTCCTGTTGGTTGAACAGGGAGTAGAATCATCCATCCTTAGTGCCACAACTCTGAAGATCTGCATGTATCAAGTACTATAAGACACGGACTTCAGAGGAGAAGCCTCAACCCTGCAACTTCCAGTGATTCCAGCTGGCCCTCCCTCTTCAACAGCACAGCCATGCAGTGAGGTGGGCACGTGCAGGCCAAGGGAAGGTGGCCAGGTGCCCTCAGCACAGGGCTGGTGCAATGTGTTGGCTGGTGGGGGCTGAGCAGAGCAGTCCCTCCGCAAAAAAAAAAAATAAACTGCAGCAGTGAGCTGGGGGAATGCACAACGGGAGGCACATGGGCAGGTTGTGATGTGTTGGAAGTACTGCGTGGGAAGTCATGGGGCTTGTGGTGGTTTCTCTTCTGCTGCTAACAGCTGTGCCCTGTGGCAACGAGGAGAACAGCATAGCAGAGATAGTGAAAATTTCCCTTTTGGCTTCCCTTAAATTAACGAGCACACAGCACAGATGGGATAAGTGAGGTGGAAGAAGAAATCCAGCATAAACATCTCCTGCAGAGCGATTAAAATGCAGGCATTCTTTGCATTGAACAGAGAACAGTGTCCGAAAGGCATTTAATCCTCTATTGTAATTCCTGTTTTGGAGAGTGCCCTTGAGGTTATGCTGGCATTGCCTGGTTTAATGCTTGACGTTCACCAGATGCCCCAAAGCATAAGTACGATGGGATTGCTGAAAAGCTAGTAAGCAGAGACTAAGTGACTTTCTTAGGCTCTTTATTAATTTTACTTAAGCCACCACTGATTTTTAACAGCAACCCTGTTACAGTTGATGTTACAGCTGGAAAGATTATCGTGGTGAAAATGGGAAAAGAAACAAACAGAGAAGGAATGCTCACCTGTATCCAAAGATCTAGATTCATAGGAAAGACTCCACAGAGGAGCCATCTTCAGAAAGAAATTCTTCTCTAGGGACAGACAGTCCTTAAGTGGAGTCTAGGAGAGGTGCAGCCAGGTTCCACCCTTTCTGGTCACACAGGTGAATTGCCTTCACCTGTGCTCCCACGGATGACTCAGTCCTTTCCTCAGGTGATCAATCAGTGGTTCAGGCCATGACTCAACAATTCCCATACAAACCTGCTTGCCAGATTCTTCATTTAGATTGTTTCATCCATTATACCACTATCAAGCTTTTTTTAAGTGTGTTGTACCAGGTACCGCTACCAAGGCAATGAGTCTTCTCACATACATTGCAGGTGAATATTATTATTTCATTTGCACTGAAAGTAGCAACTGTGATATCATCCCTTAATGGTTCAGAATGTTCTCAAGTTATCTTGAAAATGGTTGTGTGCTATGAACATAGGTGGCCTTCATGGTAGTGCTCTGTACATCAGCCTCACTTGTGCGTGCAGTCAGTGCTACCTGCACAGAAAAACCTAGCAAGGATCAGATTTTTTTTTAAATTGACTTACTGTAGAAATAGGCATGAGAAGAAACAGATTGCGAAAGAGCACAATTAATTTTTACAAAGTTTATTAATAGCATAAATAAAAGTAAATTCATTACAGGCAGATCGTTGCTGCTAATTGTAAATTGCTGTGTAATCATAATCCAAATAAAATTGCAGATCTGCCTGGGATCTAAGTCAGCAAGCTTAGGGCTGGAATCAGAAGTCAACTTCGGTTGTTCTATTTGTAGAGATATCCTGAAATAAAATGAATTGACACCTTTCTCAGTGTGAAAAAGAAGTTTTAAATGTTCAGGAGAGCATTCCATTTTGTTTTTCACATTTGCCTCCTGGTGCTTGTGTCACTTAAAGCTGTGCAAGAGCCACGACGTGCTGCTGGAGCGAACACACAGGCAGCAGGAGCAGCCTGCTTATGGCATCCCTAAAGACACGGCAGCCAGCAGCCTGGTGACAGAGTTCTGAAGTGCACAGGGAAGCGGGGTCAAACACGTTCTGTGTATAAATGAGTCCTTGGGCATTTTAATAACAAATTATTCAAAGAACCAGCTGAAATTCAACACGCTAGGTGCCTTTTTAAAATCTCTTGAATGTAACCAAGTGCTTTAAAAGTACTTTCTTTTCTCTCTTAGTCCCCTGTGCACCAAGCTCATCCTCATTTCCTGCAAAGGAAAATTATGCTCATGATCCTGGTGCAAGTGTGCTCTGAAGTGTCTACTTCAGTTTCTCCTTGGGCTCCTACTGCAAAGGGGATTTGCTATTTCTGTGTTCTCACAATCTGAGTTTTTACCAATCCCTTGGGCAGAGCGGTTGCTTAGTTCAGCATTAATCTTGGGCCCACAGAACTGGTTAATAATACGAGAAATTTAAGTTCAAGTTTACCCTAAACACAAACTTTTGGAGTTAGAAATCTTAGGATGTTGGTACCTCTGCATCATTTTCATTGGAAGTCATGTTCTAAGTGGGTGTTCTGAGTGGATGTTCTGAAATCACGTTTTGAAAACCTGCTTTACACAATGCAGGTACAGGCTGTGTATAATGGCACTGCCTGCTCTCCACAGACAGCAGAAGGAATCCCACTATATGGTTTGGATCAGGAAGTGATGCAATTTAAACACTTTAAACACCCAAGTACAACTCTCAGGAAGTGGATTGTCTCCACATCAGTATAAATCGGCGTGCTTTGAGGCTGAAAACCTTTAAGTGATGATGTTTTGTCAGGTAGTCACGAGTCTCTCCCCTTGTGATCAGAAAATTACCGATCTAATGCAAATTGTTTAACAGCTGCCTGCGTACATTGCGGCAGAGGTACGTGGTTTAATAATCCATCAGCACCTGAGCAAACCCACTGACAGAATGAGACCAGTACCCAGCAATCCTTCTACCTCACTGACAGCGTCTGCGTCAGCAGTGCCAGGGAGACGTGCACCTCCCTCTGCGGCCACGCCAGAAATTACTGCATGCCCTCTGCAGTGCATCACAGCGATCACATCCCCTGCAGTAAAGAAACTGCACAGCCCCTTTAACTCCCACTGCCACCACTGTCCTGCTGTGCGTATGAGACTTTGGCAGAACTAGTTCTGCTTTCCGTTAGCTGATGTAGGTGGAGGTTTGCATAGATGTCTTATTTCCTTCTTCAGCGTACATGGCAGCTTTTTCCAGATTTCATCAGGATAACTGGTAAAGATTTTTACCTCTGTGGCGTTCCTTTAATAATTTCTTCCATTTTCATTTATGTTACTAATTAAAGACCGGTATTTCTCATAAATGTAGTTAAGAAATTATATTATGATCTAATCTTGCAGAGACTAATTTCCCTTCCATGGCTTTGGGAAGACAATGAACAGCCATGGCCCACAGCCATTGAGCTGGTGCCCCGTGGGCAGCACCTGACTCTGCAGAGATTACCTGCCTTGCCTTGGACTCAACTTTTTTTCTCACTTCTTTTTTTAAACTTACTTAATTATAATATGAAAATGTCATTATATCCTAATTTAATTCTGTTCCAGCCAAAGCTTTATTGAATAACCTAAACCTATAATCCTTTTCCATCAAATATCTATGCAGCTTATGAATCTGCATGAGGTTATTCATACACTTTAATTTTCCATAGCAGAGTCGCATGAGTACATATTTAATATGTTAAAGATGCCTTTAAAAATACTATTACATCAAGTCAGTCTTTCAGAGTTTATCATCCAGTTTTGCCCCAATATATTAGATAAAATTAGTTACATTTCTGGAATCTTGGTGTGACACCTGGTCTTCTCTTCAGCTTCTCTGCAAAATACATCAATTATGAAATAGAGGAGCTCTGCCCCTGTGCTGAGCTGGCAGGTCTCTCCTTCCTGCCCACAGAAAAGACTACAAGGTGCAGTGGCAGGAGGAACAGGAAGAAATCATATCCATTGCACAGCTTCACACCAGGGCAGCATCTGCCCTTACCTCAGTGACTGATGTTATGATACCACACGTGGCATATTCTCTACCATTGCTCATACCAGGGAAGAATACATTGCCTGTGTCATGGTGCTCACCCACTGTAATGATGGATAAAAGGAAGTTCTTAATTTCTTCAGGGTTCATGAAGTTGTTTAAATTCAGAATTATTCTGGATATTTTTAAATAACTTCATAATAAATCATCTGCAAATTAATTGGTCCCTTGGCCACGAGGGGTTCATTTGTTCTAAGTCTGCACACAGATTTCATCATTTGTCTGTCCCCTCAGACAAAAGGGTTTTGGTCAATAACCCACTGCTAGCTTTAAATTCAGCAGTAAGGGCTTATGTCAGAACCAGCATTTTACAATACACGTTCAGCATAATCAGACATAATTCAGCCAGTGATGTTCTCTAGTGAGGGGTAAGCAGCTCAGTACAGTCAACTTAATAGAGCCAGCTAGTGCTAAGTGATGGACAAATGCAGGCCCTGTGCAATCTCACATGCAATGACTTGGCATTACTAATATCTGCACTTCAGTATGACTGGCTGTGTATGACCATCAAATTAAGAAAATGTGTCAGAGTTTACAGGACCAGGGACACAACCAGCAGCATGTGCAGATTTGCCAAAACCAGCAGAACAGCAGATGAAATAAAAATGTTTTGCCCAAGGCTACAAAAGTACATTCACAAGATTACAGGAAAATCAGTAAGCTTTGTTGACAGATGAGAATCTGGCTCTTTAGGAGATATGGTGCATGTAATCTTACCCTAATAGCTCTTCGGGGTGACATAACTTACAAAGCAAAATGTTTACAGCCAGGGCATGATTTGCAGCAGCCGTGCAACGCTGTGTATTGCACTCAAAGGAGTATTTGCTTTCAGGGTTTGGGCATCCTTCCAGTTTGTAACAAGACATGAAACCCTGCTGATGTAACGTAAGGTTATAGAGTAGGTTTAGCTTGGAAGGGTCCTCTGGAGATCTATTCTACTCCCTACTGCTCAGAGCAGATCCCACAAGGTCAGCTTGGGCCATGTGCAGTCAGCTTTTGGATAGCTGCAAGGACAGGCCACAGCCTCCCTGTATTACCATCATCTTTTTTTTTTTTTTTAATTTCACACACCTAATCAGAATTTCTTCAAACTCGTGTCCTTTGCCTCTTCTCTGTACCTTCCCACTACGAAAATGAGGAGAAGAATGTGTTTTCTGTAATCTTTTCAAGACTAAAGTCAAAAACAAATGTGAAATTCATCTAAACTGTTTGAACCAAATGGAAATCCATCACGAGGTATCTAGGAAGATTCGTTTGTGATGTTATCCTTTACTGTAGGACTTGTAATTACTAATTTTCTCTGGAACAAGACAGTATTAATTCAAACCTTTTTTAGCTTTGTTTTGTGATAATTTTAGATGTTGGAGTTGTTTGTATATCTTTTTTCACATCAAGTCAAAATACTCAGAGAATATACATTAGAGAAGTTAGATTCAGGTTTTGAGTTGTAGTTTCAGCAGTTCACACAGCAGTCCTACCTCAGGATGCAGTGCAGGTGCTTTCAGACGAGAGCTGGTTCTGAGAGGGGGTAAAATAGTTTTTCACTGCACTACAAAGAGGGGCACCTACATTGACCACTGTTGTTGTTTCTATTTCTCAAAAACATTTGCTTTGCTTTTCAGCAATGGTGCAAGAATATTTCCCTTATCACCTCTTCTGTTCAGCCACTGTTAGTTCTCCAAGCTGAAATTAGGCCAAAATATTCATGCCTATGCTACACTCAAAACCAAAAGGATGACTATGAGTTCTTCAATAGTGATAACATATTATTTTCTATGTTAAATCATTCTTATTACATTTATTGCCATATTACTATTAAAAATGCCTTTATAATTAGCTAAGGAAAGCACTGGTTTTATTAGTTTTCTTCCAATCTTGTTCCAGAAACAAGTTTTGGCATCCATAAGAAAATATGCCCATGTCTGGAAAGAAATGCCAGAGTCTCCATTTGTACATGCCCACTGACAAACATCAGACAGCCGAAGCCACTTAAGATTATACTCTGGTTCTGCATTATCTTTTCTGTGATATTTTCTTCTAACAGTGAAGGTGCCCTCAGCTGAAATCTCCAGGACACCGAGTCCTTCCAGTATCCCGTTCTGTTCATGCTGGAACATATCTGAAGATAACCTGATGCCCAAAGTAATTCATACCCAGCAACATCCACCCAAAGACGTGACAAAGGCTGTCTGACCCCTGTGTAGATACACAGGAAGTAACTGACCTTACAAGGCAGGCACATAATTGGGAAGTGTCCACGCATTTGTACATGTGGATGCCAAACTTGAGGCAGGCAAAAACCCTTTTGCTCCCACACAAGCTGTCATGCCTCACGGGTTTCATGCAGCGGTGATCAGTGCCCATGCAGTGCCTACGTTCTTGTGATAGCTGGTAGGGGTAGATCTGTCCTTTCCATGGAAATGCAGAGCTGTTCACAGGAGGACTCTTCCCTGTGGTGCACTGTGAGACTTGCTTTTTCTCAAGGGCAGAAGTCGTGTTAGCCTGCCAAGGCATATGTCTTTGCTGGGCCTGCACACTGTTTGCTGCCAGTTGTGGTTTGGGACACTAGATCAAAGAGACCATTCCTAATTATGTGAAGGCATTTAGTATGGAGACTGAACATGGCATGTATCATAAATCTGGCAAAGAAAATGAATGCTGTGACTGCTTTCTCATCCATCAACACTTAAGGAGCAGCTGAACAAAACGGACAGCATGGTAGGTGGGATTATACAGTCCTGCTGACATGGAATGACCAGCAATGGCTCCACAATGTCTGAAGGATGTCATGGCTGTAAGGGAAGCCCTCCAGTCTTCCAGAGCCGTGGTACATGGCTGAAGAAATTCATTCCACTAATGAAAGAGCCCTCAGCAATTTGACTTTGCAGTTCCAGTTTGTTTGGAAGATTCAGAGTAGGGCTGGCCAGTGCATGTGGAACACAAACGGAAAATAGCACCAGCCTGAAAATCACCTAGACGTCAAGCTTGCAAAAGCATGTAGATACATCCATGACTTGCTGTGTCGTGGTCTGCAACTTGGAAAACCAGAGGCAAGTATTTTTGTTTAAAGCAGAGCCTACATACTGATGGATCCCTTAACCAGTGCTCCTTCAATAGTACTATAGAACTAAGGTTCAAGCAGACAAGGGAAATTAAGGATACCATATGTGCTCAAATCCATGCCACGCCTAACAATTCTGATGACTTATTACTCACTGCAAATGCATGCACTGCTTTGCGGATTGTGAACTCTTGTTAGACATGTTACCCTGATAGCTTACAGATTTTGAAGAGCTTCTTCTGCCTTTGGGGTTTTTTGTTTTGTTTTGTTTTGTTTTTTTGTTTAGGGTGGGGTGGGTTTTTTTTTCAATGCTACTGGGATGGTGGTACTGTTAATCTTTATAGATTATTCTGTGCCTGATTAATTGTAAGGACTTAGGTAGCTGAGGGCTTCCATTTTCCTTTCAGAATAAAATATCAATTAAAATGTAACTCTGTGCAATTGCTGGCTTGGAGACATGGGGATCTGTGTCATCAAACTTTGTAGCTTATTCACTGTTTTCAACTGCATTAATAAAACTATGTTGTCACAGCTGCTCCTTCTCGTTTGCATACAATTAAATGGACAATATCAAGTGTCCTGATATTAATTTTAATTTAAACCAAGTGACCTCTTTTAATCTTACTAATTTACCCAAGGGTGTTAAAATAGCCATGTAGATAGAGTGGCTGATTGACAATACGTTAATGGTCTGCATCAAGAAGACTGCAACCTGCACGAACACAAAAACTGATGAATAATGCAGGAATTTCACTTCTTTCCTTGCCTCTCCTAATTTCCTTTCTCTCTCACGTCTTTACTTGGGTATGTGATTTAGGGATGACCAGAGACTAACTTTTATTTTTATTATTCCTGTGCAAAATTCTCTGCAGTGTTCCTTCTGCATTTCTCCACCTCCTTGAACACGGCCTCAGCCTTTTGCCTCTGCGGCAGTATCTTCCACAGCCCTCCCTACTCCTTCTCCAGGGGAGCAGCAGTATGTTCAGGCTGCTGGCAGCACAAGCCTATCCTGCAGATCTCAGAGCTCCCTGCAAACCCCATCCAGCTAGAATTCTTTAATAAACGTGCAAGAAAAGGAATCTCTGCTGTACTGTTTCTGTATGCCAAGATGTAGGGTTAAAACCTCCCTTATTCTTAATATACCATCTGTTTGAAGGCATGGAAATAGCAAGTTGATAATTGAGCATAAGTGAATGCTTTGAGCAACTGTAAGTCCACAGCATTAGTGTTTTCCTTTGTTTTTCTTTAATGCAGTTCCAATACTCTATACCAGACGACATGATATCACAGGGGCTAGAACACTTCCCTGGGAAGTGAGAAATCGGTGTTTTAGGCCCTCTTCAGCCTAAAGAATTTGAATATGTACTTCTCAGTAAAATGCCTAATCATGCTACAGAATCAGCAACAACACTGTTGTTCTCCATCCGTCCTGCTGAAGCAGAGCCAATGTGCAGCAGAGTGCAAGATTAATGGGATCAGAGAGAGGCAATCAGCAACCAGGGAACTGTGTGCAGCACAATGAGATGAGTCCTGGAGATTTTTGCTCCTTCCTCCAAATGACATTCATGTATTTTAGTTTGTGATGCTTGAACACGCAGGACTAGCAGCAGGAATCAGCTCTTAAACCTTCAATCAAGTTTAATTAAAAACAAAAAAAAAAACAAACAAAAAAAACCCATCATCTCATCTGTACTTCCTTGTTA
The DNA here is from genome assembly GCA_037305975.1 of Chrysolophus pictus. Lineage (NCBI taxonomy): Eukaryota > Metazoa > Chordata > Aves > Galliformes > Phasianidae > Chrysolophus > Chrysolophus pictus. Next base: position 176,256,944 of record CM074576.1, on the reverse strand, counting down.
ATTTGCATTATGAGTTTACTTCAACTTTAAAAGCTCCTGGCTACGCTGAACTGGAATTATAACAGCCTTCCATGTGATAGATAATACCACTGCCTGGCAGGATGAAGCATTTGCTTTGCAAGCTTCATACCGGAGTTTGAAAGAATGTTGCTGATTGCAGTCTGTACTGAGCAAAGCAGGTAAATCTGTGCTTTGCTTTCTGTTGTCAGAATGTGAAAATCTGAAGGAGGAGAATAAAACAAGAAACAACACCAAAAGAAGCAAGCAGAAAGACAGCATCAACTGAATAAGCAATACACTTATGTCTCTAGTCTCCTCTGAAGTCATATAAACTGTCAGAATTAAATTCAAACAGATTTTTAACATGTTTTTTTTTTTTTCCCTTGGTCTTAGTTTCTCTATTTCAGTGGGCTTTGTCTAAATGTATCCTTAATCTCACTGCCAGGTCGCGGGCACTATCATGCCCAGTCTTTGTATTATCCTATGCACAACCTGCAATAAGCAACCTGCATGTAGCTGTGGTCTCTGCTACAGAAGCATTCCAGCACCTTGTAAGAGGCAAGAAAACCTCTGGGTTTTCCAACGTCTTCAACTGCAGTATTGAGCCACTACAAAAGTCCCACGTTTAGACCCTGTGCAGCCTTTTGGCTTGCACCACTGCAAGCTCTCTTGATTCCACAACTATAACACTATAATGATATTACAACAGAAGCATGAAGTCTCACATCGCAGGACACAGAAGTACTCCTTGTTGCATCTTCTTGTTTGCTGTAAATAACCAATTGGGAAGGATTTGGAAAATAAAACCTTTTTAGCTTGGAGCACATAAAATAGCTTTTCAAATAATGACTAAAGCATATTATGTGTCTGACTCTTCCCCTTTAGATTGGAGACTTGAGACATGGCTGATTGATAGTTAGGGTGCTTACTGACTGAGCAAAGAGACTGATAGTATCTTTATTGGCTAATGAAAAACACAACTTATTTTAGTAGCATTCATTCACAGATGTGTCACTACAAACAATCAACGCTGAGTTACAATTCTACTGCCTGTTATCACTAGTAGTAGTAATCCACAATTGTGTTACTATGAAGAAAAAGTATAAATTGTATATAAACCATAAACAAATCATATACAGGCTCTATTACATTACAATTGCTTTCACTTCCCAACTCAGTATTAGGCTACAAGCACATCCCTTTTCACCCCACCCTTCCATGCAAAGTCTTTTGGACACAGACATGATGAGGGTCCAGTGGGTTGTCCCAGGAAGTACAACCTCCAGCATCCTGGGCAGCCTGGGGCCACAGGTCAGCTGCTCCTCAAACATCTTCCCCTCTAGACTCTTCACTACCTTCATAGCCCTCCTTTGGATAACTGCATCCAGTGCTCAAAGTGAGGCCGCACAGCACAGAGCAGAGTGGGACAACACGTCCTCCGTCCAGCTGGCAGCACTGGGCCTGTTGAATCCCATGGCACGGTTGGCCTTTTGGCTGCCAGGGCACACTGCTGGCCCCTGTTCAGCTCGATGGCAACTGGAACCCTCAGATCCCTATCTGTAGGACTGTTCACCAGCCTCTCATCTCCCAGAAAAGTGGGACCTACTTAAAAACCAGCTCCTAAGTTTTCTTTATTGGTCCCAATTTTACTGCATCAATACTGAAATGTATTTCTAAACGTGCTACCCAAACAGTTTTTTCTTTAGCCTTGACTTCCCTGAATAACTCTGATTAAGCCAAGCAGTTTCTCACCTCATGCAGAGACAGCCTGCACATCACAGCAAACCAATTTTGTGCTCACACAGTATCTCTGCCCTTGAATGGCTAGTTGCAGTCAGTACTCTGGCTCCCATGGAAGGCTTAAGCTGATGTTAAATCCCAGGGTTTGAGCAGGGCCTCTTGCTCACAGCATGCTCCTGCTCATGCCAGGGTTTCTACATCAGGGGATCCCTGAACAGGACAAGCAGACAGTGCACACATAGCTAAGAGGATGTCTCTCTACTTTAAAGCTTCACTACAGGTCTTTCTTGGCACAAAGGGACACAAAAAAGGACAGACATAAAGAAGGCAGAAACGGGTGCTTGCTGATGGGCCAGCAGGCAGAACAAGGCAGGTAGCAAGCAGAAAGAACCGAGGCCATAGAACAACCTCCTGCACCAGTCACTTCTGCAAAGAAGGGAGAAGCTGAAGCAGCAGCAGCAGGAGGGGTGAGCAGCCAGCCAGCTTCACGCTGCTGTCACCTGCCAAGCCTACAGGGTCAGCATGAGCTCCCATCACCTGCACCATCCTCTTCTGCTTAATGTATGACCATTGCTCAACAATCAGGAAAGGGACCCGGATTCAGCAGTGCTTCTCCAATCATTTTAACACGTCTGGCTGTATAAGCTCTTCAGACCTGAATGAAAAGGAGCTAAATTTGCTTTTTGATCACACACTACTGCTTGAGAAATACAGTATAGCACAGAGAGCACAAACTTTTAAAGTCCAGTTGAGTGAGACCCATTAGCAAGGAGATGTGCATTGCTGCAAAAAATACTTCACCAATGTCAGCAAAGGCATTACATCTTACTGTTAAGTCACTTTTTCTTGACAGGGAGCACACAGCCTCCTCTTACTGCCAAAACCTCATTTAGTGCCAGCAGCCACAGCCAGGCTGCACTGCCAGTTGCCACTCTTCACTGTCATCTGGCCTCTTGCTTTACTTTACTGCCAAAAATCTCACCTCTGTGCTAAAACCCACTATCACTAGCCACTGCCAACTGCCAGTCCCCACTGGCTACTTTACGTTGCCTTGTCTCGCTGGGTGCATCTGCACTGCAATCACAGAATGACCGGTGCTCACACAGAGCTGCGGTAGCACTACCTGCAACCCCAACGCAAGCATCTCCGCATCACAGGAGCAGCTGGTCCCGTGCTGCTGTGAAGTTAGCTGTGCGATTCCCGAAGTGGGCTGATGGGGCTGTGGCTGAAGAAATGCCCCACAGTTCCCTCCCAGTCCTACTGCTCCTTTCCTGTGCTACCAAGAAGACTCAACCTTTCCGTGAAGATACCCTGAGGGAATGAGTGAAAGAGTCCTGACAGCATGAGTGATGTTAAAACCACCAGATAAAAAGACAGAAATTCCCAAGTGATTAGGAACTGACAAGGGCTGAGGAAATGGCTGAGCTGGGCCAAGCTGAACTATAATAGTGAGTGGGCTTTATGTGTAAACTGCAGACATCTATAGTGTGGAAGTGATTCATCTCATCTTGAAGAAGACATCTGCATTTGGTCACATTAACTGCACTGCTACATTACTTATTTCTCTTCCTTCTACTGATTCAGAACATACTCTGCAATATCTAGCTCAGATGCCTTCAAGTTTGAACAGATACATCTCACGCTGCATTCAGAGGTAGTGTTACCTCTTCTGAGAGGGTAAGTACTTCTGGAAGCTACAGGTCTCCCTGCCAGAATTTGCCATCAATCTCCCACTGTTACTCATTTTCTTTTAAACTTCTGAACTTTCAGAACTTAAAAAAATCAAGATTATAAAAGGTCACACACTTTACCTTCAAGAAGTAATTCTGAATGGTAATACCCAGCGATTTATTCCAACTGCGTCTACAAAATAATAATCCTTTTTTGATCTTTTGTTAGAATTAATTAGAATTCATTCACAAGGCTTTCCACTTTGATCTGTAAATCAAATTGTGACCCTGCCAGCAGCCTGTGAAATATTTATTAGCACGGGATTATTATCACAGCCTGATCATTGTCTGGATTATCCGGTAGCACACAAACCAGCATGAGAAACTTGGCCACACTGTCTGTCAAAAAACATAATGGTAGTTCTTTCAACATCTCATTCTCTGCCCTACTGTGGGTTTCTGTTTATCCTCATGTTTTTGTTTGACAGCACTGTTCCATTTTGACTACCTCTTTACTTGCGATAAAGACATTACCTTGCCAAGCAAGATTACAGAATCAATATGATTAAATCAAATAATGTTATTATCATGAAGAAAGCTTCAGAAGAGAAATTTACATTATTCATGGACATCATGTTTATTTTTAAAACAGTTTGACTGATTTACAGTTATTTTTCTACAGGAGCAGGACTCCTTGAATATTAAATGTGGAACTAGATATGGTTTGGGGGAAAGATTTAACATGTCTACAAAAGCATCTGTGCTATGGAAAAGGTGGATGGGAATTGAGCCAAATACTTTTCCATAACTAGGGGCCATCAGATTAAACAGTGCTGAAAACAAATGAAAGAATTTGTTTTTCATGCAGCAGGTTATAAACCTGTGGAATTCCTTAATAAAGGATGTTGTGGATGCCAGGATTTTGCACAGTCCCAAGGGGAGAAAAGAAATACACTGAGAATGGACTCTTTGGAAGTTATTACATCGTCACAACATCACAAAAATTCCCTGAGCATAGCTGGAAGCTGAGCTGTGCTAAGGAAACGGTATCAACACACGCTGCCTCATTTTCACATTGCCCTCTTATAGCCACCCTAGTAGACACAATATGGGACTAGATGGACCCAGTATGGCTGCTCCTATTGTACAGATGTTTACACTGGGCTTCCTCAGAGGTGCATCTTGAGGCTGGTACTACTTCCTCAGGCAAAAACATGAGGAAGTATCCAGAGTCAACATCTCAATAGCAGACAAGGAGAAAGGGCTTAGGCAGGGGAAGAAATAAGGAGAAACAATAGAGATTGGAAAACAAGAAGTAAGCAGCTTGTTTTAAGTAATTGGACAAGCAAAAGAGAGGATTTGAAAAGGAGATTACAAAGCAAGGATTAGGAAAGTAGTCTTTCAGCAACACTTCAACAAGCAGGACAAGACTGTCAACAGCAGAGAAAAGTGTGATGAAACAATCACAGTGCTGAAAGTCTGAGCAAAATTCTGCTGTTTCACCATACCAGCTCAGGCTGTCAGTCCTCCTTGCTCAGTATGGTCCCACTGACAGCACTGTAATAGGTGGAAAAGGCACACAACTTTTAAGTTCTTTGTTGTTGGAATGTAAAGCCTGTACTTCAGAGGCTTATAAAATGCATGCATAGCCCAAATATAGCCACGGCAAGAGAATCTAGCACATCCACCCCGCATCTCAGGTAGGTAACTCCCCTCTGGAGTTCACTGCAGCAAGATCCTCACTGCTCTGCTTCCCACCTTGCCCTGCCCACACTGCTGCCAAGAACACTGCTGGTGACCAGGAACTCTGTCCAGGCACCTGCTGTATCTGGACAAGGGGGGAGAAGGGTGGTATGTTTTCTCTGCCTTCTGCCCACAAGGCAGATAATGAGTTTGGTCCTCAGGCTGCCTCTGCTGCCATAGAGCAGATGGAGGGTGAGGAGTAGGAAAACGAAGCAAGCAATGGTGACAGTTCTCCCTTCCCACCCTCGGAGCTCTTCACTGCTGTCTGGGCTCCTTCATCAGGGCTGTCACCATCAGGACATCCCTCTTGCCGTGCTTATTTTATCCCCGCTTGGATGGAGGGACCCCTACATGGAAGCATTATTTTAAGTTCGCGTCCATTATTTAAACTTGAGTAATTAAACTTGAATAACAAACAGGATCACACTGTTGTTCACAGCGAGCGGGAAAAAGGAAATTTCAAGGCAAAGATGAAAATCTCTGCCTCACTCACGCAGCGCTGCGGATGACAACTGCAAATCTTCGAGGGGGAAAAGCCGTCACCAATATTGTTCAAGCGTATCTCCGCCTTTCATCCGAGCACTGCTAAACATAAGCACCCGAAACAACCCGAGAAGGAGCCGCGACCTGGAGCTTTTGTGTAGATGCCATCGCTGCCGGCTGCCTCCCGCGGCTGTGCCCGGGGCCGTGCGATGAGCTTCAGTGCCCACCTGGCCGGGGGCGGCGGGAGCTCCGGGCACCGCTGTGAAGGCGCGGGCCCGATTCCCATGAGGCAGAGCAGAAAGCTGTCCTCCCGATTCCCGGGCAGGCTCTCTACCCCTCAGGCTGCTCCATCAGCCCTGACTAACCCCGCATGAGCTTCACCAGGCGAGCAGCCGGCAGGGCTTCTAACGGGAGCACCCGATCCTGACGCGCACCGGGTCGGGAACCTCCAGAGCTGCGTCCGCTCTGCTGAAGCTCCAACTTTCACCGCCCGACCTTCCGACCGCTACCGCCCTGCCACGGCCACCGCCGCCCGGCCCCGCGCTGCCAGGCGCGATGCGGCCGGCCGATGCGCAGCCCCGCGGCCCTCGACCGCTCCCCTCCGCCTCGCCCCTCGCCCCCCGCCCGCCCCAGCGCCCCGCGCGCCCCCGGAGCGCCTCCGGCGCATGCGCGGTGCCGCCGCGCGGTGTCTCCCGCGGGGACGCGGCCGCGGCGCTGCCCGGGGCCCCGCAACGTGTTGCGCGCCGCTGCCTCCCGCTCGGCGACCGCAGCCGTTCCCTTTAAAACCTCAAAGGATCTCCGCGCTCCCGCCATCCGTTCCGGTCCACTCCGGTCCGCTCCTCCCCGCAGCCCCTTTCGCACGCCTCTCGGCGCGGACGGGCGCTCCCATGCAGGCGCCGGCCGCCCGCTGCAGCACCGAGCATCGGCCCCGCGCCTGGAGCGACCGCGTCGCTGCTGGAGGTGCGGGGACCCTTTTCCGGCAGGAAGGTCCGGCGTGAGTTGATCTGCAGCTTCCGCCGCTGTTTCCGAGCCGCCGGTTCTGCTCGCCGGCCCCGGGGAGCCGAGAGAGGCGCAGCCGCCAGGTAACGAATGCCCCTTCGCCGCCCGCAGCGCCTGGGCTGCTGTTGTGCGGCGCGGGGCTGCTGTTGTGCGGCACGGGGCGCGGTGCGGGGCAGCGCTCGGTCGCCGCGCCGTCAGCGGGCAGCTCCGGCGCTCCCGCCTCGTGCCGCGCCGCGCTCCCCGCCGGGGCTGCGCTACCGCGCGGCGCTGCCCGACCCGGCGGCACGGCTCCCGGCGCCAAGGGGCGTCGGGATGGCGAGGCCCGGCCGCGCCGCCGTTACCGCTGCGCCGTTGTCCCCGCAGGCCGGGAGCCGCCCGCAGCGCAGCACCGCAGCGCGCCGCCCGCCCCGGGGAGGCCCGGCGGTGTGAGGCCGCCCGCCGCCGCCGCTTATGCAACACATCATCGATAACCACCCCGACATGGCCACCGCGCTGCTGGCGGGCGAGAAGCTGAAGGAGCTCATCCTGCCGGGCCAGCAGGATGACAAGGCGGGCGCGCTGGCGGCGCTGCTCCTGCAGCTGAAGCTGGAGCTGCCCTTCGACCGCGTGGTCACCATCGGCACCGTCCTCATCCCCATCCTGCTCGTCACCCTCGTCTTCACCAAGAACTTCGCCGGTAAGGGCGGCGGGACGGGGCGGCCGCGCCCTCGCGGCTGCGGGATGCGGGGCGGGGCGCGCGCTTCCCGCCCGAACGGCCGCCGCTCCTCGACGGCGCTGAGGGGCCGCGCCCGAACGGCTGCGGGGAGCGGCGCGCTGCGGCCGGCGGGCGGCGGTCCTATAGAGGCTAATGGTCCCGTGCCGCGCTGTATGGTGACGGCGGAAATCTCCAGCGTGCTTGGGTTTTTTACGGGCCTACGCTTTCCGTACAGATTCTCACAGTTCAGGAAGCCCGGTTTGGTTGCCCACCACACGCGGTGCGCAGCCCTTCCTGCACGGAAGCTGGCTCAGGTGTTGATGAGCCTTGAAAAGTACTGACCCAGTACATTGCTGTGCGCCTCTCAGGCCGCTAGCAATGCGGGGAGCCATCGCTGCCTTCCTCGTGCATCTGCCTGAAGAGGGTGCTTGGCAGTGCGTGGCTTGTTTGGTCCTCTGGAGCTTCACAGTGGAGATCCATGTGAAATTACCAGTGCTTTAATACACACTGGCAGTTTGTAGCTCGTATGGTTAGCAGGACTTAGCTAGGTGCAGTCCATCCAAACACATCTGAGTGCAGTCCTTTACATGCAGCTTGGGGATTGACCTCCAAAACACACATCCTTAACACTTGCTTTCACTATAACGTTACTTAGAAGAGTAACTACTTGTGAAAAGCATCTTAGGTGGAAATTTTTCTAGATTATAGCTTAAGCATTTTGGATTTACTTCATTTTTTGAACGTATATTTAAATATCTGAAGTTCTTCAGCCACAGTTGATGATAGCCTCATGTTTTTGCATGGTCATCGAGAGGCCTCTTCATGAGACCACGTTTTCAGGAAACCGTGAGTTTGCTGAACATCTGAGAACTGTCATTTTGCAGTGACTGAGAGGCAGGGAACTGCTGCTTTTGTGGATCCTTAGTGTAGAATGCAGAAGTGCTGGGATCCCTTCCTCTGTTTGGTCTGTAGAAAGGAGGCAGTAATAAAAAGGCATTTACAGAAGGCACTGAGAGTGCCTGCTTGTATACCTGCCTTCATAGTGCTGGAGATTTACTGTTCTGGATGTTAGTAGGCCTCAATTTGACCTTGGGAGCAAGGAAGGTCATGCGCATTCCCATATGTGCCCTTACTGTTGTGAGTTTGCTGACAGAAATCTGTTGATGAATCACACTGCTTGTGCAGACAGCAGTAGCTTGCTCTCTTTGAACAAATCCTCTGAGGCTGCGGATTGTGGAGGGAGACGCAAGTCTAAAGGACTCTGAGGTTTGTACAGCACATATTCCTCTGCATGTTCACACCGTGGTCCATGCAAGGTTTTGGAAGAGAAGACAACTACTGACTTCACTCATTGCTCACATTTGCCCGTGTTTCTGCAGTTGTGTTTGTTTTATGCCATGGAAGACTTCTTTCTAAGATGATAGTCATGGCCTTGAATGTTTCAGTTGATTTTTGTTTCAGAAGTGCTAAAAGCAATGACATTTGTTTCTAGTCTAGTCACAGACCTCATGTGCTCACTTGACCCTATAAAAGCATCTGCTTCTTAGGAGCAGTAACCTGTTGTGTCTTGCCCAATCAAAGACTTACAAAGCAGCACAGAAACCTCCTTTATGTCACTGGAACAGTGTTCTTACCTCATTTGATGCCATTTGTTTGTTCATTTGATCTACAGTCAGAAGAATATGAGAAAAAGGAAAAAGATACAAGAGCAAGTAGTACAAACTGCAAGGGGCTGATGAAACTAGGTTGCTTTTTTGGGTTGTAGTCTAAGAGCTCAGGATTAGTGGATTCAATTCTGCTTCTTCTGAGTTCAGAAGCAAAACTGCTAACTTTAATGTGACCTGAATCAGATGTTTCAACTCTGTTACCAGAACAGTATTTATTTACTCATTGTTCTCAGAGTTAAGCTTGTCTGGAGATGTTGAGTGTGATTATAGCAATAGCCCTGCTGACTGTGTGCTTATTCCTCATTCTGCTGTTAGTGTTATGTTTCACAAGTGCACTGCCACTGATCTTCAAAAAAAAAAAAAAGTGGAACTTTGTTTTCTTGCTTTGGATATTGCAGTTTATACAATACATATCAAAAGTGCAAAAATCACTGACAGGAGTGCTGTCTAAAGGTTCCTCTTTGGTTGTTAATATCATAGCAGCTTCCCAAATCTTTCATGATGCCCTTCTGGGCCTCAGTTATGGCCTCAGAATGGGAAATAAAAAACTAATCTAATCTTTACATGACTTTTTAGAAATTAAATCACAAATTCTGTAATGCTTGCACAGGCTGTCCTGAAAAAGAAACGAATACAGCCTTTCTTTGCACTGCCCAAACTTTCTTTGGTAAGATAACAGGAAGTCCTTCAGCCAACCACTTACATTATCACTTCTGAGTCTCTAAATCCTCCGTTACTGTTTTTCCAACAAGCTACTGTGATCCCAGAAAGGAAGCTCTGAGAAAAATAGTTACAATAAATGCATGTGCAGTATTTGTACTGGGCATAAGGTCATCATAAGGTCATTCAGGAGCAGTGGTGAGCTACTCACGCAAAGAAAGCCCAAACAAGCACCTACAAAATAGGAATAAGAATTGTCTCCCTTCTTAAAGCATACCAAAGGACAGACTTCATATACAACCAGAGCACATGATATTTATGACCTAGCATGTGTTGACCTCAAGGATCCCAAGGAAAGTTTTGGAGGCCTATATCTCTGAGCAGTGGATGGATCTGTGAGTGGAACTTGTGTTTCAGAGCAACAGAGCTCTGAGCCCTGCTCAGAAGGGTGCCTGCAGCTGGCAGTGTTGGCTGAAGGAAACCTCTCTGCTAATGTTTTTCTCGTTGAGAGCAGCAGTGTGTACAGGTAATAGTCCCAAGGAAATTTACTTGTTTTTCTGTTTTCTTTCAGAAACTACTGCTTTAAAGATCACAGTTCATTCCTTTATACAAATCTGCGTATCGATGTGTTATGGTTTCTGTCAGAACAGTGATGTGACCCCCATTATACTGTGTATGTTTTTAATACTGGTTACAGCACTCCTGCACACATAGTGCTTGGGTTTTGTTCCTTAGAAGTTTGATTTCTCATACCTGATGATTCAGAAGCCTAATTTTTTTTATTCCCCAGCATCTTGAACAATTAGTTATCCCTGTGCAATCTGAAAGTAAAGTACAACTCATATCCTCTGAGTGGAGAGTTCTGATTTGGTAGTCCCACAGTGCCCCAGTGCAGGAATAGATAACCATACCAGGTACCTGGCAGTAGAGGAGCAAGTCGTAAGCCCGTAAGTGTAAGTTGTCACTTCTTAAAATGTGGAGAGAACATAGTACTAGACTGCAACATGCAGTATTTGTTTGATGGGGATCAGTTGTTTCATAGTCTTTTTTATCCTCTACTCTCCCTGGTTTTACCATGGAACTAATACAGATGAACCACGTGGAACTAGCATACACGGCCACAAGCAGGGAAGCTGTTGGGTGTTCAAAGCTACTCTTTGTCACCTTGTGCCATGTAGTGTCCTCTGGCTGGCAGTGATGCTGCTGGCAGTGAATGGCAGCCTTCAATAGTGAAAGGTCCTGAGGCACTCTTCTTCTGTATGGTGGAGGAAGAGATACTTGGCTCTCATTATGAGCTGCTTACTTTGTATTTAAACACTGATTCAGTGTTGTGCTGTGTTGAGCAGCAACACCATCAGTAATGTCTGTGGGACATTTGCTCTGTAAGGGACACGTGAGAGATAGGCCCCAAAAGAGGATACATTGCTGTTATTGTTATGTGTTATCTTCACAATATTGAAATATTTTGCTTTCCAAGCTTTAGGATTCATGTTGTCAACTACAGTGATGGCTAAGTCATATCCCTCATGTATAGTGCCTTATGCTTTCCATACACAGTGAATCATTCTATTATTGCAGTCATGTTTGCTTTTCCTCAGAAGTTCTTCAATACCAGTTCTTAATTAAAATAAAGCAAAACAGTCATCCAGTTGATTGCTACACTGCAGTCAGAAGCCAAGCAGTGGCATTGATTCTCTTGCTACGTTTATAAATCAGCGTCTGCCAAATACCAGCAAGTTGCTCATAAGTGTCTTAGCAGTTACTTAGCTCAATTACATAGCTGTCTTACCACCCTTCTGCTGGAAAATTCTCACAAGGAAATCATGGAGGAAGACAGTAAGTTAAATGAAGGGTCACTTCAAGTTCTACGTTGTATTTTCTGATTTGTAATGATTTTGCATTATCAGTGCCTAGTTCACCGTGGCATACAGTATGTGTGTCAGTTCAGTGTTGTTATGCATTTCACCTGTTTGAAATAGTATGTATTGAGGATTTCTGTATTAAAAGATGGAGTTTTAATTTGTATTTCTGGTCAACTTCTCTAATTTGTATTTCTGTTACAGATTGTGGGCAACATATTTACACACTCACTTCCCTGACTTGAATGTTAGCTGGCTTTTGAGGTTATTTTCCATGTTTACTATTTAAGTGCACTTAAAGCCATGTAAAGTAAAAAAAAAAAAAGTGAAGATTACATTTTTCCACATTATTATTAGTGGTAAAAAGCGTAAGGCAAAATTGTTTTGAGAACAGTTTAGAACGTGGATGCAGAAATTGGTTGTGAGGCAGTAGTAGTAGTTGCGAGGAGGGAATTTAGGCAGTGTCTCAGTACCACTTGTGTTTCAGTGCTTTCTGATTATATGTTTTTAAAAAGAACTGGAGTACTACATGCAACCACAGGCTGACTGTGCTTCAACCACTGGCTGTTGGCTCTGCTGCTGGAACTCCTCTCAAATGGTAAGGGCAGTTCTCTCTCACACACACACACACACACACACTCAGGTGCACGGGAGGCATCCATGAGATATGCAAGCTGGCATTCCATGCGTTTTATTCACATAAAGATTTGCAATTATGCAGTGGAATGTTGAACATAAAAGTAATCTTGAGGAAATACATGAGCCTCACATAGGTAATAATTCTGCTGCGATTTCCAGAGGCCACATTTTTCATATCATGAATTCAATCTCTCCGTCTTCACTGACACTCACATGCCATCTTTTTTTCATACTGACCTTTTCTGCACTGTTGACCCCTTTATTTTCTTATGTCACGTATGTGAAGAGGTCCAAAGTATGGATGAGATTTAACTTAATGTGTGCTTGGAGATAACTTCAACATTCTGAACAGGTAGATGGTCAAAACTATTTTTAAGAGCTAATTAATTCATTCATCTTTCTCAAGAGGGAACATTTTGAATAAATGAGTAACACTGAGGCTGTTCTTCAGAGTTGCCGTGGAGCTTTTTTCTCACTAAGCTAGGTAGGTCTACACATTGAAATACAAAAGCTGAATTATGTCACAGCAGGTTGGCAACATTCTTGTAGAGGTTTCTTTTGTTTCATATGGTACAGGATTTATTCTAAGAAAACAGTGAAAGCAGTGCAGGTATTTCCATCATAAAGGACTTAGTATATTATACTCTTGAACTTGGCAGTACTTCAGTAGTACTTCTTACCATAGCAAGGTTTGGAATTCATTTGCTTTTCTTTTCTGGCACCATGCCTGTCATGCAGATTTGAAGAAGTTACCAGAGCAGCAGGGCAGACAGCTGCTGAGATGCATGGAGCATTTTTTGCAGTTTGGAGATCTATGGCTATTTCTGGAGCATCTCAGCCACTTGCTGAAGTAATCATTTTTGAGGTTGAGGTGCCTTGTCTTCTGTGGGATCCACAGCCTGCAGGAGGGCAGGAAACCTCCACACTGGAAGTTGTAGAGTCCCCAGGAGCCTTTGGGGTCAGATTCTCCTTGCTCTGTCATGATAGACCAACACAGTTGTGATACTTCCTAAAACTCAGTTTCTCTGTGCATAGAATCATAGAATGGAATCATAGAATGGCTTACATTGGAGGACTCCTTAAAGATCATCTAGTTCCAGCTTCCCTGCCATGGAGGAATCGCTTTTCCAAAAAGCAGTAGGCCAGTCATCTCTGCCTCCAAATACTGTGATGTTAAAATAAGATAACTACCTAATGATCTAACTACTCGCAACTTATTTTTTAATAAGTTCTCCAGCTGCTGTGTTTATGGCTGTAGGTGTTTAAAACAAGCCATCTTTTTCGTTTCTGATCATTAAAATGCAGTGATGCAATAGAACAAACCTGCTGTTTCCTGTTGTTTCCTGTCTGTGTTTTTTGTACTTCACCCTTGATTTCAGAAGTCACCTCTCTCTATCATCAGTTGCACAGGACATTCAAAATTCATTTCACTTTGGCATTTATGTGTTCTTGCAGTTTGCTTTAGGTGTTGCACTGGTTCACATCATGATGGTGACTCAGTGTCTGTGTAGCTGCTTTGAGGGTTTCATCTCTAGAGGGCGATTTTTGAATTGCCTGAAAATATTTTTTATCTTTGGATAACATTGAGACATTTATTTTTACAGATTATTTCCACTGCTGTGCAGATCTGTCACCAAATCCCACTTACCTCCTCATATTAAGGGTAATCGTAGAAGTAAAGGTTATTCAGATCTCTCTTGTAGGTCTTTTTGTATGGCTGAATTTCATTAACTGTGTTTTGATGGATGTACACTTCTGAAGATCAAACCTCTTCTCAGATCTTAACCTAATACAAAACAACATTATAATGCAGAAACACAGCTGTAGCTGCAAATACAAGGACTGTAATTTCCTTCCAAATATCTTCTGTTTTCTCACAGAGCTGCTGAATGTAGGAAGAAATGCTCATGGTGTTGGTGAACAGTACAGTAACTGTAGATGAGCTCTTTTCTAACGACATTACCACCATACTGCATGGCCATCATACAGTGATGGTAGCTCATTATTGAGGAAATATTTCTCCATAGCAACAACCCCAGGGATTTCCTTTAGGTGTTTCTGCACCTTCTGTGTAACAGTTGCCATTTCTGGAACACTCTTAACAGACTTCAACATATGAACCAAGCAGGAATCTTTCTCTCCTGAAATATGCTGGGCAGGTATTACGGGTTGTTAAGCCTTCCATTGCTGGAAGTGAACTTCAGCATACCAGCTGATTTTAGAAGAGCTCACGTGTCTAACATGCAGGGAATGTAGTCTTGTAAATTTATATATCTGCTGCAAGTATGCATTATCATTTTAGTGATTGGATAACCAAATATAGGCAGTTCAAGCAACAGTCTTGGAAGAAGAAAGGTCCCATATTCCAAACGGAGGCATCTCTGTGGGTAACCAATTGCCTATCAGTCTTTGGAACTGCTTGGCTACATCTCACCCTTTCAGACTAACACTGCACAAAGTCACAGATGTAGAGGTTGAAAAGGAGCTCTAGAGATCGTCTAGTCCAACTCTCCTACTAAAGCAGGTTCCCTGAAGTTGGCTGCACAGGAATATACTTGTAATATACTAATACTTGTAGAATATGGATAAGTGAAACTTATTAGCAGCAGTGGTTTCCTGTCTCATTTCTTTAGGGACTTTCTTTTTAAGATTTTTTTCTTAAACAGGACAAGTGGTTTCAGAGAGTGGTCAAAAAAGGCTGTACCTTACCTTGTTGATCATGGAGAAATTTGTACCATAGGAAGACTTCCTGGGAACCTATATTCTTTGGAAAGAATATTCCCTAACAAAGGTAAAGGTATTGTCTTTTTGTTTTGATGAATTAATAGTTCTTAATAATTAGCTTGCTAACTAAGTTAAGGCTTAGTTCTAGGAATGCTTTATTTTCTTATTCAGTGAGTTAAATGGGACTGCATGACTACAGTTGATACACAAATGTAATTTCAGGAATCCATTCTCATGTTGTAATAATATCTAACATTTAAATACCCTTTAAATAAAGTAGTTGATATAAAGCTGTTAAATTAAGGGAGTTTTTCATTTGGCTGTGAGTTGATTTGGATACTAGCCATCATTTGTTAAAATCACATCCAAAGCAGAGTTTGATATTCCTTATGGAAGCTTCTTGTTGGCATGTAAAATCTGTTTACTGTTTAGATGACATAATACTTCCTTAGACTACATTTTCAGCCTTAGTAATATGAATATTTTTTGTTCTCATTTTCCAGGGAGAAGAGGATTCAGGACATTTCTTCCTTGCCTTTTAAAATATACTGAAAGCTACAAAATAAATTATTTCAGTTTCATTAATAAACAGTTTTCTATCTGCTTGCTTGTGCATTCCTTTTAGTACACAAGATGAGTGAGGCACGTGTGCCTGATTGCTTACACATGATACAATGGAGGCATGAACACTGTGATAGGATACACTTGTCAAATATTAGAATCTATGGCTGAATTCAGGAAATATCTCATTTATCTTGACTATTAATCAAGAGAGCCTACTTTAAATACTGAATTTCACCTTACAGACAAGTGGAGAGGACTTTACAAGGAGCTCTTTGAAAAACTTGACTGACATGTCACCTTTCTTTGTATGCAGGTTGAGCATCTGCATAAGGATGATTTAACAGTCCTCTTCAGGAGGATGAAAAGCCGACTGGTAGAAAGTTCTAAAGCCCAGGGTGAATCTGCAGTTTATTGTACTCACTAAATAATAAACTTAACAATATGCTTAACTATAACTTAGCCGCAGGTGTCCGGAGTTGGTATGTCCTCCCAGCTGGCATTCCCTCTTAGCCTGTCTGTCAGAGTCAGAACATAAGTTGACAAGGTTGCCTGTTTGGCCTGCTTGCATGTTTATTTCTTGAGTATCAAATAATTATTTGGACAAGAGACATGTTTACCTTTGTCTTGGTGTAGCAAGAATTTTGTCTCTTTCATTATCAGTTATATTTTCAGAAAATTGCGGGTTTTTTTTTCTTCTTTTGTCTGTTAGGAAATGGTTCTATTCCACTTCCATTATTGAATTGTTGGTCTAGAACGCTGAAATCATGCAGTTTAATTGGAGATTTTAATGAGGTGTGATTTCTTTCTCAGTCTAAATTCTAAAAGACAGAAGTCACAATATTCATACACAGTTTATTGTACTTAATAGTTTGCTTTTGGTGAATATACTTTGTTTTAGTGGGATAGGTGTAAAGGGTCATTTGCCCTTTTATATATGGACAAATACTGTGTATTGCTAATATTTTCCTTTATTACTTTTTAATGTTTCCCAAAAGCATTGTAAATGCTTTGTCCATATTTAAATGTATTTTGACTATTGCATGTAAAAGTGCATTTTAAGCTTGAAATTGAATCCTCTGCAGTGTCAGCTCTTCAAAGAGATGCACATGCCTAATTTTATGCACCATGAGTAATCTCATTGGCTTCAAAGAAACTGCCCAATGCATGAAGTTGGTGGAGTCTTTTTAGGAGCAGGGTTTTTTATTGTGTTGAGTACTCAGAGGTTGGTATTGTTATCTTTATTTGAAAAACAGAAATGAATGTTTATATTAGATCCAATTCACTCGACCAAGAAGACTTGTAAAAAATGAACTTCAAGAGATAGAGGAGAATAATGTGTAACTACCAGTTTGACTGTGTCTTCTTGACTGTTGTCTCCATGTACACACACCACCTCACACATCACATTTTTTGCAGGTTTTTTTAATTATTATTTTTATATGTAAATGCACACAGGCATACACGCACACGGCTTCTTGGTGAACTGTGCTGTTGATATCTTTTCCTAGGACTGAGATGTAATGCTGTGGCCTGAACTCCAGCCACTTGCATTGCAGTTCTCTCTTTTGTGTTCGTTCTTGGGCACGGCCGTTTCTGAAAAGTGAAAAAAGTGGAGAGGGGAAATATCACCTGAGGAAAACCAAGCATTGGAGCAGGTTGCATGGGATAGCTGTGCAGTCTATACCTTTGGAGGTTTTCAGACTGGACAAAGCCCTAATCAAGTTGCTCTGAACTCAGTGTTGCCCCTGCTTTTAGAACAAGATGGAACTCAGTAACTTTAAAGGTTCCTTTCAGCTTTTCTGTGATTCTGCATTGGGGTATATCTTCAGATGTAACTTCTAGAACAGCAATTACCAGATTTTTTGTTGGTAACTCTGTTTTCAGATCTGAGATTGATTTTTGCAGTGGGAAGTTGCACAGGGGTTCCAGCCCCAGATCTCAGCCCCTCGTTTGAGGAACTGCAAAACGTACAGTATTGAATCTCCAGGGTGAAATTAAGCACTTCATGTTTAATGCTTAACATGTTTAGTCCTTGCAGCCTGACAAAGAGTATATAGTTCAGGGATTGCTGAGGGTGTGCTGAGGTATGGAAAGGTTGGGGAACCATTTGAAGGAGGTAACAGTAGAAGTGGTAGCCTGCACCTGAGGAAAGTTCTCAAGCAGTTCTCAGAGTATGTATTAACAGGCAGCAGACTTGGCATCACTTGGTTTCTGTGCTTTACCATTGCTCCTGCCTCCCATACAGTCTGTTTAGATTCATTCTAAAGAGTTTTTTGAGCACAGTCCCTGCCTTCATCCCTCTCCCTTCTTTGGTTATAATCTCCCAACCATGTTCTCTAACTTCCCTGGAGTATGCCCTTTGTACTGCTGTACTGTCTGGAAGTCATTTTTCCCTGTTTAAGTAGTATTTAAACTCAATAGGATTGTATGGCACAGAATGAAGCATGAAAAAACATAGCTTTCAAGGGTTTTTAATTTTTCAAGTGGCATAACACAATTATATCCCACAACTAAGTTGTTCCTCTTTGACTGTTTCATCTTATTTGTATGTCTGAAAAGATTCACTGAGATGCCTCATATTTTATTAATGAGACCAGAATTAGGGATTTCTAGAAACTACTTATGTGAACAGCAAGCAGGATAAGACATATTTATCTACATCTGCTGAAAACATCTGATGTGCTGCTCCTGTGATCATCTAATGATATTTAAAAAGGGAAGCTGAGCTTCGTAGTATGCATGTTTATACTCAGTATAGGATAAAGTATAATATACTTCATAATCTACTGATATCAATAAATTTTTTCCAATGCGGTAATTATTTTCATAGAATCATAGAATCATAGAATTGTAGGGGTTGGAAGGGACCTCCAGAGATATGTATCTTCTTTTTGAAGAAGATTAGCCCGAAGTTACTTAATCTCTTAGCAAGTTGTTTAAAAGGTACAGTTTGTGGGGTTGACAGTGACCGTAGGTAAGTATTGCAGAAGACAGAACTTATTCTCAGCTATTTCAAGTAATTTTGTTCTGATACAACTGTGTTGAACATCATATGTTGGCATGCAGTTAATGCATTTTTGTAGGTGGACCTAAGGGCAGACCTTCAGACTATGAACTTCCTGAGGTTTTACTCTGAAAATCCTACAATAGGCCATGACATTCAATGAAGAAGTGTTGAGTTTAGTATTCCAACTCCCTATAATGATTACAGGTTAGTTGAGTACTGTGTTATTTTTTCCACTGTTGCTGCAGATGAACACAGTAGGAATTACTGTCTCCTGAGTTCACAAGAATGTAGCTGTCAGAGAATGTGTAGGGATAGATTACACTTAAGGCAACACTCAGAAGAGGACCAATCTGCTCAACCATAATAGTGCCCCCTAAGCTTTCCAAAATTTTTTCCTGATCATACCTGACCATTTCCTACACAGTTGTATAATTATTCCATATTAAACTGCTGAGTTTGAGGGAAAAACGACATTTCATGGTAGCTGGGTTTATTCCATGGAAGAGAAAATTCCTGAACTTCTTGAGGGTGAAATATAAGCATCAGTAGAAACTTTCTATGTATCTGAATATAAACATAAAAGCAAATATATTTTTTACGTTGCGTGATCCGATGTCAGAGCTATGGTGATAACACTCCTACAGCTTTTTTATTGCTGCTTATCTATCACATCATTGCATCAGAAAAAATCTGCTGATATGTCTTCATGAAACTGAACGTGTGTTAAGTAGGGCTTGCAGCTTAGTGAGCAGTGTGCGTGAGAGCAACTCATCACTCTTCTATCCTCAGCAGATAGGCATTTTGAGATCCAGCTATATATTGCTGCCATCTTTCATACGAACAAGATCCATTACTGACATCGTGCTTTTCTTTCTCATTTATTCCTGATTGACACAGATTGCAGTAGAGGAGAAACGGTCCATGTCCTAGTATGATGGGATCAAACACCTTCATGGTGTTAAATGCTATGTTAAATGCAAGGTAAAATGCTGCTATTGCCTAAGGAGCATTCACAAAAGCTAACTTAAACGGAGTGATGATCTTGCTTGGCAGCCTCTTGTCAATGAAGAGAGACAGGTTCCTCCAGGCAACAGGTAAATTAGTCTTTTGCTTTGAATCATTGTCTGGAAGGGTCTTCCCCTCCTCTCCACTGTGTAGATGAATGAGCTTCCCCAGAGTGATGCTGTGCTTTATGAGTCATGTCCTGTGCTGTGAAGGTTAAGCTAAACTCCCCTGTGCAATAGCTACCAAAATCAGTGATATTCGCTGACGGAGAGTATGACTCAAACATACTAGAAAACAGTGTTTGAATAAAATCACATTGGAATCTTTCCTCCACATCAATTATCAAATCCTGCTGGCTGGAGATGGGGTTTTATCTGAAGTGTCACCTGGCACATAATCAAAGTCATGTCAATTTAATAAACAGGAAAAAAAAAATATAAGACTAGCATCAATAAACGACAACATTGAATCAGCATGGGGCACCATGCTCAGCTATGCCAGTAGAGATCTCTCACAACGTAGCAGGCAGTGGGAGCAGCTAAACAATATTTGACAGGAAAGCAAACAAATTTCTTTAAAATGGCATTTGCTTTCCTTGTGCTTTCCTTACTGAGCTGGGCAGCCCCAGTTTTGAAGTAGCCTCCACCGGTGCTACGAAGTCCAAACTAAAGTTGTGCAGCTGTTAAGTTTTACAGTGAAGCAGTGTCAGTGGACAGAGTGCAGATAGTCTCCAAAGGTTTGTCCAACATAAATGGAAATGTTAAAAGACATTTTTATTTTTTTCCTTTTTATTTGATTGTTTGTTTATTTATTTGTTACGTGACTATTTGTTGTTGTTTATATGACATTTTGGCAGAAATCACCATAACCTTTCAGGCCTCATTGAGGTGAACTTTCTACCATTTATTTGGTAATAGCAGCTGATACATGATTCCTAAAGTAATCCTTGTGGATGAATTGAATGAATGCTTGTCATCTTCCCGCGTATTCACGCTGCTGAGATCCAGGAGAAATGAACTCATGTATTTCACAGTAACTTAAATTCCATGTTGGCAGGTTCTACTAAGCCTGGGACACCCAATTCAAAATATCTCTGTTTATGAGAAATACTCAAAGCTACTTGCTTGTTTTTCCCGTGGGAATATTTTCACATAGGAATCTCCTGGGAAATCATACAGTAACTCTTCTATAGTTTGAGTTGAATTTTTTGTGTGTGCATCCCTTCGTGGCTAGAGTTTGGAGGGCATGTGATTGCTGAAGATGAGAGTTAATGAATATTTTTCTCGTAACCAATGACTGTAAATACACAAAGGTAGTCTAAGTGGGAATTTTGGTAACATTAGAGTGCTTTAAGCTCTCCTCTGAGAAAGGTTGAAGCTAAATCATGATAAAATAGTTTTCAAAAGCGATTATCAAGAATTTACAGGGCTTATTCAATTTACATCCTATCTTGGGTAACATTATCCTAGCAGGCCTGTTCAAATTCGTTATATTTTTAGAAGAGAATCCTCACTGAATTACTTTTAAAAAATGTGCAGTCCTTAGTGTATAGATCTCTGAATATCAGAGAATACATTTATGCATCAGCATTTTATCAAATCCCTAGGAAATGTTTTTTATTTGCTTGGATATGAGAAGTAGTTGGTTAACTAAGGATTTTTCTACTAAGCCAGGATTAGGGCTTTTTTGACCGCCTGTTAATTTTTGTTTTAAAGTTCAACTACTGTTATCAAATGACATAACATTTTATTATTTCTATTCATAATTTGTATTATTAAGAGAACAGTACCACCACTCTCTTCAAGTGAGCTGTTCTCTATCTGAACTGTAAACTGCATTCAGAAGTGGAGTGAGCTTGGTGTTCTTGAGCAGTTCTCAATTCAAGAGAACATACCTTCTTTCCATGGATCTCATTTTAGGATTTTTTAAAGGTATACCAGAACACTGTAAATTATATTCCTTTTGTTCTGCTTACCAGAGCATTAAAATACAGTCTTCATACTTCAAGAGGGTGTTTTGAAAGTGATCACTGTTCTTGGGACAGTTAATGCTATTCTAGCTTTCACAAGTTGTTCTGTCTTATATCTTTCATATCCATTGTTAGAAAAATGTAATCACATGAAAACAAATTGCATCTACTGGGTCAAAGCCCAGTATCCTGTCTGTGGTGGTGGCAAAACCCAAATGCTTAGCAAGAAGTATTAAAATAGACAAACACATGGTATTATTTTCTTGCATAAACCTTCCCACTGTCCAGCAGCCTGTGGCTTGAAGATGATGCGAGAGAAAAATGGTATAATTATCTGTGTTTTTAATAATTCTTGCTGTACTTTCTTTTTCATTACTTTAGTCTAGTTGCTTTCTTGATCCACTGTATTTGTTGCTTCCATAATAATGTAGGGCAATGAGTTGCACCATTTAATTGCACACTGTAAAAAGAAAAAAATACAATTGTAAATACAGTGGGAAACACAATTAACACAGTAGATTCTGATTTGGTTGGTAATGCTTTAATTCAGACTCTTAGCAGAGATACAGCTGACTAAATGCTTTTAGTGCAGATATTTTTTCACCATATCCAAGAGTAGACGTTGTTAATAAGGATTAAAAAGATTGTTTTCAACCATATCTTTTCTCTATTTTTAAGAATATTTAGCTGGGATAAACTTTAAGTGTCACCTAAATGAGCCTTTCAGTGTTTGTATGTATGCCAGCGTAACGTGCTGAGCTACTATATAGTGGATACTAGGTCTTGTATTTCCAGAGTTCAGACCACAGTTTAGTTTAAGGTATTGTTCTCAGGGAGGTAACAGAGCTAAAGCAGCAATTCCTAGCTGATATGTCTAGCATAGGTTCATTATAAAGCTTCCAGGTAAATAGTTTTTCTGTAGGCTTGTGAAGATGCACGCAGGCTGAACTGTCTAATGCACATTGTGGGATGAACAGTCATGTAAAAATACAGTAAAGTAAAATTGATATCATTTGAAATGTTTATTTTCCAGAGCTCCTTTTGTAGGTTAAATGCACAGCAGTGACTTTTCTCTCTGTTATACAGAGGAGCCAATATACTGTTACACACCACACAACTTCACCCGCGATCAAGCCTTGTATGCCAGAGGATATTGTTGGACAGAATTAAAAGATGCCTTGCCAGGAGTTGATGCCAGCCACTGGCCCTCCTTGTTTGAGCATAAGTTCCTACCTTATGCACTGCTGGCTTTTGCTGGGATAATGTACATTCCAGCTCTGGGCTGGGAATTTCTGGCCTCCACCCGACTGACTTCAGAGCTTAATTTTTTGCTTCAGGAGATCGATAATTGCTACCACCGTGCAGCTGAAGGACGGGCACCAAAAATAGAGAAACAGATCCAGTCCAAAGGCCCGGGCATCACAGAGAGAGAGAAAAGAGAAATCATTGAGAACGCAGAGAAGGAAAAGAGCCCTGAACAGAACTTGTTTGAGAAATACCTGGAAAGAAGAGGACAAAGTAACTTCTTAGCTAAGCTTTATCTCGCGAGACATTTGTTCATCATCTTTTTAAGCATCATACCAATTACATACTTATCCACCTACTACGCAACACAGAAGCAAAATGAATTTACGTGTGCTCTAGGAGAGCCTCCGGACAAGACAAGCAGCTCCAAATTGCACATCAGAGTGAACTGTAAGCTGCCATCCGTCCAGCTCCAGCGGATTATTGCAGGCGTAGATATCTTTCTCCTCTGCTTTATGAACTTGATCATCCTTATCAACTTAATTCACCTCTTCATATTTCGCAAGTCCAACTTCATATTTGATAAACTGAACAAAGTTGGAATAAAGACCAAGAAACAGTGGCAGAAGTCCCAGTTTTGTGACATCAATATTTTGGCTATGTTTTGCAATGAGAATCGGGACCACATAAAATCACTGAACCGTCTGGATTTTATTACGAACGAAAGTGATCTGATGTATGACAACGTGGTGCGCCAACTGCTGGCGGCGCTGGCCCAGTCCAATCATGATGCTACCCCAACCATGCGTGATTCAGGGATCCAGACAATAGACCCAAGCGTCGACCCAGCAGACATCGATGGCAACGAGCAGCTCATCATTAAGAGACCAAGGAAGAAGATGAAATGGATCCCAACTACCAATCCACTTCCTCAGCCTTTCAAGGAGCAGTTAGCCATTATGAAGGTTGAAAATCATAAACCTGAAAAGCCTAAGCCTGTGCGGAGAAAAACGGCGACGGATAGCCTTATTGCTCCTTTGTTAGAATCTGCTGCAAAAACCTCACAGCAATCATCAGCTCATAAAACTGAATCAAATGCCGTCCCAAGCACAGGCAGTGAAAAGAAACACACACGGCACTTTTCCTTGGATGTACATCCATATATACTTAGTAGTAAAAAAACCAAGCCAGAGATTCCAGCCATCCCCTCGATGCCCACATCAAAAAGTCAAGAAGGTGGATTTCTAAACCAGGAAGAGAATGTCATAGTACACGTTACCTCCTCTCTCAAAGGTACAGTATATTGTAATGACAGTACCGCCTTCACAGATGATGATTTTTGTAGTGATCTTCAGGAACGCAAAGCTTATTTGAACTTTTTGACCTGCTTTGCTAGATTTTGGGATAAATAATAATATTAGGATGTGTAGGCCTCAGAAATAGTAGTTGTCTCTATCAGAATACAGCTACATGGAGAATAAACATTGTTTCAGGTAGAGCCGTACAAAACAGCCTGCAAGTTATTGCTGCGGGTATTTTCTCAAATGTAAGCAGATTTTCACAGTAATTAAAGTAATTGTGCCTTACTAAGAAAATGAGGAGAGTTCAGCCTCTAAAACACTTTTCGTGCTCCACCAGCATCTGGCATTTTTCAGATTGGCTTTATTCTCAAGTTATATAGAAAAAAATCTCTTTGACTACCAATTCTTAGGGATGGCATTTGCCACCTACGAAGGCACAACTCACATTATGTTGTTCTTCACCCCAAAGACATCTTAATTTGCCCTTTGTCTCACGTGAACCAGAGGATGAATTGTCTGAAGTGTGGGTGCTGGTCTGGGATTCAGGAATTCAACCACTCATTTCCCGTGTGGCCTCACAAGCAGCACTCTTTCTGTGCCTCAGCTCCCTGTGTGTTTCTTGCAAATTGCAACCCCTTTTCTGCCTTAAAGGACTTTTCCAAATATATCAACAGTTGCTGTATGTTAGAGTGATAGGGAAAGCCATGTAGGCACTAAGAAAAGCAATCAGTAGATAAGCTGACAGGCAGGTATATATCTTCTTGTTGATTTTGTAAGCTACTGACATAAGAAACACTGTGCAGAAAGATTTGTACATACTTAAAGCAATGGCTCTCATCTCATTACAAGCTAAGACCTCCCTCTGGGCCTCGACTGACTGACAGCTACCGTCACCCCACTGCCCAGCAAAGAAGTGATTTGAGGTATAAAAGTTTCTGTCACTTCCAAATCGTTATGCTCCTCAGAGCCCTCCAACTCCCTGATGTGCATGTGAGCTATTCTACAGCTTTCCTTATCCGATCACCTGCTCTGATTTCAACTCCTCAAAACTACTGGGGTTTTCTGGTCTCAATTACCTTCATCTAAATTAGTGCTTGAATATTTTAAGAGTGAAATATAATTACTGTAGTTTTGGGGCTCTGTTACTCTCCATTGCAATTGAAAGTATTCAGCTTTGCTTTTGAGTTAGAGCAACATTGCAGTCCATCAGGTAAGGCAGACTTCTAATTTCTGGAAAGAGACATCAGTTAACGACAAATTGCTGAGTTCTTCCTAAAGACAAGTGGCTTACAATATGTAACCACTATTTTTTCCCATTGAAAATATCAGCACATTTTGTATTCCATCTTGTGGATTTCAACATTCATAACATTTGTCAAAACATTAAATCATAACACATAAAAAACATCTGCCAAACCATAGAGGAGAGTAAAAGATACTTTTCAGTTGTTTTCTGTTCATTTTATGAAAATACCATTCACATTAGGAAGCATGAGCATGCATAGAAAATGAGATTTACAAAACCCATTTGTTGTTTGTCCCGTTTCCCTGAGCTTACAATCCTGTTGTTATGAAAAAGCCCTGTTGGATTTCTCAGAGGATCCTAAGAAAATTCATTTTGGAGTCCTCTCCTGCTCCCATTGAAAGCAACGGCAGGACCGCCTTTATTGGTTGAGTACACTGCTCTGTGATGCACTGGGAGGGTGAAGGACTGCCCGTCTTCTAACTGGCTTTTTTGATTTCTTCTAGACACCCCTCATCCTGCAAAAGAGATGCTGTACTCATCTGAGACATGCAGAACTGTGCCTGCTGCTGGGGCTTTTGTCACATGTAACCACAACCATATAGCCACGACCACAGCGACAAGTATGACTTTGAACCCAGCCAAAGCAGAAGCAGCCCCTGCGCTGAACTGCAACCCCACCCACCCTCTGCTGCACATCAACACGCTGTATGAGGATCACGAGGAGGAAGTTTCAAACATAATCGACAATGGGATTCACTCCCCAACTGACACAGGGGAAATTCTCTCCATCCCCACCCCTAAGCAGATACGGCTGGCAACGTTTGATGAACCCATGGCAATCGTGAGCTCGGTGGAGTACTGAAGCCCCATGGCTGCTCTCTGGTGGCCAAGCCCAAGGCAGTGCAGTGAGAAGCATCGTCCCCTTCAACACTGCACTTCACTGCATGAGCATGGAGAGCTTTCATACGAACTATAGCTCTTGGTAATAACACCAAACCGTTTTTCAGGATCACGTCATGAGCACTGTCATTTACAGCATAGAATAAGTAAAACCTGGTGGAAGTAGACCTTTAACACCACGACAACCATTAGCTCTAGCTCTGAACTATAGCTTCCTGATTGAATTGGTTTTAGCACAACTTATGAATATTAGAAGTCTGATGGCATGCCACAGTAATTTTAGCAAGTATTTAAACCGTTTGCATTCCAAATCACTGATGAAAGCTAAAAAGACACAAAGGTGAGGTATGCTTTTTTAATGGCAGTAGTTAAATTAGAGGTTTTTTTTCTAAGCAGAGAGGGGTTTTTTTTTCAATTCAAGATTACAAAAAAGTTATATGCAGGCCAATTTTTGTTTGTTTGCTTCTTTAGCTCACTGACGTTGGGCTCAATGGAGACTTAGCTGAAAGGGCCTTACTACCACCAGCAGCATTTAAGTGCAAAAGGAATGGATACATTCAACCTCTTGCATTTATAAATGAAAATACCTGAGGTATGCCCTGCCCTTTAATGAGCTTTTATTGTGATGGAAGATGCTGAAATGAAGAGTTTATTTTTTTAAATATATTTTACCATGGGAAAAAAATTACTTTAATAACTTTTCAAACCAGGTATTTGTTGCTTTTAACAAAATATGTAGAAGAGAGTCATTGTAGCTGCTTATTTTTTCATAGTGTATTTATGAACCAGGTTAGAAACTTCTATGGGTGCTTCACTGATGAAAAATCTTACAGAGGTTGTTACAAAACATCTTACTAAATATGAAACCAGCAAAATCGTATTCAAATAACAGGATTAAGGAAGCCTATGAATTTAGGTGTCCAAGCTTGGCTAGTTCTTGATTCAGCAAACACTTAAGGCTATGGATGTCACTGAAACGACCCATATGTTCTTTGTAAAGCTAAGCACATACTGAAGTGGCTTTGCTGGATCTGAACTCTAGTGCAAGCAGACAATGATCCTGCTGTATGTGCTATCATTCTGATTCAATATTTGCCTTCCTTGGCTCAAAGCACATCTTCATCCCCATCTTCCTATAACTTTGATATGTGTGATTTAATAGAAAATTCTAGTATAACTAAAACATCTATTAAAAATGTATCATGCAATAACCATTCTCAGCAAAATGATAGTGAAACAAAAAGTGACTGTGTTGAAATAATATTACTACCAGAATCATGGACTATGTGTGTTTGCATCAAATTATGTATAATGAATGGTAGAAGAAATATGCAGCACAAATACAGGATTGAAATCTTGAATTTATTTTTAATTTATTACCTCAGACATGGATATATGATACCAGTATTTAATGAAAATAGCACTGAAAATAAATACATATTATTCTGAATATCTTAATGTGTACTATGTCCTAGTGTAGTTACATACAAGTGGGATTCTGGTAGAAGCAGTAGGTGGGACATGTAAAACCACTATTCTCCCATACAGTACTTCACTTCTGCGCAGTGTTTTCAGCCCAAACAGCCAAATATCAAGAAGCAAACCACAGGATGTGTAACACAGTCAGGGGAGGAAACAGTGGGAATGGCTGA
This sequence comes from Chrysolophus pictus, assembly GCA_037305975.1. Lineage (NCBI taxonomy): Eukaryota > Metazoa > Chordata > Aves > Galliformes > Phasianidae > Chrysolophus > Chrysolophus pictus. The sequence continues at coordinate 176,229,177 of CM074576.1, read as the reverse complement.
CAGATGGTCTGTGACTTCCTGAGGTCCCAACACTGTGGAGATTTCTGTGTGAGACTGCCTTGGGGTGAGTGAGCAGTTGAGCTGTTTGCCAGCTACCTGTGGTTCAAGGCTGTAGGTTGACTCCTAACGCATTTGAGGGTGCTTGGCATCACTGTCATCTGTCAATTGGTAGAGCAGTGTGAAGGTTCTAAAAAACAAATCTGTACCTGCACAGCCAACTCCTGCAAGCTTTCTCCTGGTGGGCACCCTGGGAATGGAGCATCCCCATGAACAGACTGCAAACAAGGCCAGTGGCTGCCATCTGTGGAGGCTCATCTGAGGTCAGTGGCATATCCAGGCTTTGGTGGTGAGCTGAATGCCCCACTGCATTATATTCACTTATACACAATCCTGTAATTAGAATTAATTTATTTTTTTCAGGCAAATTAGATGTCTCCAATTTGACTACCCACACAACTGACATTCTTAGAGGACCTTCTGTCCCATTGGGGTTAATGGCTGCTGTCCCACAGAAACCCTTTTCTTCAGAGTACTTCTTCAGAGTGCATTAGACAACCAGACAGTAAGGATAAGTGTCAGCAGCATCTTTTGGACTACATTTAGGTTGTCCAAACCTAGCAGGAGACCAGCCAACTCTATCTCACACTTAGAGAAGTGCTTTTGTTGGGATTTCTTTAGTGCACTAATGCTTTTTAGTACTGGTGTTACATTTCTCTGTAGCTGGTAAATGTGCACACAAACACATCCAGGCTTCTCTATACCAGCTACGTAGAGTCATAGAATCATAGAATGGCCTGGATTGAAAAGGACCACAATGAGCATCTAGTTTCAACCCCCCCTGCTGTATGTAGGGTCAACAAACACTAGAATACCACTACATACCTATAAATGCTGTATATACATGTAAATACGTATTGCATATAGAAAATAGCCTCTACTTTGCAAAGGAGCTATATAAGGAAGTCTTAATTTCCAATAACCATTGCCCAACTCATCAACATGTTTCATCTCTGACTGCTGCGATTTTCTACTGCTGGCCATGACAGTGACAGGCCTCTGCTCCATGCTGAATTAAGGGTGCTGGTTAGTTTATATTTTGATGTTGACAGCAAATCAGTCCCTGATTTTGAGCTCTAGAAGATATATATTGTCATTGTCCCATCTGACAGATAAAGCCATTGAGGCACAGGAAAGTGAGACAGTTTGTCCCAAAGCTACATAGGCTGTGTCTAAAGAAGAGCTGAGATTGCCACAGGTGGGACACCGCCCTGTTCCCAGCACAGTAATGGGCTATCTTTGCATGGTGCTGTAAAGCTCTTGGAATTCTAGCAGAACACACCTTTCTTTTTTTTTCTTCCCTTCCAGAAGCACTGTAGAATATTGATCACGGAATGTTTTTCTTTAAAGAAACAATGGATTTTCTCAGTAAAATTGCTCTGCTAAAGCACAAGCCTCGGAGCACAGTAGGAGTTTCAAGCAGAACAATTATTCTTCAGACACCTTCCAATATTTTCTGGCTTTTAATGAGGAACATTCCACTCTGCCTGTAAACAGACTATAACTAATGGGAAAACATTCTATGTGCATTACTTACAAGCAACAAATTTTCGGCATTTGCTGTTCTCTGAGCAGTTTTAAGGCATTGCTTAGCAAATTTGCAACACCATGCAAACAGTAAAATTTACGAATGACTCCACCACAACACCAATGAGAACCTCAGGGTTCTGCAGGTCACATTCAGCGAAACGCTACCCAGCTGATCCTGCTGTCCTCGGTGGTTACTGATGTTCTGACTTAATGCTGTGCTGACTTACTCTTTATTCACAGGATGAATTAGCCCAGAGCCAGAGCCAGCTTAATCTGAAAGAAGTTCTGGGGCTCCTGCTGGGCTTAAGAGCAAAGAAGTTTACTGACTCTATTGGTTAACTTGAAATCATTTTGCTTTATAATCCTAGGGCTCATGGCATTCACCAGTCTGTCTTTCCAAAAACACATCCAGGCAGTGCACAATAAATCCCTGGGAGAGGGAATGCATGCTTTGTAAGCAAAATCTGATGTCTTGCTTGAAATAAGAGAGAAACTCCCCCCTCTGCACTACTGCAGATGCTTGCCTGTAAAGAAGTTTGTGTGCTTAACAAATTCTACTGTTTTTGGTCTTGGAGCTTTTGCAGTGTGCCACTGAAGCCATAAGAGTCACTGCAGTTGTTGCTCAGGAACAAGAAGCGGGGCGTGGGGAGCAAAGCAAGGGGACAGATGGGGACATTTTGTTGTTGAGAGAAAGAGCTCCTGGGAGCAACTCAAGAACTTCCTTTGTGAAGTGATCCACGAAAGCTTGGGTAGAGGATGTGCCAGAATGAGAACCAGGAAACCTCTGTGGTCTCTGTCCTATACGTAAGTCCTGCACACTTCTCACTGACAGGTTTCCCCTGTTGTTGGAAAGGCCTACACAACGTAAAGGGGTACCCAAAACCACAGAAAAAATAAGCCAGAGAGTGAGAGAGATTAATAGTCCAAAAGAGGAAGACCTGATGAAACGTGTATCCCAGCAAAAGCTTCAGAGGGTAATCCTGTCAGTGAGAAGTGTGCAGGTACCCTGGCTGAATTAGGCAAAGTATTGCCCACAGGTCAAGGGAGGTGATCCTTGTTTTCAGCAGTAGTGAGGCCTCACCTGAAGTACTGCCACCATTTCTGGTCTCCTCAGTACATGACAGATACGGACATATTGGGGAGACTCCAACACAGGGCCACAAAGGTGACGCAGCTCTCCTGTGAAGAGGGGCTGAGGGAGCTGGACCTGTTCAGCCTGGAGGAAGCACAGGGGGATCTCATCAATGCCCATAAATAGCTGAAGAAGGGTGCGAAGAGAATGGAGCCAAACTCATTTCAGTGGTCCCAGTGCCAGGACAAGGGGCAAAGGATACCAACTGGTACACAGGAGGTTCCATCTAAACACCAGGAAGTACTGATGTGCTGTGTGGGTGACAGAGCACTGGCATAGGCTGCCCAGAGGCTGTGGCATCTCCTTCTTGGAGATCTCTTCAAATGCCTGGATGTGGGCCTGGGTACCCTGGGTGTCCCTGCTGGAGCAGGGGTTGGGCAGATGGATCCAGAGGGCCCACAGCCTCAGCCCCTCTGTCATTCTGTGACCAGGAGCAGCCAGGACAAAGAAGCTGAGCTGGAAAATGTCGCTCCCACACAGCGCCTGCTGCTTCTCTGGTGTACAGCAAACATCCCTCATAGGCAAAGTCTCACAGAGTAGTATTTGTTCACATTGAAACAACATATCTAACCTTTCAGCTATGCAGGCAGGTGATGGCAGTAACAGGGACTGTATTCAAGATACCTGAGGTCTCTGCCATCATGCAGACCCCCAACTCCAGGGTCCCATAGCAGCCCAGCTGCCCTCCTGGCAGCCACTCTCAGACCACGTGAAATCAGGGGACTTCTGTGGAAAAGGAGAGCCCCTCTGGGAAAAGCCAACGCTAAAACATATGTGCAAATACGTACTTTTCTCTATATATTCCATTATCTTCGCAAAGGTCCATTTAACTTCTGTCCTCTCAGATTTGTCAGAATGTCCTACACCAGCAATCAAAATGATCTCTCTGCATATGTGTCTTTATTTATGAGTTGCTGGCTTGTCCTGACACTGCTTAATTTGCTCTAAATCATCAGTTTCTTCTCAAGCGTCAGGGAGGCCTGGTCTGCTGCCATGAGACCTTTTGTTTAAGCTAAGTCTCATTTTAAAGTAACCACAGGATAAGAACCAAGTGCAGAACCAAGAGCAATGTCTTGGAAAGAGATTCATGCCCACAAAGTAAGAGAGTTTTCTTTTCCTCATTTTCTCTTTGACTATGTACATTAAGGTTTATGTTACACAGACATGTCCGCAGGAGGAAAACACTCTTTTCCCACAGACCAAGTATCTCCTCTGGAGGTTCTGGCCCTAGGCTTTACATCATTAAAATCAAAACTTAATGAAATTAAACACTGAAATTAAACAAACAAAATCCATGGAAGATTATCTAATTTCTGTCTAAATTGTGTAACAAATTATGATGTATAATTCATTGCTTTTAAAATGTTTCTTGCTGGGGCTAACAATAGATTACAAGATTCTTGATGACAGGTTACACGTGCAACATTAAGGCAGGAGACTTCTGATGAGAATCATAGAGTGATTTGAGTTGGAAGGGACCTCAAAGATTGTCCAGTCCCAACCCAGTGCCATGGGCAGGCTGCCACCCAGCAGCTCAGGCTGCCCAAGGCCCCATCCAACCTGGCCTTGAGTGTCTCCAGGGATGGGGCACCCACAGCTTCTCTGGGTAGCTGTGCCAGGGCCTCACCGCCCTCTCAGTGAAAAAGTTCCCCAACATCTGATCTAATGAGATAACTTGCTAATTCATGACATATCAGTACCCAGTGCTTGGAGAGCAGTAGTTCCTGGCAGCTGACACAGACTAGTAATGCAGGCCAAGAAGCCTTTGCACTGCTTCTGAGGAGGCACCAATGTTTAGTTATTAGAACACATCCTCTGGGGCTGGAGGCCTGCCCACTTTGTTCCTGCAGGCCAAAGCATCACACACTGAGAAATAAAAGCTGCTGCCTTTGCTGTACAGTATATATGGGCACCGAAGAGCTTACCTGGCCTGTTTGCTCTCACAAGAGAGCAGACAATGAGCACAAGGCAGCTAAGTCAGGGCCCAAAGCAACCAAAGGCGACAATCACACACCAGAAAGTTAAACACAAAGGCTGTGCAGTTGTGATATGTCTCACTGGAATTACTCAGTAACCTATTTCTGCCTCCTTTCCCTTCAACCAAAGTTCACAGTCTTCTCCCAGGACCCTGCCTGCCAGGCTGCCTTCTGTAACACTGCCCTCTTTCTTCTCTATATCCTTCTCTGCACATGAAAACTATTCTAAAGCCAATTCCTACAGATACCACGCCTGGATTTTACTGGTTACTTCTTCATCAGCCATTAATTCAGTGCTATGGAGTTAAATTATACTGTGGATTCACAGTGCACTCACTATCTCTGTGTGGTAACTGCACATGTACCCTTATCCCACGCTCAGTGTTGAACGATGCCCCCGTTCTCACCGAAGAACAAGCTTTGCTTTACCAAATGGACACATGTACAAGGCTTATTGTCACAGACTGCCCTTCCTGCCACTTTTGTGAAGCTATGCCCTTATTTGCTAGTCAAAATGTAATTCTTCACAGTCCTTTTTAAAAGAAAAACTTGTGTTCTGTGGGATTGATTCCATTAGGAAACTCCCTAGAGATAAGAACACCAGTATCACCATTGCAATGTTACATGTTAATCTGTTAGTTTTGCTTAGGAAGCCAAAGACTTGATGATAAGCAATACCAAATGTGCTCAAATGCGCTTTGGCTGTGTTGAGCAATCTGTCAGGTTCAGAATAATATGTGACTATGCAACTAGTTAGGCTTAATGATGCTTCCTCCACCGATTTACAGCAGAAGCAAAACCTCAAAGCATTTGGCTCTCGAGGAACACTGATAAGACTTGTTAAGTGTGAATGGCTGACACATAAAGATTTTATGGCATAGAAGTTGTTCACATACCTAAATACAAATGGAGGACTTTATGGCATCATTTCCACTTTCTTTCCTCTGAATGTTAATTAAGCAGAAAATGTATGAATAACATTGATTTTGTTAGCAGGTTGGCAGCTAGCTAATCGACTTTCCCTGTGCACTAGGTAATGAGTATATGCTGGTCCCATTATCTCTCATTCCTGGAGCAATAACTTCTAATATTTAGCAAAACCATTATGCTGATGATACATTGCCTCCAAATGTTTCTGTTAAAACATCTTCCTCTTGATAGCTGCCATAATTGCCATCTGAAATGTTAAAATATATCTGCTTTTATTCTGATATATTGAATCCTTCCCTTTTAATTGGAGAGTTCAAACACGAAAGCTTTGCAAGTGAAACAGAGTCAACCGCCCTTTAAATTAGCTTGCATTGTTTATATCCCAATCACCTGGGACTAGGAGCTGTTCCCACTGCTTTGCCAAGCTGAGTTTTGTGGGACAGTTAGGATGAACTCTCTGTGTTCAGTGGGATGGGGCAGCAAACGTCTTTGTCCCAGTGCTCAGAAGGACCAGGGCTGCAGGATGGCTGTCTGCCGATGGGCCTTTATGGCAGACATGGTCTGTGGAAGCCAATACTTCAAGTACACAGCTGAAACACTAATTTGAGGCCATGGAGATGCAGATGGAGTCTGAAAGAAGTTTTTAATGAGCTTCCTGCATCACCCTTTTTTCCATTCCCCTTCAACAGAGGGCTGAAGTGTGGATAACTGACACTGGAGAAGGGGTTTGATGGGTGGAGGCCTGAGGGAATTTGGTGGGTTTATTATGGGTAATCCTGTTGCCAAGGGGCTGCTTTGGGACTCCTGAAGAAGGATGGAAGCAGGCAAATGTCTCACCTGCAGGTCACTCCAGCAGTGCTCTGATGGCTGAGGCTCCTTAAAAAAAACACATCTCCTCCCCTGAGACCTATAGGGTGGAACACGAGCACAGGCAATTATACTGACATCCAGTGGTGCAAAGGCTGCAGCAATTCCAATTTTTTCCAATAGCTGATAAGAAGCATAGACTTCAGCTCAACCCTTTCATTTCCTAGAAAAATATGTACAATTAAAATGTAGTTGGGCATTTTTTTATCAGTGGATAAAAATTTTGAAATGGAGAGGTCTCTCCCCCTTTCCTTTTGGCCCAATGCTTTTCCATCACCTAGACTGATCATTACTGATCTTGTAACAAGAAAAAAAATTGTAGCCAATTATTCTGATGCTTTAATTAAGACAGAGAACAAATTCAGAACCTGCAGTCTGAATTACTTTGAGCTAAAATGTGCTGCTCAATATTCAACGTCACCTGATGGGAGTCCAGTAGGTCTGCTCGGTCACCAGTGTTGTGTGCATGTGTAAGAATACACAATGTACCGTTCCTACAAACAATACACAATGAGTATTTCTAATCAGCTCACAGCTGCTCCTCCCTCTCTCCCCTGGAGACTTTAATAGTGTAAATGGGAGCTACATGTAGAAACATCTCCATTAACTTCAAAATTGCATTTGATCACAGTCAACGCACAGAAGAGGAACTGAAAGGCTCGGAAATGAGCAACCATCTATTTCCTCTGATAAATTAATCCAAAAGCTGACATCTCCTATGTGATTTAGCTGAACCAATCCTAACTACACTCATTAAAAGTCCAATTTTGTTGGTTAATATTCCTACAGAATCCATTATTAATGTCACTAAAAGAGATAAAATATTTCAATTTGTTAACTCCATCTAGCCTGGTTTTAATAAAAAGTATTAGTTACAATCTCAGCTGTTAACCAGGTACTAGTATCAATAACAGGCTTCCTAAATGAGCTACAAGAGCAATTAATTAGTCATTACCTTAATTGCATATTGCATTAATTATACATTCATGCAATGAGAGCAATTAACATTCAAGCCTTGCCTGAAAGTAGATCTAAGAATCAGGAAATGCTTGAAAGCTGTATCACCTTCCATGCAATTTCAAAATTAAATCCAAAACTATCTTAACTGCACATGATGGAAACAAAGAAAGTATATTCCCACAGCTTCAAATTAATGCCGGGGATAGATGGGCAGAAATTCTCCTACTACAAAGGCTGCAAAGAGATGCTCCCCTGGCGGCGAGCAGCAGCGCTTCTTTGGCCACTGCAAGCCATGCGAGGCTGTAAGCACTCAGCCCTGACCGGCGAGGAAGCTTTGCAGCTTTGATAAATAATAATACTGCACAGAAAGAGCTTGCAATTACTTTCCATACATCTGCCAAGTGTGCTTTGTGTTTCCTTCGTGGATCTAGAGTGCTCCCAGTGGCACAGCAATGAAATCAATGCAGTTACCATAATTGGATTTACCTTGCCAGGGGAAAGGGTCGGCTTTCAGAAAAAGAAGGATAACTTTACTTTCTGTTATCAGCCAGACGCCTCTCAGATGTGTGCCTGGAAAGCTTCAGCTTCCACCTCCTTTGCTGACCAACACATCCACTGCGTTCTGCCTGTAAACAGGCAAAAGTAACCCTCAGCTGAATGCGCTTTCACGCTGTGTTCAGAAATCACTTCACCCACTCATGAAGCACAATAACCTCAAGTGAAGTGAAATGGCTTTTCACAGAGGAAGCAGAGACAGAATTTCCAAGTGCAGCCACAGGGGCAGTGGAGACGAGTGGGCTGAAATTACATGCAGAGAAAAAGAGCTGGGACTGAAGGCCAACAGAGCAGCTCGGTTAAGTCCCAGCAGAATGTTTCAGTGACTGAAAGCAGTGGAGCGTTCCCATCACAGGGCAGGAGTGAATGATGGAGAACGGACAGAAAAGAGCAGACACAGAGGCTGTGGGGAGCAGCAGCACGGCTGGGGCTGGCTCTGCACAGGCAGCACCTCTGGGTGGCACCAGGGCACCTGCCTGCACCCAGCAGCTCAGCCCTGTGCTTACCCAGGGGCTCTGCATCCCCGTGCAGTCTGTCGCATTTCTCTGCTCTAAAGTAGCAGAGTAAGTGTCCTTATAGACACCCAGTGACTCCAGCAACTCCCAGGGAAATGAAGCTTTTTCTAGGCAACTTCTTGTTGAAGATCAGTCTGAAGTTAAACTCCAATACTTGATTTGGTACAAATCAAATTGACAGAGATGTGCGATGAGACCAGTTCCACAACTGGTATAAATGTCTCCAGGTGACAAAACTGAGCAGAGGTGGCAGCCCATGTACAGCGTGTATATGCAGCACTGCTGGGGGCAGGGCTTTTCCTCATCACTCTGTGCCTCTAGCTGCAAGAAAGATGAAATTCCTTTCAACTGCACATTTTCAGATGAGCAAGGTCAGTCAGTGAAATAATGGGTATTTGATCGTGTCATGCCTGAACACCATAAGTGTAAGTGACCCATGAAATTAAAGGACGTTTGCTGGCATTTACAGCCCAAATTTCCCAAAGGTCTGGAAAGTGCTAGCAACTGGGCAAAGGCATTCGTCTCTAGGGGGAAGAAATACATGCAGTAAAATTGCACACACACAAAGGGTCAAACTTTAGACTAATAAAACAGGAAAGTGGTGGTTTCTTTTTTTCTTTTTTTTCTTTCTTTCTTTCTTTTTTTTTTTTTTAATCAGAGAGCAAAATGCAAATTGGGAAAAGCCATTGTATAGATGTGTGCTATTGTAACACCTTTAAGGAACTGCTTCAATATGGGCAGCCTACAGGGAGCAGGGCTGGGTCTGAAGAGACCCAGCAGGAACAGGCACCCAGATGGTCTCAGCCTGGCTTCCTCTGTGCTATTTCCCCTCATTACAAGGTACAAGGCTCTTCAGTAAGAAGCCTATGAGACACACAGGTCTGCTGCCCTCTGAATCCAAAGCTGTCTTGCTTTGGCAATGCTCTGAGCTAGGATCTGCAAAAGACAGCTGGGGCCTGCCTTTGTTCTGCAGGGGCTTTGGGGTTGGCATCCCACAGCTCCACAAGAATACTACGAGGTATTCACTGGCCTGATCCATCCCTTGAATTCCTATAACCTTAAAGCTATTTCTGTTCTTTTCAATAACATTAATAAATACATTGTGTGAAAATCAACATACCAACATCAGGCTGTAACAGCCCATCCTAGCCCACTGGATAAATACCAAAAGTTTTGTAGTGCCTCAAAATTGCTCTGATCACTTCTAAAAAGGGAATGGGACATTTGAAAGAGCTGACCAATGCCTGCATCAAGCAAAATATTTAGGTCAGCTCCAGAATATCCAATAGAATTACATCACACTGATATTTCTCTGTTGTGTGAGGAGGGGCCTGTGCACCATTTTAATCTGAATGACAAACAACACTGGCAGGCACTGCAGTGACCTCTCCAACCTAGCACACCTGCCTGCCGTTTGGAGCCTTTATATTCATCGTATCATCACGGAATACAAGACAGTGGTTTGCAAAAGAAAAATACAGCCTAACTGTACTATAGTGTCATGCTCTTACTGCCAGAAATGACATTACTATCCACTAATGACCTGCTCTGTCAAAGTGCAAACGTTTTCTTACAGTCATCTTTATAGAACATTTCAGATGCTCTGCTCAGAAATGGGAGTTTAGTGAATAATTAACTTCTTGCCTGGTCTTTACATAAGGGACATAAGTTCCCTATTTATTTCAACAAGAGGTGGATTTTGAAGCTGGTAATTGCATGTTTTATATGGAGAAGTTTGTTTAAAATACAGAACAATAAAACAGGAAATCATTATGTAAGGGCATGATGGAAAGGCTCCTGGGATTGAAGAGCTAAACTTAAGCTACACAATGTCACACAATATTGATGTTTTCTCTATGCTGAGTTTTCTTTATAATCAAAAATGGTCCACTAACCTATTGAATTACTCTATTTCTTCCAAATTTTAAATAACAAACTAAAATATTTATTTTCTGCTACTTCTTATTTCCTATTTTAGAAATCACTAATTTGATTTCATGGGGTTAGCTTTACTCCTGCTGAGAATGTAACAGGGCACTGTCACAGCAAAGAAATGGGATATGTGGTGCCTTTTACTTTGAGGTGGTTTCAGTTTTTGGCACCCCAGATTTCCAAGATCCATGTCAGCCTCCCAGTTGTGTCTGCACAAGTCCTGCTTCCAGAAGCGCATCATCTCAGTGAGCAGTATCGTTAGGCAGTATTGTGCCTAAGGGCACCTCCTATGATCTGACACCTATGATCTCCTGCTTTCTAAAATGTGCCCACACAAATAAAAATATTGAACAATAGCCTCCAGGCATGCTGCTTAGTAAGTGATGATACGACGCATCACAACATCACACTGCAACTTCACAACCATTCTACTGAAGCTTAATGTAAATATAACGTAGCTGAAAGGTGCCAAAAAAAATTGCAGCACATTTTCAATATCGAGATTTCTCTTACCGGGTTTGGATTTATAACACATTTGTAACTGGCATTTATCCTGGCCTCTTCAGAGCGTGTAACACGTTCCCATGACACAGAAAATAAAAATGCCGGACTGTGCTTTAGCTATATGCTGGTCCAAAAGCAGCTGCGTGCTGAGACTAGGCATCCAGAACACTTGACTGCTCTAGCCACATCTGTTACTATTCAGTGGCTATTGTTCAGCATTTGGTTATGTTTCTCCCGAAGTGTGATCCAGCCCTTCCATAAACCAGCGGTTTGACTCTGTACACAATGAGTACAGACTCATCCGGGCTGATGACCACAGTGAGTAAACCCCAGAAGTGGCATGCAGAGATGCTTCAGTTAGCTCCACAGGAACCATCGCTGCAGCCAGAGCAGGGTTAGCAATGCCAGTGTGTGCTCTGCCCCAGCTAGACAGGAAGCTTTGCGGCCCAGGCTGGCAGATTTACACAGCACTTCACTGAGCCATGGAGACTCACCAGCTGGGATGTCTGTCCTGGGTTCCTCTGGGCCTCTGCTTCTGGCTAAACTATACTTCTTCAGCCCCTTCTAAATAGAAAACCTCCATAAGAGCGGGTGAGGGAAGGACAACTGCACAATGGGAACTTGTAGCCCTCATCTGGAGTGCCTCCTCTTGGCACCGCTGCATTCAGCCAGCCTGCCTCGAGAATAGGAACAGGAAGGCGATGAATGATGTAAAAAATCTCTGGACATAAATATGAACCGAGTTGTCCTGAAATGGCTGGATAAGGTAGTGAAACAATCACTGCTTTTTGTCCCTGACATAGTGGGACTGAAATTAAACATTCATTTTTCTTGTAAGTAATGATAGGTTGCTAGTATGTATCTGGTGGAGTGGTGCTGGGACTGCCCAGTTGTGTATCCTACAGACTGTGTCTGCTCATCTAAGGGTTGTTTTTTCTCATTAGTTTTGCCTCAGTCCTGAGGTGTGACTGTCGTGTCTCAGTTCCAATGAGCGACCACTGTGTGACCAAACAGAGTGCAGGATCTGCCAGTGTAGACAGCTCTGATATTCAGAGAACTCCATACTGGATATCCTAAAATGGTGCCACAAGACAGGAGAGGACAGCAATGTGACTGGCTGCCAACTCTTCTCCTCTCCAGGCTGAACAAACCCAGCTCTCTCAGCCTCTCCTCATCTGTCAAGCTCTTCAGCTCCCACACTGTCTTGGTGGCCTTCATTCAGATAAGTTCCAGCTGGTCAACTCCTATTCATCCGAAACCAGACCAGATAGAGCACTCCAGATGCAACCTCATGAATCCCAAAGACAATCGACCTCTTCTCTGAACCTGCTGGCTACACTTTAATACAGACCACGGCATGGTTAGCCACCTTTGCTGCAAGGGCATACTGCTGGCTCTTGTTTGATTCATCCTCCACAGCTGCCAGTTCCTCTTCTGCAAAACTAAAAATGGAGCAAAATTCTAAAGGAATGGACTTCAAAAGAAATGATTTCATATTTTCTTCTCATCTCTAATGTCTACTCTGCTGAATTGACAACCTCAGTCAGCATTCCCATTTCAGAGTAGCTTCTTATTTCTGAACATATGCCCACCCACGCCAGTTAACAGCCTTCACACCAGCTATGATCTCTCACGGTATCAGCATGACACAGCCACTGACCTACTTCACATGGAGTTTTCTGTTTATACACACTATAAAAATACAGCACCAAAAAATTGCTACTCCTACAAGTCCTGCATAAATGAACATGGATCTGGGGGGCTGTGGTGGGATGGACAATGATGTCTGATTTCTCCTTGCAGATGAGATGCATTCTTCACATAAGGTGTCTGTCCATCCCATACATTTGTGGAAAGACAAATGGAAACACTTCATTTTTCCTGTTGCTGGACAGCTCAGTAATACTGCGCGGCATTGCACTGATTAAATTCAGGGAGAATCACTGAAGAGGAACACTGCTGTGACCAGCACCAGCAGTGATAAGGATTCTCCTGCTACTACACTGTATTACAGCTGGCTACTTTCAGAGACACCAGCTATATTGTCAGAGCACATTTATTGAAGGAGGTCTCAGAAAGCATGTAGGAGGACTGCCCCCACTTTTAACTGTAGACTAACCCCAAGTTTAGGACAGTCAATCAGACTGACACCCGCTCTCATAGGTAGCTTGCTTGGAGTCAGTATCCAAGGTAATGCCATGTGTCACAACCTGAAAAGTCATCTGTCCTGAACACACTCATCTCCTTTCAAGGCTGGTACAGCTCTGACAGACTGCTGTTGCCACGCTGCTTAGATCCTTCTGACTTACCTGGAATGCACCACTGAATGAAACCAATCTCTGATAATATCTTGGCCGTAAGGACTTCCAGTGTACACCCTGATCAGAACCAGGCACCTTAATGTAGCTAAATAACAAATGCCACAAAAAGACTGCTTTCCATAATGAGGCTTCTGTCTGAGCAAGGAGAGCCCAAAGCGAGCTGTGTAGGCACACATATTCATAGAATCATAGAAATGGCCTGGGATGAAAAGGGCTATAATGATCATCTAGTTTCAACCCCCCCGCTATGTGCAGGGTCGCCAACCACTAGACCAGTCTGCCCAGAGTCACATCCAGCCTGGAAATATTCACAGCAATGCCAGATATTCACAGATATTCACAGCAATGCCATTTTCTCCTTTCCAAGAACTCAGTTCATACTCTACTGATTGTCTTGGCCCTACTGCAGAAGAAGGGCAGAGCCCTTTCAGAAAGCCTGGAAGGCAGTAACTCTGTTTCTGCCAGCCCAGCCATCGTGCTTAGTGGCTGACCCAAGGGGAAATGATATACAGAAATGCGCACACACTACTGTATAGACTGCAGATCATACTTTTTATAATCGTGTATATAGGTCTCTATCGATGGTACTATAAAACAAAAGAACCTAAAGATCCTGCTTCTGAAGTCTGATTTTAAATTCCCAGTGGCTTCCAGCTTTGTGCCAACCTGCTCTGGAAAAGAGTTCCAACTTAAATTAGAGATAACCTATCTGAGATGTAGGGAGTCAAATACATTTTAAATTTTATTTGAAACAGAATAGTACTGTCCTGAAATCATGTAAATACCAGATAGTTAGAAATAATCAATATGACAAAAGTTAGGGTGAAGAACAAAGGAAATGCAATTCCCAAAAATGTCACAGCTGAGAAGCTGACCGGCAGTATCCTGGTTGTCCTTGCAGATTCATAATTAAAACGAGGAAGGAAGCAACACTGGGGGAATTACATTCATAAAGCTTAGAAAAGCAAACTCAAAAAAAAAAAAAGGCTTTTAGACAAGCAATGTTTTTTAATATGGTAGAAGACTCTGTGGACAAGATTAATTTGTGTTTTATACTACAAATTTGATTCAAACAAGATACTGTACAGTGTAAGCTTGATGTAAAACAGTACTGCCTTTTTTTTTTTTTAAAGAGTGACACATACAGTAAGCACTGGAGAAATTTTACTGTATCAACTTGCAAGGAAAGAATGGTGTTTCAACACTGCTGCTATGCCTCCTCCAAAAGGAAAAGAACATGATGACAAGTGACTTGAGCTAAAAATTGAGTCATAAATAAATGTGAACATCATGGGGACACAAAGAACATCATACAGAATGGAAATAAAGGATGGTGTCCTGACACACTGGAAGCATAACATATATAATGTGTGACAGAAAGCTTTAAAACACTCTCATCTCCATTTCTGTTTGTTAGGAAGAGCTGTAGAAAGCAGTTAATTTAGTAGTGGGCATACATTCCAATGATTTCTATCAGGTGATTTAAAATTAAGCTCTACGCTGTTTTCAAGCCATGAAGATGAATTTCTGGGAGTCTGGAATATATCTGGAAGGAAGGTCTGAATTCTGCCTCCACGTTGTCTGGAAAACATCCACTGACAAGTTTATTTGCTGATGAGTTCACTCAGTGGTACCTTCTAAACATAATTACCTATATTTATTAATCACTTGAGCTGGTCCCAAAGCCACTTCATTTCCTTAAATTTAGCTTCTACCCAAATTGCACAGATTTTTATCATTTCAGCAAACCAACAGCAACAACAAACTCAACCAACAAGCCAACAAACAGGATATGTGGTACACTTTTGTTTTGGTAAGAAACAAATATCATCTCATAGAAAAACAGCTCTCTGAAAATATGTTGAAGTGTGACTTTCTGCCATATTTTTCATAGGATTAAAAAACATTAAGATGACTGCTAAGGGTTAGAAAGCTGCTTAAAGCCAGCAGATTGAGGTTTCTTTTCAAAAACCAGTCCAACCAGCACCTCGGACCTGGAAGGACTGTCCGACTCCTGGGGTGGGAAGCTGTACAAAAGAAGGAGGAGTTGGTTCGAGGGACCTAAAGGCTGCTGTAACCTAACTCAGATGTCATTATAAAAAAAGCACTCTCTGAATAAGAAAAGAAGCAGAAGAAATATGGAAAGGCAAAATGGACAGGAAAGTGTGAACATTACACTACATGAGTGGGATGTTTTGCAATACCTTCATGGGCTATCAAAATGGGACAGAATTTGAAGGCAAAGTCAGTCAGCTCCAGAAACAAGTTGCTGAGACAACAGTGTCATAGAGAAATTTTGCCCAGAACTACAAACAGATGTCCTTGTAAGGAGGTAGAGCAGTTGTTTTCAGAATTCTGCTTCTTGCCTAGTCAGCCTGCTGTTTTCTATACCAGCTTCAGTGAACAGATCTGTCTCCAGCTGTGAGATAAGTATATTTAGTTGTAGGTTCATGTTTTCCTTTCATGATTACTTGCCTGAACTCTGCATCAAAACTCACGGTGCTAATGCAGACAGCCTCCACCTCCTCCAGCAGTTCGTGGGCAAGAACAGCACAGCCTGGAGGTTATGGGGAGAAAAGCACGCTATGGCAAGAAACACAAATCCAACACAGTTACAGAGAAAAGCATCTTATCAAAAAAGCAGTTTCAGAAAACTGAAGTGCTGATGAGCCCCAAATTCTGCTCAGAGAATCCCCTCACAGTGCTGAGCTGCTACAGAAGTACCTTCAGCACAGCAGGGGCCAGCATGAGCAGCAGGGATATCACTGCTTGCTCCTCCAAGGGGATCTTTATCATGCGGAAGTATCATCATTTCAATAAACAACAACAAAATCTAAAAACAACAGAGAAGACATCCATTACCTAGATTTCCTTTATCTAGCGTTAGGAATGCTCAAAACACAGAAAACAGAATACTTTCTTGCAGAGGACATTTTCCCAATGCTACTATTTATCAGTAAATTACTAAAAGGTAGCAGTAACCCAACACACTGCTATCTAAAGTCAAGAAATCAAACAGCACAGGAAAGACCATGGAAAATGCACTCTGAATAGTAGAAATCATTAAGACTACTGTTACTGACATGGATATTATAGACAAGACATTGTCAATCCCAAGACTCCAGTCAGTCCTAGAACTGACCAGGGATACTCCCTGCCCTCCATCCCTTGTGAGCTGGAAGAACTGGAGCTATCAGAAATGATGAACACTAAACAGGAAATATTCCTTTCCTGAGGTTTTATTACAGATCACAACTTACCATTTTAAAATGCTGGTACCAAAGGGGTACTAAGAGGCCTAAGAACAACTCTAGACATCAGCACAACAGGAAAAAGGGAGAAGCAAGGCTTCGCAGAAATTGCTCCAAGAAAATCTTTCTAGAATAATTAGAACATTTGAAATAGTAATAATAATAAATAATGCTTACTTTTATAAGCTCAATCCTGTGGCCCAGATAAGATTCTCCACTAAATTCTATTGCATGGATTAAGATCATTAACAGTAAATGAGGCAGTAGTGAGTGTTTGCTGCAAATGAGAGCTAATGTGTACAGAACATTATGATGCTTCAATAGTTCCTATTTTTTTCTGCCAGTGGTTTATGTGCAAACTCACATATTTGATCAGTAAATGTAAAGATTCTGAAAATGTGTGTTTAAATCTTGCTTGGTAGTGTGCAGACATTATGTTCTTTGATATTGTTACTGCTTCATAAAGTTTCACTGGTTTCTCAGCAAATTACATTGGCCTCTTCCAACTTTTCTTTTGTCAGCTGTTTGAGACACAATTTGGGATGTGATGAGAAAGAGACCCAAGAATGCCACCTCTCTTCTAGGTTCACAATCCATTAAGAAGCTAATTTTTAATTCCAGCTATCTCTAAAGTGAAACTCAGTGATACACAAGTACACTGAGTAACTGATGTAAGGCAAAAGATCAAAACAGCCCTGAAATTTGCTAGAGTCATATTCTTGATCACTGTTATGAAATAGTCCTTGTTTCATAACAGGGGTCTAATCTTATAACTGCTAATCCTAAATCTCAATTTGTCCAAACAACAGCACTGTTGTTTCTGCAATTGCAACACAGCTTGCCCCCATTTTTGTATGTTTTTTAATTGATCAAATCACATCTAATATAGTTGTAAAAGATGGGATCGGGCTTTCTTAAAGTCTAAGTAACTTTGCCAGGAGGAGGATGACAGAAGACAACTACATATTGCAGCAAGGCCTGAACGGGGCCATCTGCTTTAATATTTTCCAGTTACAGCTGTTCTGACCATTCAGAACAAAAATAAGATTCAATCTAAAACATTTTTTAAATTAAAATTTGGTCACTGAGCACAAAGAAATTGAGACAACTCTAACAGCTTCTGGGAATCTGGTCATCTGGGAGTTAGTTAGAAAAGAATGACACTTCTCCCATTCATCTATAAAAGTTAATGTTGTGATTGATTATTCTTGAACTAGCAATAAACAGCCAAGAAGACCTCACAGCCACTCTGTGAAGTCTGCAATGTTACGAGGATATGTAACCTTTCTGAGAACATGTGCCAAGGATTCTACTACTCCAGTGAGAGTAGGCCACGTGTAGAGTGGTTTCCATTTTCAGCTGTTCATCACATTAATGTGATGTCCTGAGACTCAGGCCTGGCCACCACACAAACACGTAGTGGTATGCTTAAAGCTGGCTCCTATCACTCCTATTTGTTTTGAACTTCTTTAAATGGCTTAAAACAAAACATGCACTGAAGTGGAATATCAACACAAGGTTTTAGAGCAAGCAGGTTTCACCAGCATCCTTCATTCTGACTGCCCGCTGCCTGTCATACAATGCAATCTGGATCAATATCAGAAATAACTGAGCACATGTGGTGCTAAAAAGACCTGAGCAATGTTCTTGTAACTTTCCAAGCTTACTGATTCAGGGCAAAGACAGTTCTCATAAATACAGGGCAACTCCATTTTCCTTTCCAGCATCCCCCATTATCTCTGCTTTACTGTTTATTTTTCTGAATAATAAAAACACTTCCGTCTTTACACCTCAGTGTACACTTCATTTTGCTTCCACTTGAACCATGCAGAGACATACGCAAAGTATTGGATTCAGACAGTGACTTGTACTGCTTGTAACATTACTTTATTTCTGAAGTACCATTTCTCATACAAATTACACTTTTTACACACCGTTAAGACTGTAGAAAATGACAATGATTTTCAGAAAACAGCAGAGTTCCATTAGTGCCTAGCTCCAAAAAAAACATCAAAAACATGTTAGTAGAGGGACAGTCATAAACAACAACAGCAATTAAATTATTTAAAACAAGAAACGATTAAAAAAAAAAAAAACAGCACTAAAAAGAATGAAACATTTGCTCTAAAAAGAGAAATTCCCAGCACATAGAGTTCATCTATGCAGATGAATTGTCAAATGGCTAAGAAACCTGTTTACATTGCACTCATTACCTGGAACCTGATTATCATGCTACTTAACGTAGCCACCTGACATCTGAGCAATTGGAAGGTACATAAAACCATGACTAACACTCAGGCACAACACAGCTGTTAACCCACAACTGTAAGCTCCATCCAACCATGCTGACTAGAACTGCTCACTGAAAAGGCATACTACAGACCTCTGTGACTTAGGCACAGCCCTGAAAACCTTCCTGATGAGGGCATCTTACTCCTCCTAACACTTTTAAACACATAAATCATCAGGACAGAACCCACTTTCTCTTTTTATATTTTTGATCTTGTACGCTTTGATCAAGAGAACTGACTCTGAGGACTGCTGATTCCAGCACCAAAAGCAGTCTGCAACACTCGAGAGAGTTGGATATTCCCTGGTCCTTGCAGAATTTTGCTTGTGTAGGTCTCTCTGAAAGTAATGCCTCTTGTTTATTTCCATGGAAACTACAACAGAAAATGACACTGTTTGACAGAGCAAATTCTCACCCATAAAACACCATTTTTCAACAGTCCCCACCATTAGCTTGCTTTGCTCTACAGAACTACTGCACCTTTATGAGAGCAGTTCATGTGATCGGGGGCTGTCATTAACAGGTCAAATTACAGTACTATCCCCAGGTCAGAAACAGTTACAGTTCTACAGACTGGACAAATTCATCACAGAACTGACCAATCCGTTCCTCTTTCAAACAAAAGGAAACTGGCAGAGAACAAGAAAAGGACTTTGTTACCAAAAAAGACAGAAATAGTGGCATTTCCAGGTATTTTTAAATTCACAAACAATTACAAGCAATGAAAATACCTAAAATCAGAATCTTTGGGAGTTAAATACAAGTTTTGCCCTGGCTTCACCCCAGGAACACTGTCATAAAATCCCAGAAGCCTACTTCTATGAAGTCCAGTTTTCCTCATTCTCCATTCCTGTGCATTCGTTACTTGGGCCCTACTGCTAACCCCCTCTGCCTTGGGAAACTCCACTCTCCCCTCCCAAGCCGTTACTAACGATTTCCTTTCCAGCTCCCATTTGCTGGCATTTACCTAATTCTCTACAGGTTTGCTAGCTACATTCATAATTCCTGTGGTGGAAACGTCTAGACCTGGACATCTTTGCAAGGAACTCACTAGAGTGAAGCACAGTGGTGTGGTCCATGTGGCAGGGCAGTTCTTCAAGCAGCCCTCAGAGGCTGTCCCCAGACCCACCCAGACCCCACATGCCACTCGTGCATTCCAGTATTCCAGTGACATTGGTCTTCCAGCAGCTCCTGGTCTCAGAACACGCACCCAATAAAACGCTGAGATGTCTGCCTTACTCCCACAGGCCTTCTCCTCTTTCCTGCTCCCATTTCAGTACCTCTCTCTGTTCACATCAGCCGGACACCTGCTCAGCTGTCACCCAGCTGTCCATCTGCCCCAACAGGGTGATGTCTGTCCACGCTGTCGCTCTCCACTCTGTGCCCAGAGGCTCCGGGGGAAGTGGAAACCTGCTCTCACGCAGGAGACATGGCCAGGACAGAAGGCAGCTCCAAGAGGCTGCGGAGATGCCTGAGGTGTTGTCGTATCTGACACAGGCTGCAGCAGAGGAACAGATCGCAGAGGAAGGGTGAAATAGGGACGATGAAGAGGTTTTCCAGATGAGGCTCACCCAGATCTCCCAGATCCAGGGGAAGGAAGGGAGCAGGAGGTGACAAGGGCCGGACGTGGGGAGGTGTCAGTGCGGGGCGGTAATGCGAGCAGGGACGCGGGCAGCCATCAGGCAGGCCAGCACGATGCCGACGACCTGCAGCACCGCCAGCCCCAGGGCAGCGGTGGCAAGGCAGAACATGTTGCTGCTGACGAAGGCCGAGACCTTGCGGAAGCAGCCCTCCGGGTGCAGGCCGTGCGCGTCGGCCGAGCCGAGCGGGCAGCCCCGCCGCGCCCGGCAGCAGCTGAGCGGCACCGAGGCGTTCTGCTGGAGCGCCCAGGGCGAGGCGAGCCAGTCCCGGTAGCTCTCCACACCGCAGCAGCCCAACGCGCGCTGCAACGCGTCCAGGGCGTCCGCCTTGCCCTCGTCCTCGCCGTAGGCGCTCAGGGCCTGGCGCAGCCCCTCCCGGAAGCCCCGCGCGACGTCCTGGCGGTACAGGAGCGCCGAGAGCCCCGCGCTCAGCGCGGCCAACAGCACGGCCGCCAGGAAGGCGCCGTAGGTGCGCAGGAGGCCGCGGTGCTCGGCGGCGGCGCCGAAGCAGCCCAGGAAGGCCCAGACGATGACGGCGGTGCCGGTGGCCAGGAGGATGGCGGGGGCGCCGGGGGAGTCGCCGGCCGACAGCGCCAGGTAGCCCCCCAGCCGCACCTCGGCCCAGAGGCCGACGACGAGCATGGTCAGCCCCGCCGCCCAGAAGACGAAGCTGAAAGCCATGAGGGACAGCTTCAGCACGGTCATGGCGTCGCCGAGGGGCCGCGACCCTTCGGCCGGCGGTCCGGGGGCACGGCGCCGGCGGGCGGCAGGCGGCAGGCGGGCTGCGAGCGGCGCGGCTGTGCGCTCCGGCCTTTTTCAGCGCCCGGCGCGGGGGCGCGGCCGCCGGCGGCGTTTGGCGGCGCTGCGGGGCTCGGCGGGCGGAACGCGGGGCTGCGCGCAGCGCCCCTCCACGCACGCCCTTCCCCTCCGCGCCGCTGAAGTGCTGAGGTGTTTGTGCGTTAACCCGCTCTGGGAGGGCGCTCGAAAGAAAGAAGCCTCGAAATGCGTACCCGAGCGCTAACTGACGATGCAGTCCGTCGTCGTTTATCCGTCTCACTTTGCCCGGTTGGAAACTATTTTCCAGCCCTGTTAAATACTCACCTGATTTTCCCCACCATCACGCTGAGCTCCAGGAAAGACATAAAATGCCCGTGGAGAATGTGCTTGAGTGCTGTGTTACAGGTGGCCCGCACAAGGTCTGGCACGAGAGAGCCCTTTGTGTACACCAGCTCTGCAATGCAGCCTCGTGGATAAGGAAGATCTCCTGTGTGTCAGATGAGAAACTGTAAAGGAAGCAGAGCAGTGATAGCAGTCGCCTCCCTGCCGCTATTTGCACTGAGTGACTGATGTCTCTTTAGCACTTCAACACCACGAGAGGTACGTAGTGCTCCTCGGTGTAAGATTCCATACCATCTTCTGCGAACAGAAATGACTCAAAGCCACTTCAAGACACAAGGCTGACCTTCGTATGTCTTCAGCAGCTCGAGAAATTAGTTTTGTTACATACTGACGTGCTATCAGACTGCCATAAATGTTTGCATTGCTTAAAAAAAATAATAATTTTAAAGAAATTTTCTAATAAAGTGCTTATTAAGGTTTCACAAGCTGGTGAAGGATCTGTAACCTGTGCAGTTAGCCGGATCACTGTGCACTTCAAGCTGCCAGTCTCTTCTTTATTCTTCTAAGATCTCATCATGAGACAGTCCTTTCAAGTTTCCCTCATATAACTTGGAGTAAAATTGAGGTTCTTCATTTGTGTATACTAAAATCACGTTGAGAATTTAGGTCTGAGAACCCTGTTGCTCGTATCTTTATCAACTCCTTCAGTTCTGTCTTCTTGGGTTTAATTGTGTTCTGACTGTAATCTTTGTGTGGAAGTTAGAGAAAAGCTTTCTGTCAGTTTCTTTCTGTTACAGAGTAGGAAGAAAGGAGGTGCCTTTTATGTCAGTTTACCACATTCCATCAGAAAGTTTCAGTTGTCAAGGCATCAATGCAGCATAATCATCACTAATATATTCTTAATTAGTGGGCTCAATAATTTAAGTAGCAAGGACTTTATAATTCCCGCATTTACAGATTCTCCTCCTGCTTTTTCACAAGAATGAACTCTCCATTAGTTACTTGGCAGATCTGCTCTGAGCTACTTCTTTTGATTCTCAGGTCTTCTCAGCAGTATCCAAGATCTTTACATGAAGATGATTCAGAAATGACGATTCCCTGCTCTGAAAGTACTCCACAGTATATTGCATTTCATTACCCACTTTAGCACTAAATCATGTGGCTAATATCCTCAGTGACGAATAAAAGCTTACAATAAACTAGAGGTTGTCTGGTCTGGCATTTGATAACCAGTAGCTAAAAGTTCATGGTTTTCACAGATTCACACCTAAAGGAAACCTATCAAGTCGGAGAAATTTTCTTGTCAGAAGGAGTGGTAATGCATTGGAACGGGCTGCCCCAGGAGGTGGTGGAGTCACCATCACGGGAGGTGTTCAAGAAAATGTAGATGTGGCACTGAGGGACATGGTTAGTGTGCGTGGTGGTGATGGGTTGGTGAATGGATTTGATGATCATAGTGGTCTTTTCCAGCTTTAATGATTCCATGTTTTTATGATTCTAAGTTGGGAGGCTCTGAAGGTGACATTTCATGAAGAGGCTTTCCTCTGAAGCAGCAGGTCTGTTGGCCCACCAGGTGTCAGTCATGCAGGGAAATGTCTTTGCCGTCCTTGGAATGGGCTGGTTGTTGCAGAGTTGCCATCCTCCTGCCACTTGTTTTATTCTCCTAGGATTTTACACGTTTTAATATCAGTGTTTTTCCTTTTGAATCCTTGAACTGTTAGCTATCCACATTTCAGCATAACCCACTGCAGTTTTTTTTTTTTTTCTTATCTCACATGGCTCTGTGTACATTCTCCCAGTTCTTTCTCACAACTTATTTTTTTCAGAAGTTTCTCAGAGCTGGTGCTGTCAGAACTAGGTCTTGCACTGCAGACAGCTGAAACCTGTAGTAAGGCTGCATTGGCTGTGTCGGACAGTCCTAGTGAGGGGCTACAGCTCCTTCTCTATGGGGCAAACTAGAGAGTTTGTCTCAGCTTTGAAGATCTGAAGATTAGAGATCCACAGTAAAAAAGCAGCTAAAATGCTTTTGTTTTTAATTTTCCTTACAGTGAAAGCAGCTAGACAGAGTGAGATTCTATGGGTGTATTGTGCCATGTAGGAACACTCAAAGTACAGGATGTGTGAGCAGATCTGTCACTACCCAGGCTCCTCCTGGAAATCTAAAAGTGACTCCTTAAAGAAGTTTTGTGATCTATTGGTGCTATTATGAATATTTAATGCATACTGACTATTATTTTCACTGACACTTAAGTGCTGAACTCCCTCCAGAAATCACGTTAGCCATTACAAGTTAGAAGATGCCAGATATCAATGCTTTTTAAAAATAGGGTTAAATGGGTATGTGGAGCCAAATTCTTAACATTCTCATAAGCTATGCCACTGGAACTGTTTGGGTAAGTAAAAGAAGCAGAACTGGGCTCCATCTCGTAAAAAATTACTTGTGGAACAAACGTTCGTGATACTGCATGTGCTGTATGGACTGGCAGTTTAATAAAATAGAAGTGATACTCCTTCACATAGCATCTTGGACTGCAAAGCGCTGTGAGAGCAGCAGTGCCAGTTATCAAAAAGTGGTTATAAATTCGGGCAGCAAATTTGGTGAGGTTGCAAACTAGTATATCTTAGGGAAAACTGTTATGTACCAGCAGGAAGAAAGCTGCCAAACAGCGAGTCTGAGGGATGTGTGAGTGATAGCAGAGATCTAATTAGGCTGCATTTTGCTATACTATTTGGCACAGAAAAGCAGTCTGCTTGAAGCCTAGATTTTCCTTTTTACTACAAGATTATGTAGCTGGGGCTTCTGCTATAACAGTATGGGCAGTAACTTCAGAAACAAAGAAACATCGGTGTCACTTCACAGTTTACTTTTGGTGTTTGAGAGTTCTCATTCTCATTTGAAAATCAGAATTGTTGTGAAAAATGTGTTCCCTTGTTTTAGGCCTGTCTCGAGTGTTGTAAATCATGAAAAAGTCTGAATATACCCTGCTTGAACTGAGCTGTGATTTATATATTTCAAGATAATTGTCTGTTCTCCACAACAATACTCCTTATTTCTCTCCCAGCACTTACTTCTCTTAATAGTGTTCTCCGTGGTTTTCTGCTTGAGCTCCCTGCTTGGGAGAGAGAATTAATCTGAAGGGGATGCATAGATTTCCCTTGAAAAATGAAGATTGCTGGTGATAAATTAGATTTGAAATTACATGGTAGCTGTTAATACCAGCTAAATTCACAAAAGGGATGAAAGTATCAACTTCTGAACTTAGATTCTGAAAACTCCACTCCCAACTCCCAGTGGCAATTTGGGTTTGGATGCTGTTTCATATTCCTAGCTGTGCAATCTTCTGTACGAGTTCCTTTACACTGGGGGTAGCAACCTGGAATCCTGCTCTCTCCTCTGTCTCAGGAGATTCACAAAATCAGCTTTTCCTGTTGCCATGCTGTCTGCAGTCTGTTTGTGCAGGTCTTCTCAAGGACAAACTGGTTTAGCAACTAATGCAAAGCAGAGGAGGAAAGAAGTCCTTTCCCCGCCCTTTGCTTTTTTTTCCAGCAACTTCGGGTTGTGAGCACCTGCCTTAAATAGGGAGACCTGAATTCAACTTCTTTTGCTACTGGAAGGAAGTGAAATAACACTTTGTGTGGGAAGGCTGAAAGAGACACACAGTATGACGTTCTGGTTGGTGTTTGCTTAGTATTTCTAGTTGAATCTGTTCTTTGGGCCTGAGAAACTGCAATTCAGACTTCTCTAGTTTTGTTTTATCCAGTGCTAGTTGACTTGCTTTGTTAAAGGGGAAATGAGGTGCCAGAAAGGCCTTGTGACAGCTGTGATGGTGTCGTCCACTGAGGTAATCCAGCTTTTTTCCAGTACTTACAGATTCTATGAAGAAAAGCAAACTTCACAAGTTGGCTTTCCTTGGGCACCTGAATGAGATTTTCATGGCACAACTCACAGAGCTGCATTTATTTATGTTCGGGAAAACAAGAACTCCTGTGATGCCCCTGTAGTATCCTGCTGATGTTACAGCAGCATACTGTTCATGTTGTAACCACTAATGGGTATTTCTTGTCCTGTGATATCCCTAAGAGCTCAATAAATACACCACAAGAACATTTCTTTATGTTAAAGTCTGATTTTGTGATGTTCTGTCATGTCAGATATATTATACCATTTAATTCAATAGGGAGAGTAGGTATTCAGTGTGAGGAAAGTTATCAGAATCAAGTGAATGAAATGATTTTTATGTAAAACTGAACAGTACCTTAATTCAAAGTTAAATGAAATGGGAGAGAAGTCATAGCTTTTTGCTCCTTCCCAGTGATTGCTGTGCAGCATGGGTCTGTGCAAGCCCAGGCGGGATAAAGAAAGAAAACGGAGTAGGAGGAAGAGAGAATTTCTCCTTGATCTTCCCATTAGCTCTGGGAAGGAAATGTGTTAACTCATTTCCAGTTGCAAATGTATTTGGGTAATTACAAGGTTATGGATCACCACTTACACCTGGCACCTTCACAAATGCCTGATATGAGAGGAAATATTGGATCAACTGCTGCTGTTGGTGGCACAGACTGTGTGATACATTGCCTGCACAGACCAGAGCCACAGAATGGTGTAATTACAGCTAGCCAGCATATCTGAGCAGGAAATGAATTAGCCTGGAGCAAGTGTGATCCCAGGGCAGAACCCGGCCTTCTGTTTCTTGGAATGTACTTTACAAAAATAGTAATAGCAGCAGTGGTATGTTTTTCAAACTGAACTAATTTTAGGAGCTAAAGTATACAATCTTTATTATATCTCAGCTACTTTGCTATTAATAGCAAGGATCAGAGCTCCTTTGGATTAATAATTAACATCTAATGTGTTTTTTAACCTTAAAATAAAAAACAAAATGTAATTTTAGCTGCAGCTTCACAAGAGTTCCAAAGGGTAACATGACCCATGCCTTGGGCAATTCTCAAGGAAAATTCAGTGCACTTTCCAGTTAGCCCACAGGAAAATATGTTTATGTGCTGAAACATCAGATATGTTTCAGTGCTAAAGTATCTAGATAGCATGCAGGCTAGATGGGTGGGAAAGACTGACAAAATACCATATCAGAGGAATTAAAAAATAAGCTTTTTATTTCAGAGAGCAATAGGAAGAGAAGACAAGCTTAAACATTGTCAAACTTTATGTCTGATTTTAAAAACATCTGAATGTATTATTATTAATTTTCAATCTCCTCTTGTTGAATTAGATTCAGAAGGTATTAAGTATTTCACATACTGGGATTTATATATTCTATATTTTGACAGCAGTTAGGTGTACTTTGCAGGTCATTATTCATACAATACTTGCCTACACTACTTATCTACACTTCTCATTAAGAATTTCCTTGGATAAGGGGGATTTCCAAGATCTGCAGCAGCAAAAATCTATCCCACCTTTCACTTGGTTGGTATAATTTTTCATCAGTTTTGCTGGCTTTGATGATTACCTTACTTCTTTAAAACCCGTTTTCTTTTCCCATGTTATCTTAAACAAATGCCATAATACTAATTATGACAACATTCTTTCTGCCACATTTCCAGGCTCTGACAGATAATGCCATCACAGGTAGAGGACAGTGTGACCATGCACTCTGTTCTGAGTAGCTGAAGAATGCCATGGGGCACAGACTGTTATCTTGGGGTCACTGTAACCTTTGTCCTTGCTGAGTTGAACAGTTATGGAGTTCTGTAAAGCAGCAACATTAGAGCACCAGAAGACTTTCCAAGCCTTGGGGTCCAGATCTATGGTTTTTACAGCTTCCTTGTATTGTCACGTGGTGTGCTGTCCTCAAGCCAGCATCACTCTTGCCTCTTGTAAAGGTCACAGAAAGAATTATTTAAAGGAAACAGTCCACGTGCAAACAGTGCATCACATGAGGATCATTGCCTTTATCAAGGCAACAACTTGTCAGCCTGCCTGTCACTTCTGATGATCCCAGATATGAAGAATCTTGTTTAGCTCTCCTAGGATGGTAAAATCTTAAACATTCTTACTATAGTTTTCTTTGAAAAAATGTCTGTTGCACTATTCATAAAATGATCTTGTTTGCCTATATGCATAAAGCACTTATCAGCACGATGGCAAATATGAGGATTACAAGCAGTTTACTTGGATTTTCGTATAGGAAAGACTGCTGACTACTTTCCATTTTTTGAGAAAATTTTTGTGCACTTTTAAGGTTACTAGTCCTTAACTACCCTGGGCTGAAATTGTCCATGGCAGATATTTATCTGAGTATGAAATATATATGCATATATATGTATATACAGATTACACTTCCAGCAAGAATGGTCCCAAACTGTTTTCCTCCTTTAAAAACAGTACTTCAGCCATCTCCTTATAGCACTTCAGGTTTTGGACTAGAGACTTGAAAGCTGGCACAGTTTAGGAAAACACTGTGTTAATTAACAGCACTGATATTCTACAACCTTAACTCACTTGCAGAGCCTTAGAGCTGATAGCCAGGCAGGCTGACTGCAGCACTGTGACTATGCACATGGGGAAGCCACTGCACCATCTACCCCAAATTAAATTACTGTTTGCTTTGAACATTCCCCTGAGGTGAAGGGAGAGCTGGCAGCACCCTGCTCTTTCACTCCCCAGTTCAATTTGTTGCAGGACAAGCTGTCAGTCTTTGTGCATATTGCAAGGCTAACAGTGCACTCATGAGGAGAAAGTAATTTAACAGAAAAGTCCCATTGCTGCATCTTTTCAATACAACCTTAAATTAAAGTTCTGGACCCATATTTTTAATCCTTGTACACATATCTCGCATTAACATGAGCAGTGATGTTTAGTGATTCGTAACTCTGCATTTATCTTTAACTCATTTATTTATATGTAGTGTGATTACACCAAAAGGTTCTCATAAGGTCATATGGCTTTCAAATCTGAGGCAGAATAGCGTGTGCTAAGGATTGCCAGTTGGCTTTAGCCCAGACTTTTCTGCTCTGTGGCTCTAATCCAGACTGTTATTATTTGAAAACAGCACTGCGTGGATTAATTGTTTGTGTGTAGGAACAAGACCGTCTATAATAGCTCCATTGTCTCTCTTTGTCTTCCAAAGCCTACTTTGGAAGATGTTCTAATGTGATCTAATGTAGGATTGCTGGTTATGTCTGGTGAACAGAAACATTCACTGGTGCCACCCTAGGCTCCCTCACTGGGGCACGTCCCTGGTTTGCTGCTCTCCCAGCCTTCTCTATGAAGCAGCAGAAACTGGTTTACCTCCTGGGCTGCAGCATCAGTCCCTGGAGAAGGGAAGCCCAGTGCTGTCATATCAGCCCAATGCTGCTCGCTCCGTGTTCCTCCCACACAAATGATCCGGAACGCAGCCCTGTGCTGACACAGCTATCGGCATCTCTTACCCAAGCTTACTCTACACTGCACAGTGTTGTGCTGCACCAGTCTGCTGTTAATTCAGTGG
Source organism: Chrysolophus pictus (assembly GCA_037305975.1). Lineage (NCBI taxonomy): Eukaryota > Metazoa > Chordata > Aves > Galliformes > Phasianidae > Chrysolophus > Chrysolophus pictus. The sequence continues at coordinate 176,200,150 of CM074576.1, read as the reverse complement.
GAAGAGGGAGAGGAAGAGGAAGAAGTAGAAGAAGAACAAGGGGGCTGTAAGCCTTGGTGTCGTCAGCACTATCTAGTTCCGTATGGACACAGCAGGCTGCATGCCTGCCTGTGTTGACCTGGGTTTAGAGTATCACAGAATCACAGAATTGCCAGGGTTGGAAGGGACCTCAAGGATCATGAATCTCCAACCCCCCTGCCACATGTAGGGCCACCAATCTTCCCACCTAATGCTAGACCAGGCTGCCCAGGGCCCCATCCAATCTGGCCTTGAACACCTCCAGGGACGGGGCATCCACAACCTCTCTGGGCAGCCTGTTCCAGCACCTCACCACTCTCTCTGAGCCATTACCTACAGCCATCGACTTCCTCCAGTGTTGTTGCTTCACAGAGCCGTGAGTGATGGACTGGCCCCAAGCACATTAAATAGGTTGAGGTTAAATTGTGAAGCTCAGAAGAGGCTGAGCCAATCCACTGTGCAGCCTGGCTCATGCAATTTCCCAGCTCAGCTTTGTCAGAGCAGTACTAGCCACATGCAGCATTTCATGGCCTCCAATGCTATGCTGAAGGAGCAAATCCGAGAGTATCACAGTGCTGCTGGGGGTCATGGCCCTCAGAAACTGGTGCACTGATACCATGCCTCCCTCTGAGCCTGGCTGGCAATCTTCTAACATGGTTATCAGCAATGTCTACCTGCCCCGGCCTCTGTGTGAAGAATGAACAGGCTGCATCTCTCCCAGCAGCAAAGTGCTCTTTAATCTCCCTGCGGACTGTCTGCAGTGCAGATGATGCCCCCTGTTTTGAAGAAACATAAATATACCGCTGAGCTCAGCGAAGGAAGTATCTCAGAGCTGGCCTTAGGATGTTCGTTCTGAGTGATAACAGAAGTGCGGGTGTGAAAGGAGCGAGGTGAACCGGGGCTGCTGTGCAGCCGGAGGAGCGCTGACGCCAGGGGGCCGCCAGAGGGCGCCACAGCCCCGCGAGCCCGGCGGCACCCGGTCCCCGCCCGGGGACAACGGAGCCTCCGCGGGTGACGGGACAGACATGGGTCACTTTTGTGTGCTGAACCCTGGCTGTGCCACACCCTGGCTGTGCCACGCGGCACCGACCCAGCGCCGCTGCTGCTGACCACAGGTCGTGACTCGGGAGATAAATGTTAATTTGGCTTCTGTGGGCTGGTGAGTCTTAAGGCATGAGGATGTTTAAACAGGTAGGGATGCTGCAAAGGCATGGGGCAGGTTGTCCTTCATACCTGCAGCGAGGAGTGCAAGGGTACTGCGCCTGCATCCAGGCGTTGGGTGCCTGAACGACTTCCTGGTGCTAAGGATTTTTAACAGCAGGACTGTTTTGTGTGTTTCCTTTGTTACTGCAAGTTCTTGAGAGCCCGTTGTGAAGGGAGAGACAAATGCCCACCCAGTGCTGCCTGGAGCCTGCCCTGGGGCTGATTCAAATGTATCACAGTCTCTGTGTTCACAGGACACAGAAGACAATAGAATTGCAGCTAATGCCATACTCACTGCTACTGGTTCCTAAGGAGAGGAGGACATGAGGAGGAGAAAGGTGAGAGAGAAGGGATTGAGAAGCAGGATGGTGGTAGTGAAGAACAGAAGTGGGAGGGCAGGGAGAGGTGCGCACCCTTTTCTGGAAATACCTGTGCTTAAGATCTATGTGCAGGGGCCTTTCTGACTCTCCATACATTCATAAAATTACCTCAAATGTACTGTGCTGTGCCTGATTCAGTGAGGTTGTTTCAGTTAAAAAAAAAATTCATTTAAAGTACAGTTGAAACACTGAGAAATCTGTGAAACAGCTGCCAAACTCTCTTAACTATGGGCATCCACACCTGGCCTCCAAGTCATCCCATGGCAACAATGACACTTAAGGAAGATATACTAAGCTTTAAAAGCAAACTTTTAAAGCCCAACATATGTGTTACAGTAGGACACTCAGCAGACACCAGTCACCCACCTTGTAATTGCAAATTAATGGGGCTTTCAACTAGAACAAATCTTGGCTAATATGGACCAGAGCACGATTTGCAGCCATGCACACTCTGGCACTGAGGCCACAGCTGTTAGCAGTGCCAGCTGGTTCACTGCAGAGCTCTGGCACGAGGGCACCTCAGACCACCTCAGCATGCCTGCTGGTCCCTGGGATTGCTGGCCACAGCAGGACCAAGGCCTCCTCTGTCTCATAAACTTCCCATCTCTGTGCTCCTTCATCTCTGAGAAACGTTGTATAGCACAGAGCAGGCAGAAACAGCACAGGCACTCCTATGGCATTGCTTCATATTAGCAGAGACCTGCATCTTAGCTTGGTCCTTGTAAAGGCATGTTCAGCTACCTCGACTCTTGCTGAGCCAGCAGAGGAAGCAGAGCCTGAAGCAATTATAAGTGAAAGTGCTGATATTGTTGACACAGTCAGGGTGCAGCATCATGAACTGGAGAAGAAGCAGGCCTCCAGGGTTCATGCTATGCCCCCAAGCAGATGAATTGCCAAATCAGATCAGATCAGGTGAGGTGTTTTCTGCAGGCTAAGACAGTGATCCTCAGCTCTGAACTAAAAGTTATCAGCGGATCTTTGCAGCTGAAGTAGTGGGAAGCTTGGGAACATGTCTGCAGTCTATTTAAGGGCTCACAGTGTTTGCATAAAACATGAGTGGTGTTGCGACAGGAGGGACAGCTCAGAAAAATGCCAACACTTCAGATGTACAGCTGGAATTGAACACACTGCACTGCAGATAACGGGTTAAGCACATGCTTGGTACACGCTCGAGTCAAACAAATGAGAATGAGAGAGGATAAAATGTGATTGGCAGTGTAAAGGACTTATTACAGGTATGTGGCTTAAGATTCAGGTTGCTGAGCTGTGTCACATGTTGCTTAATCAATGCTGGGCAGTGATGTAACTGCTGCCTGCCTCCTGGCAGCCGAGCAGTGGATCCCATGATGGGGAAGCTTGTGGTGAAGCTGAGCCCTAGAGGAGGCTGGATCACGAAGAAGCTCAGAAACAAGCAGCTGCGGTTAGTGGGGAAAGGGCACACCTGGAAATGGCAGCGCTTGGGGCAGGGAGTCCCCAGGGTTCTGGCACAGCCCCTGAAAACAGCGACCAACCTGCTGTTGTAGAGCACAGTGCTCTACCTTTTAAGTGGTCTTCACCCACAGCTCTGGGAAAAAAAAAATGTTTGAAACCTGTGAATAGATTAAAAAGCCCAAAGCAAAGTTCTCTTCCCAGTATGACAGGCACTGGATAGCATTCTTCAGAAGTGCAGGGATGCATATCTTACACCTTTACCTGGCTATGTGTATGTTAAAAGTCCAGGCCATCCTTCACCAACTGCCTGATCTGTGCCTGCACAGCAAGTTGAACTGTCACCACGCCAAATGGGAAGTGAGAGCCCCGTCTGCCCCAACACGTCAGCACTTCATTTCCACGTGCCATGTACTTTCAGACCTCAGCCCCGTCCCAAAGGAACGCTGGCCAGGATATGTCCATAGAGTAAGATATTTAAGAAAGAACCAGAAAATGCATCTGAAATCTGTTCCAGTCAAACCATACTTAGATAATAAACCTGTGCTCAGATGCAGTGTTTCGCTGTGACCTGTCAGAAATAGAGCGAAGGGCAGAGACAGCTTCGGAAAATGATCACCATCTGTAACCTCCTGACGTGTCTTTCTCGAGCCAAGTTTTTGTGACTGATGAAACATGCGTATGCTTCCACACAGGGATATGAAGCATCCTCACGCACAGGCTGCATTTAAACAGATCGTGCAGCGCGGCTTGTTCAGGTTGTTCCTCAGCCAGCAGCTGAGGAAAGGCCGCGGGGAAAGACAAAGCGCAGGGGCGCCCGGGGCAAATCGGAGCCGGACTTCACCAGCGCTCCCAGCCACGCTCCGGCCGCGTCTCGCCGCGCTTCACCCCGCAGTCCCACGCGGAAGGGCCGCGCCCACCCCGCACGGCAGCAGCCGGGAGCAGAGACAGGATGGGAGCGGGCAGCCGCGCGGCTCCAGGGGAGCTGCCGGGGGAGCGACGCCCGTCACCCCGCGTGCCTCCCCCCAGCGGCGGGCCCCGCTCGCAGGGTGCCGGACGGACCCGCGCGGCGGCGCAGCGCAGGAGCCGCGGCCGGAGCCCCGCACGGGGACGAGCTCTGAGCGAGCCGCCCGGAACCGCGGCCGCGCGGCGCTCGTCCCGGCCGAGCCCGAGCGGAGCCGCTCCCTGGGAGCCGCAGTCCGCCGCCCGCCGCGGGGCCGGAAGCGCCGGCGGACTGCAGCCCCCAGAGTGCCGCGCGCCGCCGGCCCGCCCCGCGCCGATGACTGATGCCGCACGTTGCCCGACCGACGCGCCCGGTGCCGGAGCTCCGCGCCGCCGCCTCCTTCTCCCGCAGCGCCTCGGCCGGCCGCGGTCCCGCCGCCTCCGGGCGGCCCGCACCGAGCTCGCGAGCGAGAGGGTGAGTGTCGGAGCCGCCGGGGCGGCCGCGCCGTCCGCTCGCGCCGCGCCGGGGCCATGTTGGGGCCGAGGCGGTGCGGGGCAGCGCCCGGGGGCGGAGGGGCGGCGGCGGAGCGGCTTTCCTCCAGGTGTGCGGGGGGAGAGAGGGGCGGCCGCGCCGGACCCCTCCGGCTACCCCCGTCCCGGGCGACCGCCGCGCGGCCGCGGGTCCGGGGAGCGGAGCGGGGCGCCGGGCCGGGGGAAGCGGCCCCGGGGCGGCCGGGATGAGGCGGCGCCCTGAGATGGCCGCTTCCCGGCTCCTCTCTCGGAGCTCGTGACTTCGTCGGGTCGTCAGCGCTGTGCGCGCGGCGGCTGCGAAATACGGGCTGCGCCCCTGCGGATGGCTGCGGTGAATACAGGCTGGAAAATAGGAGTGCCGAGCGCGGTCTGTGTCTGCCCGCCGGTGTGTGCTGGTGCGCAGGGAGGGAACGTGCTGGTTTGGGGCTGGCTCCCGGGGAGAGAGCGGTGGTTCTGTAGGGTAGCGCCGCGTGGCCGTAGGAGAGGCAAGGAGTGCCTGCTGGCCTGGATAGCGGGTCTGCGGTGCCCTCGCTTCCCCCGCTGTGCGGGTGCCCGGCGCTGCTCTCCATCCGTGCGCCCTCCTGGAAACCGACAGAGAAGCAACGAGGAACGCAGTCAGGTTTCAGGGTTCTCGCTGCTGTGTCCGCGAAGGCGGTAAGCCTTACGCAGCTGGGGAAGAACGCACAAATTGGCTTAAGCTACGTGAGTTTGTCAGCTGAAAATGTTGGGTTAGGTCGTGGGCTTTGTGTCCTGCCGTTTGGGGCAGACTTTCAGGTTTTGGTGACTTGAGTTGCTGCCTGTGAATTTGTCAGCCAGCCTCAGCGGTGCCTGGCACCCTGTAGCTGTAGGCTCAGACATTACTCAGTGCAGTGACAGGGTAGTCGGAGCTATTAGTGCAGCCTCTCTTCCACGTGGTAAATATAATGAAACATTGCTGCTGCCACTGCCACAGCTGTGAATAGCGCACACTGGTATTGGCATCTTATTTCTGTAAGACCCATCTGAGTGTTGTTGTTTTTCCTTTCAGTAGCACTTTTGAGAAAGAAGAAAGAAGGTTCTTATTTGCTATGTAGCAAAGTGACAGAAGAGATCTTGGGCAGCCCTAGAAAATGGGAGAAGAGAGAAGGGCAGAGATCAGAGTGGAGCAGATGTACTGGAGTGGTGTGGGACTGCAGCTGTCTGATGTGACATCGCAGCCCGTGCTTCACTGGCTGTAACGGCGGGTCCTGCGGCTCCCCCTGACCTGCCACAGTTGCTGCTCAGAGCACCCCTTGTCTCCCAGGGAGATCTCACTGGTGTGGTCTGGTAGCGGTGACTGTTACTGGGCTGGTGGCTGCAGATAGGTTTCTGATACAAATCTGAGGTCAGATCTTCAGTTATTGAATGCTTTAGCGAAGGCTTGCTCCTATTTGAGGTGCTGTGAACAAGGTGGTACTGCAGTTACATGTTAGGGTTTGTAAACTTGTAGGGTGTTGGGTTTTTTATTTCTTTTTTTCCCTATCTGCAAAATGATTTTGAGATGGATAACTTTCAGCATTAACCAGAATGGTTAACATCGTATGAAAACGTGCATGCGTTCAGTGACACTCTTCCCTTCTTTAATAATATTAATAACATATTTTATTGAAGTCACAGGGTGTGTGTTTCTTCCTTCACCTCCTTCCTTCTTCTTTCTTCCCCCTTCAGTTGTTGTGCTAGGCATTGTGATTGGATTCACTGTGGGATGCAGGGACTGAGCGTCTCTGAACTGGAGTGTGGTGATGACACCACATATCGTGCTGCAGGAAACAGCCCTGGAGCTCCAGGAGTTCTGTCTCCTACTTCAACCCTGCAGGCTGTCTGCAGAACCACCTTGTCTGTGTGGGTAGCACAGCACCACACATCTGCCTCGAGAGGTGTGTGTCTGTGCAGGAGGGGAGTGAGAGGCAGTGAGCCCACACTGCGCTGGGCAGCAGCAAATGCTGATAAAGGTAGAAAATGGTCTTCTGTGTGCTGTGAGGGAGACAGGGTTGTACCTCACTGGGATTTGTAGTCCTTATGTTGCACAACCAGGAGCCGTCCTTCAGCAGGATGGTGAAATAGCTCCTGGTGGAAGGCCTGTGTGTGAAGAAACAGGGTCAGGAATTGCTGAATGGAGGGGTTTTACTTCTTGAGGGTGGCAGATAGGAATAGAAATAGCAATAATCTTTGGAGGGAGTATCTGTTTTTCAATTACTGGCTGGCTTCAGGCTGCTTTAGGCAGTCAGCGAGCAGTGCAGCAGCAGGATGGCTTTCCTGGTTGCTGTGTGTTTCTGGTGTTGGTGTGGGGCTCCTGCCTCTGCGGCTGCTGGGCTGGGTTTAATGGGCATTCCTGGTGCTTTGTCTGGGTGTCCTGAAACCTGATGCTGGTTCTCCAGTTCCCTGCTGCAGTGAGAGCTGTGTCTCCTGCCTTGTTGCTACCGTGTGAGCGGGTGTCATATAGCAGTGTTTTCACTTTTGTGATCACCTCAGCGTTTTGGAAATGAGTCTATCAGCTTGTTCTTGTCTGCTGTTTGGAGACTGGGGTGGAAGGGTCAGGCAGAAGAGCACTGATAAATAATGTGTTTGGCAGCTGGGAAAACTTTGCTGTACAAAACCTCAATTTTACCATCATAAGGAGGGCATTTAAGTGTCCATAATAAAATTAATGAATGATAGTGTCTGCCAGTATTCTTAGGACCCAGCTCCTGAGTGCACCAGCACACAGCCACTGGCACGTGTCTACATTGGAGTAGACAAAAACGCAGGCTTTAAGAAGGCTTGTGCAGCTGTTTTGCAGATGGCCATAGCAGAACTTCTCTTCCCACCTCCCTTGCTGGCTGTGTGTAAGTAATGAATGAAGCGGGTGAAAGCACTGCTTCTTGTGGGGCTTATCAGAGCTGTGCATGCAGAAGCTGTGCGGCTTCTCTGTTGCTCTTTGCTGAGAGTTTCCCAGGACCAAAAGTATTGTTTGGTTGATTGATTGTTTTGAATGGCCTGGAGGGAGGAGGTGCGCTGAATGGATATTTTATCTCAATCTGCTGATCATGGGGGGAGTGTATTAAAATAGTTTTGGTTCCAAATCTTCCCCGGATCCAGATGATTCATACCTGAATAAAACAGAAAATTAACTTGGGTTAATGCGTAGGCTCTAGGATGGTATGAGTTTTGGGGCAGCTGACCAGACTTAGGCTACATCGCTTTGGTCTTTCTGCTCCATGTTTCTAAATTAGCAATCTCTTTATAGCCTCTTCAAGCTGTATAGATTTGTCCTGTTGTCCATGCTCAGTCCACCCCACATAAGCATTCTGAACTACCTTGTCTCGTATCCACTCAGTTCAGTGAGTAGCCCTAGTCAGTGTAATAGCTATCATTTCTAAAATCACAAAGATGACAGTGCCTTCTCTTTCAGGAATGTGTTCTCAGCACATCAGATAAAAGTTTGTCCAATGCATTGATGTCTCAGTCCAGATTTTCTCATGTTCCAGTACCTCCTTTGAAATAAGTCACAGCTGCATTCATTTACTTTAGTTCTAAAGTATGCAAATGGACAGTGGTTTTGATGTGCAAGTGCCTGCATCTAGGTGGATGATTTTGCAGGAACTTCTCATTCATGCTCACAGAATAGAATCTGTATTCTGAAATTTATAAACTTCTGAGTCATGAGAAACCAGACCTGCGATCTCCAACCATCTGCGATCACAGAACCAGTTGCTCAGTTGAGTTTCAAAGGCGTGGGTTGTGTCAAAGAAATACGTGCGATATGTCAAGCAGGTCACCTTGGTGGTTTTGAAATAAGTTCCAATTCCTGCATTTGTGGCTGTTGCATTATTTGGCTGTCAGGTCCCTGCTGATGTGTCTTTCTGAGCCCGAGCGGTCTATCAGTAGAGAAAAGAGGCACCATTTGGAGCCAGCGTTAGTTTGTTTGTAAACACTATTGTGATTCCTGTGCATAAGCTTGGGAACTCATCAATCTTAAAAACTTCATCTGCTGCAATGGAAGCAGGCGCTACTGAAACAAGCCTGTATCTACTGATTGATTCAGCCTTTGTAGAGGGATAAATGTGAGATGTAGAAGGTGCTTTGTAGGCATTTCAGATAGTAACCAGTGCAGTGGTGTGTCAGTGGGAGGGAAGGTAGTTGTCTTGTTAATGGGTTGTGGCATTCAAATGCGATGTACCCATGCAGTGCGTGCTGTGAATCAAGCATGCTGGCTGTACCATCCAGGACAGATCCCATTGCTAAAGGATCTGCAGCTTTAGATTGTGAAAGGAGGGCAGCACACTTGGAATATTTAGATGTCAGTATGTTTGTGCTGCTGTGTTGGAGGAGCAGAAGAGCTTTCTGGTGAGGGATATTGTGTTGCAGGTCTGGTCAGGTGCCCGTGCCTGTGGTTGGAGTCCCACATAGTGTGGCTCTGCTTGGTTACAGCAGGTACGAGGTGTACTGATTCACTATCACTTGGCAGCTGGCTATGTAAGCGGGTTCAGCCCTTAGCCCAAGCCCTGCACTTCCCACAGTGCCTCTGAGCAGGGGTGAGTTGTGCTGTAGGGTGTTGTGAGGAGGTTTTGCCCCAGGGCTGCGGAGGGAGGACAGCTTTCTTTGGAAGCACCAGTAGAAACAATGGAAAATTCACATTGCAAATATGAAATGCTTGGAAAGCTCCAGTAGGCTTTGAACTCTATCTCCCGCAGGTATGATCTATAGGTGTACTTAGATATTCATATGTCTCAGTTCTGGGTATGTAAAACAAAGAAGCACATGTAATAATACCATGTCATAGGTTGTAGGATTAACATTCCCTATGCGGAGAGGTGTGGATACCCACCCTCCTCAATGCTACTGAATACTGGAAACATTTAAAGCAGTGATATAAACAGATCTGTTCAGGGGGAGTAAAAACCAAACAGGAGTTGCGTTTCCCTTTCAATAAAGTGTGAAACAAATTGTAGAAGTTCTGTGGCTCTTACTGTTCTTATTCTGACAATCTCCGTGCAACACAGACAATACAGAACAACTACATAAGGCTGTGAAATAATTTTTCCCTTTTGCATTGTCAACAAGTTGAGGAAAACAAATGCTGTTTCTGATTCTGTCTATCTCAGAAGGAACAAACTGTTCAATAAAAGTCTTTTTAAAGAGTAGCTGACTAGCTTGTGTATAGAGGTACATGAGAGCTTTTAAAAAAGCTTTTTGATTGATTCACTTGAATCATTGCCTGAAGGAGGCAAATGTAGATGAGACATTCAGCAGGAGGACACCTTAAGGACCAACTTTCTGCCATGTATTGTGTCTGAATTTTCTCACCGGGGCAAAAAGTTGAAATAAAATGAGACAGGGCACTTGTTCTTCAATGGCAGCCTGTGTTCTAGAGCCTGTAAATGATCATGATAGCACCCCTGGTTCATGAGTGTACCCTATGTCTCTTTGAAACTGAGAACTAAGAGTTTCACGTGCCTAAATATGCAGCTAGAACCGAAGTGCTTTGATCAGCCGAGGCTGCTCAGTGTGAGCAGTGAGCCAGCAGTTCATCAGCGGGTTTCCCAAAGCTCTGCTGGAGCTGTTTTACCCGATGAGAGCTGGAGGGTTGATGTGAAATGGCGTGGCAGGGAGCACTTCCTCGCTCTGCCTTTGTCAGCACAGAAGGAATGTGGCACTGCTGGACAATGTTGTACACCTTTCCTGAGTTGGAGTGGGAAGGAGGAAAAACATAATCCCCAAGGTGGAGGGGAGTGGAATCAACCTTGTTCCCTGGTGCTGCTGTCAGCGTGAATGGCCATCCTGTGTGTGCTGCGACAAGGAGAAGGCCTCAGTGGGAGTCAGTGCCTGCCAAGGCATTGATTTCAAGCTTGCAGTTCGTGAGGTGTTCTCAAACATTACTGTATTGGTGCCTGGACATCTTCAGACTTGAGTGAAGGGCTTTGTCTGCTCATAGGTATATACATGAAGAACAGTTTTTTTAATTACCTGGTGAATGGAGGGCCCCCTAGGGTTTAAAAAAAAAAAAAAAAGATTGAATCAGGTATTCAGTTGTCAAGTAGATCTCTCAGGAAAACTGTGGAGGCGAAACCCAGACTTGCTGGTTGAAAAGCACCGGGTCAGGCTCTGTCTTGTTTCTTCTGGCTCCAGGAGCTCTCAGCAGTGCTGCCAGCAGGAGGGCTGTGTCCCAGGGTGAGGGAGTCTCTGGTAGATAAGAGAACAGAATTACTTGCTGTCTCTCATCTAGAATCTGCATCTCCCATTTTGTCCGAAAGAAATGCACTCTCTTAGTTCACGTTTTCTTAGTTCACATTAAGTGCATAACTTAAACTGTGAGGACTTCTTAGTGGCCTATGAAGTAGCTGGAAGAGAAGATTGCGGTCAGTTTTGCATGTTTCTGTCAAATCCCATGGTAAGCAGAGGAACTTGAGGTAATGAGGTGTTGCAGTGTGTGTATTATAGATCATGGTAAAGAATTGTCTGTGGTTGAATTTCCCTCTGTTCCCTGGCAGGTTCTGCCCACATCCTCTTCTACAGCCCTTCCACCCTCTGCCCCCTCATCTTCAGTGATCCTTTTTTCACAGAGAGGCAATGCTGTGCAGATATCCCTCTAATGAGCAAAACTCCAACTTCCCTGCCAGGCTTGTTTAACATTCACCTACAGGTTAGCAAGTACAGAGCTTGATTTGACAGCCTTACAGCTTTTTACCCACGTTTTCTAGGCTTTGATCTGAATCGGCACCCTTTGTCTTACCATTGGACACAGTGGGAGGAAGTGCTTGCAGATTCACATACTTCAGTTCCTTATCTCTGTAACAGCAAAGAACACGTAGTCCTTTCTCAGAGGTTTCAAGATTAACATTTCAAGTATTGTGGGTTGCAGATATCTTTGAAGATGTACATAGATACGCAGGGGTGATGAATTTTCCACATGGATGAGTGAGGTCAGCCTGGATTCCAAGATCCCTGAGCAGTTCCTAGAACTTACATCTTCTCTCCTGTGTTGTGGAGGACACTGGTGAGCTGTTCCCCTGGTATTGAAGTGTTTTGTGCCTGTTCTTCCTTGCACTAAGCAAGAGCTTGAATGCATTCAAGTTTTCATGGTAGTTGTTCAGTTTGCTTGCTGTTGCTGGTCAGTTGCAAGGATTTTCTCAATAAGATCGAATAATCTGAACTGCTGAGTGTGTGGGGGAGATTCAGAAATGGGTCTTTGTGGGAAGTTGTACTTCTAGTGAAAGAGCAGACTTAAGCACTGAAGGACCATCTAGAAGAAAGCAGCAGCAGATTGTCTCATGCTCATGTTGTTGTGCCATGGGTTCTCTGCAGAGACTGGAGCCCTGCTTTGCTGGAGCTGGAAGCTGTGCTGACCACCTTTGATTCCTCCGGAGATGGCATGTCTCAGATTAAAAATGGAGAGTGCTTTTTTTCACAAGCAAACTTCAGAGAAGTGTTCTCTCCAGTATTGTACACATCACTTACCCTGTGATGAGAGGGGGGTAAAGCTTTCTAAAATGTCACTTGCTGGATGGAAAATCACTGGGTGCTTCTGTCTAGAACTTTGCTCTTTAACTGAAACTTTCAGATTGCTATTTTTAACAGCACTCCTGTCGATAAGAGACATGTTTTCAAACCCAGGCAGACCTTCGGCTGAGCCTAGAACTGCAGTTTGTGTTTAAGGTCTACTGGCAGAAAAACACGCTTTATTCTATTTAAACTTCAGAGCTGAATTTCAAAGTGCAGCCTGAAGTGTTGTAGTGAGCATGTTGTGTGATGTGTTTAGTTGTTTTTTCTTTAAGAGAACAGTGTTGACTTCACATACCTGCTCCCTTCAGCTTTGCTGCCTCAGCTGTTCGTGCAGGTATTTGTTCAGGTGAGCTTGAAAGGCTATGGGGAGGGAAAGTGGGGTATTTCCAGCCTGACTTGGTCATGCTGAGGCAGGACAGTGTGAGGACAGGCTGCTGTGCCACCAGAGGCCCAGGCTGGACTGCTGCTGGCCTGTGTGTCTGCCCAGGGCCACTTGGCTGGGCTTGCACAGAGGTCTTGAAAACTCTGTAGCACAGAAGTGCTACTTGCCTTCACCTACCCTTCCAGCTTGCTGTGACACTTGACTTTTTTGCACTTGACCCCTTAGAAAGGAAAAGGCGAGGTCACAGTTTTAACTTCATGGGGCTTTCACTCCAAAGAGTAGCAGAATCCAGACTCTTGGTTGCATGGAGTTTGTCTCGCCTGCCCCACAGCTGTGCCCTCTTATTTGCTGGGCCACGAGCACAGGCAGTGCCAAAGCATGAATTGCTGGAGCCACTCCATACCACGCAGAGGGAGAGGTGCCAGCTGCCCGAATTACATGTGCGTGCTGCTTGCTGCTCAGCCAAGTACTCTTTTTATAGAAATGTCTTTTAAGCAAAGCTAGAAAGCAGTACAACTTGCTTCAAAAATTCGCTGGAAACCAGGGCAGAGTGCTGATCAGACTCAGGAAACTCCTGCATTTGGCAAAGGGGAATCTTTTCCACCACTGCTGCATGCTGGAAAGCAGCCACCGGGCCCCAGCAGCTTTCCTCCTGGTGTGGGGCAGGAACAAAACGTGTCCCTTGGCAGCGGTGCTTGAAATGTGTTGGGCAGGTAAGGGGTCACAACTGCTATCTGCCTGACATCTCTGAGGTGCATGTGTAGGGGGAAGAACAAGATGTCTTGGGAGGCATTGCTCGTTGCCTTTTCAGGCAGAGAGATGAGGTAAGGGGAAAATCTGATAAAACCTAGCAAGGTGTCTCCAGTGTGTGCAAAGCTGCCCAGCACAAGCAGTAACATTTCTCTGTGGTGTAACAGAACACTGTTGGCATGTACAGAATGGGTCAGAGGGAGGTAACCCAAAATACCTTAGTTTTTCTTTTTTCTTCTGCAAGTGCTTTGCTGTTTAGTGGGATCATAATGAGAGTACGCTGAATGAATCACAAGTTCAGCATCTTGTGCAATCCCCTTAGGGTGCCATCAGTCAAGTCCTAGAGCTTTGCTGGCTTCAGGGATAACTTCTGAACTTGGAGAATACGTGCAGGAGAATGAGTCTTAAAACAAAGCAAAAAAAGCAGAATGGAAACAAATAACCAAAGATCTGTAAACCCACTTCCCAGGTTTTTCACATAAATGTGCCTTTTCTGATGTCCTGGCCCTGACATATTTGTGAACTTGTATGTGATAACATGACACAGACCAGATAATGTGTGTGATTCTCTAGTTGATTATTAAGACTGAGGCAGCTTTTCTGTCCCTTGCTGTGATGAAATATAGACAATTCCAAAAACTTACATTCAATTATCTTAAAATCATACCTCATTTGGATGACATAGAACTACTAACCTATCTGAACAAGATTTTTCCTTTTTGACAGCTGCTGTATTTTAGACTGCTTACGAATGAACTGGATGAAAAGGGCAATTTTGCTGAATATAAGAAAAAAAGTTCAGAATTCTCATGAAATTTGTTCTTGTTCCTCATATTCTCAGTATGTGTGAAAAACAGAGGCTATGTTCTGGTTTTAGAGCCAATTCAAAAATTGGATTAACGAGACAAGGCAGCTTTGCCCTGCTGACGTTGTGGTGACTTTTTTTTATTCCAGCAGAGTTGAAAAGGTGACATTTGTTCATGTTAAGTTTGTTACTCTTATTTCTGCAGCTTCTGTCAAAGAGTTTGTTGAGCTGCTTCTGCTTCCAGCCCTTCTCCTGGTTCATCAATGAATGTTATGTGTTTTGTAATCAATTTTTGATTCTCATCCATTCCTTTTACTTCTTCCAGTTCTTGTGAGATTGGTGAAAATAAGCCTACGTTCCAGGGATGCAAGAGGAGCAACAGCCTGAGGTAGGAATTGAAGTTGAAGGTTTTCTTCTCAGTGTAATGGAAGGAAAGGTTGAGATTCTAAGTTAGCTCTATTCATTCTATTGGAAGGTCTGCAAAGTCAGGAATCGGGGCTACGAGCATGACACCCCTTTAAAAACAGAGGAGTGAAGGGCTCATTGCTATTGCTTTGCCACATCTAGAGCAAATTCTCAGCTACAAAACACTACTTTTCAACACAGTCACCGCCATTTGCTGCGCCTTTGTTCAGTGATGAACAAGAGCCTGCATGCCACGCTTATAAAAACCTGCACCAGTGGAGGTGACCCACTGTCAGCACTACTGAAATGCACCGCCCGCCACCTGACTGAGCTCATGTCCGCTGTTTGGTCTATAGCTCAGCCTGCATCGATGAATGTCAGTGAGTGCTGTGTTTTCCACATGGAGGAATTCATTGTCACACCTTTTCTTCACACGCGCTTCCATGTCAGATGCCATTTGTCTGACTGCTGCTGTCTGTGGCAACAAAATTGTTCTGCCAACGGAATACTGGCAGGAAGGTTCAGCCTCTACTGCCGTATCACCAACATCCACCTCTGATGTCATGGGCCAACGTCATAAAATAGAAGGCATTAGTTTCGGAACAGCCTTCATATATAAATGATTTCCACTGTGCAGAGTTTGTGTACCTTGCCAAATTAAGCTCAGGTGCTCTTTCGTTCTTTGTTCCATTCCTTTTATTCTTTTGCATATTTTTCCAGTGCAATAAGGGAAGTTTAGTTGAATTTTTTTGGTTCATGTGTTCTGTTTCTTGTTAACTTCTTAAAAAAAAAAAAAAAAAAAGAAGGGGGAGGGGGAGGAGAGGGCGGAAAGCAGACTCTCATTATAATAACAACTCCAGCATAAGTGACAGAACTAATTCTCTATGTTACATTGAAGTATCTTTCAAAATGTTTTTGTGACTAGATTTAGGTATGCAAACAGTAGTCAGGCCATATGTTGTGATCAAAAACTGAGCTGATGTTTAATTAAATCTGAGAGTGTAATTGCAATCTGCAGGCAGTGTAATTCCAGTTTGTCTATGAACAGGCATTGCTTTGTAGTGAAAGGATGGTACGTTGCTGCAAATGCTTTCAGCTTTGTACTGTAGACCCATTGTACTTCTTGGTCTTACTCCAGGAAATGCAGTAATAAATTTTGCCTTACCTTCAGTGGGGCCACAATAATACACATAAGATTTATTAACTAAAAATTGCTGTCTGAAACAACGGAGTGTGAGAAGGAAGTACTCTTGTTGAAAGTCTTAGCAATAGTATGTGCTTTGTACAGTCCTATTTTAAAGCTTGCCAGGTTAAGTAGGAAGTTTAACGTTGCTGGTGGCTAGCTAAAAAGCTGCCATCCTTCAGGAGAGTTTGGCCACCTGCTTGCTGACTCTTTAGTATTGCCTTTTGTTTGGAAAGTACTTAAATGATTATGGATTCACATCCTTTCTAACTATTGACTTAGTGTTGTTAAATAACTTCAAATTCTCTTGTAATCATCCTGATTGAGCTTAGAATTAATGTAGTTGCCTAAAGGTAGCTTATGGTTGAGTGTTCTGAGTCCTTAAGCCTTCGTTTTTACCAGCTGTTTTTCCAGGTTGGATGGCACAGACTAAATTGTTTGAATTTTATGAAAGGATTTTCAAAACTGCATGCTTGTTACAAAAAAGAATACTTTTTCAAGTCAAAGACATAATATATACTTGGAGTGATAGTATTGTAAAGTCAGTCTCTGGAAAATCTTCTCCGCCCCTTCTTATCCTTTAGCGGGCAAAAACATGGAAACACTTAGTTTCACGTCCTTCTGACTCTGATTTCTGCTGCATGTGAAAGTCAGAATATGCCCAGATTTTGTAAGGCTGAGTCTGCCTGTTGTGTATTTACTTACTCTAACAGCATGAAATACCTGGGCAGACTCTTCACAAATGGACCTGTGTATACTTGAGAGCTATTAGTCTGTCAAGAATGACAAAATTAATGCTGACTACTTGTAGTTAAATGAAATATCCTATCTGAAAAGTGGAATGGTGTTATAATCAGTGCGTGTTTTGGTTTCCAACACAGAAATCTTTATATCACCATTAGGGTTACTGTAAATCTGTTTGGTTTCTTCCGAAGTCAGACACTTTTTAACTTTGTGTCAGGTGTAAGTATCGTCTCTCGTAAACAGCTCAGAAAAACAGTTGTAAAGCCACAGATGTTTTGCACTGTTGACACTACTTAAATTATTTAGTTGCTTGAATATTGTATGTAAGCTCAAATCGAGCAAAGCCACAAGAGGAAAAATGCATTAAAGCATTTCGTTATAATTTCCAGCTTCCTTTTGAATTTGTTTCATACAGGCTGCTGCAGATCCAATGTCCTCCTCTGATGTACCAGAAGATGGCCCAAAGGAAACGTCAAGTGTATCGCAGAGTATCTGTATGTTTCTGGTTTGGCTGGGGAGGGTGTGTCATGTTGGAAGCATGTTAACCCAAATGTCCATGCCTTTTCCTTACCTAATAAGGCAAAAGGGCAATGCGAATGAGATCGTGTTGGCTTAATCTGTTCATGATTAGTAGAAAGGCCCAACTGCATAAAGCACATTTGAAAAGAGCAACGATGGTCATTTTGCTGCTTTCATGCCTTCGGAAGAGTGTAAATTGTTTTATTTAAAAGATGCACTCACCCGCTGTTTTAAGTTTGGTGCGTCAAAGAAGATAAGCACTCATTTGATTCCTTGTTTTTACACCTAGTGTTACAATGTTGAATCAGTTGTAACAGATGGAATACCTTGCCCACTCCATAATGATAATTTTTTGATAGGAAGGCCATGCCTGCAGGATATGGGAATAGAAATATTTCAGCCAAAACTGTCTTGTGAAGACTGGGAGAAGTATCGGCCTTTACCTTTCAGTGAGGAGGATCAGATGATGTCAGTCATTCCTCTCTAAGGAGGAGAAGAACAAATGCTTCTTAGGATTTGCTTTCTGTTTATTGATACATTCTTGTGACGTTAGTATATGCAATCCTCCTTTTTGAACACTGGGGATATTCAGGTTGTGCTTTCTGGCAAATAATAGGCTAAGAACCACCTCCGGGCAGATTGAGTGCAACCTGACTCTAATGCTGAAGTTGCTGAGTGACAGCTTTGAGACTCTAATGCTGAAGTTGCTGAGTGACCACAGCTTTGAGAAGAAACAATCATGGGAGCAAACTGAGCACTAAGTAAAGCTATGGGAAAAGCCTAAAGAAGAATTGAGACCTGTAGAAGCAGATTAGTTCATGATACTTTTTTCTCCAGATTTAGAAGTTGGTTTCATTTAAAAAAAAACAAAAACATTCCTCAGAATGTTTTTCTTAAGTATATCCTTAATTGATAATGTCTGTTACTTTGCTGTTATGAGAGTTCTTTTTTTCACATGAAACATCATTCTGTCCAGTTCTGAATATATGTTTGAGGTGGAGGCTGGAAAAAATAACAGAATGGAAATCCTTTAAGGGTTACTAAATATGCAGAAACCACTTTCAGTTCAGGTAATCTGAGCCATAAATGATTGGAGGCAAGGAGATCTTTTGGAGAAAGCACCGTGCATGCTTTCCTGATTCTTACACTCTTCCTTAGATACCCACTTTTGACTGCTCTAGTAGACCATATATATGATTAGATAAATTTTGGTTAATCTAAACAGCTGCTTTGATGATGCTGAGCACTACAAATGCAGTGGCCTTGCCCCTTCTCCTTCTTTTTAAAATTGTGCCTTCCTCACTGCCTCCTTAGCATCACCATCTGCTTTGGCAGCAGATCAGACCATACTGATTACAGCATGCCATGTTCTTGAGTATTAACAATGTAGTAGTGGGCTTCTAAAATGCTAACTAAGAAGGATTTTGGAGGGTGACTTTGGTTCTGTTCTGGTTTTGACACGCAGTCCTTTGAGAGAAATATTTATAGAACAGATCTGGGGCAGCATGAGTAAAACAGAGTCATGAAAAGATAGAGAATGTGTGGTAGGAGACTGTATTGTGTGTGTGTGTGTGTGTGTGTGTGTGTGTGAGATATCCCACTTGTAAAGTGCATGCTGACCTCTTCCTTTTGGGATTCCTGGCTTTTGGACCACTTTAAGTCCCTGCTGACTTGTGCAACAGCTTGCCATGGAAACAAAAATCTATTTTCCTCCTTGATGGCTTGTTTGTTTGTTTGTTTTTTATAAGATCCGCTACAGCTTAAAGAAAACTCCTGCAAAGTTACTGTATTTCCTGTTGGTGTAAAATCTCTATCTCAGTTGATGAGGCTTTCTGGCATTCCACAAGCAACAGTGGTGGAACTGATAGATCTTTCAGTTCTCTATGGCAAGCTTGATACAGATGGACTGAATTCATTTTATACCAGTATGGTCCTAGTTTGTTGTTGAAACCGTGGGAGAATTGTTGATGTCCTGACCCAAGTGCCTATTAAGTTTTAATTTTCAATTGTATACAGATTTCTGGTGTTTTAGTCACACAGAAGGCTAAAATCTATATTGGCAGGTATCCTACGTGCTCCAATGTGTACAGGTTACTTTACCAGCATACTCGTAGCACTATACATATGTTTCTATCATTTATACAGATAAGATTCCAAAAAGGAACGTTTTTGCTCTAGAAATGAAAAAATGCTTTTTTTTTTTCTGATTTAGTATATACCTTTTCTAAGTATTCTTTGCTTCTCTGTCCGCCTCACCTGCCACACAGCTTCTCTTTCCCTTACTGAACTGCGTGGACAACCTGTCCCAGTGTCCACAGGGTAGGAAACCTGGACTGAGACCCATGCTTGGAGGCAGCCTCTCCAGTGGTGGCACTCTCAATGATGTAGCCTCAGAATTGAATGTAAGATTACAGTGGTAAATCAATGGCCTTTTAGCTCTACTCTGCTGTTCAGTGGCGACATTTTTGTTCTCTGTCTTTCTTATCTGCATTTCTTAATCATCTGTGCTTTTCTTTTTTCTTTACGATTGCAGCTGATGCAGATGCATTTAAAATTCTTTTGGAGATGAAGATGAAGAAGAGGCAGAAAAAACCTGCCTTACCAAGCACTGTGACTGAGCTCGACACCGAGGACGGTTCTAAAGTGTACGTGGTTGGAACAGCCCACTTCAGTGACAGCAGCAAAAAGGATGTAGTGAAGGTAGTTTTGAATTGGAAACCTTTCAGCTAATGTTAACTTATTAAAAATGTCACAAAGCAGAATGAAGTCCGTCTGTTCTTTGCTACAGCTTCCAGATCCTGTTTTTCAAATGAGCTGTTGGAGGACTTGACAGCAAGGTGGGATGAGCACGGAGGCAGATGTACTGTCTTAGTAATTTTTTTTTTTTTGAATCCATTGCTCTCCAATCTCAAATATTTATTTGTCCTCTCAAGAACAAATGCAGGCAGTCTTAGTCTTGAGTCTTGGTGTTAATGTATGCTGACTGTGATGAGGATATGATGAGAGGATGCAAAGCCTTAGAACAGGAACTTGGCTTCTTTGTGTATGTGGTGTGTAATACTGAGCTGTAAAACCACGCTGCCCATAACTCGAGAATGTAGTCCAAAATATAAAAAGGTCAGAAACACTAGTGGAAGTAGGAGCTATTTCATACCAGACTTTATGCGAAGCCTGCAATTCAGAGTGGCTTTATTCCACAGGAGAGAAGGAATCTTGTACCAGAATCATCAACTCTGGCTCTTAATAAAGCTTTGTGGTCACAGGCTGTGGGTAAAGGGACATTGCTAATGTGAAAAAAAGAAGCTGGACATCATGATTTTCTTTTGTTGTCCTTCTTCCTGTCCCAAAACATCCAATAGCTGGAGCATTTCACTGTCATTTTCTTCATTTTTCTCAATAAATAGCTACTTTGGGAAGTCTTGCTTTCTCATTGTTATTTTATTTGAAAATGGTTGCTGGAATGTGCTTTTAAGACCCTTTTCTCATGGAAGTATCAACATTGGCTGTAATTCTGTTCAATCATTCCTAAACTGGTATAAAAAATATATATCATTCTTCTCTTTCAGACAATACAAGAAGTGCAGCCAGATGTGGTTGTAGTGGAACTGTGCCAGTATAGAGTTTCTATGTTAAAGATGGATGAGAAAACTTTACTAAAAGAAGCCAAAGAAATAAACCTGGAAAAACTTCAGCAAGCTATAAAGCAGGTATGATTCCCACAGTGAGAATTAAAGACTGGACAAATTATTCTTGATATGAGTTAGAACTGAGAAAGGTATTCCTGCTAGCTGGAAACTTAATGGTGTTTACCTAGGTGAGGATGCCATGGTGGTGGTAAGTTGTGGTATTTTGTTTTTAGCTGCAGTGCTGTGGGCTTCAGTTGCACTGCTGAATTGTATGGGCAGGTGTTGACCTCAGCAGGACTCTTCCTGTGTTTAACAGTTGTTCCACTTCCAGGACACAAGTATTTAATTGTAGTGTTCCACTAATCTATTTAGATACGGTTACTATCCCTACAATCTGCATCTGTATTACAGCT
Source organism: Chrysolophus pictus (assembly GCA_037305975.1). Classification (NCBI taxonomy): domain Eukaryota; kingdom Metazoa; phylum Chordata; class Aves; order Galliformes; family Phasianidae; genus Chrysolophus; species Chrysolophus pictus. Next base: position 176,179,321 of record CM074576.1, on the reverse strand, counting down.
ACTGAAGGAATGTTTACTTTTGCTATTGTCTGTAGTAGTCTACTCAGTTGCATTCTTCCTTTTTGGTAGGGTGTTGTTTTGGGATATTTCCATTCCACTTGTCTTCAGAGTAGCTGCTTATTGACTGTTGGCCTTGAAGAAGACTGTTGGAAAAAACTGGGCAGATAAGAGTAGATTACTATTCAAACTACTGCTAGTCTGGCAGTTTGCCACTGTTTTGGATGTGTAGGTGCATAACAAGTGTTGTCCTTTAGTTTTCAGTTTCCTCTTACTAGCTTGTATTTAACTAATTTTAAGCTAGGCCCAGTGAAACAGCACAAAGTCGATTTTGAAGTGATCATGGGATGTTTGAGTAGAATAGTAATTTTCGGGAAAGTCAAAAGCTTTTTCAGCATCCAGCTGGGTGAATAAATTCACAGACTTTGGTTGTGTGGTGCACATACGCTGTAGTTATGTATTGGAATGATTTTATTGATGTAACTGGGAATTTCCAGGATTGCATCCTTCACAGGAATATAAAGTGCATCCACGTAAAGTGTGAGTGGGTAGGGGCAAATCTATGGTGTCTTTGTGTTTCACTGTGTCTTTCACTGCAGTCTTTCTGACTCATACAGTTAGGCAATAATGTACCTTTCCTGTTTTCTTTATTTATGTCCAATCAGAGGATAGAAGATTGCAAAACATCTGCATATTGCGTGAGTTATTGCATCTATCCATCTATTTTAGGCAAGGTGGATTGCTTGGATGCACGTAACCAAAATAATGCATCTTTACAACAGAGCAGCGTAGTTAAGGGTCTTTTGATCTGGCAAACAATCACAGAAGCTGCCTTTGTTTTATAAAAATAAATTTTAAAAAGTTGTTTTATATCAAAGCTAAATGCAGCCATTTTTACCGTGTTAAGTTTTTCTCTTTTAAGAGGACATTGGAAAAGGACAATGAAAATAAAATGCCTTACATTGCAAAATAAATAGCATACAGAGAAAAAAATCCTTTGATGTCAATTCGTGTTGGCAGCTTCTTTATCAGCAGTTCCTACCGGAACTGAAAGTGATCCTCTGTTCAGGCAGTATTGGGTCCAAAATCAGAATAACAACAGAGGGTCACTACTGTGACAGCTCAGCCTCTTTTCTCATGAGAAGTGATGCAAATACTAGTATTTGGGTGTTGTGCCTTTAATGAATGTATTTCTCCATGTATGAGCTCAACCGCAAAAAAAAAATACCTCCCTTGTTTGATTCTGCTGCACTGTGAGTTATATAGGGAACACTAGGAAACAGTCCAACTGTCTTGTGCTAAGTTAGTGTCTTTGGTTTTGTAGTAGGGGAAAAGCAATGAGCCAGTAAGTTGCTCTGCCTGCTTCAGTTGTCACCCCCCCATTTCACAGTGATGGAACTGGCAACCGGGCCAAAAAGTTACAGAAAAAGTTAAAACTGCTTGTAACTTTCACCCTGGAGTATTGAATTAGAAAAATAATGCCATGTCTTTCTGTAGTGGCTCTAGAGCAGAGAAAATGGATTTCATGCTTAATCATTGAAGTTGGAAGCTGAGCTGAGTGTTCATGTGAAACTGTTGCACATTTGCAATGGATCCCTGGTATTTGCAGCTTGTCAAGCATCTGTTGGAGGTTTAAAAAACACTTCCTCCAGCTCCACTTTGAATTTCAAAACTCTTACAGTGGTTTACAGAGAACTGACTGTTTGCTTTCCATTAAGTGCAGACTTAAATTTGGCTCAAATGTGTGTTACCTGAACAGTTGGCTTAAACCAAACTGGTAAGACTGGTTTGGTCATCTCTTCTCCTCAGCTTTGTGTTTCTGCTGTCCCTTCTGTGTCCCTGCTATAGTTCACATGGCCATGAGGCTGCCTGAATAGGGCATGCTTTTCAGCTGTGTTATATCTCTGTGTTACTCTCTTGGTGTTGTCTCTAGTCCTGACACAAAGTGGGAAGAGGGAAACTTTGGGAAAGGAAGAAGTAGGCTGGTGGCAGCAAAATCTGAAAGGGGCTTATTTTAAGCTACTCTTCTGGGATGAGTGTACCTGTGCAGAAATAGACTCTAATGATTTTTATCATGCTTCTGGCCATTGGAAAAGCTGTTATTAAGCTGTGCAGAACAGCCCTTCATGCTTAGTTAGCCTACAGGATTTTCTGTTAAATAATAAATACACTCTGAATTGGTAGGTGAGGAGTACCAATATGAATATTGATCTGCACAGGCTGCGTGCTCTGTGCCTTGAAGGCTATCCTCCAGTGCACCTGTAGCAGTAGTAAAACCAGTTCCAATCTCTACTGGCCTGGCTGGGTTGTACAGGGTTACATCCACGGCATTTTGTGTCATTTTGTTTGTTTTGTTTTTCTTGAAGAAACCCAGGGCTAAAATACATGCTGCTTGTTTCTGCCTGCAGTTCTGTAGTTAGGGTGTTGGATCTGTAACCTCTGACACAGTCAGAGCACTCTTTAGGCTGCATTCCCATACATAACATAAGCACGGCTGTGCTGTCTGAAGGAAGAGTTGTCTGCTGCAGAAGGCCATTGGCAGTTGCCAATAGTAGATGCCTGGAGGAGAGCATGGGAACCTGTAGTCATACCTTGCCTGAGCATTCATCTCTTCTGCCATCCTGTTTGCTGTCTCCATGCTAGACATGGTATTACCTATAGTCTTACCTTCATCACAGAAAGCTGGACAGGAGCCAGCAGTGTACACACGCAACCCAGGAGGCCAACAGTATCCGGGGTTGCATCAACAGAGGGGTGGCCTGCAGGGGGAGTAACTGTCTGCCATTACTGTGCTCTTGTGCAGCCCTATCTGGAGTATTGTGTCAAGCCTGGGGCCCCCAGTACACAAGGGATGTGGAAATGTTTAAGTGGGTCCAGAGAAGGGCCACTAAAATAATCAAAGGGCTGGAGCACCTCTCCTGTGAAGAAAGATTGAAGGAGATGGGCTTATTGAGCTTGGAGAAGTGAAAAAAGAGAAAACTCTGGGGAGAGACCTCACTGTGGCCTTCCAGTATTTGAAGGTGTTTATGAGCAGGAGGGGGGTCCTACATTTTACATGATCTGATAGTGATAGGTGCGGGGGGAAGGTGGCTTTAAATTAAAAGAGGGAAGGTTTAGATAGGTGCTAGGAAGAAATTCTTTACTCAGAGGGCAGTGAGGCACTGGCACAGCTGCCCAGAGCTGTGGGTGCCCCATCCCTGTGGGTGGCAGCTTGCCCACAGCATGGGGATTGGAACTAGGGCATCTTGAAGGTCCGCTCCAACCTAAGCCATTCTGTGATCACTCATCCATTCTCAAGCCTCATGAGAAGAGATTAAACACATTACAACCCATGTATTTGATATTTCTGTGCACACCTTCAAGTATTTTGTCTTAACAGCCCTCATCCACTAAAGACAACACAGTAGCATGTGTTTCTGTTCCATTCCTTTCCTGACAATCCTTCTCATTTTACTTGCATTCTGCTTACTGTGAAGCAGTGGGCTTACAAAATTGCTGCTTCACATTCTCTGTCCTATGTGTTAGTAGCTCCACATCCCTCTGTCTGAGGAGCTGAATTTCTTTGCAGATATGCTTCACTCTGTGTTTATAGCTGTGAAGTGGGTGTCAGTCCTTCAGGATTTAATGCTTTATTTTGGTCATTTTTCCCTTGTCTGACATGGAATAATCTGGTATTGCTAACAAACTCTCTTAGTGTTTTGTTCCTATTGTTATTCCTGTATTTTGCTCTTTATTCCCACACCTTCTGACTGGCCAGTTGCTGCTGGTTGGTGCTACACATTGCTGCTTGTCACCTTTTATGTGACAGGCACTTCTGTGATGCTGAGCAGATGTGGCAAGCACTGAGTTCCATGCACATTAAGAGCAAAAACGATTCAGACACTTCAGAGGTGCATCCCTTTGTTATCCAGCAGGGCAGATCTTTCCATCACTGTGTAAAAATGTAGACTTCAAAAATATCAATCCAATTCTAAAGGGTGGATGAGACCACAGATGACCTAAGTTTGCATTATCTTAGTTTTATTTGTGGGTTATCTTCTCTGAACTTCTGGAAACCTTTGTCTCTGTGGCTGTTGAACTCAGTCTCAGATGCTGACTCCTTTTCACTGCCTTTTTTCTTCCTTGTCTCTCCCCAGCAGTGCGGTGTCCTGTCTTTCTGCTTGGCATATTCATAAGATGACAGCTGTATGTCAGTTGGTTGTTCCTGTAACATGCCTTGCTTGCTGGTTTGTAGCTTGATGAAGCAGACACACAGCTAGCTTTGACAGTAGCTGATCTCTTCTCTTCTGCCAGTCCTTAGTGACTCTAATCTGCTTACCTGCAGAAACTGCCTATGGCCTTGGGAGAAATTGCACAGGCATCAAAGCTGGCACTGAATGGGTCACTTGAGTGTGTCCATGGGAGCAAGGAGGAGAGACCAGGATTTCCCCCAGTAACTTTGAGCTGTCTCAGTCACGTGAAGCTGCTGATATAGTGGGAAAGCTCCCCCTTTGGTGGGGCAGAGGGGAATGCTACTTTTGGTAACAGTATGGGATGATGCTAGATTGAAGGAGATGCATAGATAGGTGATAAACTGTTCTTGGAGACAGGTAGCATTCAGTTACTGGGTCTTTGTCATAAGAACAAGTGGAGAAGGACAGCCAGAGCTGGACAAAAGAGCTCTGAATGGGTTTGCAGTGATGTTTTCATCTCTGAGGAGCTGGGAAGGGAAATTTTGCTTAAACGTATGTAGGGAATTGTTCTCTTCTTCAGTAAAAAAGTCTGCATAGTTAAGCATCTGTTTTAAAAAGTAAGAAAGATTCTTTGTGCAAGGAGGGGCCTTCAGTATGCTTGTAAGCGGGAGTGAGTCAGACCCAAGGTTTTCCTTCTAAGGTCTCATGTGCTGAAGTCATGTACATCAAATTCTTGCACAACCTTGAATTCTGTTTCTGCAGCTGTTAGCCTAACTGGTGCCCAGCCCAGTGCTTCACTGGGATCATGGGAGCATTTATTTTGAGACCACTAGCTATTTCTTTTAAGTATCTCTATAACGTGATTGTAAATTCAATTGAATATACTTTTATGTTTCCCCCCCCTTTTTTCCTTTTTTTTTCAACCAAATCAAGAAATGAAAGTATAGTATATATGGCAGAACAGCTCATACATCATCAGTCAGGTAAAATAAATAGAGACAGAAATAAATCTGGCTACTCCCCTGTCTTTTCCTTTCATCCTTTTTTGTTGTCATTGTTAAATAGAGACTGCACACCACTGAAAAAGTCTCTTTACAAATGATAGAAACTGAAACAAAAGAACTGCATTCATAAGGGAATTAGCTCCAAAAAGTATCTTCAGTATCCCTTCTTCACTAAGATATTTAATGTTTTTTCATGACTGTGAACAGTGCATTCTTCTCAGAAATCCACACAGTATGTTGGTATTTCTTTTAATATTTTTCTCCTTTTCCACCAGAATGGAGTCATGTCTGGACTGATGCAAATGCTGCTTCTGAAAGTGTCTGCTCACATCACAGAACAGCTGGGGATGGCCCCAGGAGGAGAATTCAGAGAGGCTTTCAAAGAGGTGCGATCATGAAATAGTTTTTCTGAGGTCAAATTACTGGCCTTTTGCTTGCAGTGTCAGTAAATAAAGGCATTTGTTAGAAAGGGGCACTCTGTGGCCATATTTTTCTTGGAGCCTACGAAGTGGTAAACACCATCTTTGGCTTCAAAAATACGAAGATTCATAGCCCTAAATTACACAAAAGCAACTCCAAAAAGGCTTTAAATAAGTGCTATTTTTGATGGTATTTGTTTCAGTTTATTTTGTTCTTGTTTGAATAACTGTTTTTGAATTTTGGATGTGGATCCTGGTCATCCTGGTGGTGTCAGGATTTCTACCTATGAAAACAAATCTGTCAGGATGAATTAGAGTTGATTAGCTCTGTATCCTCTTCTGAAGTGGTTGTTTGAGATTGTTAAACAGATATGCTTAGAATTTCCAGATAATTTTGTTTTACTGTTTTGTACTAAAATGTGTCAGCCTCAGTTACAGCATAGTCTCTCCTGACATTGCCTTCTGGTATCCTACATCAGTTTTTGTTTCATGAGCTCCTCTTGGAATACATTTTATCATGACAGACCAATAGGTTTGTGATCCTGACAAAATCCTGGTTAAAAGCAAAACAACCAAAATAATTTTCCCTTGGATTTTATTCAGACCTGTGAAGATACTGAGCCACATCTGTTCATCTTAAGCAGTTCTAAGCAGGAGCTTTCTATCTAGGAAAAATAAAATTAAAGGTGGCATTATGACTTAATGTATTCTACTCCTGTAGGAAGTTGTATACTCAAAATTTTGTTTACTGCATGGCCAAAACATTTCTTGCTGTCTAACTGTGACAATACTGGCTCTTTTTTTTGGTTGTTGTTAAAATAACTTAAATCATGTAATAAACAAACATTATCTTAATAGTGTTGTACTGTGATACAGTATGTGTTGACTAGTAATTTGTATCTTCTCTTCCAGGCTAGTAAAGTACCTTTCTGTAAATTTCATCTTGGAGACAGACCCATCCCTGTTACATTTAAGAGGGCAATTGCTGCACTTTCTTTCTGGCAAAAAGTCAAGCTTGCCTGGGGCCTTTGCTTCTTATCTGACCCAATCAGGTATGAATAAACATCCCATATGTTTAGCAATGAATTGTTCATCTCTTCTGTGTGGCAGGAGCCTGAAGTTCTCGAACCAAGACTGATGTGTGGTGAAACCTCACATTAGTGAGAGAGAGAAATATACAAACTATGCTTGAATAGTTCATGTTTTTAAAAAGAAAGCTGGCTATCCTGCTACATTTGTTTTGTATAATAGCATTTTGATTAATTCTAGGTCGTTGATCACTTAGAAGTAGATGATTTTATGCTGAAAATAAATTCGTAGTACTACAGTGTTAATACTGTGTTAATGAAAGAGAATAGAGCCTCATGATAATGGTTTCATTCCAATTTCCAAAGGACTTGGGCCTGCTGTACTAAGTCATGTGCAAATCAGAGCAGCCTGAGAACGGAATCTACATCGTCTGCTGTCTGAGCAGATGTTGGGAACAAGAGAAAATGTTTGAAATCTCGACAGTGTGTCAAACTCTTAATGACCATGGCCTTTACGAGGGGATGCTGTTAGGTTACTTTCTTACAGTAATACTTGTCAGACTGTCAGTTCCCTTGCTCAGTTTGGTTTCCTGTGCCCTTTAAAGAAACCACTGTGCCAAGTTTGCTTCCTCTTTGCTTCTGGACACCAGTAGGTGTGAAAACTTGCTTGAACTGGGTGACGGCATGCCCAGCTGTCATCCTGAGTTCCATCTGCTCCCACCAGACTTGCCATGGTGGGAGCCTTGCCAGAAGCAGGTTTGCAGTGCGCGTGGATCCTGAATCTCTGTGCCTCTCATGCTCTGTAAGCAGAACTCTGCACACCTCATTGAAGTGATTGATGTCAGTTCTTTCGGGCACTTGAAGTGGGGCCAGGGCTGGAGCTAGTAGGGACAGCCAAGCCTTGTTTCTCAGTTTTAGCATTTACTAAATTATTGTTACCCGTAAACACCTACTACTTCATCTGTAGAATGTTGGTCCTGCTGTCAATCCATTAACTGCAGTTCATGTGCAAAGTTTTGTTACTTATGAATCTAATACTAATATGAAACTGTTTCCAGTTTCTGGGGGGAGCTGGAGGGTGTGTTTCTCAGCAAATTCTCACATTCGTGCTGATGTGATTTTTTGGTTTTCAACTGAAATATTAAGATAATTTAAAATAAATTATCTTCATTAACACAGTAATATTCTAAGTGTTGTCTTACAGTTGATTGATGTAGTACATCGATGTTTTAAAAATAATAGGGGTAGAAATTGGAAAGGTGGGTATGATTAAGAAGCTGTTAGGGCAGGTGCTGCATAGATGAGCTCACTTACTCATCACTGTGAGCTTCTACTGAAAATGGAGTAATAACTCTAAATGAGGTTTGTCAGTCTGTTTCCATGCTCTGTTGGAAGCTACCAGTGCCTTTTTTTGATTGTCTGCTTTTTGAAGCATCCTTTTGATTTCAAACTTCAAAAAGTAAATAAATAAAAATTTTGGCATCATTCTCCAGCAGGCAGTGATGCAAAGCTAGATGATTTTGTTGCCAGACTGTGACTATATCACTGCTGTGACTGCAAACAGAAGGTTGACAGCATCCGTTTAAAAAAGTAACAATAATACAAAAACTCATTAAATTTTTTCCTGCAGTTCTAATTTATTTCCTGTCCATTTCTGTTCTTCCATTCAGGGAACTGATTAATAACTCATTGCCCTGCTGAAGACCTGTGATTGACACAAGCACTGCAGAATCCTTTCCACCCTTGCAGACTGTGCCTGGCAGTGTGCTATTTTGTTCCTTAAATAGAGCCTTCATACGTTCAGTGATCAGATCTGCTCCTCAGGAGCTCTCTGTTGCCTTTTTTAGACTGAATATACAGTAAAAGTGGGGCACTGTGATAACTCTTTCCTTTGAAGCCCCGGTGCTTTTCTGCGGTTGTCAGCTTTTAAACTGGGAAAGGTGAATCTTTGGTTGAGCTGCCTAAAGGCAAGTGACCTCTGCTTCGCCTTTCTCTCACTGTAGGGGCATTGTTAAGAATGCAGTTTTTCAGGCTTATGCAGATTGTTCCTCTTTTTGAGAGGAGAGCTGTCTGTGTGGGTTTACGTGAATAACGGGTATAGCGTTTGATTGTTTTTATTCATTAGTTTGTCTGCACTGGACTTTAGCAGTGTAACATAGATACTGAGAAAACATAACCTTTCTTTCAGTAAAGATGACGTGGAAAAATGCAAGCAGAAGGATTTACTGGAGCAGATGATGGCAGAGATGATTGGAGAATTTCCTGATCTTCATCGAACAATCGTCTCAGAACGAGATATTTACTTGACCTACATGCTGAAGCAAGCAGCAAAGCAAATAGAACTACCTCGAGCTTCAGAAAGTAATTGTTTTAAAGCAAATACCTTAATCAGTGTGTTCTTTATGTGCTATTACATATCTCAGTTCTTTGTGGGAAAACTGTGGTGTTCTGTGTGTTTATCCAAGACTGATGCCACATATCACAGAAGATTACAGTGCTTGAAAAGTTATGGGGCATATGACTCCCCTACTGCAACCTCCTATAGAAGAGATCTCACATAGCAATTGACTACTAATTATGATTCTTTTCTCACTGTGCTATTTAAATCTGCAAAATACTGATTAGTCTGACAGCTTCTTCAAAAGGCAGGCGTCTGGCATTACAGCACAGCATGGGACAGTCTAGACGTGCATCACCTGTCTCACTATCTCACCAAATTCACTGTCACCCGTAGCTGCTTAGGCACAGATTTCCTGCTGAACTAATTACTTCTAATTTTCAGTATTCATCTTGCTTTGCTTATTATAAATTGGGCTCCTGGGAACCCTGGTGATATGCATCAAGTATGAACTGTGTGTGTTTCAGCAAGGTATAGGCATACTGAATATTTCTCCAGCCTTCAGAAGTATTTTACTGCCATGTGCAATCTACATCCTCTTTGTTCATGTAAAGAAATGTGTGTATATGCATGCACACATGCATACTGAAGTAGGGATTATCTTTTTTTGCTGTCTTGTTTATAAGTGATTCAGTGCAGACCTCTGACACTGTCTCCTGATTGTAAAAATAATGAAGAAATTGTACTACTTCTTGCACTTCCCTTGTCTAGTATTACTTCATTGTTGACGTGGTGAAGCTTCACCAAAAACATATTGTTAGTGCAGGTAACATAATCAGAGGATGCATAGAATCATTAAGGTTGGAAAAGACTTCTAAGATCATCTAGTCCAACCATCCATGCATGCAATCAAAGGAGCAGACTAAAAAGTAAGTTTCATTGTTATTCTTTGCTGGATCATAAGCCACAAAGAATTGTGTCCTCTGTTATTGTTGTTCTTTTTTCCTTTCTTTAATTCTACCTTAAGAACAGAGTTTGTGAATCACAGGTTCATTGAATGCCTGGGAAACTGGAAGGGTTTTACTTGCATTATAGAGGATTTAAAATAAAAGATGGGACTGCAACCGACAAGAAGGTTAATGCATCACCTGACTGACAGTTTTCTGCTGCAATATTTTAGTAGATGAGACAGTGCTAGAGGTGGTTTTGCTAAGCTGCATGTCACTATTATTATTACTTGGATATTTTTCTCATATTGTTCTCATGACACATTACCAGTTTTTCCAGTGGGGGAGAGGTAATCCAAAAACTTTTGGGGTGAATGCATCAGTTTCTCCTGAATGTTGAGAAAGCTGGCTGGTAGATGGGGGGTTAGGCTGAGAGCTGCCCTGTGTTGTGGTGGAGTGGTGATCAGCTACCTGGCTGCTGCACACCAACAGCACAGGTTTTGCTGTTACTTGCTGAGGCCAGGTCTGTAACAGCAGGTCTGTAACAGGGTCAGGTCTGCTCTCAGGCCCTGTTCTCTGGCTGTCCATGTCTGCCAGCCTGTGCCTTCCCATTACTGGGATTTGTGCCAGCTGTCCAAAGCTGTGAGCAAAGCTCTTCTTGGGAGAGAGCAAAGACCAGGGCTGTACTCCATAAACAGCACAGAAACACGACCCACACAGGGTAGGGAAGAGATGGATTTAGAGGCTCAGCAGAGCTTGCATCTGGAGACTGGAGTGTGAGCCCTAGCCAGTTCTGTTTACCGGAACAACATTTCCTGACAGTAAGAAGTTATGCTAAAGTTTGAGGGGAAAAAAAAGAGGAAGAAAAGCAACGAATTAGAAACATGAGGTATTGGGTGAGACATGGAATATGTGTAATTTTTGATGTGTAGTAACAAGTCTCTGCTTCTCAGAAAATGCTGTCTTGTAATCTTGCACGTTACCTGTTCATTTGTAGCTTGAAACTGGTTCTTCTACAAATGTGTTCCTTTGTTTCCATCTCTTCCCTAGCTGAACCTAGGAAATACATCCCTGCTGTTGTAGTTGGTGTGGTTGGGATGGGTCACGTACCTGGAATTGAAAAGAACTGGAACTCTGACTTAAACATTCAGGAAATAATGAGGTAAGTCATCCTTCCCCATGTCTTGCCATAGCAGCTTCACTTGCTCGAAGTCAGCAACGATTGGTTTGTTTGGAGGTTTCTTGGTCTTTTGTCACAGTTTAAAGAAATGCCGCTGCTGTCATTGCTGCCCTGTCAGCTCACTGACTTGCTGTGCTGACTGCGTGCAGCAAAGGAACAGAAACTGCCAAAGGAAAAAAGTAAAAACAGTAAATAGTGGCATGTTGAAGGAAGGTGAGGTGAGAAAATGCCATTGTCTGGAGAAAAATGTCAGTCAATCCATACCAAAGGCTTTTCAAGTGAAAATTCAAAAGCAGTCTGTAGAAGGTGACAAAAACAGGCTTCTGGCCCAGCATACTTCACTGTGGGCTAGTTCAAGCCACAGATTTTCGCTCCAGTGTAACTGATAAAATAGGTGTATGTGCTTTATAAAAGAAGAAACTATTCAGACTGTATCCTGTAAAGCCACAGAGGCTGGGATTTATGAGATGTATGAAGGATTACAGCGTGACCAGATAATATGGGTAGGACCTGCAGTGCTTTAGGACAGCTAAGTGGAAGAGTTACCAGTGTCTTTCCTAAGAGCTGAGCAGTGCATTAACTTCACTTTTTAAAACAATATGAAGGAAATTACATTTGAAAGATTACTATGCTAAGATTCTTCTCATTGCAGTCTTTTTCAGTTTGTGCTGCTGCACTGCAGTTGCAGAGCAGTTGCATCTTTGTGTTAGTGATTGCCATCTACTGACAGAGTGGAGTTCTTAACATCTCTACAGATCTAAAGATCTGTAGATCTTTGTGTTGCAAAATGACTTTGGAAGTCATCTGAATCAAAACATGCATGTTTCTCAGATGCCTGTTCGTTCCAGCTCTGCAGACGTTCACCACTGTTTTATGTCTGTTTTGCTGCAGTGTGCCTCCTCCATCAGCTTCAAGTAAGATTTTCAAATTTGTCATAAAAGCAACAGTTTTTGGACTGATGGGTTATGGCTGCTACCGAATAGGTCAAAGGACAGTTCAGTTTATTCTCTCGATGCCAGCAGCACAGAGCTATCTTCAGAAGCTGACAGAAATAAGGTCTCAGCATTGAACGTAAGTGGAGGCACAACGTGAAGGAAGTGGCTGAAAAAGGCGACGGAGGCAACAAACGTGAACCGGACTGAAAGAAGAAGGAAATGAGGATTCTACTCAGAGGCGATGGGTGCGGAGCAAAGCTGAATTGCTGTATAATAAAAGATTTGATACTGAACTTACACCAGCTATGATCTGATGAGTAAGTTTGATTCCTGGTGCGTTGCATGAAACCACATGATTCCAGATTGAGGCAAATGTAATACGTACACAAATATATATTATATATATCTATAAGGTGTGTGTATATATAATATATATTATTGATGATGTAGTACAGACAGCTTAAGGAGTGTATGCTCGTGACTTTTTTTCCAGGAGAACAGAACACCAAGTAACCAAATTGGCTGCATCTGCTGTGAAATTCAGGGACACTTGCTGGAGTGATTTATTTTCTTTCCTCGGGTATAATAATACCTAGTGGTCATTTCTGGTGCCAGACACTTTACACATAATTCAGAAGGGCGTCTTCTCAATGTGTGTTTTATACTTAAAAACATTTAGGCTTTTTAAAGACTTGAAAGCTTTCCAAAAATGTCAGAACTGTACAGGCTGCCGTATGTTCACCACTCGGATTTTTTTACAAGCCTTACTGAAGAACGGAAATGCTGCCTTTAGATTGCATCCCTCCTTACCACCACCAGTTGAATTATCTTCTGCATAGAGAAGGTAGAGCCACGCCATCAGAATGCAATGTGTCAGATGTTTACAGGACACTCTGTTCCTTTAGATTAGGTTATTTAAAGTGTATTGTTTAGCCAAATCCTGCTGGATTCAGTATTGTAAATTTGAGACTAGAACTACTGTACAGGTTTTGTTTCTCGGACCTTTCGTTATCGGGACAAGAAGTCTGGAATTGATCGTACCTGCTCCTCATTTTTGATACATGAAAATATTTTATTTATCAATGTAATTTCTCAGTGGATGAATATTTTAATCTATTTAATAGAAAAGCAATGTTCAACTTAGTTTTTCAAACTGGCGATAGCATTTTATTTGGGTTACCTGCTATTTATACATAGAATAATGGGTACATCAGACTGCTGTGATTTTTAAGATTTTCCAGAACAGCCATCTGTCACCCATCTCTTTTATCATTTAGGCTGATATGTAATAGGAGGTTTTGGTACCATTTATACGGGATTTTCGATGATTGTAAAGTGCCCTCTGCAATCAGCTGCTCCCAGTTCCACAGTGCAGACAGCTTTGAATGGCATATCAGAGTTTTAACCTGATGTATTTGAATGGAAGAGTCCCATTTGCTCCTCAGGCTCATATACAGTTGCTCACTGATTAAAGTGGAGTTTTTGTTTTTACTGATTTCTTTCGGGACTGAAAGAACCAGTGTGAGGCAAGAGGAGGAAAACAACACGTTGTACTTTTGTGTTTCCTTGCTGCTTTCAATTGGTTCAGTAAAATCAACAGACTGCTCTCAGCAGGGTGAATGTCCAGAGCCTTGTGCTGGAGGTCATCCCACACAGCCTATTGGTGGCTGGAGGCCTGTATGTGTACCTGCCAGGCTCTGCTCTGTGATGGCAGTGACTTTGCTGGGAGCTGATCTGTCCATGCAGCTTGATGCTCTTCTGCCTCGCACTCTGCAAACATTGCGTGTCCCCTTGCAGCAAATGACTGAAGTATGTGTTCACCTTTAAACCTATGAAATCAAACCCAGTCCTGCAGAGCACTTAAGACAATGCATGCTGTGTTTCTGGATCTGGGCCTTAGAGCTGTGCAGGGAATAAAACTGAGCAAATGAGAATGGCAGCAATTCATACTTCGTGAACACAAAAATGTGATGGTGATACAGAGTAGGATGGAGTCAGGTCCTTCTCGTTTTCCATCAGTCAGTGCTTGAGGAGCCCCCAGCCGTCTCTGGTGAGACTGAAAACCACACTGATGAAATCCTTATAGAAGACTGGAGTGACTGCCTCCATTTTGCTTCCTAACTTTTTTTTGTAAAGGTTTAATGAATTGTTTACAGATAAGCAGTCCTATTTGAATAATTCTATTCCATGTTACGTACATTATTAAGAGATGAAAGCAGGAGCTTGAGCTCCTTCTTCTCCTGGCTCTCCTGACGTACCAAAAGATTGTTGTTGTCGTTTTCTTGTTTTTTTGTTTTGCTTTGAATTTGGTTTTGTTTGGGTTATTTTTATTTTGAGGTCTTTTTAGCTGTTAGAGTTCAAAATATATCAGTGTTCTTGCTTTAAGATACCTACTGATTTTTAAGGTATCTGCAGATATTGTGAAAGCTCTGTAGATCTTTGATATCTGTGCTCAGGTAATTTTACACAAAGGAAAACAAATCTAAGGTAAATTTTAGACGTGAGCCTTAAACTCGGGTGGGACTAACGCTAGGCAGTTGTCATGGAGCATTCTTGCAGACTTGACATCATATGCTTTTTAGCCAGAAGTGTAAGCTGTCCACTTGTTAATCGGTCATTATCAGCAGTTACTATCTTGAGTCTTTGTTTCACTTTTTCTTCTTTCTTTTTAAACATATCATCAGCAGATATGAAGGAGGCTGTCTGGGGACAGGTCTTGCAGTTTCTTCTCACTGTTGCAAACTGGCAGAGGTTGTGCGTATGCACTGTTTGCTCAGTGGCACTTGAAAGCCCGATGGATTTGCAGAACTATCAGTCCTGTGAATCCAAACATGACTGCTCAGTGTTGTGTATCCGATGTGTTGTACCGTCTGTGTAACAATCAGTGTTTTAGGTCCATTCTTTTCTGTTCTAGTCAGTCCTCTCAGTGTTAGAGCATCCTGTAAAACTTAATTCTGTTGAACTGTCCCAGCCCTGCCTCAGCCTTACGAAGCCATACTGTATTTTTTTGGTGACATGTACATCTGTTTCATGCGTTTGTACATGTAATGTAATTTGAAGTATTTTTAACAATGTGTGCCTTTACTCTAAAGTGATTTAAATCAAACAGCAGTATGTTCTATGATATAAAAAATAAAATATTTTAGCCACCGTTTCTGTTGAAGGCATTTATTTTCCACGTTAATTAGTATTTTTGAGAACTAACACTGGTTAGGTAAGTCTGGTACACAGCATTTTGATAACCCAGCACATTTTTCTGAGCAAGAGCTGCAGTTGGAGCAAACACTTCTACTGAGGGGCATCTGGCTTTGATGATGAAGTAAGAAAACGAGTTTTTCTGCCTCCTGCACCTTTCCATTGGAGAAAAGGATGCATTTCCCTCTCCTACTGAACATGTGGAGACTAACTTCCCACTGGGAGAAGCATCTAAAGTGACAGTCCACAATTAGGTATGGTGAGTGGTTGGGTTTTTTTTTTTTTTTGGTCATCTCATTTCTTTTCTTCTAACTTCTGCAGTGCCTGATTGTGCGTGCCACGAGCTGACAGGCCCAGCAAGATGCTCGAGCACCTGACATTGGCCACAAGCAGTCCCTTTAAAAGGAGGAGGGAGAACTGTTACTAAAAAGACCCTGGTTTTGTGCTGTAAGCTACAAGTAGGTAGCCAAGTGCATGGCCACCACTAGTCAGTCAGCACTCCGTGCCTCTTGGTTAAGTGTGCAAAGCAAAGCTGTCCATGTGCACTTCTGTAGTCCTTGATTCAGCAGAAGCCTCCAATGCTTTGAGCTGTGGTTTGGCTTAAATTGTGAAATGCTGCTGAGAGCGGCAGCTGCCATGTCGGGGACAGCACTGCTCCATCAGCCAGCTGGCCAAGGTTGTGTTTATAATGCATCCTTTTCTGTACTCAAACAACTTAAAAAACTGGTTTAGTGGTGAGCTAATAGTGCCTGAATGCCCCCCTGGAAGCTGCTCCTGTTTGTGTACTTTGAGAAACACTGAAGAAGCTCTGACTGGGAAACATCTCCAGTTATGCCTGGGTGCCAGGCAGAAGTGGGAGCTACATGTGGAAAGAACACTGTTGCCTGTGAAACTCAAAGGTCTTGAGTACACATTTTCCTGTTTCTAAGACTTTAATAAACTTTCATTTTTAGATTTGAGTGACACTATTGGGAGATGAGAGCTTTACTTTTTAGTATTTGTAGGAGCAGGGTCACTTTTCCAGCTGTGAGTGATGGACCGAACTCAGTGCGATGCTGAACGCTCCGCAGTGTGTGTTGAAGCTTTGCAGCGTGTGTTGAAATGTGCACTGAAAAGGTCAACCACATACCACAGTGAGCTTAGAACAGCTGACGTCAGTTTGGTGCCTGCCCAGGTGGAAAAAGGCAACCACATTTTTATATTCTCCCAGCAACAGCAGGCATCCACCAGCAGCTCTTCTGTGTCGGGCTGTGGGATGGGGGACGGGGGTGGATGAAGCAGCTGTTCTGCGCAGCACTCCTTGGAGATGCAGATGGGTTCGTCTTATTATCCCCTTGGCTGCTGCTTGTCTTCTGTGTGCTGCAGTCTTACCCAAGGGGAGCTCTGGGGAGGGGATGGGGCAAAGAGGGTGCTGCCCTCATCCCTACACTCTAGCAGGGAAAGGGGTGGCAGCTGGGTGGGGGAGGAGGATGGTAAGACTTTCCCCTCAGGCTCTGCTCTGGCTTCTCAGGTAGCTCTGAGCCTGGGGCTGCTGTGCAGCTACCCAAGGGGAAGCTTGAGGTTATGTCTATCCTTTGCAGTACTGCCCCTGGGCAGCTCTAGTGAAGCTGTTCTGAGGGGAAAAGTGCATGCTTCCACTTTCATGTGTGGCATCCAAGATATGTGGTGCTTATGCATGAGGATTGGTGCATGACATGGAGGAATTTAAAAAAAAAATAAATAAAAAAAGCTCTGTAGCATTATTTCAATTTACTTAGGATGCACCCCCTCCAAAGCAGTATTCTGGTAATATGTCCCTGCTTTTGGCTACAAAAGTGATTGTGCAAACTGGACTAAGGTAAGTAGGGCGCCATTTTCATGAGAGTGTGCTGGTTATTGACACACTGTGTCTTTGCAGGCAGCGAGGGTCCCACCTGCCAGCTCCAGCAGGGGTCAGAACCTCTGTCATTTGCTATGGAATGAGTGCTGAGGGTTTCTATGTGTCGCCAGTCAGTGTGCTCTGATTTAACTGGAAAGAAAGTACAAGTAATAGTTCAGTGCCATCTACCGACTGCACATGGTGTGTCTTTGAATATTAGTGAGAGTGGACTTGAGGATATTCTTCAGAGAAAGTTCAGTGCATGAGCCTTGGAGAGAGCTGGGTTTTGCCCATCACCAACAGCGTGCCCAGCAATCTACAGCAGCACAGAGGGGCACCCTGAACAGTGACTGGTGTGCAAGAAGTGTGATTATTTTGCCTCTAGGATACTTCATGGAAAACATAAGATTACACTGTTAGAGAATTTCCTTCTTACGCTTCATCTTTTTTTTTTTTTTTCTTTCTTTTTAATAAGAATCATTACCCTTGGGTAAGACCCAATCTCTAGGAAAGTCCCAGCTCTTTTCTTGCTCTCCTTGAAGTTGCTATTCTCTACAAATCTGCTACCACTATTGCTGAGGGACTGCTGTTCTCTGAAGGCAGCTGGAGATTCTTTCTCACCAAAAATCACTGTGCTGTGCTCACCCTGCCAGGCTCCCAGTGCCCCTCTAACATGAGACAGAATGGGAGTGCTTTGAGAACCCACAGGAATCACAGAATCATAGGGATTGGAAGGGACCTCCAGAGATCACTGAGTCCAACCCCCCTGCCAAAGCAGGTTCCCTACAGCAGGTCGCACAAGTAGGTGTCCAGGCGGGTCTTGAATATCTCTAGAGAAGGAGACTCCACAACCCCTTTGGGCAGCCTGTTCCAGTGCTCTGTCTGGAGCCTGGATGGTTTCTGTTTGGAGAATTTCAGCCTCACTGCTCTACACTGAGGGATTTCTGCACGCAGGCGCACTAATCACAGCACTGCTGGATACGTGGCATCCAGGCCTCGCTGCCCTACACGTGCTCCCTGGGATGCCCAGATACACTGGAGGAAGGCTTGTGGCACACAGCACTTCTGCAGCATGGGCCACACGCACAGCTTGCGACTGTGCCAAGCTTTGGCTCTCCCTTGTCAGAGCAATTACTCAAAACGTACTTGAGGAGAACTGTTTATTGGCTGATGAACACACTACAAGGAAAGTGGGAAAACAGAAAAGTAATCAATAATCTTAAGTAACAGTGACTCAGTGACATAATTACACAGAGCACTACGCACAGCAGAAAGTTATGAGCAGATCTTGGATCCATGCAATCACACACACCTCCAGCACCAACCACTGGGAATAGGTTTTTACAGAACTCTGATTTAGAAGCAATTTATGAACTGATAATACCTTTACGATAAATCACAAGATTATTTGATTCTTAGTAGCCAGCATTTATCTTACTTAAACAGCATTTAATTATTAGCCAACTTAACACAAAGTTTCAATAGCACATACTACAATCATAGATGTCTAGTTGAAGATTTGAGAACAGTGAGGTTGACTTGAAGCTCACATGCAGGGTATCCAAGAGGAGAATTCTAAAGTCAGTTGTGCACACAAGGACCTTTCTCCTGGTGAATTATTCGCTCCTCATTCATGAGCTCTCAGCAGATGAGGCAATGTGTCTCAAAAGAGCTCCTCTTCTTTGATGTCAGTCAGCAGCAAGTCATAAGAAGTGTACCCTGAGTGGTGTCCCAGCTCAGGCGAAGGTCAAGGACCACAGCCTGCTGCTGTACAGTTCTTGTACCTCTCAGATCAGACAATGACCAGGAGCCCAACTCTGCACTTGATCAAAGGAAAGCACACTGGTGGCCTTTGCTGAGATCGCAGTGGTCTGGGGGTGCACCACTACACCGAGCTGCAGTTCTGTTCATGCTGAGGGGCAGGCCTATCCCCCACCCCAACCCAATGGGGAGCCCAGTCAGTGGCTCCAGATGTCCTCCAGTGCTCGTGCATTGGTCAGCACTACTCCCAGCTGTAGGTGTTGGCACTCCTGCTGCTGGCAGACCTGTCCTCTGCTCGTCTCTGGCGGGTCTTAAATCTCATCCTTCATTCTTCAGCATTCAGGTCCTCCTTTTTGCCACTCTCACATTGCTGCTCCCACACTCAAATAAACAACCTGCACCCAACCTCTTCCCCATCGGTCCCAGCTTTGCTACAGCCATACTTGTTTTTTCTGACACCACCACTGATGAAATGACAGCTTTACACAGTGCTACAGGCAGGGACCGCAGGCAGCCTGACTCCCCACACCCCACCTCACCTTGTTTTCCCATTGGGTTAACCTCATCCAATTATTAGACAGCTCAGACCAAGCACGAATTGGACTTTATGCAGCCCTCACAGCGCAGAAAATATGCTGCATCTTGGGCCACATCAAAAGAAGTGTGGCTAGCAGGGCGAGGGAGACGATCCTGCCCCTCTGTGAAGGTGAGGCTTCACCCGGAGTACTGCATCCAGATGTGGAGTCCTCAGTACAGGAGAGACACGGACCTGTTGGAGTGCATCCAGAGAAGGGCCACAGAAATAATCCAAGGGATGGAACAGCTCTCCTTTGAGGACAAGTTGAGAGCTGGGGCTGTTTAGCCTGGAGAAGGCTCTGGGGAGACCTGAGAGCAGCCTTTCAGTAACTAAAGAGGGGTATAATAAAGAAGCAGATGGACTCTTCAGCAGGGTCTGCTGCAATAGGACAAAGGGAAATGGTTTCAAACTAAAGGAGGGAAGATTTAGATTGGATATAAGAAGAAGCTTCTTACAGCCAGAGTGGTGTGGCACTGGAGCAGGCTGCTCAGAGAGGTGGTTCAATCCTTGCCCTAGAGACACTGAAGGTCAGGCTGGGCAGGTCTTTGAGCAACCTGATCTAGCTGTAGGTGTCCCAGTTCATTGCAGGGGAGTTGGACTAGATTATCTTTAAGGGTGCCTTTCAACTCAAATGATTCTATGATTCCTTCTTGGTAGCTTTCATACCAGAGAGCCTCAGCAGAGATGCCCCTTTCCCACAGCTCTGCTACGCACTGCTGCAGGCTGCCTTGAAGCCTTGGCTGCATAGGGCCGTGTTCTCCAGCGGGACTTCTTGCTCAGAGCCACCCCCTGGTCTGACCGACCTTCTCCAAGGATGCACAGACCACTCTGGAGGCTCATCAGCTCATTCCCTTCCGGCTGGGAACCACCACAAGTGTCAGCACAGCAGCACGTGTGAGATGTTCAGCTGGGTATGTAAGCACATTCTTTCCTTTTGAAACAAGCAAAGCATTCACAGAAGGATAAAGACCACTACTACTTCTGTCGTAACTAATAGCACTATGTCATCCTCCCACTCTCCTGCTAGAGGTGAGGCAGCACGCACACCAGCTGCACTCCTACCCGTTACAACTGGGGTTCCCATGCTGACTTGCTCCACTGGTGTGTAACAACGCTCTTTGTGGCCCACAGCAGATCGTACACAAGTAGTGTGTGCATTTCATTGAATTACGCATTCCCAGCAGCGGTTGGTGAAAATTTTTTTGTAATACAGGATGCCTTGTACCCCTACATGAGCAAGGAGTAAAAATATTAAAAAAGCATCATGCCACCAATTTGTTTTAATCGCGTGAATGCAACAAATGGACAGAGATACATTTAATTTAAGCCACCAGAGTTTGCTGAGTTTCTGAGTTGGTTTTTAACTCAGTAGTTGCTTTTACCACATGCCACATTTGGCTGTCCCAGGGAATTACCACTCTTGTTGCATTGGACAATGGTCCGACGTTTGTTACAGACTCAGCATCATACAACAGTTAGGGTTAGGTCTCTCTGTCTGTCCTAAAAGCCCTCTTTAGATACTGAAAGGTTGCAATGAGGTGTCCCCAGAGCCTTCTCTTCTCCAGACAGAATAACCTTGCATACAGTTTGCCTTGTACATCACTCAAAAGTTCCCGTCACTTTCATACATCGAACCACAGAATGGTTGAGGTTGGAAGGGTCCTCCAGAGGTCATCCCACTCAACACCCCTGGTAAAGCAGGGCCAGTTGTCCAGGACCATGTCCAGACAGCTTCTGAACGTTTCCAAGTATGGAGGCTCCGTAACAAGAAGCACAACTTGCATACATATGGGTTACACTCTGAATGTATTCTACAACAGTTCATGTCTCTCATGTCAGTTCCCTATTTATTTCCCTGTGGTACAGGATCAATTAATATTTATTTTCACCCATTTCTGCTTATCTTCCCAAATCAACATTTGTGGCTGTTTACAGTGTGATTTTAGTTTTGGATATGCTCAGTTTCCAAAACTAAATCTGCACCATCTCAACAATTAAGAGCACATCAGACAATATAACTGCACCTGTTAGTATTGCAAAGGTACCACTTGCATCCTACCCAACGTCTCTGACTGATCCACTGCAGGGGAACTGTTACATCAGGGCTTGAAATGGTGACTGAGCACCTGGTGAAGGCATGTGGCTGCCGTAGGGAGCACAGGCAGATTGTTTGCACCTGTGGTCCCCAGGTGACCAGAAGGGGTTGTGTCGGGAACCTAAAGGCCCCTGACAGAAGAATGATCCTGGGATGGAACAAAGTATTACGGGAACTGATATTTGTGGCTGTAGGTTTTTTAGAGAAAGCTGACTGTGGTAGTTCATCTTTTTTTTTTTGCAAAGACTTATTTTGCAAGCAGGTATTCCACTTGAGCTCCATATCATGCACTGGCTGCGTGGGTACAGCAAGCAAGTGGAAAAAACCCTGCAGATCCTGGGAGAATCAAAGCAGGAGAGAGGCTGTGGTGCGGGAGAGAGGAAAAGTGCACTTTGAAGCAGGGAATGCTCTGCTGGCACTGCCTATAAAATTCACTGCCAACATGTTCCTGCTCTCTCCTCTGGCAGCTTGCTGTCTCTCAAGGGCCGGTAAGTAATAGTGCACTTGCTTAGGGAGCTTCTGCTTTCCCCCTTATGGGGATTATCTAAAATGGATGCCTGTGTGTGTATAAGTGTGTGTATGTTGAATAAAACCCATAACCCTCTGCGCTGCTCTGAGTGTATAGTTTGCTTGCCTCTGCTCCTGAGACGTCCTGCCTCTCAGATCCAAATGTACCCTGAAACATAACTGGTGATGAGGATGGGATCCGACTGCTGAGATGTTGGGGGTAGGCACTGAGAGGTTTGGTTCTTGTTGTTTTGGGTTTCGTTTTGTTTTGTTGTTGTTCTTCTCTTTCCTTCTCGCCCTCTTTCTCTCTCTCCTTTAAGACAGGGACTAGGTGTTGGAAAGGGTCTGCCCCAGGATTGCACTGTCGTAGGGCTGCGTGCCTTTAAAAAGTCTCTTACTGACGTGGCAAATCTGCAGCTTGTGTTAAGTTTTTGTATGTTTGCTAATTTTTACTTTTGTGGCTGCAGCAGTGTGTGTGTGTTACGATGCATGAAAGCAATTCACACATTCCAGACACAGAGCAGCTGGTTGAGGAAACTGTGGAGGGAACTTGTTGAAAACAGTAGTAAGTGATGAATTGGAGAAGTGATTGAAACTGTGGGAACCTGGGATTTCTGGAAAATAACAACAAGTGAAGCTCCCATCTTGCTGGGAGATATTGGTTATGGCTCTCCCTGAAGGAATCTGGCATGCAACTATGCCTTGAGGGAGCTGGCAGATTCTGTTACCTAGCAATTTGAGGAGGGCCTGACGGCCCACTGCCGTTAAGGGGGAGAGATATCTTGAACGGACTACAGGCCTAAATCGCATTTGGTAAAAGACAAATCCACAGTGTATGTTCCAGAAAATGACGCTGTGAAGACTCAAGTTGTTATTTACAGAAATCATCCCTCCTGACTAGACAATGGAAGAGGTGAAAAATGCAGTGACACCTGGGTCAGGGCATCAGAGACACCTCGATGATTGAGATAAGCCGAACCACCAACAATGAATCTCCAGCTGAAGCAGGGAGTGAAACCGGTAAGATGGAATAATATCTTTTGGGGCTTGAGGGCCTGGAACCCTTGATTGGGAATTTTTAGCCTGCTTCACTTCTATACGAAGCCTTAAAGGAAGAAATGGGAAACATCCAGAATAATGAAGGTCCTTCAGAAACCTCAGACTGGCATTAATGAAAGCCCCCGCTTGTAGGAATACAAGAAAAACTGTTCAGAGCAGCAGCTGTGGAGCAAGATAAACAGCATGAGGACCAAGGACACCCCTAGAAGAAGGAACAGCTCATGGCTGATTGGATAAGTGCCTGCATTCACAGTAAAGGAGTGTTTGTAGAAAGCTCTGTTGACATGTAAAGCTGGATGGGAAAGTTGTAAGGGAGGATGGGAAAGCTAAAAAAAGAAAACTTGTGAAGGTATATAAGTGATGTGAGCACTTGTAATAAAGGACTTGGATCGGTCACATCAGAGTACGTGCATCAGATGCTGCAAATGGTGCCCAGTGTGGGGCAGATCTTTGGCTGGAACTCAAGAACAGGAGGAAAGTTTATGGTCTCTGGAAGATTGGGTGAGCTACTTATGATGATTACAAGTATGTAGCGAAGCTGTGCAGGAAAAGAATTAGAAAAGCCCAAAAGCCCAGCTAGAACTGAACTTGGTACCAAGGAAAAGACAAGAATAAATATTTCTATAAATACATCAACAGCAAGAGGAGGGTTAGGGAGAGTCTTCATCCTTTGCTGGATGCCAAAGGCAACTTGGTGACCAAGGATCAGCACAAGGCTGAGGTGCTTAATGCCTTCTTTGCCTCAGTCTTTAATAGTAAATCTTGTTACTCCCTGGCACGCAGCCCCCTGCTCTGGTAGATAGGGATGGGGAACAGAATAGGCCACGCATGATCCATGGTAAGATAATTTCGGACCTGCTTGCCAAGGATCGCTGCTTCGGAGCTGTTTCAGCCAGAGCCACAGCGGCTGATCGCGGAGTACACGTGGGTCTCGATCGGTTCCCTCTTCTGGGGGTTCCCGAGACAACAGAGAAGCCTGGCAGCTCTCGTGAGAGCGGCTGACACAGTGGGGGCGTTGCCAGGGCATCACCTAGAAAAAACCTTTGCGTCGCTGCCGACCAGGACGAAGAGGAGAAGCGTTATTATTGTGAGGTAAGTGACAAGAGCGGGGTCACCCATTAACGACCTGGTAAGGGGGCGAGGGCAGAGCCAGCACTACCAGCAGCAGGGCATGGCTGATCGGTCACACCCCGTTAAGGCTATTTTAATTGTGCTAATTAGTCTTCTGGTTCCCCAGGGCTCCACCCCAGCAGAAGGCTACTGCCTCTAAAAATAATGTGGGGACCCAGACAGAGGCCCCCTGCACATGTAAAAGAAAGACTGCCAAGAAGAATGCGGAGACCCAGACTGAGGTCCCAAAACAACATGCTAGTGTGCAGGTCACTGACTGTGATGAGTGCCAGAGCCTAGCACTGCAAAGGCCAATGGAGGCAGCACGTGTGTAAGATGTGACCAGCTAAAGGACTTACTCTGCCTTGTGGTCAACCTGAAGAAGGAGGTGGAGAGGCTGAGGACCATAAAGGAATGTGAGAGGGAGATTGATTGGTGGTGCCAGTCCCTATCAGCCCCGAGATCTTGGCACACAGCTGAGGCTCCGCGTGGAGCGTGTCACCCCCTGCTGCCTTGCAAACAGGTGGTAGAGGAGAACCGGCAGGTAGACTGTGTTCCTGCTGCAGTGCAAGGCAATTTGAGAGCAGAGCAAGGCAATTTAAGAGAGGAGGAGGAGTGGAAAAGGATACCGGCTCGGCGAAGTGGGCGTCCTCCATCCCAACCATCCTCGGCTCCCCAAGTGCCTCTGAGTAATAGGTTTGAGGCCCTGGATCTCGAGGGAGAGGTGAGTGAGGGGGTGGAGGGAGGTCAACCCGTGAGGTTGCCTCGGGCAAAGCGGTCGACCCCACGCCTTAAGACTGCCTCCACCCAGAAGGACAGAAGGGTGGTTGTCATAGGAGACTCCCTGCTGAGAGGAATGGAAGGCCCTATATGTCGGCCTGACCCTACCCGTAGGGAGGTGTGCTGCCTCCCTGGAGCACGGGCCAGGGACATTTCTAGGAAGCTTCCTGGACTGATTTGCCCTTCTGATTAGTACCCATTATTGATAGTTCAGGCTGGCAGTGACGAAGTTGCTGAGAGAAGCCTGAGGTCTATCAAGGAAGACTTCAGGGGACTGGGGCGGGTAGTTGAAGGAACGGGTGTGCAGGTGGTTTTTTCTTCTATACCTTCAGTGGCAGGGAAGGATACCGAGAGGATCCAAAAAACACACCTCATAAATAAATGGCTAAGAAGTTGGTGCAAGCACAGGAACTTTGGTTTTTTTGACCACGGGGCAATTTACTCTGCACCTGGCATGATGGCTGCAGATGGAAATAGCCTGTCTCCAAGGGGTAAGAGGATCCTAGCCCAGGAACTGGCAGGGCTGATTGAAAGGTGTTTAAACTAGGTATGAAGCAGGAAGGGGACAGAATAAGGGCCACTGGGGTTGAGCGGGTAGTTCGTGGCTCAAAACGGAGTTTGATGGGTGAAAAGAGTGGAGTTCAAAGGGATGGAGAGGGGCAGGGGGGTGCTGCTTCCCTAAAGTGTCTGTACACTAATGCGCGCAGCATGGGAAATAAACAGGAAGAGTTGGAGATCTGTGTGCGGTCGCAAGGCCATGATCTCATTGTGATCACGGAAACGTGGTGGGACAGCTCGCATGACTGGAATGTTGTCATGGAGGGCTTTGTGCTTTTTAGGAAAGATTGGCTGGCGAGGCGGGGTGGTGGAGTTGCTCTTTATGTGAGAGAGCAGCTAGAGTGTATTGAACTCCACCTGGGGGAGGGTGATGCAGCAGTGGAGAGCTTGTGGGTGAGAATCAAGGGGCGGGCTGGTATGGGTGACACCGTTGTGGGTGTGTACTACAGGCCCCCTGATCAGGAGGAGGAGGTTGACGAGGCCCTCCATAAGCAACTGGAAGTAGCGTTGCAATCCCAGGCGCTGGTGCTTATGGGGGACTTCAATTATCCAGATATTTGCTGGAAAAGCAACGTGGCCAGGCACGTGCGGTCCAGACAGTTCCTGCAATGTGTCAAAGACAACTTTCTGATGCAGGTGGTGGAGGAACCGATGAGGGGAGGGGTGTTACTGGACCTTATTCTCACAAATAAGGACGGGTTTGTTAAGGAAGTAAAAGTTGGGGGTAGCTTGGGTTGTAGTGACCACGAGATGGTGGAGTTCAAGATCTTGAGTGGAAGAAGCAAAGCAAAAAGTAGGATTGCTACCCTGGACTTTAGGAGAGCCAACTTTGATCTCTTCCGGGACCTACTTGGAGCTATCCCGTGGGCTAGGGTGTTAGAAGGTAAGGGGGCCTGTGAGAACTG
This sequence comes from Chrysolophus pictus, assembly GCA_037305975.1. NCBI lineage: Eukaryota > Metazoa > Chordata > Aves > Galliformes > Phasianidae > Chrysolophus > Chrysolophus pictus. The sequence continues at coordinate 176,152,896 of CM074576.1, read as the reverse complement.
GTCGGCATTTAAACAGCTCTTCTTCCAAGCTCAGGATCGGTGCGTCCCTGTGAGCAAGAAATCGGGAAAGGGTGTCAGAGACCTGTGTGGATGAGCAAGGAGCTCATGCGCAAACTCAAAGGGAAAAAGAAGGTCCATGAAATGTGGAAAAAGGGTCTGACCACTCGGGAAGAATATAGAAATGTTGTCAGGGCCTGCAGGGATGCGACGAGGAAGGCTAAAGCCCACCTGGAATTGAATCTAGCAAAGGTGGTAAAGGATAATAAAAATGGCTTTTTTAAGTATGTTAACAGTAAAAGGAAGACTAGGGAGAATGTAGGTCCCCTACTAAGTGAGGGGGGTGTTCTGGTAATGGGGGATGCTGAGAAGGCGGAGATACTGAAAGCCTTCTTTGCTTCTGTCTTCAGTGAAAAAGCTCTCCCTCGGGAATCCCAGACCCTGGCAGTTAGTGAGAAGGTCTGGGGAATGGAAGACTTCCCTTTAGTCAGGGAAGAGGTGGTCCGAGAGCACCTAGGCAACACCAATGTTCATAAATCCACGGGACCCGATGGGGTGCATCCACGGGTGCTGAGGGAGCTGGCAGAAGTGATTGCTGAACTGCTCTCTATCATCTTTGAGAGGTCGTGGAGAATGGGGGAGGTGCCTGAAGACTGGAGGATAGCCAATGTCACTCCAGTCTTCAAAAAGGGCAAGAAGGAAGATCCAGGTAATTATAGGCCAGTCAGCCTCACCTCTGTCCCTGGAAAGGTGATGGAACCGATTGTGCTGGATGCCATCACCAGACAACCAGAAGAAAAGGAGGTTATCAGGAGTAATCAGCGTGGGTTCACCAGGGGGAGGTCCTGCTTGACCAACCTGGTAGCCTTCTATGATGTTGTCACTGGCTGGGTGGATGGGGGGAGAGCAGTGGATGTAGTCTACCTTGATTTCAGCAAGGCGTTTGATACTGTCTCCCATGACATCCTTATAACAAAGCTGAGGAAGTGCGGGATAGATGAGTGGACAGTGAGGTGGGTTGAGAACTGGCTGACTGGCAGAGCACAGAGGGTCGTCATTGGCGGTGCAGAGTCCGGTTGGAGACCTGTAACTAGCGGTGTTCCCCAGGGGTCGGTGCTGGGTCCGATCTTGTTCAACATCTTCATCAATGACCTTGATGAGGGGATAGTGGCTACCCTCAGCAAGTTTGCTGATGATACAAAGTTGGGAGGATTGGCTGACACACCTGATGGCTGTGCTGCCATTCAGCAAGACCTGGACAGGCTGGAGAGCTGGGCAGTAAGAAACCAGATGAGGTTTAACAAAAGCAAGTGTAGAGTCTTGCACCTAGGGAGGAATAATTGCATGCACCAGTACAGGTTGGGGGATGACCTGCTGGAGAGGAGCTCTGTGGAGAGGGACCTGGGTGTCCTGGTGGACGACAAGTTGGCCATGAGCCAGCAGTGTGCCCTTGTGGCCAAAAAGGCCAACAGCATTCTGGGGTGCATTAAAAAGAGCGTGGCCAGCAGGTCGAGGGAGGTGATCCTCCCCCTCTACTCTGCCCTGGTAAGGCCTCATCTGGAGTACTGTGTCCAGTTCTGGGCTCCCCAGTACAAAAAAGACAGGGATCTCTTGGAAAGAGTCCAGCGGAGAGCCACAAAGATGGTGAAGGGCCTGGAACATCTCCCCTATGAAGAAAGGCTGAGTGAACTGGGTCTGTTTAGCCTTGAGAAGAGAAGAATGAGAGGGGACCTGATCCAGGTCTATAAATATCTAATGTGTGGGGGGCAAAGTGGCGAGGCCAGACTCTTTTCAGCAGTGTGCAGAGACAGGACAAGGGGAAATGGCCAGAAGCTGGAGCACAGGAAGTTCCGCACCAATGTGCGCAAGAACTTCTTTACGGTGAGGGTGACGGAGCACTGGAACAGGCTGCCCAGGGAGGTTGTGGAGTCTCCTTCTCTGGAGATATTCAAGACCCGCCTGGACGCCTACCTGTGCGATCTGGTGTAGGGAACCTGCTTTGGCAAGGGGGTTGGACTCGATGATCTCTGGAGGTCCCTTCCAACCCCTACGATTCTGTGATTCCAAAAGCTGAATGCTGATAAGTCCGCGGGGCCAGACAGATTGCATCCTAGAGTGCTGAGGGAGTTGACGGGTGCAGTTGCCAAGCCACTCTCCATCATCCTTAGGCATTCCTGGCTAACCAGAAATGTCCCAGCGGACTGGAGACTGGCAAATGTGAGGCCCATCTTCAAAAAGGGCCAGATAGATGATCCTGGTAGCTACAGACCTATCAGTCTTACCTCGGTGACTGGCAAGGTTATGGAACAGATAATCTTGGGGCCATCACGGACCAATTAAAGGTCAACCAGGAGATCAGGCCCAATCAGCATGGGTTTATGAATGGTAGATCCTGTCTGACAAACCTGATTTCATTCTATGACAAGGTGACTCGCTTAGTGGATGAGGGTCAAGCTGTCAATGTGGTCTACCTGGACTTCAGTAAGGCCTTTGACACTGTCCCCATAACATTCTCATGGAGAAGCTGGCTGCCCAGGGTCTGGATGGGTATACACTCTGCTGGGTGAAGCACTGGCTGGATGGCTGGGCCCAAAGAGTCGTGGTCACTGGAGTTGAATCTAGTTGGCGGCTGGTCATGAGCGGTGTCCCTCAAGACTCAGTACTGGGGCTGCTTCTGTTTGACATCTTCTTTGATGATCTTGATGAGGGGATTGAGTGCACCCTCAGTAAGTTTGCAGACGACACCAAGCTGGGAGGAAGTGTTGATCTGCCAGAGGGGAGAAGGGCACTGCAGAGGGACCTGGACAGACTGAATCGATGGGCCAAGGTTAACGGCATGAGTTTTAATAGGGCCAAGTGTCGGGTCCTGCATTTTGATCACAACAACCGCAGGCAACCCTACAGGCTTGGGGAGGTGTGGCTGGAAAGCTGCCTGATGGAAAGGGACCTTGGTGTTCTGATGGACAGTCAGCTGAACATGAGCCAGCAGTGTGTCCTGGTGGCCAAGAAGGCCAATGGCATCCTGGCTTGTATCAGGAACAGTGTGGTGAGCAGAACTAGGGATGTGATCTTGCCCATGTACTCACATTGGTGTGGCCTCACCTCGAGTACTGTGTTCAGTTTTGGACACCTCCGTACAGAAAGGACATGGAGGTGCTGGATCAGGTCCAAAGAAGGGCAACAGGTCTTGTGAAGGGTTTGGAGAATACGCCTATGAGGAGACACTGAAGGAACTGGGGCTGTTCAGTCTGGCTCCTGTTAACGACCTGGCTACAGGGTGGGGGCAGAGCCAGCAATACCAGCAGCAGGGTGGGCCTGATCAGGCACACCCCGTTAAGGCTATCTTGTAGTGTTAGTGTGTCTGTCAGTTGACAATGGTTGCACCCCGGAGGAAGGCGAACGCCACAAGAATTGTGGAGTCCCAGGTGGAAGTTCCATGCTCACGCAGAAAAAAGACTGCAGCCAAAAAGAGCATGGAGACTCAGACTGAGGCCCCAGCACGAGATGCTGGTACGCAGGTCACTGGCTGTCATGAGTGCCAGAGCCTGGCCTTTGCAGTGCTGGGTGATGGCAGCAGCAGTTGTATAAGATGTGACCAACTACATGACTTACTCAGCCTTGTGGTCGATCTGAAAGAGGAGGTAGAGAGGCTGAGGACCATAAAAGAGTGTGAGGAGATTGACTTGTGGTGCCAGTCCCTATCGGCCCCGAGATAGGGTGCATAGTTGAGACACCATGTGGAGCATGTCACCTCCCAGTGCCTCGTAAACAGGTGGGAGAGGGGAAGCGGCACGTGGGTGAGGGGAACCAGTGGGCTGACAGTGCTGCAGTGAGCCTCCTGTCCTTTCCTCCTCCTATAACAATTCGAGAAAGGGGGAGGAGTGGAAACATGTACCAGCTCGACAAAGTGGGCGTCCCCCATCCCGACCATACTTGGCTCCCAAGGTGCCTCTGAGTAATAGGTTTGAGGCCCTGGAACTCGAGGGAGAGGTGAATGGGGGAGTGGGGGGAGGTCAACCCTTGAGGTTGCCTCAGGAAAAGCATTCGGCCCCACCTCAAGCCTCAAGACTGCCTCCACCCAGAAGGACAGAAGGGTGGTTGTTGTAGGAGACTCCCTGCTGAGAGGAATGGAAGGCCCTATATGTCGGCCTGACCCTACCCGTAGGGAGGTGTGCTGCCTCCCTGGAGCACGGGTCAGGGACATTTCTAGGAAGCTTCCTGGACTGATTTGCCCTTCTGATTATTACCCCTATTGATAGTCCAGGCTGGCAGTGACAAAGTTGCTGAGAAAAGTCTCAGGGCTATCAAGAAAGACTTCAGGGGACTGGGGCGGGTAGTCGAGGGAGCGGGTGTGCAGGTGGTGTTTTCTTCCATACCTTCAGTGGCAGGACAGGATACTGAGAGGTACCAAAAAACACACCTCATAAATAAATGGCTTAAAAGTTAGTGCAAATCCAGGAATTTTGGTTTTTTTGATCATGGGGAAACTTACTCAGCACCTGGCATGATGGCTGCAAATGGAAGTAGCCTGTCTCTGAGGGGGAAGAGGATCTTAGCTGAGGAACTGGCAGGACTCATTGACAGGTTTTTAAACTAGCTATGAAGGGGGAAGGGAGCAAAATCAAGGACACTGAGGTTGAGCGGGTCATTCCAGGGCTCATAACGAACCTCATGGGCGATGACAGTGAAGTACAAAGGGATGGACTGGGGCAGGGGGGTATTGGGGATGCTGCTGTTCTAGGGGAACCTAGATCCTCTATAAAGGCGGTGAGACGGAAAGCCGAGCTGAAGTGCCTTTATACCAATATATGCAGCCTGGGAAACAAGCAGGATGAGTTGGAAATCGTGATGTGCTTAGAAAGTTACGACCTTGTTGCTATCACAGAAACGTGGTGGGATGACTCCCATAACTGGAATACCACCACTGAGGGCTATCGGCTCTTTAGAAGAGATAGGCTAGGTAGGAAGGGTGGGGGAATTGCCCTCTATGTCAAAGAGTGGATAGACTGTGAGGAGCTCCCTCTGAGAAATGGTCAGGAACAGGTTGAGAGCCTGTGGGTTAGAATTAGGGATGGGTCTAACAAAGGTCAGCTGGTGATAGGAGTATACTACAGGCCACCTGATCAAGGGGAGACTGCTGACGAGGCTTTCTTGCTTCAGATGCAGGAGGCTTTGTGCTCACGGGCTCTTGCCCTGATGGGGGACTTCAACCATCCGGATATCTCCTGGATAGACCACATGGCTAGTTGCAAGAGGTCCAGGAGGCTCCTGGAATGTGTTGATGATAACTTTCTGGTCCAGGTGTTGGACAGACCAACCAGAGGTGAAGCGTTGCTGGACCTGCTCCTCACCCATGCGGAGGAAATAATTAATGGTGTTAAGGTTGGAGGCAGCCTGGGCTGCAGGGACCACATCCTGGTTGAGTTTGTGATCTCGAGAGATGTGGGCCTGGTGAAAGAGTGGCGTCAGGACCCTGAACTTTGGGAAAGCAAACTTTAAGCTGTTCAATGGACTGTTGGCCGAGATCCCCTGGGATGCTGTCTTTAAAAACAAAAATGCTGAGGAGAGCTGGTTACTCTTCAAGGATGCTCTCCTGAAAGCGCACGAACTCTCTGTCCCTCTGAATAAGAAAGTGGGCAGAGGAGTGAGGAAGCCAGTGTGGCTCGGTAAGGACCTGCTGAGAGTGCTGAGGGCAAAGAAAGGTGCGTACAAGCTCTGGAAACAAGGGCATGTCACCTGGGAAGAATACAGGGATGTCGTCCAGACTTGCAGATGTGGGATCAGGAAAGCCAAGGCGCAGGTGGAACTGAACTTGGCGAGGGACGTGAAAAACAATAGGAAGACTTTCTACAGTTAAATTGGCCAGAAGAGACAGGCCAAAGCGAGTGTACTTCCTTTGGTAAATGTAAAAGGAGAACTGGCTTCAACGGACGGAGAGAAGGCTGAGGTACTGAATGAGTTCTTTGCCTCGGTCTTCACTGGTGGCCAGGACTCCAGTACTTCTCATGTCTCTGAGCCCTGCATCCCAACACCTCTGGGTGGGGACTGGGATGGTAAATCCCCCCCTCACTGTGAGGACAGAGGAGGTCCGAGACCGCCTCATGAGACTGAATGTGTACAAGTCTATGGGGCCGGATGGCGTGCATCCCAGGGTTCTTAAGGAGCTGGCTGAGGTGGTTGCCGAGCTGCTCTCCATCATATTTGAGAAGTCGTGGCTGTCAGGTGTGGTCCTGGATGACTGGAGGAAGGGCCACGTCATTCCCATTTACAAGAAAGGGAGCAAGGAGGACCCCGGGAACTACAGGCCGGTGAGTCTCACCTCTGTGCCTGGGAAGATCATGGAACAGATCTTCCTGGATGACATGCTTGACTACATGAGGAAAGGGTGTGTGATCCGAGACAGCCAGCACGGCTTCACCAGAGGAAGGTCATGCTTGACCAATCTGGTGGCCTTCTGTGATGGAGTGACGGCATCGGTAGACAAGGGAAAGGCGACTGATGTCATTTACCTGGACTTGAGCAAGGCCTTTGACATGGTCCCCCACCACATCCTTATCTCCAAACTGGAGGGATCTGGATTTCATGGGTGGACCACTCGATGGATAAGAAACTGGTTGAAAGGCCGCAGACAGAGGGTGGTCATCAATGGCTCTATGTCCAGGTGGAGCCTGGTAACGAGTGGTGTCCCCCAGGAGTCTGTCTTGGGACCGGTGCTCTTTAACATCTTTATCAATGACACCGATGACGGAATCGAGTGCACCCTCAGCAAGGATGACACCAAGCTGAATGGTGCCGCTGACACAGTAGAAGGAAGGGATGCCATTCAGAGGGACCTCGAGAGGCTAGAAAGGTGGGCCTGGGTGAACCTGATGAGGTTCAACGTGGCAAAGTGCAGAGTTTTACACTTGGGCCGGAGGAATCCCAAGTATCCATACAGACTGGAAGGAGCAGTCCTTGAGAGCAGCCCTGTGGAGAAGGACTGGGGGTCTTGATAGATGAAAAGCTTAACATGAGCCAGCAGTGTGCCCTTGCGGCTCGGAAGGCAAATGGTATCCTGGGCTCCATCAGAAGAGGGGTGGCCAGCAGGGGCAGGGAGGTGACTGTCCCCCTCTACTTTGCTCTTGTGAGGCCCCATCTGGAGTACTGCGTCCAAGTGTGGAGCCCCCAGTACAAAAAAGACAGGGAGCTGTTGGAGAGGGTCCAGAGGAGAGCCACAAAGGTGATCAGGGGACTGGAGCACCTCTCTTATGAGGACAGGCTGAAGGAGCTGGGCTTGTTCAGCCTGGAGAAAAGAGGTTGTGAATGCCCCGTCCCTGGAGGTGTTCAAGGCCAGATTAGATGGGGCCCTGGGCAGCCTGGTCTAGCATTAGGTGGGAAGGTTGGTGGGCCTGCATGTGGCAGGAGGGTTGGAGATTCATGATCCTTGAGGTCCCTTCCAACTCTGGCAATTCTGCGATTCTGTGGAGAAAAGGAGGCTGAGGAGAGACGTTATTGCTCTCTTCTAATACCTGATAGGTGATAGCAGCGAGAGTGGGCTTGGTCTCTTCTCATTGGTGACAGGACAAGGGGAAATGGCCTCAAGTTGCTCCAGAGTAAGTTTAGGTTGGATATCAGGAAACGCTTCTTTACAGAGAGGGTGTTAAGTACTGGAATAGGCTCCCCAGGGAGGTGGTTGAGTCACCATCCCTGGATGTGTTTAAAACCCATTTGGATGTAGTGCTCAGGGACATGATTTAGCAGAGGGTTGTTAGTTAGCGTAGTATGGTTAGGTTGTGGTTGGACTCGATGATCCTTAAGGTCTTTTTCAACCTGACCAATTCTATGATTTTATGAAATCAAGCAGAGGCTGAGCAAACCCAGTTCAGCAGCGCCGCCCAACTGAACTATGGAGAGATTATTTGGCATGTGCCTGCAATGTTCTGCAGGACAGAAGGAGAGCAGTCGGGAACTACAGGCAGTTCGCTAATGAAGGAACAACAAGTAAATCTTGAAGTATTACAGTTAGTTTTAACATTTCAGAATCAGTGTTGTGAGAATCAAATGTCGTTTCTGCATTAGAACTGGATAATATTTTTTTATTTCATTGTCTCCGCTGCCATAGTTCTTTTTGGGAGTCTTTCTACTTTACTTCAGGGGGTCTCCTGATAGTTTGCATCACTTATCCTCTAGATGAGCCTTCCCTAGGAATGCACGCTCAGTATATAAGAGTATATATGTATATTTTATCATACACATTGCAAGAATATCTCGCACGAGATTGATCAAACCAGAGAACAAGTCATGGCACGCCTGAGGAAGGTCTGGCATCACCCTGCCACCCAGTGCTCTATATTTAATTAAGACTTTGAAGAAAATCACCATAGCAATATGACAAGAAGAGCACTGAGACATCTTGGAACAACAGGATGGCTACTGACTGACACCAGATAACACACCAATTAACAAATGTAAACTTCTATAAGATTGTGAACCTGGAATACCCAGCCAATGGGGAAACAGGGGAGGGGAATAGGCAAAGGGGAAAACAAGGTACAAATAGTGTCATTGTGTCCTTAGGGATGCTCCTGCTTGCGGGATGCCCACCACTGCAATTGCGAATAAAATTTGCTTTAATCAGAGATACTATCCTGACAAAAATTATTTGGGTATTTCCAACAGTGTGTATCTACTTAAGCATTTGCTACTTTTCTTAAATGGATAAACAATGAAAGTGAATTTCTGAAAACTGGTTTCTCTCTTGATGGAGAGCTTTGGGACAAAGTTGGCAGAAAACTCTGTGAGGAAACTGTCTTTAACTCTAGGGGCACCATTAGTCTCTCTCTCTGTTGTTTGTTTTTTTTTTTTTTTTTTTTTTTTCCCTGCTACAGGTGTTAAGCTCCTGGAAACAATGTTTGGATAACCCTGGTCCACTGATGGGGAACAACACTCCTTCACTCCAGAACTTCCCAGGCTTGCCCAGCCTGACAAACAAGGACAATGAGGATGCATTCCTGCCATACATCAAGAAGACTCCAGTTCTGGCTCCTCAGGAACTCTAGATCCTGGGGTTACTATACGCTGACCGCTGTTGGACCATTCCAAATCCATCCATAGCCACCTGAATGACTTACAAGACCTTGCTGCTCAGCTGTGGAAGTCCTTGCAAAAGAATCCTTTTTCAGATTGGGACTGCGGATGGGGACTGCTGATAAACATGATACTGATGGTTGTATCTTGGGTCTGTCCTCCTGTCTCTCAGATCCAAACAAACCCTGAAACGGGGTGGACACAGGGTACAGCCACCCTGGGCTCATGTAAGGGCCAGCCACTGAAGGGAGAGCACCTCTTGAACCTAGGCTGCTTCCTGGGAAGGAGTGCTGCATAGCCAGAGATCCCCTTCACCAGTTGGGTGAGTTCAACTCTTCTTTCTGTATATGACTATTTGCCTACCTGCAAATATTTTGCCTGGTATCATTATGAACCTGTCAGAAGCAATTTTGCTTAAGTGGAACGTTTGGCACAGTCAGCAGGATCCGAGGGAAAGCATTTAGAATTTAAAGACAGAAATGGCACTCTTGAAGAATATTCCACAATGGTTTGGATGGGGGAAATCTAACTCTCTTGAAAATGAATAACCTGGACACATTCAGGGATGCAACAAGGAAAGCTGAAACCCACCTGGAATTGAAAATGGAAAAGAAGATAAAGGGTAACAAGAGGGTTTTTTAAGTATGTCAACAGTAAATGGAAGACTAGGAATAATGCTGGTCCTGTAGGTAGTTAGGGTTTGGCGACCGGAAGATATCGCCTTGGCAGTAAAGTGTGACAACTCGCCGATGGTGTGGGGGATTTGTTCTCTCTTAAATAGCACCACCATTAGTGTTCCCTTTCTGATCGATATCGGAGCAGATGTTACAGTTATCCCTGAGACGAATTGGCCTCCGCATTGGAAATTGGAAGATGCCCCCATGGTGGGCGGAGTCGGGGGATTAACCCGAGCTCGGAAGAGTGCTCACTTGGTAGCAATCGCGCTCCACACTGAAAAGGGACCGGAGAAAGTTATTACCCTCCTCCCATATGTCATGTCAAGAGTCCCACCCCTGTTGGGGAGGGACACTCTAGCCCTATTGAAAGTCAGGGTGACAAATTTACCGTAAGGGCCACTGCCGCATACCCACTCCTGCCAATTAGACTGACATGGAAATCGTCTGACCAAGTGTGGGTTGAGCAGCGGCCCTTGTCAAAGCCTCGAACGGATGCTCTTCTTGAGCTAGTCAACCGCAAACTACAACGAGGTCATATAGAGCCTTCCACTAGCCCATGGAACACCCCAGTTTTTGTAATACCCAAACCAACTGGCAAGCGGTTTCGCCTCCTCCATGACCTGCGTGAAGTAAACAAAAGAATCCAACCAATGGGTCCTGTTCAAACGTTGCTGCCCATGAACTCTATGATACCAGAAGGACAACCTTGTGCTGTCATTGATATTAAGGACTGTTTTTTCTCGATACTCTGCATGAGGAAGACAAGGAGTGGTTTGCTTTTTCTGTCGTGTTCCCAAACAGCCAACACCCCAACCTACGCTTCCAATGGAAAGTGCTGCCTCAAGGAATTATCAACTCGCCTACTATCTGCCAGATTACAGTGGATTGGGTGTTGGCACCGGTTCGACGCAGTGACCCGACCGCGACCATCTTCAATACATGGATGATATCTTAATTGCGCTGTCAGGGAGTCAGGTGGACCAGTTGGTGTCAACGGTCTCGGAAATTCTAAAAACAAATGGGTTTGAAATCGCGAGCGTGAAAATTAAGAGGACCAAGTGTGAGTTTTTTGGGAGTGGGGATCACAAGTTCTTACGTGACTCCCCCCAGATAAAAATCCTTCAAGACATCAAAACACTCCATGATATGCAACAGCTAGTAGGGTCCTTGCAATGGCTCCGCAACACTGTCCTGATCCCTCCCAAAATCATGGCCCCCCTGTACGATCTTCTGAAAGGAAAAAATCCATGGGAGCAAAAAACTCTAACGATGGAAGCAATGAATTCTCTTGACTTTATCAAGCAACAGGCATCGCCAAGCATGCTCGCTAGATGGAACCCAGTGTACCACTCAATCTGTATGTACATTTTATGGAGGGAGGGGGAGTAGGGGCACTAGCCCAGGGGCCCTCTGAAAGAGCCCAACCAATACAATGGATAGTTCTGGGAAAACCGTCACGTGCATTCTCTCCAGGAGTTGAGTGCATTGGCAACCTCATCATGAAAGACACCTAGGCATTGAACCCGCCAGGATATATTTACCCTTTCGCAAACAGCTCCCAACGCAATCAGTGGCGATGTCAGAGTATTTAGCTATAGCTCTTGTTGGATTTGGCGGAGAAGTCCAGTATGCTACAAAACCCCCCTGGACTCAAATGCTGGCAATTGTTGACATCGACCTTCCACCGAAGATCATGAACCGGCCCCAAAAAGGACCAGCGGTTTTTACAGACGCATCCTCAGCGACCTCAACCACAGCGGCAGTATGGCAATCAGGAGGAGAATGGCACTGCATTAAAATGATCGATTGTGCGCTTTCAGTTCAGCAATTGGAAGCGACAGCCGTAGTACTAGTGTGTGGACTGTTCCAAATGGAACACCTCAACATAATGACCGATTCGATGTTTGTGGCCAAGCTCTAATGTTGGAAGAAGCACTTTTTTCCCGAAAAGGCACCATATCGGTCATCCATGTCAACAGCCACAACCCAATCAAAGGATTTTTTCAAATTGGTAATGACAAAGCAGATGCCGCTGCAAAAGGGTTGTGGACGCTAAAAGATGCCCGTCAGCTACACGAATCTCTCCACATCGGAGCTAAAGCGCTAGCGAAGAGATGCGGGATCTCAATCTCTGACGCGAAACACATAGTAGCCACGTGTCCCCACTGTCAGAAAGCACCACTGTGGTCTAGTGGAATCAACCCCAGAGACCTTAAGGCCTCCGAGGTGTGGCAGATGGATTTCACGCTATGTCAACTGCTGAAACCTCAAGCGTGGCTAGCGGTAACTATAGATACATATAGCGGAGTGATCATGGCCACACAACACCTTAGAACCGACTCCAAAGCGACCATCCAGCATTGGCTTACGGTCATGGCGTGGCTTGGCGTCCCCAATCAGATCAAAACAGACAACAGTCCGAACTTTGTCTCTAAATCAGTCCAGGCATTTGTTTTGAAATGGGGCATAACCTTAACACACGGCATCCCATATAATAGCACAGGACAAGCCATAGTCAAACGAGCGAATCAAACGCTGAAGTCTAAACTAGAGGTATTGGCAAAAACGGAAGGTTTTGCCAATGCCATTCCTCCGGGAGACCAAGCATGCCTGCTAGCGACCGCTCTTTTAGCACTAAATCAGTTCCCCAGGGGGGAAGAGACAAACAGCCCCACACAAAAACATTGGGCCACTCGAGCGCTAGAAGAAGGCCTGTTAGTTGTAATTAGAAACGAGCTGGGAGAATGGGAACAAGGGTGGAGGCTAGTCCTGACAGGGCGAGGATATGTGGCAGTCAGAAAAGATGGCAAAGTTAAGTGGTGTCCACTTAAGTCTATTAAACTGGACCTTCAGATTAAAACTAACGAAAACTGCGAGTTTCTGTCCACAGGACTGGATCATCGGATGCCCTTGTGACCTGTATGCCTCAATGGTGAAAGAGGATGACAAGTCGACAAACACCCTGATATCTACCTTAGCAGGACCAGTCGTGACGATCGTAATGGCACTGATCTCTGGACCCTGCATACTGAATAGACTTGTGTCGTTTGTTAAGAGCTGGTTAGAGAAGGTTAACATCATGTTTGTAGAGCACCAACAACTGTTATAAGAATGTTCTTGTTCAAAATTTCCCCTAGCTATCCCCAGTTACACCCTGTTACTTCCAATTGCCCCCCTCTTGCTCAGAGTGCCTTATGTTTTCTATTCAAGTTTTCTATTCAAGTTTGTGATATATACATCTTAAGATTGCTATAGAACATAGAACAAGAATAGGGTATTGTTACATTTTACACAATTTGATTGCGCATAGGGAGGGGGGAAATGTAGGTAGTTAGGGTCTGGTGACCAGAAGATATCGCGCTGTATGAAAAGACAAGGCCCCTCTCCTGATAGCCAACAGCGTTTAATGACATTGTAAACCCAGGTTATAAAAGGCCATGTTTCCTGCCAATAAACGCCATTTGCCATCCACCATATTGGTGTCAGTGAGCTGATGGACCGAGCGACCTGGGGTTGGTCGCTGTGTATTGTAGTAGGCGAAAAAGGCGGGGACTCGGGATGTGATGGGATAGGACCTCCCCCTGCTTGGTGATGTAAGATGATGTACGCCTGAGGGGCGTAGACAAAGTGGAAGACGTATATAAGGAGTTTTTGTACTCTAATAAACGCCATTTTGCCGCCCACCACATTGGTATTATGAAGAGCGTGTGATTGGCCGGGGCTGTCGGAACACTTCACGGAGGGACATTACCTGGGGTCACCAGGAGAAAGGCGACAGCTGTGCCATTCCCAAACCAGGTCGCCACACCTACGATAGGCAACAGGGTCCCTTCCTGAACAACGGGGGCTACATCTTTCTTAGATCTCATTTAAGGGCTGACTGCCGCTGCAGAAGGATCTCTTTCTGGAGGTCCCTCCCCTATGGAGTTTCCTCTGCAATCCTAGCTCCTTGGAGATGGGTGAGCAATCTTTTCCCTTCCTTTGTAACATCCTTTCATTGTGCTGGTCCTTCTCTCATTATATTTGGTGAGCCAGCCAAGCCAAAATATTAAAATAACCTTCTTATGGAATATCTTTAAGTGGGTCAAGGGGGAGAACATCACCCCCCTGGACGAAACTTCACAAGGATGTATCCCAGGATTTCTGGGATCATCTTGAATCATATTAAGAACCAATAAGCTAGCTTCTGCCCACACAGCACACCAGGTGAGTAAGTGTTGTTATTGCCCACTGAAAACAGGCAGGGGAAGTCAGTGTGTGAGCACAGCCCACACTGCCCATATGGTGCAGCAGCTGTGGGTGTGGGAAATGTCAAGTGGCAGGGTGTGTAAGTGCTGTTCCTCTTTGCTCAGGAGATAGGTTCTCCTCTTGGCAGACTCTGAGACAACAGCTTAAACATGGTCTCCACAAGACAGTGGGCTTATTTAAACAAGACTATAGCTACCAAAATGGAGGGCCTGTCCAGAAATGCGGCTGTTCAGGTCTCTGACTGCAGGGAGTGCCTGAGCCTGCTGCTGCTGGGGGAGCATGGCAGGGATTCCACCTGTGTGAGATGTGAGCAGGTGGATGAGCTGCTCAGCCTGGTGGGGGATCTCAAGGAGGAGGTGCAGAGACTAAGGACCATCAGGGAGTGTGAGCAGGAGAGTGACTGATGGAGCTCTCTGTCCCTCTGAATAAGAAACTGGGCAGAGGAGGTAGGAAACTGGCATGGCTTGGCAAAGACCTGCTGGGCACACTGAGGGCAAAGAAAGGTGCGTACAAACTCTGGAAACAAGGGTGTGTCACCTGGGAAGAATACTGGGATGCCATCTGGACTTGCAGACGGAAAGTCAAGGCACAGGCAGAACTGAACTTGGTGAGGGATGTGAAAAATAACAAGAAGGTGTTCTTCAGGTACATGAGGAAGTGGAGACAGATCAAGGAGAGTGTTCCCCCTCTGATAAATGAGGATGGAGAACTGGCTTCCTCAGACAGGGGAAAAAACTGAGGTGCTCACCAAGTGCTTTGCCTTGGTCTTTACTGGTGGTCAGGCTCCTCTCCATGTCTGCCAGGACCCTGAAGTTCTAGGTGTGGGTGACAGGATTGGATTCCATCCCACTGTAACAGTGGAAGAAGTCCGAGACTCCTCATAAAACTGAATGTATATAAGTCCATGGGGCCGGATGATACGTTCTATGGTTCTGAAAGAGATGGCCGATGTGGCTGCCAAGCTGCTTTCCACCATATTTGAAAAATCATGGCCGTCTGGTGAAGTCCTTGGTGACTGGAAAAAGGGAAACATCACTGCCATTTTTAAGAAAGGGAGAAAGGATGACCTGCAGAACTACAGACCAGTGAGCCTCACCTCTGTGCCTGGGAAGATCATGGAGCAGCGTGGGACAAAGATGGCCGTTGTATTGCTAATGAGTGGCAAAACTCAACAATAACTTGAGCCGGACGTAAACACCCACAAGGCGCCTAGCTCTTACATGTAACCAGCCTTGGCTGCGCGGGAAAACTGCTTGTTGTGCGGGTATAAAAGGCTCTGAGCACCTACAATAGAAGTCCTTTGTTCTGCACCAGCGGAGGAGTCCACGCCTCTTTCGCCACACCTGCAAGGGAGCTTGATGCCCTCTTGCAACAAATGGCGCCCGAACAGGGACGCGAGCGAACAGGAGCAAGAACGAACGGGAACCTGAAACTTAATCTGAATTGAAGACTGACAGGTCTGTAGCGCGTTGAGATAAACGTGAAGCACATTGAGAAACGCGAGAAACACAAGAAACCTGTACAGGGGCATGTTGAGAGAAGCGTGAGTGAGTTGAGAGAAACGCTACAAACCGAGGATTCATCGTCTCCAACCGCTCTGATTGCCTTTCGCTGGACAAAGGTAAGCGACTGCTATTATGGGGAACAAAATTACTTCTGAACCAAAAAAGGTCCTCGATGCCTTTAAACGTACTCTTAAGCGACAGGGGAAGGCAGTGTCTTCTGCTGACCTGCAAAAAATGCTCGTATGGGCAGCCGAGAACAATCCGCTAACAAATCAGACAATTTACCTGAAGTACCTGAAGAAAATCCTGAAGTATGGGACCGGATCGGGGTAGGCTATGGGACGCTGCAACTAAGGGTGATAAGACAGCGTTGGGGTTGCTCCAGCGTTGGAGAAAGACTTTTGATGCACTAAAGAGCCCTTAAGATCGCAATCTGATATCCCCAGGCTGCCTGAGGGAAGGGAGTGGCTGGTCGCTCTACGGATCAGCCCGCAATGCCATCAGCTGCCCTGCTACCACCATCGGATGGGATTTTTACTGTCTCCTCTCCCCAGGATCCTAGCCGCCCTTTTGATCCCAGCCCCATAGATCCTGGAGAGGAGACAGATTTGTCCCCTCCTGATCCACGTGATGCACGCACAGCTGTTCGGAGGGAAGCTAGGAAAGCCAGAGATACAGATACGTTGAAAGTTTTCCTTGTTATCATAGCTCTGGATCAAGAGCCACATTGGGACGCATTATTGTATAGTGTCCTGCAGGACTTGTGACGCACAGTCACACCCGTGCCCCCATGTGAAATACTGGCAGGCACTTGTATTGCTCAACTGATTTATTCTCAGGCACAGCCGATGCCAGTTGCGCCCATGAAAAGGGGTGCTGCAGGGTTTGGGTCAACTGGGTCCCCCACACAGAAGTTTGATATTTCAGGAACTTTAATGCTGTTGACTTAAAAGATGTTTTTTTCACCATCTCTCTGGACCCCCACGATGCTCCTAGGTTTTTCTGTCCTCTACTTCAGGGCATGAAAAATAGCCCTACAATCTGTACAGATAATGGCCCACGACATATATCCCAGGAAGTATTAAAGTGTTACAGTGTTACAAGACAAGCCATAGTCGAGCATACCCATAGCATCCTTAAAACTATGCTACTTAAGCAAAAAAGAGGGAATGGAAAAGGCACTTCCAGCAGGAAGGCTTGCTAAAACTACGTATGTATTGAACTTTTTAAATCGAGCATGTGAATACGGAGGACAGCCAATAGCCCTCATTTCATTTCAGTTAACAAGGAAAGAATGAATATTAATGGAGAAACTATGATACTAGTAAAGAATCTGGAATCAGGTCAATGGGAAGGCCCATTCCCACTGATAACTCAGAGGAAAAATCCTTAGAGTAAACTGTGCTGGTTAATTGTCACTGTCTTTGTGATTGTTAAACGTTTATGGTATATGAAAGTGTAAAGGTAAATGATATATGGTAACGTAATTGTTAACAGCATACAGAAGTGCAAATGTTAATGCTATATTAATAATGTGTAAACATTAATGCTATATGGAAGTGGAATTATTAATGGTACATGAAAGTGTAAATGAGGGTACGAATAGTGGAATTGTGAAAAACACTCAATAACAACAAAAAAACAGCAAAAAGGTTAAGGAAGAACAGTGAGTTAAAATATTAAAATTTGTGATCTGCTCTAGCCAAAGCAGGTAAGAGCCAGCAAGAGAACACGTCCCCCACACGGCTCCTCCCCCCGCGGTTTGTAATCAGAATGTAAACAAAGTGTTAGTTGTGAATGGGGACAAAAACAAAAACATTGGAAGCGAGAATAGCCTTCATCTGCAGAGATCTAAGGAAACCCGATATCCCAGTGTAAGCATTGGAAGCCTGGGGAGGGGAGGGTGTGAAACTGAAATATAATGTTAGTAATTTCCGTAATGATGAAAGTCTGGAAAGTGAAAAGGGTTTGGGAAAAACACAGGCTGAGGAAAGCAAAGTTGAGCAAGGTATAACAGAGATGTCCTTACCGAGAAGAGAGGTGAGGGATCTGGAAAAATTGATTGGGAAACAGAGCAGAGAAGTAAGGAAATGGGTAAGAACAATAGCAGCTGTTACTGTTGCTGCACTAGAACAGGGCCTGAGGACTCCGAGATTCCCTCAGGGAAGAGGTAAGGGAGAACCTGGAGGGGTTCAGGGAGTTTCACTCCCACAGGACTGAAAGCAGCTGGGGAAGCAGGGTAAAGAGGTTTATTTTCTGGTACGGGTGCCTCTTACTGTATACTACATCAAGAATTATTCAAGACCTGGAAGGACCCAGGATAAGACTATAGCTGTAAAAAAGCTGTCTGTATTTTGTTGAGAGATCTAATTTAGTGGTTTGTTGTATTCTGCGAGCAGGTGTTCCACCTGGGCTCTGTATCATGCACTGGCCATGCAGATGTGGAGCACAAGTGGAAAAAACCCTGCAGACCATGAGAAGAATAAAAACAGGAGAGAGTCTGCAATGGGTAAGAAAGGAAAAGGTGCACTTTGAAGTAGGGGACACCCTGCTGGCACTGCCTATCGCATCCACCGTCAGTGTGTTTCTTCTCCCTCCTTTCAGTGGTTTGCCATCTCTTTGGGATCAATAAGTAATAATACATTAGCTTAGAAAGTTTCTATTTCCCACGTATGAAATTGTCTAAAATAAGTGCCTGTGTGAGTGTGTCTATATCGACTCAAAAAATTGTGACCTATGTAACTCTTCTGCTTACTGTGTTATCAATCGAGGCTTTGATTGAGTTATGATGATTACGTTATTAATATAATGAGTGCTATTATTTTACAGTGTGGTAATAGTTTGCTAATAAACAAAAAAGGGGGAGTGCGGGTATGACCCCTCAGGAAAGAATAGCTAAAGCAGGTTATGTTCTTAATTTTCTAAATCGGTGGATAACAGAGCATCCTCAGTTTACAGGCACTTTAGTCAAAATACTTTAACTCCTGTCAAGGAAAGAGCACAGGTTATGGTAAAAAATGTGAATTCTAATCAATGAGAAGGACCCTATTGGTTGATAACATGGGGCCGAAGCTATGTGTCTTAACAGGAACAGGTCTGAGATGGGTACCAGCACGATGGGTGCCGCCAGCCATCTCAGCACCGGCCGTAAGGTGATCACTGCACTTCGAGCAGCTGTTTGAACACTCACCAAGTCACACTTTGTTTGCCAAGCTGCCTCACTAAGAAATCATAAGAACTGGAATCAATGGGAATTGGTTAAGGTGGACTATTGTTTGTATTCTGAAGAGCCCATCGTTTGTTCAGCGTGTTAATTTTAGTTTAGCTACTTTTAGAATTGTTTCTGAACCGCGCTTCTTATTCTATTAATAGAAAAGGGGGAAATGTGGGACAAAGATGGCCGTTGTATTGCTAATGAGTGGCAAAGCTCAACAATAACTTGAGCCGGACATAAACACCCACAAGGCGCCTAGCCCTTACGTGTAACCAGCCTTGGCTGCACGGGAAAACTGCTGTGATGTGCGGGTATAAAAGGTTCTGAGCACCTACAATAGAAGTCCTTTGTTCTGCACCAGCGGAGGAGTGCACACCTCTTTTGCCACACCTGCAAGGGAGCTTGATGCCCTCTTGCAACAGAGCAGATCCTCCTAGAAGCTGTGTTAAAGCACATACGAGATAAAGAGGTGATTAGAGACAGCCAGCATAGCTTCAACCAAGGGCAGATCGTGCCTGACCAATCTGGTGGCCTTCTAAGATGGAGTGATGGTGTGGGAATTGAATGTTGTTTCTGCACTTGAACAAAATAAGAATTTTGTTAATTTCATGGCCTCTGCTACTACTTGAGTCCTTTATTAGAACTAACAGTTCTTTTCAGGGGCCTTTCTACTTTATTGGGGTTCTCTGATAAGTTTTCATTGCTAATGCCCTAGATGTATCTTCCCCAACAACACATATAAGTACTTAGTATATAAGTAAAGTAATATGGTATATATATCCGTGGAGATTAGGTAAATGGAGTAAATTATAAACACGAAGACTGAAGCTTCTGTCTGTCCAGCTATCTGAAAAACTTCTGGGCCTTCAGTTAAAGGCAAGCTAGGTGTAATAAATATCTTTAGAAATCAGAAACTCCTTGATGTTGGAAAACTACTAGCTTTTGGTGCTGGACAGACAGGACCTGAGTAATAGAGAATTAAAGGAGGAGAAGTTAAATCATTAAAAACATACATATATAAGCTATTAACAGCTTATGTATAGTCAGCATTGAAAAAATGTATGTCACACACACTGCAAGAGTATCCTGCGCAAATTAAAAGGACAATTAATTTGTTACATGCCTCAGGGAGTACTTGAAGAAGATATTGAGGAAGATCGGGCACCTCTCTTCCGTACTCTCTGCTTAACAAAGACTCTGAAGAAAATCACCATATCAGTATGAACAAGAAGAGTGTTGAGACGTTTTGGAGACGACAGGACTGACACAAGATAACAAACAAATTAACAAGTAATTAACAAATGTAAACCTTCTGATAAGATTGTGAACCTGAAGTACCGAGCCAGTGGGGGGGGGGAGGAGGCGGGAGGCAAAGGGGGGAAAACGGCCTAAAAACTGTCATGTTGTGTCCTTAAGCGGGCTCTCCTGCTTGAGGGATGCCTGCCTTTGCAATCGCGAATAAAATCTGCTTTTATCAGAGATACCGTCCTGGCAAAAATTATTTGGATATTTCCAACAGCGGCTTCGGTGGACAGGGGAAGGTTGATGGATGTCATCTATCTGGACTTCTGCAAGGCCTCTGACATGGTTCCTCACCACCACCATGTCCTTCTCTTTAAATTGGACAAGTGTGGATTTGAAGGATGGACTGTTCAGTGGATTAGGAAATGACTGGCAGGATGCAGCCAAAGGGTTGTGATCAATGGTTCTGTGTCAGGGTGGAGGCTGGTCACAAGCAGTGTCCCTCAGGGGTCGGTCTTGGGACCAGTGCTCTTTAACACCTTCATCAGTGACACAGACAATGGCATCGAGTGCATCCTCAGCAAGTCTGTAGATGACACCAAGCTGAGCAGTGCAGTTAATACATGAGAGGGAAGGAAGGCATCCAGAAGGACCTGGACAGGCTGGAGAAGTGAGCCCAAGAGAACATAATGACTTTCAAAAAGGCCCAAGTGCAGGGTGCTGCAATTGGACTGGGGTAATACCAGGTGTTTAAACAGAATGCGCAAAGAACCCCTTGAGAGCAGCTCTGCAGAGAAGGACTTGGAGGAGTGGGAATGAATGTTTACATGGGTTGATAGTGACAGGACAAGGGGGAATGGTTTTAAACTAAGACAAGGAAGATTTAGGTTAGATGTTAGGAGGAAGTTTTTCATTCAGAGGGTGGTGAAGCATTGGAACAGTTTGCCAAAGGAGGTTGTGAATGCACCATCCCAGAACGTATTCTAGGCCAGGCTGGATGTGGCTCTGGGCAGCCCAGTCTAGTGGCTGATGTCCCTGCTCATGGCAGAGGGGTTGAAACTAGATGATCATCATGGTCCTTTTCAACCTGGGCCATTCTGTGATTCTGCGACTCACACAGCTGGAGTGCTGCAATTGATGGCTACCGACTTTCCAAAAAAGATAGGCAAGGCAGGAAAGGCAGTGGTGTGGCCCTTTATGTTAAGGAAAAATGTGAAATTCTGGAAATCAATGAAAGTGATCATATGGTTGAGAGAGGGAATTACAAATTTACCACTGTATCCTAGACTTAGCAAATGCATTCTTTAGTATTCTCATCGCTGAAAAACTGCAAGGTCGAATTTGCGTTCACATGGGAAGGTAGACAGATCTTTCAGATCCTACCACAAGGGATATACATTCACCAATTTACTGCCATAATTTGGTAGCCTGTGATTTGGTGGGGTGGGAAAAAACAGATTATCATTATATTGATGACTTAATTCTGACTTTCATGTCTTTGGAAACTCTCGAAAAAGCAGTATGTTCACTATTGAAATACCTACAAGAAAAAGGGAGGGCTGTCAATCTACAAAACATCCAAAGACCTGGACCTGTTGGCAAAGTTTTTGGAAGTCAGACTGGCTTAAAGCAGCTATATCTGCTATCGCCTTTCTCTACAATATGTTACTGAAGGACATGGTTTAGTGGGTATGGTGGTGAGTGGGGGTGTGGAGGGAGGTCCACTCACGAGGTTGCCTCGGGTAAAGCAGTCGACCCCACGCCTCAAGGCTGCCTCCAACTTGAATGGACAGAAGGGTGGTTGTTGTAGGCGACTCCCTGCTGAGAGGAACGGAAGGCCCTATATGTCGGCCTGACCCTACCCGTAGGGAGGTGCTGCCTCCCTGGGGCACGGGTCAGGGACATTTCTAGGAAACTTCCTGGACTGATTCACCCTCCTGATTATTACCCCTTATTGATAGTCCAGGCTGGCAGCGACGAAGTTGCTGAGAAAAGTCTCAGGGCTATCAAGAAAGACTTCAGGGGACTGGGGCAGGTAGTTGATGGAGTGGGCGTGCAGGTGGTGTTTTCTTCCATACCTTCAGTGGCAGGGCAGGATACTGAGAGGTACCAAAAAACACACCTCATAAATAAATGGCTTAAAAATTGGTGCAAACATGGGAGTTTGGGGTTTTCTGACCACGGGGCAACTTGGCTCCTGGCATGATGGCTGCAAATGGAAGTAGCCTGTCTCTGAGGGGGAAGAGGATCTTAGCTGAGGAACTGGCAGGACTCATTGAAAGGTCTTTAAACTAGGTATGAAGGGGAAAGAGGCAAAATCAGGGCCACTGGGGTTGAGCGGCTCGTTCAAGGGCTCGTACCGAACTTGATGGGCGCGGCAGGAGGGTGTTGGGGACGCTGCTGTTCTAGGGGAACCTAGATCCCCTCTAAAGGTGGTGAGACGGAAAGCCCAGCTGAAGTGCCTTTATACCAATATATGCAGCCTGGCAAATAAGCAGGAAGAGTTGGAAACCGTGATGCACTTGGAAAGGTATGACCTTGTTGCTATAACGGAAATATGGTGGGATGACTCCCATAACTGGAATACCACCACTGAGGGATACTGGCTCTATAGAAGAGATAGGCTAGGTAGGAAGGATGGGGGAATTGCTCTCTTTGTCAAAGAGTGGATAGACTGTGAGGAGCTCCCTCTGAGAAATGGTCAGGAACAGGTTGAGAGCCTGTGGGTTAGAATTAGGGATGGGTCTAACAAAGGCAGCTGGTGATAGGAGTATACTACAGGCCACCTGATCAAGGGGAGACTGCTGACGAGGCTTTCTTGCTTCAGATGCAGGAGGCTTTGTGCTAACGGGCTCTTGTCCTGATGGGGGACTTCAACCATCCGGATATCTCTTGGAAAGACCACACGGCGAGCTGAAAGAAGTCTAGGAGGCTCCTGGAATGTGCTGATGATAACTTTCTGGTCCAGGTGTTGGACAGACCAACCAGAGGTGAAGCGTTGCTGAACCTGCTGCTCACCAGTGTGGAGGAAATAATTAATGGTGTTAAGGTTAGAGGCAGCCTGGGCTGCAGGGACCACACCCTGGTTGAGTTTGTGATCTCGAGGGATGTGGGCCTGGTGAAAGAGTGGCGTCAGGACCCTGAACTTTGGGAAAGCAAACTTTAAGCTGTTCAAAAGACAAGATCTTATGGGATGCTTTCTTTAAAAACAAAGATGTTGAGAAGAACTGGCTACTCTTCAAGGATGCCTTCTTGAGAGCACAAGAACTCTCTGTCCCTCTGAATAAGAAAGCGGGCAGAGTAGGCAGGAAGCTGGCGTGGCTCGGTAAGGACCTGCTGGGGATGCTGAGGGCGAAGAAAGGTGCGTACAAGCTGTGGAAACAAGGGCATGTCACCTGGGAAGAATACAAGAATGCCATCCGGACTTGCAGATGTGGGATCAGGAAAGCCAAGACGCAGGCGGAACTGAACTTGGCGAGGGACATGAAAAACAATAGGAAGACTTTCTACAGGTACACCGGCCAAAAGAGACAGGCCAAAGCGAGTGTACCTCCTTTGGTAAGTGTAAAAGGAGAACTGGCTTCACGGACAGAGAGAAGGGTGAGGTACTGAATGAGTTCTTTGCCTCGGTCTTCACTGGCGGCCAGGATTACAGTACTTCTCATATCCCTGAACCCTGCATCCCTCTCTAGCTGGGGACTGGGATGGTAAATCCCCTCCTGCTGTGAGGACAGAGGAGGTCTGAGACTGCCTCATGAGACTGAACATGTACAAGTCATGGGGCCAGATGGCGTGCATCCCAGGGTTCTGAAGGAGCTGGCTGAGGTGGTTGCCGAGCCACTCTCCATCATATTTGAAAAGTTGTGGCTGTCAGGTGAGGTCCTGGATGACTGGAGGAAGGGCCACGTCACTCCCATTTACAAGAAAGGGAGCAAGGAGGACCCCGGGAACTACAGGCCGGTGAGTCTCACCTCTGTGCCTGGGAAGATCATGGAACAGATCATCCTGGATGACATGCTTGACTACATGAGGAAAGGGCGTGTGATCCAAGACAGCCAGCATGGCTTCACCAGAGGAAGGTCATGCTTGACCAATCTGGTGGCCTTTTATGATGGAGTGACGGAATCGGTAGACAAGGGAAAGGCGACCGATGTCATTTACCTGGACTTGAGCAAGGCCTTTGACATGGTCCCCCACCACATCCTTATCTCCAAACTGGAGGGATCTGGATTTCATGGGTGGACCACTCGATGGATAAGAAACTGGTTGAAAGGCCGCAGACAGAGGGTGGTCATCAATGGCTCTATGTCCAGGTGGAGGCCAGTAACAAGTGGCGTCCCCTAGGTATCTGTCTTGGGACTGGTGCTCTTTAACATCTTTATCAACGACATTGAGTGCACCCTCAGCAAGTTTGCTGATGACACCAAGCTGAGTGGTGCGGT
Organism: Chrysolophus pictus; assembly: GCA_037305975.1. Taxonomy (NCBI): domain Eukaryota; kingdom Metazoa; phylum Chordata; class Aves; order Galliformes; family Phasianidae; genus Chrysolophus; species Chrysolophus pictus. The sequence goes on along the minus strand of CM074576.1, from coordinate 176,128,505 downwards.
TGAAACAGTAGAAGGAAGGGATGCCATTCAGAGGGACCTCATGAGGCTAGAAAGTCAGGCCTGGGTAAACCTGATGTGGGTCAACACTGCAAAGTGCAGAGTTTTACACTTGGGCCGGAGGAATCCCAAGTATCCATACAGACTGGAAGGAGCAGACCTTGAGAACAGCCCTGCAGAGAAGGACTGGGAGTCTTGATAGATCAAAAGATTAACATGAGCCAGCAGTGTGCCCTTGGGGCTCAGAAGGCCCATCCTGTATCCTGGGCTCCATCAGAAGAGGGGTGGCCAGCAGGAACAGGGAGGTGATTGTTCCCCTCTACTCTGTTCTTGTGAAGCCCTTGTGAAGTACTGCGTCCAAGTGCGGAGCCCCCAGTACAAAAAAGACAGGGAACCATTGGAGAGGGTCCAGAGGAGGGCCACAAAGATGATCAGGGGACTAAAGTACCTCCCCTATGAAGACAGGCTGGGGGAGCTGGGCTTGTTCAGCCTGGAGAAAAGAAGGCTGCAGGGTGACCTCATTGCAGCCTTTCAATACCTAAAGGGAGCCTACAAGCAGGAGGGGAATCAATTCTTTGAAAGGATAGATAACAGCAGGACAAGGGGAAATGGTTTTAAGTTGAGGGAGGGGAGATTTAGGTTGGACATCAGGGGGAAATTCTTTACAGAGAGAGTGGTGAGGTGCTGGAACAGGCTGCCCAGAGAGGTTGTGGATGCCCTGTCCCTGGAAGTGTTCAAGGCCAGATGGGATGGGGCCCTGGGCAGCCTGGTCTAGTATTAAATGGGGAAGTTGGTGGCCCTGCCTGTGGAAGGGTAGTTGGAAATTCATGATCCTTGAGGTCCCTTTCAACCCTGGCCATTCTGTGATTCTGTGATGGGTTGATGGTTGGACTAGATGACCTTAGTGGTCTTTTCCAGTCTTAAAGCTTCTATTACAGCTGATCTAAACTGACCAAAAGGATATTCAATAGTATCACAGAATATCCCAAGTTGGAAGTGACCAATAATGATCATCCAGTCCAACTCATGGCTCCACAAAGCACCACCCAAAAATCAGACCGAAAATAATGGAAAATAATTCAATTCAGTGTCTTTTGTCTGCTTACTTGGAGTTAGGAGTCAGAAAAAAAAAAAAGAAAAACAACAGACCAAGAGGCAAGGCAGAGCATTCACAACAGAGCAGAGTGAATGACCCACATTGTACTTTGGTTTCTACCTTTACCTGCAGAACCTGCAAAACAAGACATGGACGTCTCATTGGTGAGCAGTACCATGGGAGGATCAGCAGTTTCAGCAGCAGAGTCCCCCAGTGCCCAGATGCTTTGCCCCCACATATCATCTGAAAAGGTATAAAACCGTGGGAAGCTCACCAGGGGAGGCAGCCACTGCTCAGGAACTGGCTGGGCATCAGCTCCTGATGACTAGCTTAGCAATTGCATTATAGTTAGCACTGATGTATATAGCTACATCTGTCTATTGTATTTTTTTTTTTTCCCTTCTTCCTTTTCTCCCTTAATAACAAATAGCTTTTATCCCAACCTTTAAGTTGGGCCAGAGAGTTTTCTGGCCATGGCCATATTGTGGCATAGCTCTCAGCAGCTATCACTGGTACCTCATATGTTCTTCACTCACACAAAACCAGGATTGCTTCGTTCCAGGTCAGTCCTCTTTCTTCGTCAATTACCTTCAGTCTCACCCTGATGCAGCTAACAGCTGAAGGACTGCAAATAGTAGGAAATAAGAGTTAATCAATGTAGCTCCACACCTTTAGGAAACTTCTGAGCTAGTCTGTCTGTTATGTGGCTTCCTTTATCTGAATCAATTATGAATAGAGTCAAATCTGTTCAATATTTCATGTGGACATTAAGAAGTGGTATTGGCAGTAGCCTCACAGACTGCCTCTGCCTCTCTACCCATCTTGTTCTGTCAATAGCAACAAACAAGTGCAAGACTCTGCACCTGCGTCAAGGCAATCCCATGCGCAAATACATGCTTGGCAGAGAACTGAAGAGTAGAAGATGGTTCACAGAAACAAAGAGTAAAGATTGTTCAAAAACAAACGTGCAGAGGCTACTAAAAGAATGAGGATTACAACAAGCTGGTATTAGAACAATGTGGAGGATAAAGATAAAAGTTTTGAGCATAACTTGAGGACATTTGGTAAGTAAATGGTAAGATGTACACAAGGCAAGTTAGAATTGGATCAGGGGCTGCCCCTCTTGCAGGGTCCAGAGTTTACAGCAAGGAAGACTACGAGCCTTCACAAGGAAGACTGATTCTTCATTCCACATCCACCAGGAGGAGACCCCCGCAACTCACTACGCAAGCACGAGGGGGAGGGACTGCATGCTATGGGTTCTCAGAAATGTAATGAATATGTATCCGAATTCCAGGAAACAGAATGGCTTGAGAGGAGCTCTGAGAAGGATTTGAGGGTGTCAGCTTATGGAAGATTTGACATGAGCTGGCCATATGCACTTGCAACACAGAAAACCAACTGTATCCTGGGTTGCATCAACAGAAGTGTGACCAGTAGGCTGAGGGAGGTGATTCTACCCTTGTACTCTGTTCTCATGAGACCCAATCTGATGTGCTGCATACAGTTCTGGGGCCCTCAACATAAGGACACTGAGTTGCTGGAGCAGGTCCAGAGGAGAGCCATTGTCAGAGGGCTGGAGCACCTCCCCTACAAGGACAGGCTGAGAGAGCTGGGGCTCTTCAGCCTGGAGAAGGATCTGGGCTTACAGTACCTGAAGGGAGCCTACAGGAAATTTGGGGAGGGACTTACAAGGGCATGTAGCAACAGGAAGAGGGGAAATGATTTTAAATTGGAAGAGGATAGATTTAGACTAGGTATCAGAAAGAAATTCTTTACTGTGACAGTGGCAAGACACTGAAACACATTGCCCAGAGAGGTTGTGGATGCTCCCTCCCTTAAAGCATTTGAGGCTAGGCTGGATGGAGCTTTGAGCAACATGGTCTAGAGGGAGGTGTCCCTGCCTATAGCAGGGAAGTTGGAACTAGATGATCTTAAAGGTCCCTTCCAACCCAAACAATTCTATGATTCTATGAAATTGATATCCTTCAATCTCTTTAAAGGGCCCACATAATCAATTTGCCACTGCTCAAATAGTGTCCGTTCTCAGGGATGAAAGGCATAACCCAAAGCAAAGTGCTCACTGCAAGAAATTTCCACCATCAACACAGCCCACATCCCTGGATTTTGCCAGCAATTGTGAATGTAGGAGTTTTAAGTCCCATTCTTTTAAGCCTTTCTTGTACCCCTGAGCCTCCTCATGACCTTTCTGTGCACTGTAGCAGTTTTGGGTGACAGGGTCTCCAGATGGAATTACCTCACAGTCTTTCTTTACTATCTCTGTGTTGTGGTTTAATCTAGCAGGTAGCTGTTTGCTCACTATGGGATGAGGGAGAAAACTGGGGAAAAAAATAAAGTAGAACTCCTGGGCTGAGATAAAAACTATTCACTAAGAAAAAAAATAGAAATCAATAGAAACAAATTATATGTACATACATACACACACAGATGATACACAAGGTGATTGCTTACCATTCGCTGACTAATGCCCAACCCATCCTTGAGCAGCAGCCGCTCCCCTGGCCAACTCTCCCAGCTCTGTTGTCCAACATGATGCCATATGGTATGGGTTATTCCTTTGGCTGGTGCAGGTCAGCTGTTCTGGTTTTGTCTCCTCCTTACTCTTTGTGATCCCCAGCCCCCCTGCTAGCAGGACAGTACCAGAAGCTGAAATGTCCTTGGCTCTGTGCAGCACCACTCAGCAACAGCAAAAACATCTGTGTGCTATCAACACTATATTTCTCCTGAAGCCAAAACACAGCATCATACCACACACCCTGAAGAAAGTCAGTTTTGCCTTGCTGAAACCGGGACACTTCGCTTTCACTTCACTTTTACACTAGCATTTCACTGACTTGCAGACTCCCCTCATATTTTCATTTTTTGAAGCAACAACAAATGTAGCTTTCCCATGGACAGATCTACCCTGAACTGAGACAGGAAATGCCTTCCTAAAATATCCGCCCTCCTTACCCCCTTCACCAGCATTATCTGCCCATTCATCTCCCCCCATGCACATGTGTGCTCTACTTCTTTTCCCCCTACTACTCCCAATACTGATTTATCCCAGACCCAGATCCCCTCATAATCTAATAATGTTGCTTCTAACCCATATCAGCTGAGAATGTATGTCTAACTTTCCACTGCCATTCAGCAGACATTGCATTTCTAGGCAGTCCCTTCTCCCAGATATCAAGTAAGCGTGGGAGAGGTTAATCCCATTGACACCAGGGCTCGGACCCCTAATCTTTAAGGTCCTTCTGTAACGAATATTGTTTTCTCTTCGGGGTAGGAAGAGGAGGCAATGGCTTCATCTGCTTTAGTTTTTCCCAAATCTCTTCTTGTTTCATCCCTTTTTCCTGAAGGATTTTCTTCATTTTGGCAAGCAGAACTCCTGTGGGCTGACTATCTAGCTCTCCTTCATTTACTCCCTGATTTATCAAGTATCTCCAAATTATCCCCCTAGGGATGTACGTCCTCACCCTCGCTGCTTCCTTCTTTGCCTTCTCTTTCCCCTCCGTCCCCACCAGGGTGCCCAGGTTCTCCAGGGTGGCCATGCACTCTCGGAGGGGACGGCCAATCAGCGTGGAGCCCAGGCTGATGAAGAACCCCCTGTGTGCCTCGGGAGCGCGGCAGGCCAGCACCCCGACATCCCCCTGCTCCACATTCATGCCCAGGACGTCAAAATCGGAGCTCACGGGTTTCTCCTGCTGCTTTAATGCCCGGAGCACCACATTCCCACACACGTATGCCGCTGCCTCCTGGATATCTCTCCAGGGTGCCCCTTCCATGTTATCCTTGAGGGGCTCATATTCCCCTAGATTTCTAATCACCAGCCTTAAGATTTCTCCTCCCAGTGCCTCATCGGGCGGCAAGGCTCTGATGATGGCCCCCACCTTCGGCCACGGCAGCCCTATGGCCGTGACCACCCGCTTTGCCGCCTCGTGCGTGAAGGGAGTGTGCTGTTCCAAGCTCCAAATGCGGTTTACCCACATGGGCCACCCCTCCTTGTTCTTCTTCCAGACTTTCTCTTTTTTTGACACATCCCTATCCCCCGTTCCTGCGCTTCCCTCTCGCTCTGCCAGTTTCGTTTTCCTGGCAGCCACAGCCCCCCCACCTTGCACAGCGGAGTTCTCCTGGATCTCCACGTCCCAGATATCCCCGTCCCGCAGCCCCGGCTCCCCGTCTCCCTCGCTCAGAGCCGCCACTTTCCTCTGATCCAGCCCCTTCCCCAGCAGCCTGCTCAGGCACTGCACCTTCCTTCTCAGCCGGGCGTTCTCTGCGCCCTCAGCCCTGAGCTCCTCCCTGGCCCTCCGCAGCTGCTCGCCCTGCTCGCCCAGCAGCGCGTTGTCACAGCGCAGCGCCAGGATCTCGTTGTGGGCCACCTGCAAGCTGTTCTGCAGGTTCTTCACGCACTGCTCCTTCTCCTCCACCGCAGCCTGGAGGATACTGGCCAGATCGAAGAGCAGCCACTGCAGGGCCGAGCACTTCTTCTCCCCCTTAGGATGATACGTGGAGACGTAGTTCACCCAGTGCCTCTCGGCGGCTTTCAGGGTGGGGTCCTGGCCGACAGCCTTATAATCCCAGGGATCCCCGCCGTGCTCCAGCATGGCCTGCACCAGCAGCCCCCTCTCCTCCCGCCCCACGGAACCCTCCGGCTCCTCTTTCTCCTTGGACTTCCCCGCCCGCGTCAGCCACGACATCGCGCCGCGGCGGCTCGGCGCTGTGCCGGCAGGAGCGGAGCGATCCCCCGAGGAGCCCCGACCGAAAGCCCGCGAGGAAGCCGCGCTCACCGAGCGGCAGCGCCGCGCAGACACTCACGGTCCCCAGCGCTCCTCCTCCCGCTCGCACAGCCTCCCGGCCCGGCAGCCCTTCCAGCGCCGGGCCGCGGCTTTTATTCCCCCGGGCCACCTCGGCGCCGCCGGCCGGCCCGCCCCCGCTCTGCGGCCGCCCATTGGCCCCAGCTCGCCGCCGCCGGACCCGCGCGCATCGCTCCCCGGCCGCCCGCCCGCAGGGCTCCGTTCCCCGCGGCTGTGCGGCGCTGCGCGACGGGCGGGGCCTCCCCGGGGGCGGGCGGATGGCCGCGGCGTTGCGCCGCCGCTCGGTGCCGTCGCTGCGCGTCCTCCGCGCCGCCATGCAGCGCCCCGCGGGTCCTCCGTCGCGGCCGAGCAGCCCCGAGGGGGCGGGCGGGGGGGGCTGGCTGAGCGCGCTGCGCTTCGACAACCTGGCGCTGCGCTCGCTGCCCGTCGACCCTTCCGAGGACGGCGCTCCGCGGGCCGTGCCCGGCGCCTGCTTCGCCCGGGTGCGGCCCACCCCGCTGCGCAACCCGCGGCTCGTGGCCGCGTCGCCGCCGGCGCTGGCGCTGCTGGGGCTGGAGGCCGGCGGCCCCGAGGCCGAGCGGGAGGCGGAGGCCGCCCTGTACTTCAGCGGGAACCGGCTGCTGCCCGGCTCGGAGCCCGCGGCGCACTGCTACTGCGGGCACCAGTTCGGCAGCTTCGCGGGGCAGCTGGGCGACGGCGCCGCCATCTACCTGGGCGAGGTGCGCGGCCCGCGCGGCGCCCGGTGGGAGCTGCAGCTGAAGGGCGCCGGGATCACACCCTTCTCCCGGTACGGGGCGGCGGGGCCGGGCGGGGGGAGCGCTGCTGGCCTGGCCGTGCTGCTCGCAGCGCTGCTGGCGCTGCCCCGGCTCCAGCCTGGGCTGTGGGAAGGTCTCGGAGCGCGTGCTGTCCGAGCGCCTGCATGATTTCGCTCTCACGTTTGCTGGGAGTTCTGATTCCGCTCTGCCTGAACTTCGCAGCGCTTCAGCGCGTACAGCTGAGACCTGGGGGAGGCCGTCAGGGTAGCGCTCTTAGGACGCCTAACAGCCGTTTTTCTGGTACAGAATGAACCACCAAATAGACTTACTGCATGTGTTACTTGTGATTTTGGTTACTGCCTGTACCATGGACAGTTACAAACCCTCTTGTGTGCAGCTGGAGAACTGTGTAGTCTTTGTACTGCAGTGGTTAAATATTACAAAAGTATTAATTTTCAAAGCTTATTGGAGTTAAAAAGAAATCATTGTGGCCTTCTGGTACTCAAAGAGAGCTTTTATAAGCAGGAAGGGCAGCAACTTTTTACACAGTCAAGAGGAAATGGCTTTTAACCGAAAGAGAAGAAATTTAAGTTAAATGTTAGGCAGAAATTCTTCACTCAGAGAGCGCTGAGGCACTGGGAGAGCTGCCCACAGAAGCTGTGGGTGCCCCATCCCTGGAGGTGTCTCAGACCAGGCTGGATGGAGCCCTGAGCAGCCTGAGTTGGTGGGTGGCAGCCTGCCCATGGCAGAGGGTTGGACTGCGTGGCATTTAGATTTGTCTTCTATTGCATGTGAGCTTCATTGCACAAGCATTGTGCCCACCCATTCTGAACTCCACCAGAAGCCCAGAGGTCTGGTCAGCTCAGATCTGCCCCTGAATTGCCCTGTGATTTTGAGCAGAGAGCTTCGTTTCTCAGTCCTTGTTTCTCTCTGCTAAAGAGGAGGCGGCACTCCCTTCCCGTGCAGCCAGAAGGCTTATGACCTGCCTGTGTCTCTCCTGCAGGCAAGCCGATGGTCGGAAGGTCCTGAGGTCAAGCATACGGGAGTTCCTGTGCAGCGAGGCCATGTTTCACCTTGGAATTCCAACAACGAGGGCTGGAACCTGTGTGACATCTGACTCGGAAGTTGTTCGTGACATATTTTATGACGGAAATCCAAAAAAAGAAAGGTGTACAGTTGTTCTGAGGATAGCGCCTACATTTATAAGGTAGGAAGAAGCCCACTTCTCTCTTTTTTTACTATTATTCATTTAAAACTGAACACAAAAATATCATTTTAAATGTATTTTGATAACAGCAGCATTTGCTTGGTTCTTGTTCTGGAATCTTGGAATTCATTTGCCAGGCTGTGGGAAGTTGCTGTGTTAGGCCACGGGGTGAGGTGAGGCAGCATCTTGCCCATGGGCAGATAGACACTAACTCAGAGTACCACTGTGGTAGACAGTTCTGCAGATATCAAAATCAGTTTTTCATTTTTATGCTTGCATGTGGTTTTGTTTATTATTTTTGTTGGTAGAATTGGCATATTATAGCTTTAGACCTAGCTCCAACATTGTTGTAATGATACTCTTGAGGTTTGGGGGTGCCCTCTAAAATCCTGATGGTGATACTTTCCTTGCCTGAAAAGCACACAAAGTTCCTGCTCCAGTGCAAAACAGGAGTTTGGGAAGATGATGTTGCCTTAGAAGAAAATGCATGTTAAGAAAATGTGAGACAAAGAATATATGTATATGTGCATGTGCATATGGAAAAATATACCTTATATGTGATGTCAAGTCCAGTATTTTAAATATTGATCCATCTTGTGTGCATGGATGGGCTTCCTTTTGTTGAGTCACTGAGTTTCAGCAGCTTCAGCATGGATTTTTTTGCTCACAGTTGATTGAAGGATTGGTGTTAAAATATGATATTACACCAACAAATCCTTCTACTACATGTAACGTTAATGTGATCAGATAGTAGTAAAAAGTAATACTAAGCCATGTTTTTGTTATTTTCAAACAGATTTGGTTCTTTTGAAATTTTCAAACCTCCTGATGAATACACAGGACGCAAAGGTCCCAGCGTTAACCGGAATGATATTCGAATACAGATGCTGGATTATGTGATCGGCACTTTCTACCCAGAAATCCAGGAGGCTCATGCAGACAACAGCATCCAGAGGAATGCTACTTTCTTCAAGGAGGTAAGGAAGATCAGTTTCTCGTCATAAATTTGTACCAGTCACTTAATATCTCATTGCTTCAGCTGCTCTTTTCTTTGGAGAAAATGCTCTCAATAGAGCTGCTTATTCATGGAATCATAGAATTGCTCAGGTTGGAAAACAACTTGAAGATCAGCAAGTCCATCCACAATCTAACCATACTACTGATAAAAAGCAGTGCTGATACTGATTGAACTAATGAAAACAGTTCATCATTTACCTTAGCAAGGCATGATTTTTGTCTCTCAGCGAGCTTCCCAAAACTGTTCTTTTACTTCAATTGAAGGTATTCTAGAGTGCAAGGGTGAATTCTGGCCCTGACTGTCAGGCAGTGGGTAAATGGTACTGAGGTAGTATTTACAAGGTTTCATCTTCTAAAACATTGATAACAGCTAAGTTGCTGCCTGTCTCTTAATATATACTATAAACGGGAATGTTGACTACAAATCACTTTAACTTTAGAATTCAAGAGTTTAAAGGCAGCCAAGCAATGAGGCAGTTTTCCCAAAGAGGTAACAAAACCTCCAGCTTGGGGAATGGTAAGATCAAGATAAATGTATCATAGTGATGTAGTGGTAGGTGATTCTGTAGTGGCCCAGAGGAGGGGCTGGATGATTTCTCAGAGGCAGTTTTGAACCATTTTTAGTTACCATGTAAGTTCAGACATCAACTATTACTGCAGCAGGGTTATAAAAGTTTAATTACAACATCAGTAAATGTAGCATTGCTGTATATCTCTCTGAAGTAAAATGTAGCTTAGTTAATTGTTATCTAAACTTCATCTTCCCAATTACCCTTTTCCTCACTGTTGATACTGTAATTCTTGACACTGAACTTCCATTGTATTCCTTTATCTCAGCAAGCAAGAAAGAATTTGAGGTAGGGGAATAAGATGATTCTCTTTGTGATTTGGAGTTTCATATATAATATGCTACCCTTCAGAAAGGATCCAGCTTGAAATTACCAGAGAACTGTAATAAAGATTCTGATTTGAATCACCTGATGTTCAAACTCGATGCTGACACTTGTAATTCTGCTTACTGGGTAGTTACAGCAGTCTAATGTATGTGACTGGTTTATGTGACAACAGCTGTGATGCTTTGACATCTCCTGAAATGATCTGTTGGTGGTGAAGTGACTGCAACATGGTGCATGTTAGTCGCAGAGCAGTAAGAAGACAATAGCAGGCTTAACATCTGATGTTCTCTAACTCTTGTGAGTTCTGAGTTTGTGCATACTTGCAATAATTCATTTTTGAAAAGCAAGTGGTAGTTCAGTTTACCATTGGGTGCTGAAGAGGTTAACTTCACTAACAGACCTTTCACATGTGAATTAATGGAGCTGGCAGTGACTGCAGTTCGCCACCAGTTGTACATGTTGTTTGTACTGCTCTGTAGTCAGTAGCACCTTCACTTTCTTGTGGCAGAAAAACTGGAACTTGAGGATCTTTGCAGAGGCGTGTGTGAACAAAGACTGTTTTTCCCCTTAGATCCCTTCCCATCTCAGTCTCCACGAGCCATTCCTGCCCCTTTCTTTCCTGCCTTTGACTTCTTTTCCTGACACAGTACTGATTTCTTCGCCCCGTTCTGCTATGCTTTCCTTACTGCTCTGTGTCTCTCTCATTTTTGTTATGCTTCTCCAGTCCAGGTCTGTCCTTGCTGCATATCTGTGCTAGCATTGTACTTCCATGTTTAGTCTCCTTGGTGGAAGTTTACCGTAGCCATCTCCATCTGAACAGCACCCCAGTCTCCTGCCTCATTTACCAAACACTTCTGTCTTTTTGAATAGGAGGGAAATGCTCTCAGCTCTGCTCTGATGTACTTTTATCTTGTTGCCCTGTGGAGGAAAGGGAGGAAAAAGATACAAGTGATTGCATTTCACAGTACTGATGAGAAAATAAACACAATTATCTGCATTTGCTTAAATTATTTTAAAGATTGTAGTTGCTTTTTAAACTTCCATGAACATGTTTTTTAATAGAGTATCTACCACACTTATTTTCTAGTACGGCTAGCAGTAGAAAAATCTGGTTAAAAAGACTTGAAGGTTGAAGTAAAAAGAAAGCTGTCTGTTTCTAATCAAGATACCCATCTTTGAGTTGCATCCAAGCTTTAGTTGCTTTCAGGTGTTCTTGTTGGCTGGATTTATTTTTTACCAGAACATTGGCAGAGCATCATACATTCACACAAAAACATCCAGTGGTTGTGAACTGCTTAACTGCTGAGAGTTTTGTTCTTCTTTCCTTATTTTTTCCCATCTTCCTGGCACAGAACCATCTCGCAGGGTGTATCTCCCTTTCTTTCTTGCTATCAGTTTTGTGCACATGTAGCGACTTGGAACACTTACTTCCAACTGCCCTGTAAAACAGAATTCAGGAACAATGTGTAGAGTACTGGCAAGGAGGATATTGGAAAGAGTAGAAGCCTGGGGTCTCAAGGTAAACCAAAAGCTTTTGTTCCAACTTTCATTTACAGCTTTTTCTACCTGACAAATTATCCCAGGGTAAGCATTCTCTTGTTTTTCTTCCTCATCTGACTGACTACACATCTTTAACAAAGAAAAACGAAAGAGAATATGAAGATAAATACAAGAAACTAACATTACCTCTGTTAATGAGATCATTTTTTAAACCTTAATAAAGTACACCACATCCTGGAGAGAGCAGTCACTTTAAATTTCAGCACATTGCTAGCTATTTGGGAAGATAAATGATTTTAACTGTGAAAACAGTTTGATTCAAAAGCTTTGCTAATGGTTACATCAATTAATTTATGTCAATTCAGTGAAGCATTTAGAAATACAGAGATCTACTTAAAAGCCAGATTAGCTTCCTGAATTTTAGATTTTGTAGTTGCATTTGACAGATAGACTAAATTAAATAACTGGACCTATTGTAAAATCACACACTGTTATCTGCCAAATGGGGTGCGTGCAGTGATGACAGTTGAGGGTTCCACAATGGTAACACTCAGTTAAACATCTGATAAACTCTGATGAAACATGCATTCAGTGAAGCACGAGATTTAAATAAAGGTGCCTTTCTTGGGATATGTTTTATCTAAAAGGTAAACTCTTGACTTTTTTCTGTTCCTGGCAGATTGAGGTAAGTGCTCATCAGTGCTGAAACTTGTTAGCAAGGAATCATGTTTGTCTAATCCGCTTACCTTTTTGTAAATCACTCCTGTACACCAAGTAGACAAGAAGGCTGACTTTATCTTTGTTTCTTCCTTTTATTCCTCAGACTTTTGCTTTTTTCTCCTGCCTGTAGCTAATGATTCTTTAAAATAAGCAGCGAGAAAAAGAATGGACTAGAAAAGCATTTAAACTTGATGTCAGATTGTTTACTGTATTTCAGTGTTCTGTCTCTAGCATGTTTGGAAGCTGTACAACTCATTTTTTGAGCATGGAAAGAAGAAAGGGAGAACAAACAAATGGGAAGTTTAGGAACTGGGCAGTTAAAAGGAGGAAAGAGGCCAGGTGTCTGCAAGATACTTGTATATATGGTGTGCTGCCACAGCCTGCTTCCATCAGAGCAGTAGAAAAATCCATTCAGCCTAACAAATGCTATTTGTATGACAAATAACAATGCAATTTGTATGAATTGTCAAACACTGTGTTGAAAAACAAAATTGTTTTCTCTTTTAGATAACAAAACGGACGGCAAGATTGGTTGCTGAGTGGCAGTGTGTTGGCTTTTGCCATGGTGTGCTGAATACAGATAACATGAGCATAGTTGGATTAACTATTGACTACGGCCCTTTTGGATTTATGGACAGGTCAGTGGGTTTTATGGACATTATTCAAAATGTGCTTATGTATTACCCGTGTGAAACAGTCCTGATGTTGTTCACTATTGCTTTAATATCTTAGCTGTCAGGTAGACTTACAAACCGTCTTTCCAGCAAAGTAGGTTAAGTTAGGCTTGGTTGACATGTAATTCCTGTGTTCAACTTTTATATAAAACTATATTCATAACTTCTCTAAATGTTATACTGCTCTTGCAGCTTGTGGAGCTCCTCAGTGACTGGGAGGCAGGAAAACACCTGACCAGACAGCTTTTGGAAGGGAATCAAAACAAGGAGAATTGTTCCCTTCCAGTTGTGTTTTAGACTCCTACAGAGCTTCACATGGTATTGGTGTCCAGATAACTAAGAGAATGCTATTTCTTCTCCTGTAGATATGACCCTGAGCACATCTGCAATGGCTCCGATAACACAGGGCGCTATGCTTACAACAAACAGCCAGAGATTTGCAAGTGGAATCTAGGGAAGCTTGCTGAAGCCTTAGTCCCAGAGCTGCCCTTGGAAATAAGTGAGCTCATCCTGGAAGAAGAATATGATGCAGAATTTGAAAAACATTATTTGCAGAAGATGAGGAAGAAACTAGGCCTAATTCAGTTGGAATTAGAAGAAGATAGTAAGCTGGTGTCTGAACTACTTGAAACCATGCATCTCACAGGTTGGTGAAGAACGCAGGTAGACTGTGAGTACCTTACAGTTACACCAAGCCATCATTTTTATCCTCACCTTACAAGAAAGCAGCCTTGCACAATTACATTGTCATCAGAGAGAACAGAAGACTGAGGGAGAACTGAATTTGTGTGAACTGTGTGGCAGTTGCTGCTTTTTTACATGGCACCCCTGTGTTGCATTGCACTCTTGCTGAGACAGTGCCACACTGCTTTGAGGGCAGGAGGGTTAGGAGGGGACTGTGGGACCTGTTTTCCTACCGATTTCTCAGTTCCATTACCCATAAAATTCATTTTTTCAGGTGGAGACTTTACAAATATTTTCTACTTGCTGAGTTCATTCTCAGTAGATACTGATCCTTCAAGACTGGAAGATTTCTTAGAAAAGCTTATGAGTCAGTGTGCTTCAGTGGAAGAACTGAGAGTTGCTTTCAAACCTCAGATGGATCCAAGGTAACGCTATTGTTTCCTTAAATGCTTTGGCCAGTGCTTTTAGTTTCATCTTTGCCACAATAAATTCAGCCTGCTATGTATTACAAAGCTAGTAATATCACAATTGGAAATCTCACTGTTAAGCAGATGCATCACAATCTACAGCAGTGGAAATTCTTGCATAGTTTGTGACTGTTAAATGCTCAGCAGGGACTTGCAGAGGGTGGCTCTTGGGCTGCACTTGTCAGGATTTTTGTTTTTCTCCTTTCTTCTTCCTCACTTTCCCTGCTACTGAGCCAATGGCAGAATGCCAGATAGTGAAGTAATGCAGTAATATTTTATAGATATAATCGATTTAAACAACAGCTCCCTGTGTCTTGTCAGTTTTCTATCCTATATACTGTTGGCTAATCACTTCTAGCCACCAATACTCTGAGCTGAGTATAGCTGAAATGCACGCTTCAGACTCTGCAACCTGTTTGGTGCCATTCCTGTTCTGTAGCACAGCTGCTCTGAACGTGATAAAATGGTAATTTTTATTCACCTGCTGATTTATGAAAGTGATTTATAAAAGTGGGGCAGTTTTCCACTTTTTTGGAGCAGTGGAAAACAGGGAAGTTGTTTGATCCATGAGTTTGTCCTTTTTTTTTTTTTTTTTTTTTTTTTAGTCCTAGCATCTCACAGATGGGATGGGAAAAATTACAAGTGGGTGTATTTTGGGTAGGGCTTTTCCTCTCCCTCTTTCACAAACATTCCATGAATGTAACCTATGAAATTCTTCAGCTTTCTCTGTGTGTCACACAGAGATCACAGTTATCAGCTCATGAGCAGGGACTTGGGCAGAAGAACTGGTTGGTATAAGCTTGCTCACCTAAGTCTGATGTTATGCCAAGATTGCTGGAAGTGATCATTTATCATCTTGGAAATGTTACTTATGTACCATCACTAAAACTTAAGCAACTAAAATGAGAAGTAAATAAGTTGGTAGACACTGATTCTTTAATTAAGTTCCAGGCTTCAGCTACTTTAAAAGTGAAGGCATTCGTGTTTGTATTACATTTAGGCTTAGAGAGGAATGTGGAAAGTCACTATAAATCACTGTGATATGGAGTAAAGCTTTGGAGTGGGGGCACAGTAGTACATTAAACTGAGTGCAGAACTGATCAAATTCCAAGTGCTGTGATATTACTTAGGATAATACTTTGTGTAAGTAAAATAAATGAAAGCACGTAGCTTATCTCTGCCTACTGAAAGTAGGAAAGCACAATTTTGATATAATTAGTTGTCTGATGCTGGGGAGCGATGGTTTTTGTTTGTGAATGCATTCATAGAAAAATAAGTGGAGTGTTCTAATATTCTGCAACTTGGACTCTTGGCTCTTTAGTTTACTTGTTCAGTTATGAATCCAGAAAAAAAAGGCTACCATCATAGCCAAAATACAATGAAGCTCTTCCATATCACCAGCTAACACAGTCTAATGCAAAAAGATACAGTCCTAATCAACCTTAGAATTTGCTTTTAGTACTGCTGAGAAGAGTAGGTGTTGAATACTTGTTTTTAATGTTGTTACAGTATTAATGTTTGAAAATGCATTTTAAAAATGCATAGATTCTCTTTTGTTCTCGTAGTGAGGTAGGATGAAGTTCCTTATCCCATACTTCTCTCAAAGGAGGGTGTTTTGATGAGAGCTTTGCATCTGAATCCAAATGGTAGTTCTGAAACTCTACTGTCCACACTTCATGTATCGCAGGAATGCAGATTAAACACACTGTTCCTCCCCCCCTTCTTTAGTAAAAATAAGTGAAGTCTGTTTTATGTATATTTTATGTATTTTTATATTATATATAAGTATGTATATATATACTTATATTATCTATGTATGTGTATATATGTTCACAAAAAAATATATATATATATATTAAAAACATATGTTTGTTTTGTGAATTATAAACACTGGCATTTAATTTCTGCAGTGGAGTCATAGTTTATTGTGAATGTTTTCACATCTACTTCTTGCTTGCAGAAACAGGCCTTGCAACTTTAATGTCTAATGTGTATTTTTTCCCGCTGTTCCCAGACAACTGTCAATGATGCTGATGTTGGCTCAGTCTAATCCTCAGCTGTTTGCACTCATTGGAACAAAAGCTAATATAAATAAAGAATTGGAACGCATTGAACAATTCTCTAAACTGCAGCAGTTAACAGAAGCTGATTTACTCAGCAGAAATAAAAGACACTGGACAGAATGGCTGGAGAAATACAGGTAAGGTTTATCAGTGTCCATAGCAGTATGTTCTTTGAGAATGATGTGCGTGTCTCATAAAAAAACAGGGTTTCAAAGTATGCAGACTGAGGGACAGAGGTGGGAGTGCAGGCAACTGAGAGTGTTAACCAGTGTGTAAGAGTTCACTGTTAATTGGAGGCTGTCAGTACAAAAAATGTCCTGTGGAACGTTAGTTGTTTCTGCTGTGTGGCTTAGTCAGGACTTCTTTCCTCACCTGGCTGGCTGGGTTCTTGTTTAACAGTGGGTCTGAGAGTTTTAGCAGGTATTCCTGCTGACAAATCAAACAGCTGCAGCTGTATTGCATTCCTTTCATCAGAATGTGAAACAATTCCACCAATAAACAAGCACAGAAATATTTAAAAGTTAAGTTCTGAATGTGAAGGTTTTCACAGAGCAGTGCATGACAGACAACCAGCTATAGATCATCAGACGAAGAATCATATTGACTTTTACATCTGGAAGCAAACTCATTTCTGCATGCTTAATTTCAGAGTCCGTTTACACAAAGAAGTAGAAAACATCAGTGATGTTGATGCCTGGAATACTGAACGTGTGAAGGTTATGAATTCCAACAATCCAAAATACATCTTGAGAAATTATATTGCCCAGAATGCCATAGAAGCAGCTGAAAATGGGGATTTCTCAGAGGTAAGACTGCTGCTGAACAGCTGTATAGGTTTGCATGGATGTGTAGTGCTGCTGCTCTTTAACACGATTCTAGGTGAGCTTCATTCTGGCTGCTTTGTCAGTAAAGGGATTGGGAATTTTCTGTTTGTAATACTTGTCCTGTTTTTGAGTGAGCTGTGATCTTAATGAGTGCTGAACAAAGAGAGGAACTGAAAATCTGAGTCTGAACTTTACTTGATCTTAAGACACTTCACTATCTTGAAGTTGGGGATTAACTTCCACCTGGTCCTTGCTGTGCTATATGATATAATTAAAAACTCCTGGCTTTCATCTGTGGAGTTCAGCATGCAGATTGTTACATTCAGAATAAGGGTCAAGTAACGTATACCTGCATTTTAATTTATCTGAGCTTGAGTTCCATGCAGATACAAATTACTTTAGTTTTTGGCTCATTTCTGTAGACATTTTTCATCTATTTCCTATTTGGCTTGCCTGGTGTTTGCGTATTAAAAACAGCATACTCATCATTTAGTTTGAGGTTCTTTTCTACATCATTTTGTCTTTCTAAACTGTAACCATACCGTATTTTTTCCGTAGGTGAGAAACGTATTGAAACTCCTGGAAAATCCATTCCAAGAAACAGAAGATTGCACAGAGATAGAGGAGGAAACAACCTCTACAGCAGCTGCTTGTGCTCAAGCAACCAGAAGCAGGCTACCATATTGCAGTAAACCTCCACTCTGGGCTTCAGAGCTCTGTGTTACATGATCTTCATAACTGCCTTGTTTCATTTTTTGCTGTAAACTGAAGACTGTGATCCTCCTTCAGCAGTGAAGAATTGAGCAAGGCAATCATCAAAGTGCTATTAAGTTATTGAAACAACCCTACATTTGGATGCATCTACAACAGTCTTCAGCTGTGCTTAATTTAGAGCAGTCTTGAATCCTTGGAACAAGTTGATAACGCTGGGCAGTCTGTACAGATTGTTTCTTTGTGTGTTTTGAGACTGAAAGCCTTTCCTTTATTCATACCACATTGCAGTATTTTCTGTTGAGACACACTGACTTTTGAACATCCAAATGGAGTTGTTATGTGAAGACAAAAGTATCAAGTCAGGAGTCTGATCTGTTTTTGTCTGATGTCTTAACTTATAGTACTTTTAACATCTATTTGCTGCTTTTTCTATGCAGGAATTTCTAGTCCTCTTTAATGGAGGAATAGATTCAGTGATGCTTGTTTTAAGCCATGATTCAGTTAATCAGTTCATTTATTGTGAACTTTTAGGTTGATATTTAATCTTTATTTTCAGAGAGTCTGCAGGTGGGGGTTTGAAGGGGAAACACGTGGGTTTTGTTCTTTTTTGTGTTTTGTTATATATAATACATAAAGAGCAGAATTAAGGGAGACTGTATAATTTGCACGTGAAAACCTTGGTGGTGAAGTCATTTCAGATTCACAGTGTTTACGTACAGTATACACGTATGCAAATATTTACAAAAGCCATGAGTGCAGTTTGTAAGTCAGTTGTAAATTCACTCAGGCAAATTCAGTTGTCTAAATGAGCATGAACTGTACAGGTGACCCCAGTACTCAAACACAGGTTCCTTCTGTTGATTTGTGTACTCTTATCACAGTTTTTCTTGAGTGAAGCACGCAGCTGGGATGCCCGTTCACAGTGTTCAGTGAGATGCTTCCATTCCCACTGTGGTCTTGTGCATCTTGCTTTCCTTCTGTGGCTTTTGAGAATTTTTACACTGTAAAGAGAGGAATGTACTATTTAAGGAATGTACTATTTGAGCATCGTGTAAAAGATTCTAGAGGAGGATGGGAGCTGACTTGCTTGAAAATGTATTGATAGTATTTCAGTGGGTTTCATTTGAGATTTTAGAGGAAAATCTGTTTCTTCTGTTGCCATGTCAGCAAAAATGAAAGAAGGTTTGACTGAGCTTTCTGAACTTACTTCTCAAGGGCTCTGGTTCACATATCCTTGTGCAAGTCTGACGTAGTGCAAAGGTTTCTCTTTTCCAAAGAAGCCACTGTCTTCCACTGAGTTTAAGGGCAGTCTAGGAAATAGCTCTTCGCCCCTGTACAGGACAGGTATTAGCTCAGATTGAAATGGGCTCTTTTAGGTCTTCCTCAAATCGTGAGCTATGGAGAAACAGGGAGAAAGCTGGGCAGCTGCTTGTCCAACTCTACTAGTAATCAATTTGTTCTTGCTGCCACAGCAAATAGGTGGTGTTTTGAATGCAGACATGAATTCTGCCTCGCCTTTGACTTACTTAGAAAAGCTGACACCAAGTAATGTCTGGCAAATGAGAATCTGACAAACGTGGCACCGTCTGTGACATCTCAGAGTCCTTACTGAAAAGGATAAATGTGAAGAAGTGTTTGTCCAATCTGGGGCAGAATGGTGCATTTGGAAGAGGATGTACCTTTAAGAAGGCAGCAATAATGTGGGGGCTGGAGTGAATGATCCCTTTCAGCCCCTGCAAGTCTGTGATTCTGTAATACTTGCTGGTGCAGCTGGTTGTCTCCTAGAAGCAATCCATTTCTGTAGGAGTTTGACTTCTGAAGTGTCTGTCATCAGACATTATCCTTCATTGAACTTGGGGACTTCTGAAACCATCTCATGGAAACTTACTGCAAGGCAGTGTTGGGTAAGGACTGTGCCAGGGGAGGGACGGCAAGGGAAATGTGCTGGCAGTTGAAAGACATCTCAGGCATACTCATGGCAAATTTGCAGAACCATTGATCTCTTATGCCAGGAGGAATTAATAGGAAGGGAAAAAAAAAATTGCTCACAGTGATCATAACTGTGCTCGTTTTGTTTCTCAATTTATATTTTGGGAGGCAGAAAGGAGTACTGTTGTGGTGGAGCTCTGCTTAAGCTGTTGACTTAACAAAGTGGTCTGTAGTAATGATTTTAAACCATACCTCAGGGATTATGTATTTTTAATGGCATTCTGACATTACTTTATTTTGGGGTCTGAGTAGATGCAGGGAGAAGGAGAATGGTATTATAGCACTGTATTTGGACACAGGAGATGTTGAATTAACTACTGAATTAATTTCCATATGAAGAAGCACATTAATTCACCGTTGCAGCACCAAACTCATGGAGAGAGAGAGGGAGATACTTTGAAATAGCAAATTTATTCTTAAAAAGGGATGCCACATGTAAAAGTGAAGAATGAAAATGTGGGGTACATTTCCCACTAAATGCGTTCTTAAGTGAGAACCAAGTGCAAGAGGACTGGAAAGCTCGAAATCACAACTAGAGAACATTCATCATGTGGCTGCTTTGGTGTGCCACCTAAAGCTGTGTCTGTAATAAATACCCTGTGCTCACAACTGTGAGTACGCTCTCCATGTTTCTGCCAGGGTTGAGCTGTTGGCATTGAACTGCTTGGTTTCTCAGTGCATGCAATAATATTGATGCTCTGTATTTGAATAAAAGTGACAAAGCCAAATAGAATCTTGTGCTCTTCTAGCACCTTAATTCCAAAAGGCAAATGAGTTTCAGCTCATCAGTAGTCACTTTGTTCTGTTCCCAAAGCACTGTGAAAGTGGTAGCTTGTTAAGGACAATTCAACTAAGTTCTGAGCTAGGCTAAACTTAATCTTTTCGGTCAGGTCTTTAGAGAGAAAGAAATACAGCTCGTAACATTTGAGAGTCTGAATATTATGAATCATAAATTGCTGCTTGTTGTTTTAGAGCTCATATGTGCTATACTTAGGCCTGAAAATAATTATTTCTAATCAGATATTCTGCTTATATAAAAAGACTTTTAGGCTCAGAATGAATTTGTGACTCTTCAACACACTTTGATCCTCTGCCTATACAACCTGACCCGCCATTACCTGAAAGCAGATGGCACCCAGGGGATCAGGAACCCCACTGGAATGTGGGCTCCTGATCTCTCTTGACTGAGATCTCACCATCACAGCTTCCTGAGCTTGTAGAACTATGATTGCTTGATATTTGACACTCATGTTCTTTTTGGAATGGTTTTGTTTGTTTCTCTTCAGACAACTGCTGCTGTCTTTAATTCTTTTATTAAAAAAAATAAATCCAAAATGTAATTTTAATATCCTGGTCTGTGCCTGTTGTTTCCTGGGAGGCCTTTCCTGATAACGGTGCCATTCAGCAGCGTTCTCTGTGCAGAAGCAGTAGTGCTGGGTCAGTGTCAGGTGGCCAGATGGGATCACAGCAATCTCACTTGATATTTTTGCAGTGTTTTCTGAGGAGTAAATGGTGACAGCTGCAGCCTCCTGCCTTGCCAGCAATGCCAGCAGTGTGTGTGGGGCAGGTAGAGACCTTTGCCTCTTAGTTACTTGTCTGTAAGGCCTATACTGATGCCTCTTTAATCCCAAAGATTTAAGAAGGAAAAGGGGGAAAGGGAGAAACTCAGCTGCCTAGTGGCAGCAGATACGGGATTTGATTTTTAAGCCCTGCTCAAGGAAGTAGGCCTTGGAGTCAAAAGGGAAGAAGCATTATAAAAATATCTCCGTCAGGAGTCACTAGGAGACAGACACAGATACCAGACTAACTCTCATCCTGGCAGCCCTGTGGTGCAGCTTTGGCTCTGCAGCTCAGCTGCCCCAATAAGCCCCGTGTGTGGGCTGCTCCGTGCTGTGTTTTTGCAGTCTCAAGGCCTTCTCTTCTCTTCACCCTGTCCCACGGCCACAAGCTGGGGGGGGAGGGGGGAGGAGCAACTGCTCCAAAGTGCCCAGAGGGCTCCTCTGTGCCTTGTGTCACCCTGCTCAGCCATAGAAGGTGGGGGCTCCACCGAGTGAGCCATAGCTAACAGTGGCTGGGTTCTGCCCTACTAGTGGGATGTGAGGAGTGGCTGCTGCTGCAGCATTTCCTTCTTCCTGGGCCCTCATTTCTGCTGTTCCCCTTTCTGCTGCTGTCCTGCGTGTGGTGTGCCCCATCCCTGGAGGTGCTCAAGGCCAGGCTGGAGGGCCTTTGGGCAGCCTGATCTAGTGAGGGGTGCCCTGCCCACAGCATGGGTGGCACTGCACGGTATTTAGGGCTCCTTCCAACCCAAACTGTTCTGTGGTGGCAGTGGGGTGAGAGAGCAGCTATATGGATGCTTAGATGGAGGCCAGGGGTCAACACACAACCACTTCTGTACTTCTTTTTTCCTTTCTTTTCTTGTTGTAAGACTGCACCTAAAGGCCCAACTTTGTTGTTAGATCTTTTTTTTCAGAAGTTCTATCAAAAAGTACTAATTTGGATACAGACACTCAGTACTACAGAGCTGGAGGTAAGGACTGGGAGAGCAAGGCAAGCAGTGGGAAGATGATGAGGAGTACTTGTGCTTTGCTTTGAGGCATCTGTGATGTTTTAGTTCTTGCTCATGTTCCTCTCGTTTTCACACAGCTCTCCTTTGGAAGTCACCTGACTGCTACACTGTGCTGAGGAGCTCTGAGGTCCCAGCCTGGGAGCTGGAAGCAGTTTGGCTGCTCTCTAGTGATCGCTGTGCGTCAGGACAACAGTCCCAGCAGGAGTCCCAGCAGACTTGTTTTAGCTGATTTCTGCACAAACACGTCAGGCAGGCAAACAGCTCTCTGCCTGCCCATGCAACAAAGCAGCTCAATCTGCAAGCTACCTGCCCTCTGGATATCTTCTTCTGCAGCAGGAAAGACAGCATGGGAGTAAAAGGAGCACACATAGAGAAAACAGAGTAGATTTGTTACAACTGTGTAATATGGTCTTTTAGAGTGACTTGGTACCAGGGCAGCTTTACAGCTGATGTATTCTGACTCTGATGTTTCATTTCCACTTCAGGGGGAAAAAAAAAAACAACACCATAAGTAACAAAAAATTGTATTTGGTATTCCGTATTATGGAGAATATGTGGGCAATGCCTGTACCTTTAAGTGGCTGCCAATCAGAAAATGAGACTCTGCATTTATCTATGTTTTAAGCAATTGTGACTTCATAATCTCGAAAGTCAACATACTTCAAACCTGAAAAATGCAAAGCAGAGTCCCCCTCTGCAACATTTCATATTTCATAGTTTCTTTTGGTAATGTTGAGGTAAAAAAAAAAAAAAAGAAGTGAAGAATGTGATCCTGCAGTTAGAAGCAGCTGTTGGAATTGTTTCACTCCTGTGATGCTGAATTCCTCTTCTAGCTATTTTGTGGTGATTATGTAAAGCCCAAATCAGCCATAAGAAAAGTAGATCTGTGATAAGTGATCCAACAGTTGCTGAGTGCTTGAATAGTCCTGTACTTATCCTCTCACCGATCACTGCAATGATGTTTCAGCAAGCCCTCCTCTTTCACTCCAACTACCAGCCTTCAAGAAGCTAACTGGCATGTTTAGACTGATCTTATTTGGCAGTGTGAAAATAAAACGCATCAAATAGGTTCCATCTGAACAGCTGCACCTCACACAGCAACTTTAGAAAGTATCTATCTTTTAATTTATTTCACATGTACGTATTTACATTGGAGAAAATTCACAACACTGAAAATACAACATTTACACATTCACAGATATACAGTTTTGCACTCTCTCCTCTGCTAAGATGGGGCACTCCTCTATCTTTGTGAAAATGACAACACTGATTCTCAGTAGGTGAAACGACAGGAATATTGTTATAGAGAGAGTGATGCATCTTAAAAACGATGTAGTGGCTATATTCTTCAAGCTATCAGAGGATGGGTTATTTAATTGACAAAAATGCCTCTTGCATGGCATTTTCATAAGCTTCTATAAATTACAAGCATATAGGTTTATCTGTTTCTGCTTTACCATGCTATCAGTGATCTTTATGCTGTAGGGCTCAGTTATCCTTGTAGTAGTTATTGAAGTTGATTCGCAGTAGGAAGTCCTCCAAATGTGGCTGGTATCCTCTATTTACAAGCTTTGTTACCACTGGAAGAAAAACAAAAGGCAAAATAAGCTTCAACAAAGATTAATATTCTAAAGTCAGTATCAGCATTTTAATTTAGGAGAAAAAAAGCAACAAAACCAGCCTATTGTAGAAAGCTGAGGACAATGGAAACAAACATGCAATTTTGTATGAGAAAGGTCCAATCTCTCTCTCTGGAATTATAAAGAATTGCAAATTAGATGCAAGTTCCAAGTGGAAATGTACTATGCTTTCCCCAGGCTGCTTTCACAACAAGAGGCTGTGTTCTTATTGTAATGCCAACTGACCAGGAAACGTGGTTAGGCCTGCTGGTGGCCTCTGAAAGAAGAAGCTCTGCTGAAGCTCTCTTGAGCTATGTCCATGTGAGAGAGAAAATCAAAGAAACTCCTATGACAAATCCTTCAAGCTCCACAAATAAACAAACTGACTTATTCTTCATATCCTTTAACAGAGTAAAAAAGGCAGCAGAAACTCCCTAAGCTCTCCCATGCACTTACAGAAAGGGAATTAGCAAGCAGCAGTAACATGCAGGGAGGAAGGGAAGGTGGACAGTTAGAAGTCAGGGCCTGCACCAAAGCCATTGAAGTCCAGACTACTTTGTATTGGCTTTCAATGGATACTGGATCAACACATTGTGAGAGAATCTTCAACAATACACAGTGACTGGAGGAACACGTGTAGATGAACAAGCACAGATTTCTTTTGTAGTGCTTAATAAAGAGGGTGGAAAGAACTGGGTCACTCAGCAAATTTCCTTACGGAATGGTTTATTAATCTCTGTCCATGAAGCAATCATAGATCTCGTAGTATGGGCTTAGGTGGTTCCCACAGGTGTTCTGACTTCCTGTAGAATTTGGAAGCAGCCATTCTAACTCATCCTGAAATATCTGTTTTTGGTCCTTTGACACCATTTTTGGATACCCTTAAAGAATAAAAAGGGCAGCTCATTTCTCGAAGAATATAATCTGACTAGAAATTGTTCTTGAACTACCTTTGTATTCAGGGGAAAGGTAAGTGCCTTCTACTAAAAATACAAGCAAGGTCTGAAGGAGAAATGGAAAAAAAAAGATGGCTCAACCATTTCTTGACATTATAGGTTAAGCTGATAGCAAGCAGAAATTTTATAATATTAAAGGATAGAACATTTGGCAAATGATCCATGCAGTTGAAAAATACATGCCTAGAAAACTGGCTCTAAGCTCCACGCAGTGCCAGGAGGGTCTCACTGAGCCTCAGTCTAACACTGGAATTAGAATTTTCAAATCACACAGTAATGGAAACATTCAGCTAGACAGATAAAGCTTCGAGTTAATTTTAGATATAACTATCTCTCATTGCTGCCAAAAAAACGTTCCAGAAGTCAACTGCAGAGAAAAGAAAAATAAAAGCACATATAGAGAAAGCTAAATACTAAATCTTTATTTTGGAAATTAGCAAAGATTTATGTTCAGTTTGGGGATACCTGTTAAGACTTCTTATGTGGATGTTTTAATTAGAATCACTAAATCATTCAGGTTGAAAGAGACCACTAAGATGATCTAGTGTATGCAGAACAAGATAATGCAGTTTTCATTTGAGAACTACGTGTTCTAACACACAGTAAGTACACACATCTTCCTGCTGCACTTCCAAACCTCTGAACTATTTTTTCAGTTGTCAGTTGAATGCTTTCTTCTATCGCTGTCCCAGAATGTATGCAATTTCTTACCTTTGAATAAGAAGTGAGAGTAATACTTGAAAGTATTGTACGACTGCTGCATCAAACCGAAGTTGGGATGAACAGCCATTTGCTTCCCAGCATCAAAGCTCCATGACTGAGAGATCAGCTGGCTGCGGAACTTCAAGATGAGACTGAAGATGCTGTGTATGATGTTCATCACTGGGGCAGCCTTCTCAGTCAACAGACCCCTAACAGAACAGTAATAATGTTAAAAATGTAGTAGATATTATTTGAGTTTGTAGGAAGAAGAATGCAACAATGGGGTGACAGTCCTTTAGGTTTCCTCTTTAGCTGCTTTAAATGATAACAAAAAAAATCTACGAATCTGCAGTCAACTGTAATAGTGATTCTACAATTCCTGTTCTTCCCATCTTTTCTATCTACCCACTATCATTCCAGTGTATACACTTTAAGAAGAAATCAAATTAACTCTAGTTGCTCTTCTCTTATTCCCACCACCACCCTTCCCCATATAAAGTAATCAAAAGGCTATAAATCTAAGATTCCCAAAAGACATGTGTCTCTTGCTATGCTTGTGAATCTGGATGGAGGCATCATGTCACATTTTTCTCACGCAGCCTAGTCCTGGGCACCACACAGTATCAGGGGCTCACAAAATGTACAGAACAAGCATCTCACATTCTTGAGCCAGGACTGCTTGTGAACACTACTCACACAGAATGAAAATAATGCTCACTAACAGAGGCTATGACAAGGATGGGCTGAAAGAAAGACAATTGTGGCAGAAGTGCCCTTAGTCTTCAGGTTAAAGCTCCCCATTCAAGGGGATCTGAGGCTCACAAAGGCAGAGTGGGAAACAACTGCAGGGAGTCTGGGGGAGTAAGGAGATGGGTAGCTGAAGAAATTATGGATCTTTCTATGTGCCACTATGTTTATTTCCCTTTATAAGAACACTTTGACTCTGGGCACTTTCATGTATAAGAATGACGTAGCAGTGTTTGTGGTTAGGGAGAAGTCAGTTCTGCACACATACTCTGGGCCAAACAGATGGTGGGTCCATTAACTTAAATATTTGAAATAGATATAAGCATGCTAGCTTGCCTGAAAATTGCTTTGTTGAGGTATTCAGCGTGTGTTCTGTGAATTTCTTCCAAATTGCCCACAGAAGACAGTTTGTTTCCAAATTCGCACCACGTAACATGAAGAATCTGATTAGCAATGTAACCTTGAATAACTTTCACAAAATGCTGCATTTCATGTTTATACAGCTGCAGCTGTCGAAACTGAACAGAATTTGATGCATGACTCACTAATGCTGAAAGGAAAAACAGAAATATATTATCAGTGGAATCCAGTGGGACTGTCTAAACCAGGATTTATAAAGGAATGAACAGTTCTATTAGTAAGACCTGCTTAAAATGCTAAGGAAATTTCTTTGTTGTGACATTTGAAGCTTGACATGACTGCTTTAAGTCATGTTTATGATCAGTTGACAATGCGAGATTGTGGAGTCTCCTTCTCTGGACATATTCAAGACCCTTCTGGACATCTACCTGTGCAGCCCGCTGTAGGGAGCCTGCTTTGCAGGGGGGTTGGACTCGATGATCTTTAGAGGTCCCTTCCAGCCCCTACAATCCAGTGATTCTGTGACTAGCACAAGGTGCTAAGCACGTTTTTAACAGCATACCCTCCAGCTCACCTGTTATACTTACCAGTGCGTTTTAAGTGAAACCACACATCCTTGAGAGTCCACACCATATGCTTCAACTGAAGCAAAAAGGAGAAGATCTTGTTGTATTTATTCATGCAGCTCTCTGTTATGACAATATTCAGAGGCCAGTCAACCTAAAAGAAATAACCGAGCACTGATCATGCTGCATTTTTGTGTTAGAAATTATTACCACATTTCAGATACAAATATTTCCAAGACATATAAATCAGGGTAAGTATTTTAATAATATAATACTGTGGCCAGAAGATGTAAATCCTGTAATTTCAATTACACGGTTTTTCACTCCATTCTTGAAGGTATTCCATTATTAAGATGTTCAGTCTACCACAGTACACAAGAACCATGCTATACTTGCAGTACTACTGCCTTCAGACATACTTTCTTACCTTGTACCTTAGCTCTAAGCAGCTCAGAGCATCAGGTGCATTGGGCTTGAACACTTCTGGAAGGTACTTGAGGGCAAAAGAAAGATTGGAAGCAAGCTGGGTGTCACCATGAAGACTGTACTGTAATGCTTTGTTTAGGATAGAATTAAGAACCAGCGGATTCAGTAGTTCACCAGGCGTCTGTCCTGATCCAAGCTATGGGAAAAAGAAACCCTAATTACACATTATTAATTAAAAGAGTTGGCTCTTGCAAACAGATGAATTAAAGCAGAATGGTAAAGTGATGACTACCTGCCTTGCCCCACCATTCTGACTGGAAAAATTTACTTTTGCAGTAGGGATGCACAAAGAGATTATGAAGAAATTTCTGAATAATTTATTGTCCACAGCATCAAGGTAATCTCCACATGCACTAATTTTCTTTTGATACATGGGATCGGAGCTTGCTGTGGTCAGGAGCTGTTAGTATCCCTATTGCAGGAACACGGCCTTCAGGCTTCAGAGGGGCAGGAAGCCAGGGACAGGGCTGGCATTAGCTACCTGACTCCAGTCTGTCCATCTCACAGTGCAGCAGCCTCAGAGGCATACAAATCAAGCTATTCAAGGAGTCAAGTGCTTTTCCTAGTTGCACCAAAAGCATTCTTAAGGGGACAGAAAAATGCATTAACTGTTCTACAGGTATGTTTCTCTACTGACAACCAGGTACATGAGAGCTGCTCTGAAAGTAATATCTCCTATTTTATTATATTGGCCCATGACATCACAAAAAGAATGCAGTCTCATCAGACAGTGCAGTACTCTCTTCAGATGTCCCCCATTCTGCTCTATAGGACATCTGAGGTAGGAGCTGTTATTTTACAACACAGGCCTTTTCGCTGGATCTCAAGTGGCAACAGACTCTTCCAGCTTTGCTACCAGAAGATGGGGGTAGACAGAGTACAGCAGTTCTCACAGGAAAGAGTGAAATTCCCTTCCTTAACTGCTGATCTGTCAAAGCTAGAAATTACTACTCTCTGTGTACCAAGTACTCTATTTCTGGGATTATCTGTAAGAAATATTACACCCTTCCTTGGAATTTCCCTGGACATGGGCACCCTTTCTTATGCATCAGTCCTTACAAGCTTAACAGAGTTTCTCACTTCTTGACATGGCACAAACAGGAAAATAGCACAAGCTAGGATTCTCACAACATTCCCTTATTTCCATCCAATTTCATTCACAGGTGCCAAGCTAAAACAAATAACCAAAAACCAAAGGCTAAGAAGACGCAGCATATACCTTCTCAAACAACAGGTCACTGAGCGACTGAGCAAACTCCCCATCTTCCATTAACAGGAAGTGTCTCAGTGCTTCAAAATGCTTCTCTACATTCAGTTCCACGAAGTAGTAATCAACTATTGCTTTGTTCACAAGAGAAACACTAAAAGAAAAACACAGAAAAGGTATTATTCTTACAAGGATCTTCTTCTTAATGTTAACATTCAGCTATGGCTACATCAGGATAATGCTTCAGTACTTTGATATCCAAGACAGGAACACATTCACATAAACAAAAGAAAATGAGATAAAGCTAAAAAATCTTCACTCAGCATATGCCACAACTAAAACCTACCACCTCAGTGAACTGGGTTTTGAACTGTACTGCAGAAGTACTTTAAGGCGGGCTACACATACAACAGGCTGCTGACTCTGTAGCAACATTTTATCAACAGTCTTCTGACTTATTTCTGTCACCTAAACAAACAGATCAAAGAGGACTCTTTCATCCCTGAGAACATCCTAACTGGTAAAGCACTGACACCAGGCAATGAAGGCAAGTCTACAGTACAGTTTATGGTTTAGTGCAAGTACTCAGGCTAGCTTTAAATAATGTAACTTGTGTATCGAGGATAGCCTAATTCTGTCAGAACACAGCTCAGGCATACATACTTTGCTTTGCTGAATACATGCATCTGTATACACAACTCTGGTAGACAATCTGGATGTTTAAAAATAAAGTAATTATATCTACTATAAGCTTAAAAATATAGCATACATGGTAAGTGGAAATGCAGTTTTGCAAGAAAGAAGATTCTAAAATAGGAAGCATTTCAACCTATCTATGAATAACAGTTTTCATGACAGAAGCTGAACTTTTACACATTAACAAACTTTTGTTTAACATACCATACTAATAAAATAGCCTCACACACATGTGGGTTCCCTTAATATTCTAACAACAAGGACAGACTCCAGTCAATTTCAAATCAGCCTTGAAGACAATGGAGATCCCACAGAAACATAAAACATATTCTGCTCAATATGCATGAGCTTTCATACAATCAAAAGATTTTCTTTTTTCCCCCTCATCTTTTATCTACCAAAGAAAGCATATATCTTGTAAATAATACATCTGTTTAAAAGAACAAGAAAACCAATGGTGTGAAATAGTTGTAAAATCCAGGAATGTGAGAGCAAATTCTTCCCTCTAAGCCCCTGTATTCCATATTGACCTTCAGTTTTGTAATTTACACATATAAATGAATGTATATATTACTATTTACAGTGTAAATCTGAACTTTTTAGTTTGTAATAAACCAACCACCGGACCACTTCTGGAAGCAAAAGGAAAATTTAGAAGCACACATCTATGAGCTACTCTTGTCTCAGAAAAGAACTAAGAACACTACATGAATTGGTATAATACAAATTACATTATTTCCATAAGTACTCACTGAGATACCAGTGGGGCTGTAATAGAACGTTTCATCAGCACAGGCAGAGATAGGAGCTCACTCAATTGGACAGCTGTTTCATCTGTTGCTGACTGTACCATAGGATCCACAGGAAAAGTGTATGATCTTGGTATCACATGGTGCAAGAGATGGGAAACTGGTAGTTCTGCTAAATTTAAAAATACACAGACATTGTGAGTTGTTATACTTCAGCAATTTGATAATCTATTTCTGTTAACTTCTGCAAACCCCTCTACATTAGAAAATCAAGTGTGTCAACGTATAATTCTCATCTTTGTGCCTAGAAATAATTTGTTTAGCTACTGCAGTTCATAATATTGATAATTCACTGAAAATTCAGATACTTTTTCCAGCACTCGGCTTTCTTGCTCAAGTTTGCTACACCTTCCTCTTCCTACTTCTCCCAAGTGTTCTACTCACACATTAGATCATAACTATCTTGGTACTTTTCAATGCAGTATTGATCCGATAATGCTTTCAAATAAGCTTGTTCTTTCTTCCATGCATCTTCCTCTCCCCCTTCCTCATCCTTAGTCTTGGAAGCACTGGGTTTAGAAAATACAGCTTCTTGAGGCACAGTATCCTGTGAAATTGCCTTTTCAGGTTCTTCTGCCTAAAAGAAAAAACATGGACAAATTGCTCTTAGAACAGCTGCTGCTTTTGGCTATTCACACTTCATGTGTTCTTACAGGCAATTGACAAGTTGTTCAATTTGAAAGTAAGACAGCTTACGTGTCAATTCTTTTTTGACATGTAAAAACAATATAGTATAACAGATTAGTAAATGAACACAGACCCACACAGTACCTTAATTATTATCTTAAGTATCAGATCACTCAACTCTTTGAAGGAATAGGAAGTCTTCTGCACTACCAGTTCATTTCTCACCTGTAAGCTCTGCGATGAATCTGCAGAAGGGTCCTTGTGGTCCTTGTCAACCTCATCTGCAATTACTACAATTACAAATAAAGACAGCAATTACTCAGACCTGCTTATAGCACTTAGTTCATACTTCAGATCTGTTCCCAATTGTTCAAAATTTCCCTAAGGCTTTTAGACTGCCACAATAAGAGTTCCTTCCCAAAGTCCAACACATGCAGCTTTTTGCATGTTCTCTACTCAAGTTCATATGAGGTCCTGTTTCACGAAGTTTCAGAACCCTTTTTTTTTTTTCCCCCTCAATTCTCTATTTCTTGTATGTGAAATACATGGAATTCTTGTCTCTGGATTCTAAAAGCATTTTAAAACTTACACAAGGAATTAAGAAATAAGTAGCCATTTTGAATGTAAACATTTACAGTGACTTTCAGGATGTCTTAAACAAATGCTGACTGAATAAACTTCATTTTATTTTACCTTCTTGCTTTTCTTCCATTACATTTTCCTTTTTGTCATCTTTAGCATCAGGAGAGACGGGATCAATGTCAGATGATTGTGACTGTAGTGAAATACTTTCCTTAGCTTGTGATGGTTTTGTTTCCTTTCTAATCTCTCCAGAAGGAGATAATTCTTCATTATATAGAAGTGTCTGAACTGTGGAATCAGATGAAGGTCCAGAAATTGCTTTACGATGAGGTATGGGATCATCCTCTGTAGACGGAGTCCACTTCCCTATTTGGATGCTTGACTGGGATGCATGACCAAATGGGCTCCAACGAGATTTCAGAGGCTGTGTATCTGAAACTAGCTCTCCAATTTTGATGTGTGACTGTGAAGAATGCCCATGGATGTTCCAACGAGGTCTAGCTGAGACAACCTCTGACACATTCTCACCAATCTTAATATTGGCATCAGACACATGA
Organism: Chrysolophus pictus; assembly: GCA_037305975.1. Classification (NCBI taxonomy): domain Eukaryota; kingdom Metazoa; phylum Chordata; class Aves; order Galliformes; family Phasianidae; genus Chrysolophus; species Chrysolophus pictus. The sequence continues at coordinate 176,096,602 of CM074576.1, read as the reverse complement.
CCATGGATGTTCCATCGAGGCCTTGCAGGAGCAACATTTGACACATATTCACCAACCCTAATATTGGCTTCTGAAGCATGTCCGTGAATGCTCCACCTAGGTCTTGAGGGCTCTACCTCTGAAGCATATTCCCCAATTTTAATATGAGCTTCAGAAACATGCCCGTGAATATTCCATCGGGGTCGAGTAGATTCAACTTCTGAGGTATAGCTGCTGATTTCTATATGGGAGTCTGAAGAATGCCCATAAGGACTTGAACGTGGCTGGTAAGTGTCCACTTCAGGCACATATTCTCCCACTCTGATGTTGGCATCAGATGCATGCCCATGGATGTTCCACCGAGGCCTTCTAGACTCCACATCAAATACATTTTCTCCAACTCTGATGTGCCCCTGCAAAGCAGCAGTTGGCCGGAGAACAGTATTAAAATCATACTCGTTTTGCTGATGTAACAGTGTATTACCTTCTCCTTCTGAGGCAGGCTGATTTTCACTTATTTGAGAAGTCTCTGACAGATCTGAGTTAATATTTCTAAGTGCTTCATCTAGCAGAGATCCTTGTAAGCTAATGGCAACAGGTTGCTCATCTTGTGGCTTTGGTAAGAAATCTTCTATGTTCACACTAGATTCAGGAGAAGAATCAACATTACATAGGGGGCTGTGCGTTTGCTCTGAACTCTGTAGACTGTCTTCAGATCCTGCAGTTTTAGGCTGAAAATGCTGATCAGCATTAGTATTTGCCAGCTGTGGCATGGCCAATTGTTTGTCAGTAGATGTAACGTATTCCAGTCCAGATTCAGATTCTTTTCTGCCAACTCGTTCATTAGAATGCAAAGGTTTCACAGCTGACACCTAAGAAGAAGTAATTATTACACTGTATGGCTAGTCACATAATCAAGCTACTTAATAAGGCATCATGTTGTTACATGTAAGACTTGAAATTTTCCAATTTTTCAGATGAATTACAGATACAGTGATAACTACTCATGCTGCTGCTACAGCAAACCTTCTACTTGATGAACTGAACTATGAAATGAACTCCCCTTAAGGAAACTTGGAACATCTACCTGGAGTTTATGTAAGCAAATAAACTCACCTGTGAATGTGGATCTTCCACAGCAGTGTTTCTATCCAAAGCCAGCTGGCACTGTTTATAAGGAATAATATCTAATTTCCTCCTGTAGCTTCCATCTGGAAGTTTTTCAAGCATTTCCTGTAAGCAAAAATGGCAAAGCCAAGTCTTTAATGCATCAAATACTAGACTTTCTAAAGATCATTTATTTAAATCTTTTCAGAAAATACCTCAATACGTTTCTGATCTTCAAAGAGGAACTTAAGACGAGCTGTTTCCAACTTGTGTCGCTGGATTTTCCATAAAGCTCTTTGTTCCCTACGGGCTGCATCGTCAGAAAGTTTGCTATAATGGTCAATTAACTCTTGCCTGAACAAAAGTAAAAATAAAGCTGAGTTACAGATTTTCATATAGCAATTTTTCCTCTTCCCTTCTGAAGAATTAGATCTTTCTGCATTTCAGAACCGAGAAGTAAATTTTTAACAGTAAAAAACAGGCTTATTTACAGCAAAATAACAAGTAAGACAACTGCAGTCTTAATTAATATGCTCCTATAACTATGCTTAGTACGTCACTCGTTTTTATAAGTATTTCTGGATATAAGGGAAGAAAATGAAATACTACCAGATATGTAGCAAAAGCACGCCAAGTTTATCAATTATCAAGTTTATCAAGATTATCAATGTACCTGCTGTCTCCTTTTTATTTCTGCTTTGACATACATATGGCCATTTTTGCTACAGGCTCATGTTTTAATTCTAAGATTAACATTTTTATCCAAAGTCTGATCAAAACACGAAACAGACTGGATAGAATGGGCACAAGTGAGTTGAACCCAAGCTTCTAGACCACTAAACGATCCTACACACCCTACAGCTGTGAACATTAGCCCTGTAGTGTCTGAAACCTGCTAATGCCATAAATTACAAAATAAAACATTTTTTCTTGAGGTCTTCATGAGCTTTGGGAGACTACTCAGACAGACTTACCTTGCCTTTTTTTCTAGCTCCTCTTCCAAAGCCTTCAGTCTTTTTTCTCTTTCTCTGAGCTCTCGGGCATAACTGAAATCATCATCAATCTCCTCTTGCTTTATAGCAAGGCGACGCTGCATAAATATTTAAAGCCACTCAATACTAGCTGTGATGCACACATCTGCAAAAAGTTCTTATCTGCATTTCAGGAATATATCACCACAGAATCATAGAATGGCCTGGGTTGAAAAAGACCTCAAAGATCATCTACCTTCAACCCCCCTGCTATGTGCAGGGTCGCCAACCACTTGACCAGGCTGCCCAGAGCCACATCCAGCCTGGCCTCGAGTGCCTCCAGGGATGAGGCATCCACAACCTCTTCCAGGGATGGGGCATCCACAACCTCTACATATTAATTAATTCAATTCATTCATATTAATTCACAACCTCTATATATTAACTCATTCAAATTCAGTACAATATATCAAAATAACCTTTCAATTATTTGTATAAGAAATACTTATTAAGAAATACTTAGCCTTTAGAAATAAACACAGAAATACCTCTTGGTCTTTTGCAAATTGCTCTTTCAACTTCAGAAACTGTTCACGTTTCTTTGCATCTAAAGCCATTCGTTCTGATATCTGCCGATCTGTGTTACAATAAGGATACTGTTATTTTACATTAACAAACCCAACAGAACACACAAACCAACCAAACTCCGTCACAACTCACCATTAATGGCTTTTAGTACTTTGCTAGCAGTCTCTCGAGCATGAACAATTAACTCTTGCTTGGCTATTTCCATGCGCAAATCCTGAAAATATCGACCAACCACAAAAAACAGGTGGAAATACTTCTGTTATTTTAGACTTCAAAATACAGCTACACGTGGTTATTAATCCACGTAGCCATACCATAACCATAAAATGGTTATTAAGTCATAACTAGAGTAAGCAAAGAAGAATAAAACAATTAATTAAATTGTAAGTCTATAATAAATTAAAATTATTATTGAAAACTTGTTTGTACTCTGAACCTTATGTCAAAACACATCAGTCCAGTATACATACTACATTCATGCAATGTGTAGGACAGAACTAAAGTATTCTAACAAAACAATTAGCCATGCAAATTATGAAAAAGAGTATTATTACAGAATGGCTTGGGTTGGAAGGGACCTCAAGGATCATGAATCTCCAACCCCCCCGCCACAGGCAGGGCTGCCAACTTCCCCATTTAATACTAGACCAGGCTGCCCAGGGTCCCATCCAATCTGGCCTTGAACACCTCCAGGGATGGGGCATCCACAACCTCTCTGGGCAGCCTGTTCCAGCACCTCACCACTCTCATAGTGAAGAACTTCCCCCTGACATCCAACTTAAATCTTCCCTCCCTCAACTTAAAACCATTTCCCCTCGTCCTGCTGTTATCAACCCTTTCAAAGAGTTGATTCCCCTCCTGTTTGTAGGCTCTCTTTAGGTACTGAAATGCTGCAATGAGGTCACCCTGCAGCCTTCTTTTCTCTAGGCTGAACAAGCCCAGCTTCCTCAGCCTGTCTTTGTAAGGGAGGTGCTCCAGCCCCTGATCATCTTTGTGGCCCTCCTCTGGACCCTCTCCAATAGCTTTCTGGCTTTCTTGTACTGGGGAACAAGACACAGTACTCCAGATGAGGCCTCACAAGAGCAGAGTAGAGGGGGACAATCACCTCCCTGTCCCTGCTGGCTACCCTTCTGATTCCTAATTGATTTCTTCCATTAGCTAAATAAGAATCTAAAATCTTTTCAATGCTTTTCAGTAGCAAGGCAAATCTTTTGCAGAAAAGAACTAAGATGGAAGTCCAAATCTCCTCTAAAATCTGAAAATGCTGACAAATAACAACACACTGCCTAATGTTTTAAAAGCTGTATTCAAAGTCTGTTAACTGCACTAACAGGTCAAACAGCAATTGGCCAACAAGAAAATTCTGAACATCAATGCAAATTCTGTTGAAGTTACAATAAAAATAAAGAGTAATTAAAAAAAAGAAATCAATCAAACCATAAGTTCTTTACTCTTTCATTCATTTACCTTTTCCTCTTTGCTTATAGAACTGTATCGAGCAATTCTTTCCATCCGACCTACGTACACTGCACAATCTCTCTCTATTTCTTTCAGCTCCTCGAGTGAAAAAATAACAGAAATCCGGGGTACAGGTATATCTGACCAACATATGTAATGCTGAAAAACAGAGAAATTTACTTCTAAATACACTGTAAATTGTAAATTGTAAAATGTACGATTACAAATTCATGCGTCAGTGCTACTGGCACACCCGAGTCATGGTTTGAAAATGATTATCAGAGCAGATTTAGGAGAACTAGCAGAGGGTCATCTTGTTTAAGATATCAGTGTTATGACTTTTATCTGACATGGAGCTGCCCAGACTACTTTTTACATAAGAATGCCCACAGACTTCCAACACTTCTGTAGTCGTTTCCCTGTTAGACATGCACAAAATATCGTGAAGACACAACGTAATTTAACCAGGTCTTCTTGCCAAGGACAACACCTGCTGTGCCAAATAAGAAAAAAAGGAACTATTCAAGCTCATCTTGGAAAGGCAGTGGTAGAGCTGACACAGAAGAGCTATGTAGAACCAAGACCTAGTAACTACGGTATCTGGAGTGAAAAAAGGAAGGCACTGGCATGAAAAACTAAAACATTTCTGCTTTCAGCAGAAGGAAAATAAGAAATCTAGCACGTGCACTGTATACAATAAATCTGATGCTGTTAAAATGTGTATTTCCGCAGTTGAGACATTAGCAAGTAGAGTGGATTATCAGTTCTTGAATATCTGACATTCATGCATTAGCCCCCTGCTTACGCAATACCAGTTGTAAATGATGGACTTCACTTGCTAAAAATATAGCAAACCAACTCTGAAGAAACATGGTTTTCTCAATAAAATAGGGAAGAACCAAACCAATACATACCCTGGGACAACACAACTTGAGCAGGTTTATGGTTTTCCCACATATATATACGTCATTAGCAATATGTTTAAGAAATACAGGGACACAATCTTCTACTTCTTTTGAAATCAAGACGTAACCATGAGTCCAGTAATGTTTATCTGCGTACCAGAAAAAAAGAAGAAATTATGTATATTTAAGTATTTAATTAACAGCAAAAATTGTGTAAAATAGAAACACTCAATATGCATACTGTACCTCTGAAACAAAGATAATCCTCATTCACCTGGATCATAAACTCTCCGTAAACATCCCTGAAGACACCACTGTATACCCAATCATAGATAAATCTAAAAGAAATGTAATTAAACAATATTGAAAATGAATCCTCTCGCTTTTCACCTTTATCACAACCAACCAACCACTATATTCTTTAAAACATCAAAGCACACAAGCTACAGAAAGAATAAAAACATGCAATTAAGTGCTGTCAAACTGATATTTAAGGTATACATAAGACTTTACGTTTTTCTCAAAATAAACCAACTCTATATAGCATATTTCACTGATTATTATGATCAAAGATTGTCCCAGTTAAAACAATCTTTTTATTTCTGCATATAAATTTACAAAGGAAGTATTAAAAACCTCTAGAAACATTCCAGTCACATCAAAAGAGTAGGGAGAGAGAAGCAGGAGTCAGATGTAACTTTGTCAGGAAGAAATGGACAGACTGTAGAACAAAGACACAATATCAACCCTTTTTATCTGTAGATATTTTTTAATATACGTGTAATAATGAGAAAACTTATTTCAGAATATTTATTCACACTTTTACATATTTCCTCTGTGCAATATGAAGCTTTTAAAGAAATACAAAATACAATTATCTGAACCTACAGATAAAAAGGTTCAGAGCACCCTGAAGATAGTCTTATTTTTTCTTAATAGTTTCAATACCAACACCTCTTCTAAAAGTTTGGTCAGTGCAACAAACAGGAAACTTTTAGTGCAATTTTGAGATTGTAAATAAAAGTTAAGAACTTTTAATGTATTAGAACTGGTGTTCCTATTATTTATTAGAGCAATAACTTTTATCAGTGAATTTCTTTAAGGTAACAAATCTTTCTTCACATGATGGATGCCTCCTTCCATGGCAGCCCTGATGACTGATGTTTTAATAAAGATCTGCAACAAATTATTGTTATTATTATTACTGCTTACTGAAAAGCCTACAAACACAGTGGAAATAAGCATTAACTTTCCCAGCCTGTAGAACTCTAGGAGAAAGGCATGATTGCCAGTTTCAGGATTTTACATAAAACCCACATATTGCTACTGATCTGGAAAAGAGAGGGAAAGAAGCACTCAGCAAAATTAATGGATTTTAACATGTATTTTGCAGAAACAGCTGTACCTTACACCTTTTCTGAAAACGTTAAAAGTCACTGTTACGTTAGCAGTTAGTAGAGTTGTTAGCAATTAGCATTTACTCACTAGATTGCTAATTCAAAATTGCTCTTAAACACAACTGTGCAGAGAACAGTTATGGACGCACCTTGTGTACGGCTCACAACTTGTCTTTAACAAAGACAGAAGGACTGGATAGTGCTCATTGCTACAGTTGTTGAGGGCCTCTTTGTACAGATATGACAGCAATTTCACACCCTAAAAATGAAAATGATAAATATTATAATATTAGATGACAAATTCCACTACAAGATTAATAATAAAAATTGATGAATACGTACATTTAGATCCATTTCACTACACACGGAAGGCAGGATCCATCTTACTTTAGATATCTGCAGTTCAGATCACTTTATCTGAGTTAGCTTGTGAATGCCCCCTCCTCCCTGGAGGCATTCAAGGCCAGGCTGGATGGGGGCTTTGAGCAACCTGGTCTAGAGGGAGGTGTCCCTGCTTATAGCAGGGAGCTGGAACTAGATGACCTTAAAGGGCCCTGCCAACCCACACCATTCTATGATTCTAAGTTTCTAGTGATCTCATTCTCACTTTATAAACACTGGAGAGTTGGATTAATTCCACTTGCTACAAACATCTCCTTTACAATGAAATAAACTGCACTTTAGAGGTCTGAGGTTGTATCTTTGGTAGAGACTAAATACGTTATATAAAACCCCATTTTTGAAAAATACTATAATTGTAAATGAAATGAAACATGAAAACAGAAAATCTGTTATCACCGTAGGAAATGAAGCACCAGCTCCGCCACTGATCCCCAGTGCTGTTGTTCCTATGCCACAGAGTTCAGCCAGATATCTACAAAACAGTATTAAAGCATATGTAAGACTGTCAGACAGAAATCTCTGAGATCACAGTGATCTGAACTTTGCTATAGATTAAATTCACACAACAACTCTATGGTATTATCTGAATGATAACAAGGATAACAAAGTAACTGAATGTAAAGACTTTACATGTTTTCCCTAGGAAATATAAAGAAATTTTTGTGTGAAAATGCTGGAAAAATACTGAAAGATTATATAAGAATGGCTGTCTAATATTCTCCTGTAAAGAAAAAAAAAACAGACTGCAGTTTTTGTTCTATGGAAAGCTGAAATATTTAATGTTAATCTCTTACCTCAACTGACGACCCAATTTCCTGAAGAGAAAGCTGATTGTCAGAAGACTTAAAGTAGGAGGAGTAGACAAAACACAGGCTCGGTAATATTGAAGATACTTTCTCAGACCACTTGTGAAAGCCTATTGTCAACAGAAAATATTTACAAAGCCTTACTGGTAAAAGTGTTAATAGTTACTTATATCTCACATCAGTTGCACCAGCATGAAAACAAACCTTTAATAAAATAATTTGCATCTAAAAGCAAGAGGAGCTTGTGTAGGAAAGTAAGAGTCCACATAACTCCAGGCATACAATTAACCAAATAACTCCTTTATACTCTTTCAATGTGCCATGAACAAAGATGCACCCAGGCACACCCTGAGCATTTTGGTTCATCTTCCTTGAATTGCCCTTTTGAAGAGCTTCTGATTCTGTAGCAGCTCCATTATGAACCCAGGGAAACCTGTTCCTTATTTCCATACCTAAACTAAACAGAGGAAAAAACTCCTATTATAATCTCTAACTTTCTCTAGGTTGACTAAGAATTGAATAAGAATTTTTTATTCAATTTCTATTAACTTAGCTATAAATGAAATATTCAGAAGGCGTATATTTTCATAACTAATCCTAAAAGAATTATATGCATTAGAAAGAGAAATTCACCTGGTATCATGCAGGTACACAGAGTTTAGAAAAATATAAAGAGGGTTAACAAGTAAAATGTGCACTTAATTCTGAACTATGAAAAAGTTATTAAAGCTATTAAATAGCATGTTTCTCTATGTCAGTATCAATGTAACACATACAATGTCGTATATACACATACTGTATTAAGAAAGCTATTGTATTTTAAAGTTATACATCTTAACATATAAATGTTTCTAAATTCTGTCCCTTTCAATCTCAACAAAACCACATAACAAATCATAGTTCAGGTAAAGAAGTTCTGTCTGTTGCTTTTGGGCAGGCAAATCCTAAGCACACAGCTCCATTTTAAGCAGGGCTCCAATGCTGGCACTGTTCCTTGCTGACCTGGGATACATAAATATACATATCTGTATTGAAAATACTTTGCAGTTCTGCAGAAAGCAGAAATTACAGCCTTACTTGAAATCAAAGTTGCATTCTCTACCTAAAATAACAGGCCCATTAAATGTAAGTGATTTAACACAATGGTGCTACCTGAAACACAAGCCCTTTGCTGTACGAAGAATCTAAGACTGGCTGAAGAGAGAAGCGACTCAGCCGTGTGTAGTAGGTTCCATATTCTGCAACTTCTGAGAGCAGGTTGTGCATTGCCTCTGGTGAAGTTCCAGACACGTATACCCCCTCCTTTATTATAAATGTTTGAGCAGCCTAAAATGAAATGGGAGAGGAAAAACAAGGCTTCAAATATTACCCAGCTGCATTCTGATTTAAAACAGCAAACATTTAGAGACAAATTTTCAGCATAGATACTCTGGAAACTCACACTATGTATGTAGGAAAATATAATAAGAATATTAAATTGTAGCAAAATTTCAAGAGTGCATTTTCAAATATATCGAAAAAGATTAATTATCAAAAATTCTCCATGAAGACCCAGTCTACAACATTATTTAAACTTCTGTTTTCCACAATTCATTAGCTTATTTTCACAAATTATTTTGACGAATACTTGTTCCCTGCCTCTTGCAATAAGTCATTATTGCAATAGATAGACATGACATTACTGCAATTAGGTCACACTCATCCTCTTAACACAGCTGCAAGGTCTCAAAATAAATAATGGATTGAAAAGGAGGTATCCAAAAAAAAAAAATAAAAAAAGCAACTGTGAATTGCAGTTAAATATCTTTCATACCTGATTGAGTGAAAATGTAGTGGATACCACACCAATGAGGACATTCAAGACATCCTTCACCAGTTCAGGTTCCCTCATCAGCACAAGCTGTGGAAGCTGAAGTACAGTACTACTGAAGAGCTGCATTTCCCCTTCTCGGAGTTTGTAGAATTTGTCGAAAGCTTCTCTCCCAGCCTCAGTAAGGTACGGCTCTTCCTTTTTACCAGGTGGGCTGCCAGAGCAAATAAAATATTGAATGGGGATTGTATGAGAAATATATCTAAGGTCCCCCCCCCAAAAAAAAAAGGTATTTCAGAATGTTATACAGCTGCTAATGTGTACTGAGCACAGAATGCTAAGTTTTCAAGGGACGGTACATACAGACAATGAAATCATAGCCCTAACTCAGGACGACAAATAAACTGACAGGTAATTTGAACATCACCTCAGAAACACAGGCTTGGTCAGAGAAATTCTACTTTCTTTTGTGGCTTTCATTGCTGCAGTTTCCTTTTTAGGGAAATGAGGGCAATCCACTTGATTTCCAGGATAATGTAATACTGATATTCAAACACATTCAAGAGCAGTATGCTCAAAGTATAATGACTTGTATTAACACTTTCTACTGCTTCCTAACAGGAATTACCATCCCCTCCAAAATAAATCTCCCATCCAAATCTTCCAAACTGCTCTGGGTTCTAGTAGCATTTCTAACAGGATGCTACTAGTTAGAAGTTGTGTATACAATATACAGCCTGCATTTGACCTTTAAAATCCTTAAAATCTAAATGGTAACAAGAAAAACTGTTTTTTTTACTATGAGCAAAGCCAGAGAGTGCTACAGTGGGTTTGGGAAATAAGGGAACAGAAAAGCACTCAAGCTTGGGCTTGAAAATTTCAATACTATACGGCATTGCAGCAAATGCATCACTAGACCATTACTTACAACTACAGAAGAGATATACAAGTTTTGTTGAGAAACGGATGTGGTGCTGTTCAGCAGGAATGGAAGAAAGAAACTTGCCATTTTTTTCCTTCCATCTCAGGGAACCAAGGAAGCTTTTAACAGGGCTGCCTAGAGCATTCTTTTAGGAGAGGAAACTCTTTCAATAGCTGGAAGAACTACAAGTCAAATACCATCAACTATCAGTTAATGATTTCTGTTTAAGTTACAGACCAAGGAAAAGGAACACAATACTGGGAGGGAAGGGTTTAATTCTTCTAGCACTTTGTCTTCTGAATCTGAAAATATGAAATCATTTCAGGTTGAAATAAATTGCATTGTGTATACAGAGATATTAGTTAGAAAATGTTGCATTTCACATGGGCAGAAAGTGTTGCTATAATTCCTTCAGTTTTTAGTACTGAGGTGATTTTCTCTCTTCTAATGAAACGGATGCAATCTAAAGACTAGTTCGCTGAAATGGCATGATCTGTTTTGCTCTCGGTCTTCAATACACATATTGAATTCTTTGTATTAAATCTGCGGTATTCCTATTGCATGTTTAATTCCTATTCTGAGGTCATTCAGAACTAAGATCAATTGCACCTTCATACATTTGCATGTGATGCACAGGAAGTTTGCCAATAACATCAGACACATACTATCCAATTCTTTCCCAGCATCTTCGTTTGCTCGGCCCATATGTAAGCACTGCATCCCACAGATCTATGTCTGGAGTCATGCTTGGCTCTGACTGAGAATCAGGAGTCAGATTGGATGCCGACTGGAATCCTTCATCTTCTGACTGGTCTATGCTTTGAGGAACCTGTTGGAGAGAGTTCAAGCTTTACGTATGAAAACATTACTGGAGAAACATACGCTGATAAAGATTTTGCTATCATTTGTGATTAAGTGATTCAATATGACTCAGCCAGTGCCCACTTCTTTCATCTGTAAGTTTTTTCCCTAAACACTCTTTCATTTGTTCCACAGGCAACCAATGCCTAAATACAAAACAACAATCAATCACCACTGAAATAATAACACTACGTTTGTTAATGCTAAAATTGAAACCTACTCCTTTGTAAGCATATAGTTCTATAGAGAACAAAATGGCACTGCTCAGAATGACTTTTAAGCAGATTACTAATTCTAATTCTTAAAATCTGTACAAATTTTGTTAACATAGCTTGTTCTCTGATGCTTACTCACATGCAGAAAACCTGAAAGTGTCCAAGCACTGCATGTGCCACACTCTAATCTCAGCAGTTGTATGTGCAGAAGAGTACCCAGTTTTAGTAAGACAATCACACAGTGACCTCCACACAGAAAACACAGCACGTTCTTCAAGAAATCTCAAATCCTACAGTCTGATGGAGAGTACAGCACTCAACAAAAAGTCTGCCTCCTCATAGTTAAGACTTACATTCGTATGTGTACAGGGTTTTTCTTTTTTAATATCTGAATTCTAGTTTCAGTTAGGACTTTGAGTTAAGGAATTGCAAGAGGTATTCATAAGTAGAGAGAAAAAGGAGGATTAAAAAAAGAAATACTATAAAAACTTACCAACTGTAACAAATGAAAAGACAGAAAAAAAAAACCACAAGTGCATTTATCTAGTACCTCAATAAGAATATAATGTAGCAAAAATGAATAGATTGGACAGTAAAAGATACAGTAGAATCTACACGCTGCAAAGGAAAACGGACAGCCGGATACAGGAGGTTTGATGAAACATAATGACTGAAAAAATGGCTCAAGATACAAAAGTCACGAGGAAAATACACATTGGGTCACGTAATCTGAAGAGCAAAGCACATATATTCAGGCAGGAGAGCTTACGCAGTCAGGAACAGTAACAAACAAACAACAATGCAAAGAAGTTCAATACACAAAGCAGGCAAAAAATGTAAGCAAAAAATTACTGGGGTGAAAAAGGCACAGATAAAGCTGATGGCTTAACTTCACAGAGCCTATAGCCAGCAACATGCCTTCTTTATACAGTTCTAAGACCAACATCTTCATTATCATACATCTCTGCAGCACGAAAGGAACAAAGGATCCCTGCTCTAGCTTACATTCCAACACTGTTTCTATTACACATGAAATTACTACCTATGTCCAAAAAAACAAGTTCAAAACGCCTGAAAGCATGCATAGACTCTGAGTCCAAAACAAATGATACCATACTTTAATTGCAAGTCCAGACAAATCTGCATTGTCAGGCACTGGTGGCAAATCCAACTTGATGTCCATGTCATAAGTACGGCTGTGGACAAGAGCACCAAAGAGCGAGACGCGTGTTTCTCTCTCAAACTTGTCCCCAACAGGATAGTTCTGTGAGAACAGCCCTATGGCAGGGAGTCCTGTTCCAGGGGCAGCCTCCATGATCTGAAGTGTCTTCTGAATTGTGTCATTGAACTGACATTCTTCATTTGTTATTAGAGACTGTATATCGGCTTCAAATACACTTACATCGTAATAATCATAACCCTGATACTTGACATTTCTCCCGACATATTTGTTGTTCAGAAAATAGTCCTTTTTTTGTGGTACAAGCTGTGGAGGACCTGTTCCAGCAAGCTGTACAAAGAGATCCAGAACAGCATTAACCTCAGTAAATGGTAAGCCCTCGGCTGCTTCCAGCTCCTCCACAAGACTCTCCAGCCTATCTGCCTGAGCTCCTAGGCCACCGACTCTCAGGTTGAAAGACAACATCAAAATCTTGTTTTTAACTGGAAGCCTGGAAATGTTTGATTGCAGCTTACGTGCTTCATCTTGAAAAAGGTTTATGAACAGAGTGTTATATGCAACCCTCTTCAGGTTTTGCTTAGCCTTCCTCTTGCTGATCTTCTGCCTGCCCAGGTGCACCTTCCATGGCAAACCCGTCAGGTGTGCCTCACACAGATCATTGAACAGCTGTGTAATGCTCTCCATTTTTTGTCAAACTGTGAGGTTATAGCAATTAGCTTGACAGTGAGTCTCTGGTTTCATGTGAAGATCTGGAAAATATCAGGAAAAAGAGGAGATGCTCGTGACATAAACATGAGAAGCAGGTGAGCATGTTTTAACTGAAACCAAGGCAGCCCATAGTCACAGAATAATTAAGGCTGAAAAAGATCTCAAAGATCATCCAGTCCAATCATCCACCTTCCACCAATGTTGCCCACTAACCCATGTCCCTATGTATGACATCTACACGATTCTCGAACACCTCCAGGGACAGTGATTCCACCACCTCTCCAAGCAATAAGTTCCAGTGCCTGACCACTCTTTCGCAGAAGAAATTTTTCCTAATATCCAACATGAACCTTCTCTGTCACAACTTGAGGCCATTTCCTCTCATCCTATTGCTGTCACGCAGGAAAAGAGGCCAACTCCCACCTTGCCAAAACCTCCTTTCAAGTAGTTGTAGAGGGCAATGAGGTCTCCCCTGAGCCTCCTCTTCTTCAGATTAAACAATCCCAGTTCCCTCAGCTGCTCCCCATCCATAAGACCTCACCAGCTTTGTTGCCCTTTTCTGGGCACGTTCCAGCGCCTCAGTGGGGGACTCAAAACTGAACACAGTACTCGAGGAGCAGCCTCACCAGAGCTGAGTACAGGGGGATGATCACTTCCCTGTTGCTGCTGGCTACACAGTTTCTGATACAAGCCAGGACACCATTGGCCCTCCTGGCCACCTGGGCGCAGTGCTGGCTCATGTTCAGCCGAGCATCGACCAACACCCCCAGGTCCTGTTCTCCAGAAAAGCTTTCCAGCCACTCTGCCCCAAGACTGTAGCACTGCCTGGGGCTGCTGCAGCCAGACTGCAGGACCCAGCACTCGATCTTCAACAAGATTTCATCCCACCGGCCCTAGCCATCGATCCAGCTTGTCCAGATCCCAAATGAGAACGAAAAAACCTGACCCAGTACATATTTAGGACGCAAGCTATAAAAATACTGCCGTTACTTAGACCGCACGCTCATTTTATAGCGATGCTTAACTCCAGAAGCCTGTTTTGGCAGAGAAGCCCGCCTGACCCAATGCCTTTGGGAACATCCCCAAGCGTGCCCTCCAGCCCCCAGCCGCTGCCCCCAGCAGCCCGCCGCGCCCACAGCGCAGCACAGCGCAGCACTGCACAGCACACCCACATGAGCGCATAGCCGCTGCGGCAGCGCGGTGCGCAGCCCGCCACCCCCCAGCTGCACGCACCCCCCACCATCCCGCGCACCCCTCCGCCCGTCGGCGAGCCCAGCCGCCCCCGGCAGCTCCCGCCCGGCCCCGCCGCAGCTCCGCTACCTGCGGGGGGTCCCCGGCAGCCGCCGCCCGCAGCTCGGCCCGCCACTCCGCTCTCCTCCCTCAGCGCGGCGCGGCTCCCGGCGCCGCTACGTCACGGGAACGCGACGGCCGAGGGAGGCGGAAGGGGCACGGCGGTACCGCGGCCCTGAGGCGCCGCACCGCCCCTTCTGCCAGCACCGCCCCCTGAGCGCCCGCGTCGGCTGCCCGCCAGTAGGGGCTCAGGAAACACGAGCGGTTCCCAGTTACCAACTGCAGTTCTGCAAACAGAGTTCTGACAGTACTTGCGAAGTTCATTTATTAAAAATACAGTTTTGCCTTCTTAGTCATGTTTTAATAAATGTAATCTACCATCTCATGGCTTACTGAGGGCAGCAAAACAGAACAGGTGGGATCCTCCCTGGGAGAGAACACCTTGGACACAGAGTTGTCCGAAAACAGTCCTAAAAATAGGACTACAAAGACTGATTTAGTTAATCAGAGTGTGTGCAGTTGATCCCAGTACCAACGGCAGTAGGACTGCAGCCTAATGGATACGTGTAATTTTAAGCATTTGAAAGCAGGTGGTTACGTTATTGAAGTCATAGTGACAGAAACACACACCTGGAAACAAGTATAGAAAGGAGAGTGCTGAAAACCAAGGCACAGTATGGCTGCTGCCTCAGGAAGTCCATTTTGTTTTGAGAGCTCACAAGCTGCCAGCCCGAGGCCACCACTGAAATGTAATAACAGCTTTTTATTTTTTATATAGAAAACTTGCATTTGAAAGGAGGGCAGACTGAAGTCCCACAGCCCCAGAACATTCACAGCACATATATATGTCATAAATGTCAGCCTTTTCACTGCTTTACTCAATAACATCTTGATAACTTTACCTATGCAAAGTATTATGTTTTTTTTCTCCTCCTGCCCTCTGTAGCTCAGGAGATTAGATTTCATCTCAAGCACACGGCTAGAAGATGGGAAATGCACACACTGCCACGGTGGGGCTGCTATCCTTTAACGTTCTCTCATCAGTCAGTCACAGGAATTAAAGAAAAGACCATATTTGGTAAATCCTTTAAGTCCTAGGAACATTAATCTGAAGGCCTGTTGTTGAGTTCAAACTCCCAGTGAGATGGTGGTAGTGGCAGCAGTGCAAGCACTTAGGTGTCACACTGAGTTATTCTGAAATGCTTGGCTATTACAATTGCTCATTTCACATTCCTATCTTCTGGAGTTTGCAAGTATTCAGACAGTCAGGCTAGTGCCTGTGCAAACCTGACTTTACAGTCACATATAACATGGGCCCTAGAGTGCAGTAACTCAGCAGAGGACAGGGTTTCACATGTCAGTCTTGCATCGTGTCAACACAGAATGTACAAGCATAGTACTCACGCAAAAACATGGATTGTAAGTATTTGAAAAAAAAGAGGAAACTGTAAATGGCTCTTATTCTGCTTAGACATTGACCATCTTTTTTTCCCCAGCGACTTGAAAGGCAAAACGAAGTGCCACGTTTTCTTCTGCTGCATAAAATGGTTTTAAAGTGCTTTAGATTCCATCGCTCACTGAAAAGAACACCAGTAAGATGAAGTTATTAATCAAACTCATTCAAGTCCATAAGAACAGTTTTACTGGAGCTAGGCCACTGCTCCTGACCCTTTCTTCTGAAAGGATTTTCTGTCAGAGAGATGCCCACCTTTACCACTGTTTATGAATATTCTGCTTAAAAACAAAAGGTTACTCAGCAGAGAACTGTTTGTAAGTTGGTACTCTTAAAAGCCCACATACCTTCCTAGACTGATTTCCTTTACCTGATCTTCAGCTACATGTGAATGTATTTTAATCAGAACTAACCACTACTGGGTTAAGGAAAATTTATTTTTCATTATTTAAAATGCCACCTCATTCTACGCTATCTTCAGAAAACACATTAGCAATCAGAGCTCGTGCACATCTTATTAACTACTGTTTAATCTCATAGAATTATGGTTGCTTTATTTCAGGATAAATAATACACATTTTTCGGAACAATGATACTCAGAGTCCCAAAGAGTACAGTTACACTGTGCTATGAAATGCAGTGCTTTCTGGCTCAAGGGGCAGAATCAAGGGCATGCAGGTTTCATACTGCTCACATTACATCAGTGTGCTCCCACTGACTTAGAATTCAGTTGTTTTTTATCATCTTTTTAAAAACGTATATATTAATAACAACTAAAGACTACTTACCTGAGCATTGAAGCATTTTCCAGTCCTGCTGAAGCTGGTTTCTTAATTTTTTTATTTGATTTACTTTTTCTTGGGTAGGAGGCACATGAACTCCAAAGTGAGGCATAGAAGCACCTGCAAGTGTTTTGGCTACACTTTGCATTAGATTTATGTCTGTGTCCTAAATAAGAAAACAAAAATCTAGAGTTGTACAGAAAACAGAACTGTGGGCTGCTTCCAAACACACTAAATAGAAAAAGGTCATAAAATATCTTTAGTCAGAACACAACTCTAAGCTGCACATTCCATATGAAAAGCAAAGCCAATCCTCAAACTGAGGCAAACTGTTGGATCGTCATCTGCTGCACATAAACACAACCATTAGCTCAGGCTTTGCATTCATGCCTTAGTTTCTCAATCATGCAGGCTGCCTACAGCTCAGTATGTGTCTGCCTGCTTTTGTTCTCAGGCCAGACAGAAACATGGCTATTTATGTCAACAATTCAGATGTTCCAAAGATAACGTAATAAACACAGTCAGAATATAGCAGCTCAGAGCAGTTCACACTCAACACGCTATTGCTTGATTTAGGTTCTGTCCGAGGTCACCTGAAGTACCATGGTGTAGCACCACTTCTTACCTCAATCACTGCAAGAATTCGTGATTCTGCTAGTCCTTGTAGCAAACCAAAAAGAAGAGAAATCCCACTTATGCCAAGGCTCCTGTTTGGTCCAACAGCTATTACTATCAAGTTGGGTTGGTAACTATACGCTACAGGAAGAATGAATCCAAGCGCAGCAGAAAAGAAGTCATTGCCGGCAGCATCCTTTAACAGCAATGAAAAGCAATTTAGAACAAACATAAAGCTGAAAATGCTCATAGGTAGGATTGGAAAATTTAAAAAAAAAAAAGGCAAAAACACTCCAACCCCAACATAACATGAGATTCAAAAAACTTTCTGTTAACCTTAGAAACAGAATACTGATCTATTTTCACAGCAATCTTTATATTAAACATGCAGCTTTGATCAACACTGGTTATTCATATTTTCCTTAGCATCTCTCCATTGCAACTCTGTCTTCTCTAACATAAAACAGCCACTGCAGGCTTACTCAAATTTGAATTCACATTAAAGGTCTGTGAAGGAACAGCACAACTGAAAGGGCAATGAAAGAAATTTTTTTTTCAAGTCCCAATTGCAGTGAGAGGTATAATTCTCAATGACATTTTATGAATTTATAAATCTATTCTATTCTTTGTTCAAAAAAAAAAAAAAACCAAACTTTTTATCTTAGGTTGTTTTCACAAAGTGCACCTTACCTCTTTCCAGTTTAGCACAATATAGTGTTTAGAGCTGCTCTTTTCAGTCTGTTCTTTCTTGCAAACATGTATGATGAGTATTTTTCTGTAATTGAAACCCACATCCAAGTATTTCACCAACAACTCCCAATGAGATAAAAAGTTCTGTTCTATCCACGATTTCAACATAATGTATACTTTCTTCCCTATCTTGTCTTATCACTTAAAAATTTCCTTTTAAATAATTGCCTTCTTTATTATTTTGTATATTCAACATTGTATTTTCAATCTTACATTTTCAGTAATAATCCAAATTTAAATTGATATACAAGGATTATACTTCAAACCAACCACTAAACTAATAAGGCAGAATTTAGAAATAGAAGGTTGTTATTAGAAATACAATTTGGCTTGCTCTGTATTTTGCTTTAGGTTAAACTCAGTGAAAAATCAATTCACAACTGATTTCTCAGTGCAGATTTCATCATACATATGGTCACTTCGGAACGTTTATCATCCCTGGGATTTGATTTCCTAAGTTAAAAAGAAGCCTCACCCATCTTCCGTGCTGGGTATAATATCCATATCTCCAACAAGGATGCAAAGCACTCTGTAGAACACAAAGGAAAATCACGTATACATTCATTTGTATCTGCAAGTAATTCTTTTCAATTAGTGCAACTTGTTTAAAGAGTTTGCATGCAGATTAAATAAATAAAAAAGAATATACACCTCTCTGAACTTGGTCCGTTAAAAATATAAAGAAATTTATGATACCTCAAGGGAACTCTCTTCTCCCACTACTCCTGGGGAAACTAAGCCAAGAAAATAAACGCCCTTAGGTCAAAAGCAGCCAAAAATCTGGCACAGAAAACATAAGTTTGAACAGCATTGATCCCTACAGGTGTTCTGCGTTTGGTAAGGCAAAAGGATTTTGTCGTATGCAGTACTGTCTTTACTGCAAATCAAAAAAGCTATCACATTTGTTTTAAAATAAAGCCTTTCAACAAAGGCAACCTGACATATTTTATCCACTTTCATCTTTTTACATTTTGAGTACCAAATGCAAAAGATAAAAATTCACCTTTGAAACCCAAAACGAAGAGAATGTCTCAGTGCAATAGCAACAGAAGCAGAAGCTGCAGGTGATTCTGCAATTCCATTGCATACCTACAAAAGATATTTTTTTTATTCAGAAGTAATTAGTGTTGCACAAGATCATGTCATTTCTTATTTGTACCAATTTTTTTTTTTTTTACTTAGGTATCATTCAAACAAAGCCACAGGCAGCAGGCAGAAGAGATCTTAAGATTAAGATATTGTTAATTCATTTACAACACAAAGGTCACATTTGATTATTACACCAAAAGCTGTTGTATTATTTCAAATGCATGGTCCTGCATTTAAAGTCAACTGTAAAAGTAGATTATGTAGGTGAAGGTCATCTTTAGTGGTTCTCTCGGCAGTCTGCAGATCAGATGCACTCAGCGTGCCAGAATGCAAAACACACTGGAAAGACAGACCCTATGAAAAGAAAGCTGTCCCAGAATTCTGACTCTTCCTTTAACACAGGTGAGCCATTACTTTCTGGAAAACACAGTGACAGTATTAATCAGTCAACATTTAAGTGCTGGTTCGTGTTCTGCAGTGCTTTGAACTCCACATGAAACATAAGGGAACATAAGCAAGAACACAATGTGTGCTCTTCTTCCTCAGTTCTCCTCTAACTCCGAACAAAAAATCTCAGCATCGCCTCAGTATAATCTCAAATAGTCATTACTTGCAGATGCTATTTCCTTTTGCCAGTAGTTTATCTAATCTATTTATAGGCTATCTTAGAGGTATGTGCAGTCTATAGCAATAGAAATTTGTTCCCCAAATCTACAGCCATGACTGCCAACAGCAGGAAGACGACTTACAAGAAAGAGGCCATTCTCACAGTTATTAATCCTCACTGGCTTTGTACTTTAGAGAGAGCTTTTTATTCAAAAGAGACTGATTTAACAAATGAGAACGTTTGCATAATATAAATTTGGCATTTTATTTTTAACTTGCTTGTTGTTTTTCCCTTTGTTTTTCAAAATGTCAATACATAAATACAATCTTGCAACCTCTAAGTCTGCCTCATCTTCATTCCTGACTGTGCAAAGATCAGAATGCTGAACTGGAATGGTTGTTTAGAATCATAGGGCACAGTGGTGTTTTGAACTCTATGCTCTATGAAAGCAATCAGGGCAAAGGGCCAGGAAAACAAATGACTGCATAAATTATTATACATATAATGATAGAGTACAGCTTAGCATACTCTGCAATCTTATAGGGTACTGCAGAAGTTAACTCTCTCCTGAAGTCTGCAGGCAAAACTCCGTGCAGAAGTTTAAATCTTTCTCAGATTCCTTGCTGCCCACTAGTGCTTGATACAGTCTTACGTCCACAGCAACTGGAAGAACGAATATCTGGTTCATCCTTATGTTTGAGAGCGATGCCTTATGAGCTGTGACTGCAGAAAAGCAGAATAATGTCTTGCCCAATAGTAATTAGAAAGGTGTCTTGAGGTTAACTACTCCTAAAATGCTTTCTCATCTCACATCCTCTCTTGTTAGCTAAGCACAGACTAGTTGAGATCAGCAGGGTTATGAACTACACAGTAACTAATATCCAGATGATAGTGTAGTAGAAACAGAAATCAGGAAGGCAACCCCCAGCCCCCTCAATTAAACCACATTCTCTTTACCTCTTTCTTAAGTATTTTATCTAGGATGGTCAATGTACTGCCAAGAGAGAGCAAAGATTTGTTTGCTTTCACAAGGTCCACATGAAAATCACTGTAAAATGAATCACACGAAGCAAAACTAGGTTAGATATGATAGCACTTTTGGAGAGGATCCTGATAATGGTATTTTGCAGTCAGTACTGACAGCAATACATTTACTATAAATACTACACATTCATTCTCAAAGACCTAGCTCTAGCAGGAAGATGACAACGCTCCTGCCTAAAAGTCATGAGCTCTCTAAACCTGTTTCTGTTTGCACTAGAAAGAAAACAAAAAATGCCTGATGATATTCAGGAAATAAAGTGTTGTCAAAATGAGACTTTCTGATTTAGAAAGTTGAGTTTCTGAAATTGTAATACCAGTCAGGTATTTCTTTTCTTTGTTAGCTAAAAGCTAATACAGATCTTAGAGGCATTTTCCTAACACCTTCCTTCTAAATTAACACATTTTCACTGTCTTATCTCTCTTGAAATATTTTGATTAGTTATGTAAAGGAGTCCAGAGGAGGGCCACTAAGATGATCAGAGGGCTGGAGCACCTCTCCTATGAAGAAAGGTTGAGGGAGCTGGGTTTGTACAGCATGGAGAAGAGAAGGCTCCAGGAAGACCTCATTGTGGCCTTCCAGTACTTAAAGGGAGCATATAAACAGGAAGTGGAATGACTATTTACGAGGGTGGATAGTGATAGGACAAGGGGGAATGGTTTTACACTGAGACAGGGGAGGTTTAGGTTAGATATTAGGAGAAAGTTTTTCATTCAGGGTGGTGATGCACTGGAACAGGTTGCCCAAGGAGGTTGTGGATGCCCCATCCCCGGAGGCATTCAAGGCCAGGCTGGATGTGGCTCTGGGCAGCCTGGTCTGGTGGTTGGCGACCCTGCACATAGCAGGGGGGTTGAAACTAGATGATCTTTAAGGTCCTCTTTGACCCCTATGATTCTATGACTTTAAGGATACAAATGATAACTAACACCAATGTCTTAAGTTTTCAGAAGTAGTAATTCTGCCTATGATTGAGTAGACTGATGCCACAGAGACAATGGCAGAGAAAGAATAAGATTACAGTTTGTTCTAAGACCTCTCATCCTTATAATTGAGTTGAAAATTAATTAAATATGACCAACCTGACAAAAGCTTCTAGTTCATTTTTGTCCATTTCCTTCACAACATGAAGGTGTACTGGGAAGGTGTTTGGGTCTGCTGAAGCTTTCAACTCAGCTGTTGTTGCTGTTTTGATGGGAGGAACTGGAAATGTAATATTTTTCATGTGCAACTCCAAAAATCTTTCTATTCTGTCAGTTTCATTGCTGTCAGTTATCTTAGCTTCAGCATCTGTACAGGAATTTGTATCAGCAGTCTTCAGTAAGTCTGATTTGGTGCTCAAACTGTGCAAAAATGATGTGTCTAGAAAAAAAGTTTCACGTGTATTAATTTTTGAGCAATATGTTAATATTTAGTCACATTTATTTGCAAAACAAAGTACACCTGTATTCATAGTGTTTGTATTTGTTTCCATGCACTGTCTGCAATATTTTGACACAGACATTTTTCAGTGATGCTACAATTGCTTTAATCTAGAAAAAGTTTGTAAGTGATAATAAAACTTCCACTATTTTTTTTCCCACACAGCACACAAAGATACCAAAGCGCTACTTTTTAGTGTGATGTTTGTCATCTCTAGAAGTCAACAATATTTTTTTTTTCAGACCAGCTGAAGACTTGGCCCTGAAGGAAGCCTCATAGCACTCCAGCAATTATTTGCTGAATAACTGGTAGTTCAGTTATTTCAAACCAGAGGAAATCTTAATTTTGAATTTCTATATGAATCCTTTTACCAATCCCATTTAATTACCTTCACACGTCAACCATTTCCAGTAGGGTTTATGTGCTGCTCTCACATTTTGAATAGATTCAATAGCACTGTGAAAGAAACAGGATTAACAGTATCAGTACTGATGAAAGAACAGGGAATAATTTACCGCAATGGGAAAAACAACACCAACAATAAAATAAAATCACAGAAAGAATGTCTCAAAGCAGAAAATAGACTACAAAGTAACACATTGAAACCTTGGCAGACAAAGTGTTCAAAGCTTGCATATCTTTATATCTTTGATAAATACATAGGTTGTTCTAGAATTATTCCTATGCTTACCTTAGGCAAGGTGCCATTTCTCCAGTTACCTGAGGCAGAGGATCTCTTAGCAAAGTTCTTACAGTCATGCAGACTGATTCAGACAAGGACCTCAAATGGTACCCACCCTAGAAAAAGTATTTCATTCCACGTAAGGGACCGATAAATGTGAAGTCTGAAGGTCATCATGGGAAATAAATCAAACTGAATACATATGTATTTACAGAAATGAAAGATTGTATGCAAACACAATTAAGTCAGTGTTTCATATAAAAGTTAGAGGCTACCTGCTGAAGTTCAATGGCAAGTGACAACTCTATTCACTTTATCATGGTTCAGTTCATTTTGGAAATCAGTTGTGACTTTGCCCTGTAACTCTAGAAACACATTCTTTTCCCACTCCCTTCCCATGACATACCACCTTCAACAGTTCTTGTGGAAGATTCCTTAGAAGGTAAAAATTACCGCTGTCCTCTAAAATATCTGCATAAGAGAAATCTCCCACAGCCTGACACTTAAAATATCATTGTCCTGATAGTCTGGCAAGAGTTGGAAGAGAAATGAAGATAGATTTAAGATGACTGAATTAAAGATGACAGACTTGATCCTGCATTCCATTCATGGAGCAGTCATATCATCTGCATCATGAGGAGATGATTATTTGCACTTCAGGCACAATAACCTGCTGAAGAAATGGTGATGGAAAACAGCTCAAGCAAAACAGAGGTCAAGTGAATCAATTTCTAAGCAATTCACTTATTTGGGATCATGCTGGGAAGATACACAAACTTATCTACCAGTAAAATGACCATTTCTCCACCATGCAGAAGAGGAATTGATATATTGACTTCAAAAGGAGGAAAAAATTGTTTTTAAAAAGACCTCTTAAAAATCTTGTTAGATGTTTTTATTAAAAACAAACAAACAAACTCCCCAAACGGGAATGCAGCACAGGCTCTATAACCAACTTAAAGTGTATTTATGCTAAAGGTTTTAAAAATTCTTCAGGAGTAAGACAAAATTGTAAAACACTGGTAATGCAGTTTATTCCCTATATAAGTTTTAATGAAGTGGGGACTGTCCAGAGCAGCATTCTGTAGTGACTGTGCACAAGAACTGAACACAGCTGTAGAAGCTGTTTTCAGAAAAATAAGCACATAGTCCTTTGTTCCAACATTTTAAATTAAAATAATAATAATAATAAAGACACACACTTCTTCTCATGTCTGAGAGCACTGCCAAATTTTAATCTTTTTTTGTATTATTGATTCTAAGAGGAGATATAAAAATAAATTATTTTGTTAAGCTTCAGAAGTATTTACCTCCAGGATGACACACAGCTTCCCATGAGCTAACTGCATCAGGAAATGGGTAAGGTGGGCAAAGACTTCAGGAGTGGCATTCATCTGACCCTAAATTAAAGAAAAGTTCTGTTATGAGATGAAACCCTGAATCAAAAACACTGGTGAGAAAAATAAATAAATAGATGATCTGAAATAAATGAGATTGGACTCAGCCTCAGCATAAGGAATGCTCGCCTCTAGCTGTATCTAACAAAATGCTGAACCAACTGCATTAAAGGAAGGTGCAAAAAGATGATTCAGGAGTTGTGCCTACAGGACAATCCATCTTTATATGTCATGTACTATTTATTGAGCTGGGTCAGCTCAATATTATAGATATATATATATAAATATATAAACATATATTTTTAGTTTGGTCAAAGTGAATTTCACATAGCAATCAATGGACATTTAAGATGTAGGAATATTTTACAAACACATTTATGACTGACAACACAAACCACAAAACGTCACTTACCTCAGGGTCTCCAATTCCTGAGTCATATCCAGAGGAGACAAGAACCAGTTCAGGATCAAACTGTTACAAAACAGAAAGAAATGTAGCACATTCTTTTGCATTGCATTTCAATTGTCTCATACTCAGCTATTATTTCAGCCAAAACATAAATACAAATGAAGACTCTCCTTGAATAAAAATAAATAAGACTGCATTTATAATATTATTCCTGATGGGAAAACTGTAGGGTTTGGTACTGATTATTTGAAAGCTACCATTGCATAAATCATACTCTGTCAATCAGCACATGATTCATATCTGCAGAAATTGT
Organism: Chrysolophus pictus; assembly: GCA_037305975.1. Classification (NCBI taxonomy): domain Eukaryota; kingdom Metazoa; phylum Chordata; class Aves; order Galliformes; family Phasianidae; genus Chrysolophus; species Chrysolophus pictus. Next base: position 176,071,445 of record CM074576.1, on the reverse strand, counting down.
GTTAAATGTGCTACTTTTAAGTAGCAAATTTCTACAAATCATTTAATGATACTTAAGAAATAGTCCTTGATTTTGCTATTCAAAGAACAGTGCAGTGAAAAAAGTACCTCAAAAGCCATTGGAAGTAACACATGAAAAAATGCAGCAAGATAATCTGAATTTCCCATCCCAACCTGCAAAACGGGAGAAATACAGGTCAGATCATCCTGTTGAAGTAATAGCTTTTCCTAAGGTTTTCCCAGACATAAGGAAAGATAATACCAAAAGTTAAAGACAAAACAGCCTCGTAAGATCAGCTCAAACTCCTCTGTATAAAAACTATATACAAATATCCATCATTTTGAGTCTTCAGTTCTCTTCTGAACAAGGATGGACACAACCATCTCCTCAAGCACTCCCCGGAGTGGCTAGGCAAGATACTGAAGGAAAAACAATATGCATGTGTCATCTTCTCTCTTGAAACAAACAAACATGACATCCTGAGTCTTATTTCTTAGAAGACATTTCACTGACAGGAATAAGATACACTATGCTATAACATCTGCCAAGCAGGCAAAGCAGCACATATAAAGCGTTATCTAATGCCTAAGAAATAAAGCTATTGCATTTGCTTTGTTGTGCTGTAAATAACACTTACCTTATTCCAAGGTAAATTTATATTAAAACCTTTTCCTTTTCCCAAACCCACAGCATCATAATCAGATTCTTTGAGTGATGGCCAGAATTCCTGATGTTCATAGCGATGCCAGGAAAAATACAAAACACTGAAAGATACAAGCAAAATCCAGCTTGACAAAAAGGCTCAAAAACTGACCGTGTAAACTCCATAATATATAGTGAAAGCATGAAAATATAAATTACCCTTTCCTCTTAGTTCTCTAAGCAGCTTTTGACTGTAGAAGTTGGTACAGAAAGTCCTATGTCAAAATTAACCTCGGATAGCTTTTAGAAACGTCATGCATGCATTCCCTTTAGATGAAAGGCAGGACATTCTCAGTAGAACAGACTTGTTTCTAGAACCCAATGCCATGGCTTTTCAGAAAACAGCATAAAACTCATGTGTTTTATCTAACTAGCACTTGAACAGAGAGATTCCTGAATAGAAAGAACAGAGATATAACCTAAATCCTGGTATAGAGAGATCTTACTACTGATACTCTTCTTAAAAGTCACATTGCTCATTTTGTGTTTGTTATTCTTTATTGTAAAATAAATTTGTGTGTTTCTTCTTGTTAGATTTCTCCCCCTTTACTTGGTAACAGGTAAAAAAAAAAACAACAACAGTCACTAAAATAGCAAGAAGAACATTTTGTATTTTGTGAGATTCTAGTTTTAGGAGTATAAAAAAAAATCTTAATCCCTACAGAAGCATGCAGTATTTAGCCAACTAACAAAAACATCCTTCAAACCTTGGATCTTCTTCAAATATATACTGAGTTCCTTGCCCATGGTGCACATCCCAGTCAACAATTAGGATTCTGCATAGAGAAGCAAAATAAAACATTCAGTGAAAGAACCATGGCATAGAGGTCTAAAGGAAGTGCAGATGACTAAAGATTTTCTAACCCCAAAAGGTACGTGACACCTACGAGGCTCTGGACATTACTCTAAAATGGTACCACGTCAAATGATAATGCAACATCACACTTGGGTATGAAAAGCTTCTCTACGGTCAACTACGCTCTTACCTCTGTAGACCATATTTCAGTTTTGCATATTCTGCTGCAATAGCAACGTTGTTGAACAAACAGAACCCGTTAGCTGCATTTCTCTGACTGTGGTGACCTGGAGGTCTAAAACAAAGTTATATGTCATCATCCACAACAAAGGGAATTTTGGTAAGAAGTGAAGACTTTCTCACATTTTCTTACCTTACTAATGCCATTCCATTGCACACTTTTCCTGACATCACAGAGTCCACTAGCTGCAAAGCTGCTCCTACAGCTAGCCTGGCACAGTGGTAAGTGTTCTGAAAAAGAGAATTTCACTGTTATTATCAATCATTCATCAGCTAGTTTTAGAGAAAACATGCATAATGTACTTTGTGACCCAACAAGAAACTGACATAAGTCTATCCTAATGAAGTTATATGCAGTTAGTTAAAAGCATAATTTTACAACAGAAAAGCCAGTGCGCTCTCTATTAGGCTTACCTGTAATCATCACATCCTTTGTAAGGATGTTCTCTCTGAGGGAGATAAGAAATTAGAGATAGACATATTGAACTGACTGGTTCTACTGGCATCTCTGAAAATAAGGAGCAAAACCTTACAGTAACGAAAGCAAAATTAAAATTTGAGTAGCATGCTATACTGGCATGATATAATTACAGAAGAGATAAAAGAACACTTATCAATTTAAATTACAGCATAGCACTAAACTGGAAACAGATCAACAGAAGGCCGTAAACACATGCAAGTATACTTAGATAGCAAAACAAATTATTATCAGCAGTCCCCTACTTAGAAAACCATCACTCAGATGCAATAATACAAATACCTGCAAATCCCACTACAGGAAGCAGTTTAACTTACACACCGGATGAAAGAAAAAAGAATCATAATTTCCAGAGATTCTTTTCAGTTCCTCTTCATTCATTGTCTGTGTGCTTTTTGCAGCCTCCAAGTGTTCTGAACTGCAGAAGAGAGGGAGATTAACACAACACTTAACTAAGCAAACAGACTTATAGTTTTTAAATACAATTTAAATGTAATGAAAGCTAACAAAACATATGTTAAAAGAGGTTATCTGTGAGACTTCACAAGTCCAGCACGTATCCTGGGATGCTGGTTGCAGGATACAGCGAAGCAATGGAGTGTTATGAAATTAAGGATTCTTGGACATCCTAAGAATATGATGACATGCTTCTCCCCTTTTCCAGTGGTCCTGCTATCACCAAAAGGCTGTTTTTTCATTGTGCTACAATCTATTCTGCAATCCATGCCACAGACAGGTACCATCCCAACTAGAACTAAATTAAGATCTAACAGCTGTCAGCATATGAATTATGACTGAGAATGTGTCCAATCCTCCCCTGTTGTATGGAAAACAGGTATTTGATGGAATTCCTTATCATGTATGTACTAACACCCTCTTCTCATTGGTTTGAGAGCACAACAAGTACTTAGAAACACTGTTCCACCAATTCTCTGTCATTACTATCTTGGTTTTGGGTGCTGAGATGGAAATTAAGGTTGATGGCATCTACCCTCCAATCTGCATCCTAACACAGGATACAACGACCACGTATGTGTTCCTCTTGCTGGACATCCAAAGCAACCACAGTTTCACAACAAAGCGAGACAGACTAGCATTACCTAATATAAACACTTCTAAGCAGTGGATTCAAAATGAAGATGCTATCAAGAACAAAACTGTATGAAACTCAATGACTGTGTAATTACTAGTTTCACTTCCTCAGCAGCCTCTTAGCTAATGGTGAATTCAAACAACATTTTTGTAGGAGTTATGCACTTGTTTCAATATGAAAGTCTTTAGAAAAAAAAGACATCTATTATCTCTACCTCACATTTGAAAATGAAGACAAGACCTTAGTGAATTTGTTTGTCCCAAGCCATCTAGAAGGGACAGCTCAACTGGGAATTGTTATCAAGTCTCTTCAGTACCTGTTCAGCAACGTCCTTACTGCAAATGTAAATGATATTGGTACGCAGAGCTGACAGCATTCCAATAAGAACATTTTGAAGAAAAATACTGTTCTGGAATCTGAAAATTTAAGCATGATTCAGGATCAAGCCATTGTCCTCATACAAGCATTAGGGCACTTATGTGCAAACTTTTGTTTCCTAGGGATCTGCTGCTGGGTTCAGAACTTGTTTAAAGACAGTATTCAGAACTTGTTTAAAGACAGTACAGCTGATGGTCTTAAGGGAGCAAGCTAGATGGAACCTTAGTGGAAGTTCCCCAAACAACTCTGCTAAGAAGCCTCAGCAAAGCCTTCCCACCCTTCACTTGGGAGCTGTTTTAAAGGTAAAGCTCTCACCCTGGATACATTTTAGTTATGTTGTATAGCCATCTCTGCATCCAGCCATGAACTCCACTGATGCGGGCCTCCACGCTGACCTGTGGAATGATATTCTAACTTAACCTCACCTCTGCCATGTCACTGCAGATTTGTCAAGCAATCTAAACTCTTGGCTGAATTTGGTTAACAGCATCAGATCTGTGCTGCCCACTTCCCCTGGGGACTGTAGGATTGTGCCCTTGCCTGTGCAGACCCTGCCTCTGTCTGCTTTGCCATCATGCTTTGTTCCCAGCCCCACTTGTCGTTCAGGGAAAGACTTCACTGCTTTCTAACAAGGGAAAATGAGCACACAATCAACATGCATGTTGGTTGCAGAGCTATCACACCAAGGTGACAAGTGCCAGAGCACACTTTGGTGCCATGAGTTCAGAAAGGGCAAGACGCTCATCCTCTGAATTCCCCCACGGACTTAGCTACAAAGCTTTTCTGTTGGTTCACTCTGTCACAAAGATGTCTGGGAGAAAGAGGCAGTTGTGAGTTTTCCTACATTTTTAAATTAGAAACTTAGTTTTAATATTGTATTCAAATCAGCAGTCATTGCTCAAGAATCCAAAGAGTGGAAATGGTGATGATATAGTAGAACAGCAAATTCATTCATACTTCAGCATCTATAGCACAATCAACATTATTTGTACAAGTTTCAGCCTGACACATTTTCCACTGAAATTAGTGGAAGTTATTGAGCTTAGGACCAGGTATTTTTAAGCGGTGTAAAACATGCTCTGGAGGTATGACATCTGTTATTGCATTGGATTAAACTGAATGGCAATGAAAATAAATTTCAGACCTGTGAACTAAGAGGATTTCCTCCTCACTTCCTTCTCTAGCAGGCACAGGGATGCATCTTTCCACAAGATGGTAACACTGAAGCTGCTCATAGGAGGCTGACAGTCTTTCTGGCACTTCAATATCACAAATAGGACTAAAAATAAGTGATATTCATATTACTACAGTACATATCAGCACAGCTTTCAAGTAATAATAACACCTACGGTGCACTATAAGTTATGATTTAATATCCTCAGAGGGACGTGTGAGAGTAAAATAATTATAATAAAATTCTTTGAATACTTTTCTGTTTAGAATTGAGCCAAACGATTACAAAATCTGTAAGCAAAAATAAATTTATGTCTCTTGCACAGAAATAAACAAAACAACATTAATTTTTGCTTCTTCTCTCACCGCTTAAAGCAGCGATGATTACCACGGACATAGAGACATTGAGATTAAAAGTGAAAATCATACAGGGAAGATCAGCAGACAAGAGGATTTGACAGGGCTTCATTTCAAGCACAACAAAGGTACTGGTCTAATTTACACAAATGTGAGCCAGCTGTATGTATCAATTTCTAATTGAACTTAATTGAAGGGTTTCAGCTGAGAAAGTAAATCCATATATTTTTCCAAGGTCAATGATACTTTAGCTTTATAAGCAATTTAGTTAGCTTAAACTGCAGTGTTTAGAGAACTAATCCCCTTACTAAGGCCTGCTGGACTGCAGGTTTCAGCTTCTCAGATGCAGCTTCAGATTAGCAGTAGAGTATCTAGACACAAATTAGCAATAAAAGTTTTTCGAGAAGCAGACTTTCTGTTCAGCAGGAAAGTTACCAGGTTATCTGTCACTACACGCTCCACATCACGTTTACAAGAAATACATTTACTTGGTACTTTCTTGATAAGAATCAATTCGTAAAAAGGACAGGACGTTACTGACTTACTCGTTCCAAAGCAGCTTATGCCTGGTCATCGCCTCATCGTAAATCAGGGCTGTTCCTGAAGCCATCTCTACAGACAGAACAAAAGAGAAGTCCCTAGGTGCGTATCTCGGGTACAAAACAGATGTACAATAAACAGCCAGTGAGAACGCACGTATGCAGGGCATCGGCCTGCAGGACGACCTCGCACTTCAGACTTCTAAGTACAAAGTGGAAACAAAGAAGCCTCGAGAGGCTGGTTAGCGAGGCCATAGGGCAAGAACGGCGGGCACAGCCCAGGAAGCTGGATCCGCGCACGCTAGATTCCCGGCTACCTGCACGCTCCAGGCCTCAGCAGAGGGACGAGCGGTGCATTACAAGGGGTACAGGAGCTCCCCCAGCCCGCGGATAAGGGCCTGAGGCCGAGCCGGGGCGAGGCCTGGGCCAGCAAGCACGTAGGGGTACTCACCCCAGGCTGACACAGGGATGTGGGAGAGCTCGCGCTCAGCGGCCCCGCACGGCACCCGCACAGCGCGCACCAGAGCAGCGCCTCGGCCTCACCACCGGCTGAGGGCGCGGCGCCGCCCGCTCGCAGCACGGGGCGGGATGGCGGGAGCGGGCGGGGCTGTGACGCGCCCAACGGAACGCCCACAGCCCCGCCCTGGGGTGGCTGCTGCAGCTGCGCGGGCGTTTTGCTTCCGAGCAGTTAAGGGGTAGTTAAGGGAACTCCGAAATTCCCGAGTTGAATTTTCTCTGGCGCTCATCATAGGGTGATAGAATGGCTTAGGTGGGGAGGAACGTTAAAGATCATCCAGTTCCAACCCCCCAGCCGCGGGCAGGGCTGCCAGCCACTAGACCAGGCTCCGCTGCTCACCTCGTTGGTACATAGCAGAGGGTCTTAAATCACGCTTACATACATATAAAGAAAAAATTGCTCCATCCAACTCCACTTTACTTTGTCAGAGCTCTGCGAAATGGGGCTGGCAGCCAGAGCTGCGCTATTATGCCCAGGATAGTTCACATACAGCTGTTGTTTTAAACATGCAGCAGACCCAAGAGCGAATAAGCAAAGGGCTGTATGGTAACCTCTCATGTAAAGAGAAATAAATGGAAATCAACACAAGCTAAGATGACCTCCTTTACCTCACAGAGTATCGAGCAACCAGTTCTCAGCAGCTCACATCAGTAGCCATGTCCTTTCATACCAAGACCAGGTGGTTGATGTTGCCCTGGCACTTAAACGGGTCGCTCCCTGCAGGGCCGCCCATGGCTGACGTGAGCACGTCAGACACCTTTGGGAGCAGTTGGCGTCTGTAGGCAGTGATGGAGTCCTTTAAATATTTACCACTTTTCCAGCAGAAACCATTGCAGATTTGGTGGGATCAAATGAACCGAACTTTTGAGCCACCTACATTTTTCAGAACAGTGTCTTCATTATACAGTATAAACTGAATATAGGTTGTTCCAATTTTTTTTTTTTTTCATCATTTCCGGAAGTTTTCTAGTTCATGTTAGAAAATCATATAATCACAGATTCACAGAATAGCCCGAGCTGGAATTCCAAGACCCACAAGGATCATTGAGCTCAACTCCTGGCTCCACACTGAACCACCCTAAATTCAAACCATGTGTCCAAACTCTCCTTGTGTTCTGGCAGCTCGGAGCTGTGCCCACTGCCCTGGGCAGCCGGTTCCATGCCCACCACCCTCTGGTGCACTGAGATATTCTATGTCTGAATATTAAATAGGACCTTTCAACAAGGGAGTCCTGATTTAAAAAGATTCCACAACTGCAGTTACCCTGTTCTTGGAGGCACTACCACCAAGACATCATCTTGATCAATGTAAAGTGACAACAAATGACCAGATCTTCTTGTGGTTGGGCTGTGTTGTGTTTGCTGTTATTTATTCCAATTTATTCCATTTTGATTTGGACAAAAGTGACCAGCAGAGGGCCACCTTCTTTTAAAAAACTCTGATGGAAAAGTATGAGGTGTATTAATGAAGCATTAATCAACACAAAGTTTGGTAAGTCAAGAAAATGGCAGGATGAACCCTACAGAAGAATACACTAAAAATACTGAGCTGGATTAAAACTGTTTCATTTCAGTTTTTATGCATATTACAAAAGATTTTTTCAATAACTCAAACCTTTACATATAGATGACCAAGTTCAAATTTCACAAATAGCTAAAATACTATAGAAAGTAGGCCTGATAACACTGGATTTAAGTTCCACTTATAATACAGTTTAAAAGGAAACAAACATTTTACATGCCACTTATAGTACATTCTTATTTACAATGTAGGTTTGGCATAAAAAGTGTAATAAGCTTTTTACAAGTAATAAGATAAATATTTACAAGCATTTATGGTACCTCCACTTCTGAGTGGCCAAAGTCAGCTGGGAGTCCCTTTTCTGCCAGTGGTAAATCTGATTTACTAAAATGATACCCTCCTCAATCTTCCCTACAAGGAGATACACCATAGGACGATGAGTTTGAGTCATCCTCTGTGTACAATTTTCATTGATAAGCAGCCATTGCTGTATCATGTGCTGAGTTTCATAAGGCAAGAGTGAGCCCTGAGTAATGAATTCCACATGGCACTCAATGTTGTAGTCTTGGTCGCCAATTACTGCTCTTTTTTTGGACAGCTTTACTTTCACTGCTAAGGAAAAAAGGAAACATATAAGTCACTCAGTTCGTTCAAATATAGAAATAAATACCCGTTAAAGCAGGAAGATTCCTTAAAAATTCTCTCGTAATTCCTGGTGATGGAGTGTGGTGACGTCTTCTCCCACAGCAGCATAGATTTTCAAACATTTTTTTTTAATAAGTTTGTAACTGATCATGTTTTCACTGAATTAGGTAATTAGGAAAACATACTTTCACAAAGATGTGTAATGTATTTTTGTCGTCACTGTATATGTGATGGTGACTGGGTAATTAGATACTGTAAGCTGTTGGCGTTATTCTAATATCACAAGGCTGACCTCCTTGCCCAAATCATTCTACTGAAACTCATTTTGTTTCTCTCAGCAGTAATACTTGGTGATACCATTCTTTTACATACTCCCTTTTCATCGTAGACATCTGTCTGTCTTACACGAGTAACTCCACCAACACTTCTTCGCATGAAAATTCTCTGCACTACCTGATCTAAGGCCAGCTGTATTCACTAGTAGTCTCTATTGACCTCAAAGGGCTTTGCAGGACATTTCTAGGGCAAACTCAGAAGTATTGCCCGTCACTTCAGTAAAATAACATGAGGTCAGAATTTATTTTTTATGATTTTCTGAGTCTTTTCTATGTATTGTGAACAACTAATGCACAAGTAACAAGGACATGCCATTCACTGGTGAAACAACCAAAGCTTTATTGGGTTTAATTACCAATAAAAGACAAACTGGTTTATTTGCCTGATTTTGCCAGAAAGATTTTCCATATACCATATTGTACTGCAATGAAGCCAGCCCAACAAGAACAGAAAAGCTATTTGTTTGTAAAATAGATGACGAAAAAGTCTTTCACGCAAAATAAATCCTTCAATTTTGCTCAGAAAGAACGTGTTCTGAAAAATAACCTAAAGTTGACTCAGTATCCAAGCTCTCAGGATAAAGATTTTGAAACCCCAGCAGAAGCTATAAGCTATTTTAATCCCAATTTAAAAGCATTTTAGAAGGAGAACTGATAGTTTAATAGCAGCCACATTAACAAGGACTTACCAAAATTACTGTCACAGAAAACTTCGAGAACTCTTTTGTGTGTAAAAAGTTCCTCCACTGCTGGGCAGGTCTGGCATGCAGGCTTTGGTAGGACTAGTAAGAAATGGCAAAGTCTCATCATTATCTTTTAGAATGTTTTGTCTTAGTTTTCTGCTGTGAAAGTTGAGAGCTTGCTGTTTAACTATGAGTAACTATAAAAAATACAAAATTGTTCAGTGATAATGTAAGCATCCACATGCTTCTCCGAAAACATGGCTAAGGAGGAAAAGGAGTTTCTATTTCCATGCACACTGACTCCTTGTTTAGACTGACAAACTCAATCATCAACATCAAATACAGTATTTATAAATAGATTTTTATTTTCAGTACAGCTGTGGGGTGGGGAAGGGGTGAAGTGAGAATTCTGTCAGTGGTACTAGGTTCAGCTGGGCTAGTACTGAGGACATAGGAATTGGAGTGTGCCAGCAGCAACTTACTTGTACTGCTATTTACATAAGTAAATAAACCTAAGCACATCTGAAGATTTGACCATTAATGTCATGCTAACTCCCTAAGGAAAATCAGATAATAAGTCCTCCAACTTTTCCAAGTTGATCTGAAGACCAATTCAATTAATCGTGAGTGTATCAGATTCCTGATAAAGTTGATAAGCCTGTAAAGAGATCTCAAAATAAATAAAATACAGTACCTGTAGCTGTGCAGGGAGATAATCATTTCCTCTGCTATGTGTAGACCAACTACTCTTCATTGAATTGAAGCGATGCGGACTCACACCGTCTGAGGAGTGCCACAGTTTTCACTGCAGGCATTAATACTTCCCCCCCCCTGCACAAACAAGTATGTATAGATGCAACTCCAATTACAAAGTCACAGACTGAGAACTGTGTCCCTTCTATCTTGTTTACCTGCAGCATACAGTTCAGCCACCCTGCCTTCTTCCACCTACCTTTGTGCAAGTATTTATATTCCTTTGTAAGCGATGCCAGACACATGTCCTCGTCTGCAGGGAACCGATTGCAGTCCAGGCTTTCTGGCCAGCTGTGTCCATGGCAGGCAAGCGCAGGAGCACAGCTGTCCCGAACACCAACACACATACTCCTACAGGGATGGATGAACCTGCACCAGAGGGAGCACCAGGCTGAAGCTGTTCAACTCACTCAGTGATAACAAAACAGTTCAGCAGTACATACTGATATTTGACAACCTTCAGCAAGAATTTAGTTCTAGAAATGGCTTATTCTTCTGTGTTACAGAATTATCTTTTTATTAGTGCTATTATGTTTTTATTTATGCTTTTCTTACTAACTGAGAAAATCCTTGTCAAGATCCTGAGTCTCTTTGCAGTGGGTATTTGGTTTCATTGTCACCTATATTCAACTTTAAATTAACAAGAACAAAATTTCAACTGAAACAAACTGAAATATGATATTCTTTAGTTACAGCATTCATTTCCACAAAGCAAACTAAAGTTGAACTCAACAGCTTTTCAGTGCTTTTCTTCCCAATGAGTATGAAAAAGTTAAGAGAATTATTTCAGATGAAGTGGAGATCACCTTTCCATTACAGTTAACACACATTTGATTTGATCCCTGTTCTGGCCGAAAGGCTGGGTGCTGTGATACTTACGTGTCAAGGCAGATGGGCGCAAACAGAGAGCACAGGAACATCCTCACATGAGGGTGACAGTCCGTGTGCACCAGGTGCTGCCAGTTGGTGGATTTTAGGACGACCTCTGCCATGCTTGTGTGTCCCATCAGGTTGGGAAGCCTCATTTCGGAGTATCCAATCTCATGGCACATGTCCATCTCCTTGGGTATCACTACACATTTGGTGGATAATCCAATGTCAAAGCCTGTGCCCACTCTTAGGAAACCACTCAGAGTGAAAATAAGTATTTTTGCAGTCAACAACATCTTCCTGTGAGTCCCAGCTTGCCAAACAGGGAGCTGTCAAACCTCCCAAGTACAGGGGCATGCTGAAAACCCTGTGGCTTATATACCCCGGGAGCTTAATGAACCCTTGGTTTTCGTCTGCTTATCAAATCACTTGAGACAACACCAGAGCTTATAGCCTATCCAAGTGATTGTTGTGATAACCAGGGAGGTGGGGACAAGATACAGAAGTATATTCCCTAAAGACACAGATCAGCCATAGGCTTTCACATGCCTGACAGCATCAGCTGTAGTAGGGTGCTATGTGGTATATTAAATTTTGACACCTAGAAGTCTTGCTATGTGCTTTCTAAATCGAATTAAGAGATCTCCCAGGAAAGTGGTTGGGCAGACAAGCTGTCTCCTAGGGCTGCTGTGTCTCCTTTGTTTTCAGACACTGCTGACCAGGCAGAAAAAACAGCCCAGATTGACTTATCAAGTGAAAATGTTTTGCTTGTGGTAATTGCTTGTGTCTCTTCCATGTTTTACAATGTAGAAGAGGCACTTGCTTTATTTGCACAAGCACCAAAAAAGAGTCAGCCTTGCTCTATTAACCAAATATTTTGGCTGGAAATTGGGACTCCTGTGCTGTGACATGCTAAAGCTCTCAACTTCCATTAATTTTACTGACTATAGAATGAATACAGAACTTGTATCTTTTACTTATTCAATGCAGTGGTGGATTTAACGTTTCCTGACGGAAAAATATTGTAGGACTGTTGTGGCTTTGTTGTGACTGTTGTGTATTTATTCAGAGAGAAAAGACAGTTACATTTATGGAGTTCATTATCTCAAGTGAACTTAGTAACACTTAGAATTCTACAAAGAACTCATCATTTCCCATCTTTATTAATAAATTATGACTGTAGAAAACTCTGTTTAAGCAAATAATACCAAGGATTTACTTCTTTTGTCTGTAGCACAAAACAAAATAAAATGAATATTAAATGTCTTAAGAGTTAACAGAATTATTGACAGTATTTTGTTATTCTTCTTAATAATGGACTGACAAATAGCTCTTACCTATAGATGAGAAGCTGGGAAATCAGATAAGGTGACAGGATCTGAACAATGTGTTTCTTACCTATTGTGAACCAAAAAGTCAGGCTACTAGACAGTTAAAAGACTTGAAGCTTTAAACAAAACTTCTAATGGAAAATTTTAATATTTTTTTCATTTAGATACAGGTGTGTGTGTTTTGTTTTGTGTGTTTGTTTTTAAATTTCCATTTCTTATTTACAGAAATGTTTAGATATTAACAGGTAGGTGAATCTATTGTAAAATATCTGGCTTTATTAGGCAAAAGCACATTTGCAATAGCATATCAGCTAGTATTACTGGTGCTTGACTGAAATACATTTTTCAGAAACAGCATCTTTTTGTGCTTATACTTAGATGTAGCACATTTAGACTATGTGCTACGTATTATTTACGTGTTTATACCTACATTTTAGAGTATTAATCTTAGCATCTTTGAAATCAATGACAAACTCCCACTGGTTCTTCCTTAGTTGTCTTCTTAGCTAAGCTACAAGAGAAATTACAGTATCTGTTTAAATATATTAGGAAAAAAAAGACAACATGATGTGTCTGATGTATCAGTTTGACATCCAGCAAGGAACCAAACTCTATATGGGAAGTCATCACTCAGCCAGCAGATTTCTGCATCTATTCATGCTGCTGTTGTTTTGCCATGGATTCTCCGTTATTGCAGATGCTCAGCTGTTCATTGATGCTGTGTGAAAAAAAATCCATCAGGTAAAAGTATGCACACCTTGCTTCTGAGAAAGCAGTAAACTGTGATTTCTTCTTGCCACATAAGATGAACATTCAAATTGAATAACTGAAGCTGAAAGAGGAGGAATATTTCTAATTGTAGTGATATATATGTAGAGGTTCCTCCAATAAAGGCTACATAAAATAAAATAAAATAAAATAAAATAAAATAAAATAAAATAAAATAAAATAAAATATTAGTTTTGCAGACTATCAAGAATGCATCTGCATGCATTCTGACTGGGAAGCACAAAATATAGGACCTGAGGTTTAGACAGCCTTCCATCTCAAGTCTGGCCACCAGCTAATTCTCTCTGAAACATTTAAGAAAGCTGTGGGGTCTGTCCATTAGCCATAGGCTGTATTTATTGTTCCTGGATATGAGAAGTGGTCACCTGCTGATGGGCTCTGATAACAGGAATAGTTGCTGGAGACCCTTCCTACCTCTGTTTTGCCTTCTTTGACTGTTACCAGGGAGACAGACAGAGATTAACCCGGAGCCACCACTCAGACCCTAATATGAAATGGGACTGAATTTTTCTTCAAAGATACTGGGAATTTGAGAGCAAGCACACAGACCTGGGGATTTGGGGACTTCATCTAAACATTAGTTCAATATTCAGCTGGAATTTATTTGAAGTGTAACTGCAGATACACAAGGCTCTTAGACACAGACAAAAGCTTACAGCTATGCACCCAGAGTCTTAAAGGACTTCAGAGAGGCAGCTGACGCAGCAGGGGCAGCTTTGCTGGAGCAATGTGCTCACTTTGTGGGGCAGTATTCATTTAATGTATGGTATCTATAAACCAGCAGAGGAAGAACCATGGCTGGTTTTGGAAAATGTCTCTTTAATTTACCCATCACAATGGCTGTAGTGTTGCTTTAATTTTTAAATAACAGAAGTACTGTATGCCCTTATAAAGCTGTAATGTGGGTAGTTGAAGGCTCAGCCTTGGCACACTGAACTCTGTCCTTGTTACTGGAAATTGATTAACCCAGAGGAAAGTTTGTTTTAATAGTGAAAGAGAAAGCTGATGCGTGGAGTGCCCCAGATTTGGTTTCTGACCTCAGGCTTCCTGTTTAACCTGTAACTCCACTGCATTTCATCCCCCCACTCACATAGACCAGGGGCAGCATTTCTGGGCAACAGTACAGGGGATGCAGGAAGATGGATGCATTTGAATAGGAAGTGTTGAGATACTGCAAGAGTCAGGAAATGGGACGTAGGTACAGGATTTACAGATTCCAGAATCACCTAAAGGCACAGATGTGCTGAATGCTATACAAAACCTGAGTAAATAGCATTTCCGAAGTACACCAGATAAGCAGAGATGGAAATAGGGCACAGGGAGATCAGCTGGCAGGCAGGCTGTCTGAATTTAGGCTTTTAAATCACCGATCATGTATTAGATGAGCAGCTTCCACACAAAGCCAGTACTGATAGCCACTTGTCTCTTCTTTTTCTGAGCTAGAAAATCAAACTTCTCAAGGCTGGGGTTTCTCATAGTTACCGGTTTGCTGATTTGGCTGGCACTGCCTGTTTCTCTTCTTAGTTTTTATTTTCGATGTAGCTCTGCTTTGATTTCTTGTTATGGAAGAAATCCAATAGAGTTTTACATATTTCAGGCATAATCCCTGCCATGCATAAAAGCTCCTGTTGAGTCTAGACTTTGTATTTGCAGTCTTTTGGACATTTATTCTCTGTTTCCCTGTCACAAAACTGTGACGTCCTGTCTGAGGAATTATCTGTAACAGGCAAATACAGAAAAAAAAGCCAGTTCAAAAGGAGAGTGCACTGCATCATTTCCAAACTCCATGAGCAAGACAGTAAAAGCAGGCTCAAGAATGTTTCCTTGGACCACAGGGGATCAGCTGTCCTGCCTAGGCGTAAACAGCAAGTATGTACCAACTATTTGTAGTCCATTGAGAAAGTAAACAGGGTCGCCTTGTCTATCCCCAACACTTTCTTCGTCTGTGGCCTGTAGCCAACTACTGATTATCACGATAAGGCAGAAACACGTTAAGTCTTGAAAATTATGTCTGGCTTCTGGCTGTTAGAAGAGATAGCTCTATCAGTTAAGCACGTAAAAGGCTG
The DNA here is from genome assembly GCA_037305975.1 of Chrysolophus pictus. Lineage (NCBI taxonomy): Eukaryota > Metazoa > Chordata > Aves > Galliformes > Phasianidae > Chrysolophus > Chrysolophus pictus. The sequence goes on along the minus strand of CM074576.1, from coordinate 176,056,178 downwards.
GGAGAGTGCTCAGCTGACTCCAGCAGGCCTGGAGCCGATCCCTTTTAACTCACTTGACAGCTTTTTGCATCTAACTTCTCCCTCTTCCAGCTACCTGGAGGAAGGACTACCAGAATTTGACATTATACCATTAAATGGCTGGCCAAACCCACTTCTCTTTGATGCCGTTGGAATCAATGGGCCTGAAGCATCTGTGTAGAATTCAAATTTCAGCATATGTGCTTTGCTGAAGAAGAAAAGTTATGTAATGTCTATGAGGTTTCACAAATACATAAATGTGCATAAAATATATGAATTGAAACATCATGGGCAGATCTTCTCTAAGCAGAATTCCCTTTGGCATTAATAAGATCTTTTTCTTTAAAAAATGATGACAAAATGTCATCTCTTTCCTTGGAAAATGGAAAGAGATTTTTCCCTGAAAAATGTATTTGAATGCACTTAATCAAATCACGCGTTCCCACTACAAGTGGTTTGGGTGAATTGAGATGAACACACAGTCAAGAAATAATCAAATGGATTTCAAATTATGAATTCTATCTGTGGGATTCTTGGCAGTTTTTTGTTGTTGTGTTAATTTAAATTAGTCTTCAAGACAAGAGATGTTTTTAAGGGTGCAGATTTACATTTTAAATTTTTGAAAAGAGTAAGTATTTTCTGGATATCTCTTCACTTTCATTGCCAAGTTTCCATGTCAGACTACTTTTGGAAAGACAGGGTTTTTTTTAAGCATTTTCAAACTATTTTATTCAAATGCACACACGTATACTAAACTTTGGTTGGCTTAATTAAGATAAATGTTTGCATCCTAAACTCAAGTGTGTGCATAGCACCACTTTTCAAGAATTGTTTTGGGACTCAGGGAAAAGAATATATATTTGTAATTGTGGCAGTTACAAACTACTGTGACTGCTCCACAAATGAGTGTGCCCACTTACAGTCATTTAGTATGTAAATTTTACCTGACTGCTATGCAAATACTTGATTGGAATAGTTAATTCTGTTTTGCTACTTGAGCTCTGTAACAGGAAGGGTAAGGGATACACGCTTAAGGAATGAGTGTTCCATGCTTATTTTCAGTCTCTTCATCTTAGATACTCTCTTGCAGACACCTTCTGGAACACTTTTAATGCCCCTTCTTACTCTGACAGAAGAGACATTTGCTATTACAACTGTCGCTAACATACTTTTCTCCCTTATTTCTGGTGTAACTCTCAAGGAGCTCACAACATTTCTCAAGTTGGTGGAGGAAGATCTGGTCAGATTGTCTAGGCAAACTCAACACACACAAAACCATGGGCCCTGATGGGACGTGCTCACGAGCTAGCAGAAGTAATTGCCAAGCTGCTCTCTATCATCTTTCAAAGGTATGGGAGAAGTGCCTGAGGACTGGAGAAAAGATGATGTTAGTCCAGTCTTCAATAAAGGTCAAGGTGGTGACTGTACCCCTCTACTCTGCCCTGGTGGGGCCACATCTGAAGTATACTGCGTCCAGTTCTGGGCCCTTCCATTAGAGAAAGACTTCTAGAGAGAGTCCTGTGGAGGGCCCTAAAGATGATAAAGGACCCAGTGCATCTCCTGTATGAGGAAAGGTTGGTCAGCCTGGAGAAGACTGAGGGGATACCATATCAATTTTTATAAATATGTAAAGCATAGGTGCCAAGTGAACAGAGCCAGGCTCTTTTGGATGGTGCCCAGCAACAGGGGCAATAGACACAAACTGGGACATAGGAAGCACCATATGAGCACAAGGAAAAGCTTTACTATGAGGGTGACAGAGTACTGGAACAAACTTCCCAGGAGGGTTGTGGCATCTTCTCTGACAATATTCAACACTCACCTGTGCAACATACTGTAGAGAATCTGCTTTAGTGGGGGGGGAGGTTGGACTAGATGATCACCAGAGGTCCTTCGAATCTCTGTGATTCTGTGATTCTTTTTCAGTTAACTGCAGCATAGTAACCCATTTTGATTAAAATGTGTAGCCAAACCACACCTCTGCATGCCAAGTGAAGAGCAGCAGGTTGGTAACATCCATAGCTCAAGTCAGACATAGCAGCCCTTCACACAAAACTCCACCACTGTGTGAACTGATTCCAGATGTTGCATCCAACCCTCTGAAGAGTACTTTGCTGGCTTCCTTCTTAATTCCTTTAGTTTAGAGAAGGCTGCCTGCCTACTGAAGTGAGTCAGAGATGTTTACTGGTTTGAGATCCAGCTCCACAGCATCCTCAGCTGATCTCTGAGCTTGCACAAAGCCATTTTAGCTGAGTTGGGAAATTCTGTTTTGTTTTGTTTTGGTATTATTTGCCAGCTTAATGAAGAGAAGCAGCTCTGATTGCTGAGCTCTGAGGAGAACCGGCTGGCAGGTAAGGGAGAGGGAACACCACCACAGCCACTGGGCAGGTCTCCATGGACAGCTGTGGAAACACAGCCTGAGACAACAAATGTGATAATGGCTTAACAGACACTACTTTTTAAATCAAACCCTTATAATTATCCCTATGTTGTTACACAGGGATGGGATGGTTTCTCCTTATACAGTCAATAAGTCTTGTTCATCTGGTAAGACATCTGTTGGGACAGTTATATAAAAGTAAGTAGATCCTGCATCTTCTACAGTTACTAGATCTTTATATTTATATCCTAACAACATTACATAGTGCCTTCTGATAACACTGTAATTAAAAAGCAACAGATACCCCCTCCTCAAAATCTCCCAAACCCCAGCAATTGCTCCCTCAGAAAGGTGTTTGTATTGCTGTAGTAATTCTCTCAATGGGCTTGAGAGTCAACTCAGCTGCTTCATCCCTGCTGATCATCTTTGTGGGACAGCCCTATCTGCATTCCTGAGAGATTTCAAGTTCTCTGAAGGGGAGAGAATTAAAAAAAAAAAAAAGAAAGAAAATGAATCAATCTTCAAATAGAAAATGTAGATGTACTATGCTTAAAAAAAGAGAAAAGTAAATAATATTCTCTCCTTGGGCCTTTTGTCCCCTAGAAATTTCAGAGGGCAGCAGGGGCAGGTTCTTTCCTTTATACCATGGCTTGTGTCACACACGCAGCCTCTGCTGAGATCAAAGACATGTGGTTTCTATTACTGTATCTCAAAGAGAAGTTCACTGATAAAGAAGTCTCCACCCTAATGATTAAACCCTATTTGGATTTGAATACGTGAGTGCAGGCCTTCAGCCGGCAGGCCAGGATTAGGAGGTCCTTGACTCCAGTGCCCATTTGCTAATCAGGCTGCAGATCACCTTCATCTGTCTGTGCAATGTTATGTCATTTGGCTTTCACAGCCATTCACTCATCCCAGGGCCTTCTTTTTCTTCTAGGACTGCTACTGGGAAATGAAACCAAGGTTAATCCATCCTAAATATCTACACAAGAACTGAGTAAATAAATAAGGAAATTCTATAGAGCAACCATTTATTAACTGCTCAAAATTAATCAGTGCCTGAAAAGATCATGAAATCTGAAATTTACTTAGGATTAGTTCATGAAGCTGACTAACAGATAACTGAACCAGAGAACTAATTAAACTGAAGGCTAATCAGGAGAGGCTGATTTATGTATTTATTTATTTATTCATGTATTTCTTGTTTTAGCTGCCATTTTCATTCAGTAAATAATGCTAAGGGCTTCATGCTGGTTGCAGCAACCAAGGATTGACAACTGTATCCACAGGAGGCTCTTTTCATTAGGGAGACCATGGAGAAGTAAATAGTTTAGAGGGAAAGGTATTTTGAAATTAGAATGAAGATCACCCAGAGACAGAGATTTGTGATAGAGGCTCTATTTTCAGACCTTAAAGGGAGAATGTTTGTCTGACAGCTCCTTTAGTTTTTCTCCCCAGTTATGTGTGTCTGTCTGGTAAAAGATATCACTTCTCCTCATACGCTTTCTGTTGTTACATCTGCATCTCTCCTATATTACTACCGTTAAATATACCAAGGCAGGAGATTTTGATTGATGAGAGAGAAAAATGTATTTAGAAAGCAAATCTAGAGAGTGCAGCCTGAAAACCTGAGCATTCAGTTATGTGAGTAAATGTTCTACTTTTTTTTAGATATAATTCTGTCAGATATTGCTATCCTTATTTACTCTGAGTAGTATTTTTCTTCCTGACATTCCATGAAGATGGAATAGAAGTATTCAGTTTACAGAAATGCAGAATGGCTGAGGTTTGCAGGGCCCTCTGGATCCAGCTGGCCCAACCCTTGCTCCAGCAGGGACACCCAGAGCAGGGTGCCCAGGCCCATGTGGAGGCGGCTTCTGGAGATCTCCTTGGAGGACACTCCACAGCCTTTGGGCAGCCTGTGCTCCATTACCTGCACGGCATAGAAGTACTGCCTGACGTTCAGATAGCAACTCCTGTGCTCTAGTTTGTGCCCACTGCCTCTTGTCCTGGCTCTGGGCACCACTGAGAAAAGTCTAGTTCTGTTCTTTTTCTTTATTGATAGGTTGATGCTGTACCCAGGGAAAACAATGACAGATTGGTAATCAATAATTAAATCTTTAAAGACAAGAGTCTGCCCACACTGCTTATGCTGAGTCCTACAATACATCCTGTTGATTTCAGTGCAGTTCTAATGGTATATCTCGATGTTAGCAAGACTGTCAAAGGTGGCCAATATAAACAGGCCACCCATTCAACTCTTTGGTGAATTATCTTTCAGGATGATATATAAAAATGTTTTGTTTGGGAATGTGCTTTTAAAAAATGGACTTGGGATGGAAGGGCCTTTGCCTTGACGTGTGGCAGACTGAGGAAAACATCCTTATCCAAAAACCTGGCTTCTGCAAGGGCTGCTGCAGGTTCATGGCACCTCTTGCCTGGGTGAGCCCACAACTCCCATGCTTTCTGCAGCCCTTGCTCAGCAGCCCTTCCCACAGTCGGGGAGTTAGCAACTGGTATTGAGAATGAAAAGAAATTACTGATTTGCCTTCTGCCCTACCTCGGCTTTCCATTTTCCTCCTTTCCAAGAATAAATATCCAAGAGGAACAGCACATTTTGGTTCAGACTTCTTAAAATGAGTCCTACTCATGTGCCCCCCTTTTTTTTAAGGCCTAACATTTCTGGACAAGATAAAAGATTTAATCTCTAAACCTACTAATTGATCACAAAGCATGTCTAGGCCAGCAGTGTGTCCCATGCCCATAACAAAGCAGACTTATATCAGCACTCAGGCACTGTCAGGCACCCTCTGGTATGACTTGGACAAGCTCTGTGGCACAGCAGTGTTGCCCGGTGCTCAGGTCAGCTCAGCTCCTTGGCATTTTCTCACTGGTGGCTTTGCTTATCCCACTGCTACAACTGGAGATTACAGTGCAAAGTGAATTTGCCATTTACATGAATAATTTATATCTCAAAGTACTCAATGAGCACTGCCAAACACTAGCTATGCAAAGCAATTCAAAAGCTGGAAGACATGCGGCAAGCTCATAATCTTAATCATATCAAATCCTGGTGATCATAACCGCTAATCCAGTCATAATGCACAAAAGGCCATGAAATCAAGGCAATTGAAAAACCAAGGAAAAGTAGTTAATATTCTGGTTTAAAGCCTTGAAATGGCAATACTGAATAGCTACAGCAGTTATAATTATAGTGAGCTTTGTTTGTAGAGAGAATCCCACTCATTTTACTCCAAAATGAGACTCCAAATATTCACTTGTTTTCATACAGCAGTAGTTTCACACCTGTCCCTATAATTTAGCATCCTGAATTTAAAGCATTAACTGAGTGTTTTGATTTAGAAGCCATAAAGGGAGTCACACTTAAAGCCTACAACATGACATGGGATGGAAGTTTGTTTCCCTGTCCTCTTATTCTGCTGACATGCAAAATGATCTCAAAATGCACTATATTCCATCTCCTGTGGTTTAACCTGGTAAGTCAGATTGTTTAGGTAGGATTTTATTCAGTGGTACCTTTCAGAAAATCATCCTGTACAGTCTTCTCTTTGTTTAAATGGAATCTGTGCTCTCTTACATTGTTTTCCTTCCTAACTCATCACTACCTTTTGTACAAAAGCATCGTGTAAGCAACACTCTATTAGAGCAATTTTACTGTCAGGACACCGGCTTGGTCCAGATCCTATCAATAGCAAACAAGAGGCTTACAGTGACTTCCCATTGATTTCCCAAACGGCAGGGAAAATACCTATTATTTTCTTTTATGTTTTATTATCTGCAATATTTATTATTTGGCAATAAAACAATAATATTTATTTTAATAGTTATTGTTATTTTATGCTGCAGTTTATTCTGGAGTACTGCATTCAGGTTGACTCTAATGTAATGTAAACCCCCATGTCTAGGGCCAGAGCATGCCAGGAGCTGCCCCAGGCCCGAGGCACTTCAGTGGGGATGGGCCAGGCCAGGGGTACATCTGTGGAACAGGCCAGGCTGGGGCTGGTCCTCAGGGTCCCTGTTATGAGCAGTTGCCCCAGGCTACAGCGACCAAAACTCTGGCAGCAAGGACGCTCTCAAGCCCTTAGAGCAGCCTCACCATTACACATTTTGAGTAATTCATGAGCAACTGCTTCACACAGACTATGCTCTTATTACTTTATGGCAAAGAGGACAACAGTTCAAACAGATAAAAGTCCTAAGCATTTGGGGTGAACAAAATTTTCCAGGTGCTATCAGCTCTGCCTTTCTGTCTGGGCCGGTACCATAACTGTACCTGGAGCAGCTCATTGTGTCTACATCTGGCTGGCAGGAAGCTGACTGACTGTGCTGTTAAAGCTTTCAGCCTCAAAGCTAGCAGCCTGTACTGCACTGTTGGCCAGGAGTACTGCCAGCTCCTCAGCTGTGCCTGTGGAGTTGTGGGAAGGCTGGTCTGGGCCCAATGTGCTGGTCATTCAACAGCATCAAATGCTGATGTGCAGCACTTAGAGGTTTCCCAGCAATGGTGGTTTTGTTAGCACAGAGTCCACGTGTCCAGCACATGGAGTATGGAGCATCTGTAGCTGCATCAGAGCTGAGTGCTGCAACGGGACATGAGGAACAGCTGAGATGGCTCTGGCAGAGAAAAGGGGAGAATCCAATCCCATAGGGATCATTTTGGGTGCCACTGTTTTCCATGTCCTGCACTCTGCCTCATCTTCCAGCACACCCATTACCTGCTGTGAGAGCTGGGGCAGGAGCAACCATCTTTGTTAGTAAACATATCCTAATATGTTCCTAGAGAAAACTTAACTGTTGCCCACATTGAAAATTGTACCATAGAAGGAAAAATGACAAAAAGCCTGTATGATAAAGCACATTGACAAGGACATCAAGATCACCTAGGTCAAGTCTATTAATGGTAGTAACAGTATGGAATGATTGAGACTTTCGGAATCATGATAAAACCCCAACATGATTGCTAAAATCTGTGTCTGGAATTCCAGAACTAAAAACTCCAGCTAACACACTCACTGGAGATGCATTACAGTTACTGGAAGTGTTTAAATGTAATCAAATATTTGCCTGATTTTATCATCTTGTTCTAGCAGTTTTTCGCTCCAGATACATTCCGGTGTGTTGCTTTCCAGCAAGATCCCTGCAGTGCTGTCTCTCATCAATATGAAAACCTATCCTTAAAGAAGCACCCTGCTTCAGGACTAGCAGACATTTTGTGTACTTCTTGCTTATGGAAGTTTTACACTTTGATACTTGCAGCACTAAATACATTAAATACTTGGGGTTCCTTAAGAGTTCAGTCTCTCACTGGAAATACTGAGTTACTGCAGCCAAAGCACAGGATTCCTTCTGAGCAGCAATTTTGATTCCTTAGAACTGAACTTTAGCCTATGATGTACCCAAGACCTTGAGAGGAGTTGTTTTACTGAAAACCTTAGTTCTTGTTTCTCTGATTAGACTTTTCACCTTATTTGCTCTCCTTACAGCAGTACACTACGGTGTATATTAAAATAAATAAATAATTTTCAAACTCTGACTCAAGCCCCCAAATGCCAGGAGGTTTCTAGCAACAGTGAAGTGGTAGGACAGATGCCAAGCTGTGCTGGTGGGAGGCAAGAGCTCTGTTACATATAAATAGGGCTTTTAAAATGCCAAAATAACACTGCCTTGACCTAGGCCCCCAGTAGACAAAGTGCTTGTGGATTCCTCCCTGTTGCATACTGACGAAAAAGAGAGTATGAACTGGAAAAGTATGGACATACAGCAAAGTAAAGCATAAGGGAACTCAGCTTGCAGAATAGCAGGAGATAAAAATGAGTCCTTAAATTACTTTCCTTGTCCCCATTTACCTCCATGCAGAGGGCTGCTGTTCCTGGTAGCTATAAAGCATGCATTATTCCTGTGCCTGAGAGCTGCATGTGGCAGTTTTGAGATCATTATGTTACTATCCCAGTTAACTGCAAATAAGCAGTTAAGAGCTGTGCATGAGAGCTGCTGCTCATTAACTCATAGTCTGTGAAACTTCAAAGGATGTCTGTATGATGGAAGTCCTTTCTTGACCTCTCCCCAGATCTACCTCCTGAATTTGTAAAAATACTGAGGATGAGACTTTAGGTGCTGGGTAATTCATGAAACTCTTCTGGTATAGCTTGGCTTACACAACCAGTTGCCTTGATCCCTCCCTGGTACCTGCATGGAGCAGGTAAAGTGCTGTGGGAGGATTTTTTGCTAAGACCCAGTGAACAACATAGCCTTTCAGCATCTAACATGGCTTATTCTGTTTGATCTTAGCTAAACAGAACAGAATCACAGGGTCTGGAAGGGGGACCTCTGGAGATCATCTAGTCCAACCCTCCCACTACAGCCACTTCTCCACAGTAGGTTGCACAGGAAAGTATCCAGATGGTTTTTGAATATCTCTAGAGAAGCAGATTCCACAACCTCCCTGGGCAGCTTGTTCCCATGCTCTGTAAATCTCAAAGATGTTCTTTCTCATGTTCATATGGAGGTTCTTATGTTCCAGTTCGTGCCCACTGCCTCTTGTTTTGTTGCTGGGAACCACTGAAAAGAGCCTGTCTGCCCTCAACACCCACCCTTTATTATAAGCATTAATAAGATCCGTTCTCAGTGTTCTCCAGGCTGAACAGTGCCAGGTGTTTCAGCTTTTCCTTAAGGGAGATAACACCTCTAATTATCTTTGGGGCCCTCCACTGGACTCTCTAGAAGCTCCTGTCTGTCTTTAATGGAGGGGCCCATAAGTGGACACAGTGCTTCAGATGTGGCCTCATCAGGGCAGAGCAGAGGGGAAGGATCACTTCCCTTGAGGCCACCTGCTGGCTACACTTTTTTTAATGTGCTTCAGGGTACCAAGGACCTTCTTGGGCACAAGGGAAACTGCTGGCTCATGGCCAACCTGCTGGCCATCCGGACACTTGGGTCCTTCTCCACAGAGCTCCTTTAGGGCATGCCAGCGCCTAATCTGTACTGATGCACACAGTTATTCCTCCCCATGTGTAGGACTCTACGCCTGCCCCTAGTGAACCTCATAAGGTTCCTCTCAGCCTAACTTTCAAGATTGTCTAGGTCTTACTGAATGGCAGCACAGCCTTTTGGAGCATCTGTGACTCTTACCAGCTTTGGATCATCAGAAGGATCTGCTATTTGAACAGCATATCAGAAAGTAGGAAGGTAAAAGAACCCACTCAGCTCAAATGCTTGGTAGTTCCAAATTAAGAGTAAAGTGGATCTTCTGCACACATTTTACAGGACACATAACACTCATCTCAGTGCTACTTGTAACTAAAGGAAAAATGAGCAAGAAATGAAATGGTGAGCCACATCCCCCCACAGCACCACTTGATCAAAATTCAACATGACCAATGTCTTCAATACCACAGGCATATAACGGGGTGATCTTCACAGAAAGCAGCCAGGAGGCACTTAGGTTTTCAACGCGAAGGTCCCATATCCAACTTGAAGTTGTATATGCTTGATGACCATCAGTCTGACTTTTAAAATCAAGCTGAGGAACAAACATGCAAACATGCAAATCCTTCAGAACAAAGCAGGATGTCTGCTAAAAACAGATGCTCTAGGAAATAATTAGGTGGCAGCAGTACAATCAAGTCAGCTCTGTGGCTGACTCACAGCTTGGAAAATGGGAGAAAGGTTAGGTTTTGTGGGCTGACTCACTTCCAAACTACATCAACAGCTCACATTACATGAAATGTACCTACAGATTAGGTTTCATATAGTTCCCTTGTACTGAAAATACTATTTTCAGTACTGATTATACATTCGGGAATACATATGGGGAAAAATGACAGCGTTACTGTGTAAAAAAACCAAAAATCCAACCTTTATTTTTCACAATACATTTCAAGTACATGCAGAATATATTTACATTTGTCCTTAAGGCAAACAGAAATTGGGTTCTTATTCCTGAGTTGCTAAGCACCAGTAGAAATAGCAAATAAAAGCCTGGGAAATGTCGCTCCCTTTGAAACAGCAGCTGCCTTTTATGCAAAATATTTCTGCTTTCACCTCACATTTCTTTTAATGAGCTATTTATACTAAAAATTCCTGTTGCTTTTTTGAGCAGTTTCTTCAGATTCCAATCTCTTCACAGAAACATCATGCCAAGATGCAACAAACTTTTCATGTTTGTTATTTACCTTACACAATGTTTACTGACAGACAGTGCAGCAATTCTTCTGTCTCTTCTGGCGCACACATCGAGATCTGCTCTTCAGTTACTGTAATAATTCTGTAATCCCCAAACACAGAAAAACCAAACACCATCACCTTATGTCTCCAGAAGCCTGTGGCTTCTACAGTACTAAAAGAGGCACCTCAGCCACTCAACATTTGCAATGAGCTAGGCTATCAAAACCCACTATCTCCAATAGGCACTTTTCTCCCATGACCTTTAGGAGGATGACAGGGCATGACCCTAAAAAACACACAATAAGTGTTGGCCCCATGGCAAGGGGATTGAAACTAGATGATCTCTGAGGTCCTTTTCAACCCAGGCCATTCTACGATTCACTCTATGATTCTGTGATTATGAACTAAGCACCAAGGAAAACACACTGAATGAACCCAGACATAAAGAGGATCTCATAAAGCATCTCACATCCCACTGTAGCCTCATCAGGAATCTGACTCCTTCTGGTAAGGCACCTCCCAATGGAAGGTTGGAAGGTTCCCCCTAAAGTAAGATGACTCTAGAAGGCTTCAAAAAAGAATGGTTGTGATTTTGCACCTGGTGACACCTCTGTACAAGAGCCTGCTGCAAGCAGCATGGATAGCTGCAGTGTTGTGTATTTATCCTCACTTAATTTTCTGTAATGTCATCTGCATGCAGCTGTATTTCTAAGATCAGCACTGCTGGTTATCTAATCAGTATGTCCTCTGAGAATATGTATATTTTCAATGATTATTTCAGAAATAAGATGCTAGAAAGCTTATACAATTTCAGACAGTCTTAAAAAGTTTCTCCCTGTAAATCCCAACTCTGTTATACAAAGAGACTCCACTGCATTGAGATAAAAACATTGTGACTCTAGAAAGTGATTGTTCATCTAGTGGTTGTTAACCTAGTGCACTTGGGAAGTCTCATCCTACTACACTGGTTACTTTAAAAATCTCTTGGATGCTGACAATTGCCTGCTTCTTCCCTTTTGCATACATTTTTCAGACCTGGATGGAGCTCAGGCTCTTCTGCCATCACAAAGGAGAAAAGAAATGCATCCATTCAGGCTGTATCTCTTCCTCACTAGCTGAGGTCACAGAAGCTGATCAGCCTCCCCAGACATCTCATCAAGGTGAAATATTCCAGAGGAAGTCCTATTAATACCTCTTAAATTCAAGATGGTTCAACAGCCCTGGAGAGCAGAGAGCAGATACTGTACATCATTGATGTACTCTGTGTCTCAGCTTGTTTGCAGTAGTAGCTTGTACTCTCATTTGATTTCTGATTTGAAGAATTGGTCCCACCTGCTCTTTCAAGGGTTGTCAGAGACTGAATCCTTTTGTGCAGAGGGGAGAAGCTATGAGCAGAAATATGCTTCTGGGCAATTCTGAGGTGCTGCTTCCAGAGGCACCACATTTCCACATGCACAGTAAAAGACACTGCTCCTTCTTACAGTGCAGATGAAGTAGATTATATCGACTTTATTTATAAAAATTTTATACACCTGAAATATTACAATCATTTACAGCTTTCCTGCTTTCTTCTGACTTCTGAAAAGACCAAGCCATACAATTACACTGCTGTCTCCTTTGACTCTGATGTTTGTAGTGGCTTGAAGTTCAGTATCTCTTTATATGTAACACCTGGAAAAAACAACAACAACAACACAAAACAACAAAATAAAGAGTGTTGCTGGTCTGGCCAGAAAAGGAGCTGCAGACATAAGCCAGGTGCAATCCCCAGCATGGTCAGACTCTGATCAAGGTGAGGAAGACAGAGACCTCTTCAGGCGAAAAAAGAGAGAAAGAGTACAAAAAATAAAGGAATCAGAGATGGCTTTACCACTGTTTTGCCACTTCAGATTTGAAGAAGTAGCCCAATACAAAAATGTTGTAGGTGTTTTCAAAGGGGTGTAAGCATTGACATTATAATATAGTGGAAAATACGCCCAGAAAGTGCTCCTAAGTACAGCAGAATTACAAATCAAGACCTTAGCTCACTTACGAGTCAAAATACAAGACTCTGACATAAGACAAAAAAACAGATTCAGATTTTAATTTCTTCTGAGAGAGACAGGCTTTCTCAGAAAGAGAAAACATATCTAACTGAAAATTAAGGCCAGCAATAGCTTTAAGGCCTACAAAGCCAACAGCTAAGGAATCTGTTGCCCTGTCCTATCCACTGTAACAAACATGTTTCTTTCTTATGTTGCAGGAGATAAGAAGAAAGATGTATGAAGAAGATAGGAGCCACTGTTAGGAGGAAGAGAAGAAAACATTTGAAGATATTTTCAGGAGGATTTGATAAAAGGAACACTGATCAACAGTGTTTCTCTATTTTACTGCTGTCCACTTATTCTTTTCCATTAAAAGCAGTGACAGTCATCAGCAAAGGAGAATATTTTCATTTTGGGATGGCCTTTCTAACTGCCTATTTTGAAAACATCACAAAACTAAACTCACGCTTCCACTCATCCAGGGTTAGATCCATGTTATCAAATGTCTCATAATATTTCTCAGCCTCAATTTCTTCCTCAGGATCGTGAATTGCTTCAAAGTAAGGATGCATCAAAGCCTCAGCTGCCGTGACTCGCTCCTCCACATCCAGCACCAGCATGTTCTCCAAAAGATTTACAGCTATGGAACAGAAAATAAACATTGCATTGAAATCAAGCCACCGATTCCAACTTACGTAAAGTAATTGTTGCACTGAAGATGCTTTAAAGATATTACAGATTTACAAAGCAGAATCACTGCTTGTTCATTCTACAGCCAGTGGGGCCCTACTGCACAACAAAACAGAGTGCTGTGAACAAGCTGGGATGTGTACCAAGCAATGCAGAGATGCTCCTTAAATTCCACATGCAATACAGCCACATCACCTCAGCTATGACTTCTGAGCTTCTGACTCCAGGTCCACTGCATTTAGGAACTTTCCAGTTGTCTGCCCTCATTGCCAGACTGTGTTGTGGTTCTAAGGCACATCATGACTTGGCAGGGGCAGAATGAGCAGACGGGTGTAGAGCTACTGAGAATTGTTTGTTACGTGACTAAATCCATGCCCTCAGCACTGGCAGCACATTTTCAAGTTCACCAAAATATCCATGCTCTCAATGTCAGCACTAGCTTTATCTGCAACATGTTCTGACCTCACCAAAACAATCCATGAAATCCATGAACATCTTCAACATTCGTCACCGGTGGATTTTGATCGGGTCCTCTGTGAGACTATCAAAATACACTAGTATAAACAGACATGATTCTATTACATTCCTAAAAGTATCTTGTAAAAAAGTTTCTGAGTTGGGTGGAACACCAGAAATGAGGAAGGGAAAGCAGCATGGAAAAAGAAGCTGCAATGCCTGTTTGGCACATTATGGATTCATAACATTATAGAATCATTTAGATTGGAAAAGAACATTGAAATCTTTAAATCCAACCATGCACCTAACACTACAAGTCTCTCCAACCTTCTCTCTCAGACCAAGAGCAGTTTTTCTTCACATAAGGAACAGCCAGATGGCCAAAGAAGTGATAGGAAGAAATTTAAGTAGAGATTTGTAGACTTTTCTGCAGCTGGGACAGCTAGTGAATTAGCCATTGGGCCACGGATAATGATCCTACTGTATCTTAACATACCATTTTAACTGCTTAAATACAGAAGACTCAATTATCCTAATTTATATTCTAAGAAAGCCTGGCTTTATGAGTCAGGTCATTGGGGAACGGATGAAGCTGGGCAGAGCCATCTCAGAGCTCTTATTGCCTCAGGTCACGTCACAGTTATGCACACTTGGTATGTTCTTCTAGCTGTTTATATCCATCAGATACAAGCCAGATCTTTGCAGGAATGCACAGATGTTTCTCAGGATGCATTCATTCCATGTCTAAAATGTCAGCTTTCTATTTGCTTGCATTTCTGTTGTACATCAAAAGGACCTTTCAGAATTATATTTAAAATACAATGCACAGAAAACTTTATTAAATATATTTAAATCCCCAGGGCTCTTGAGAAAGCTGGTCTGGATCAGAGCCTAAAGCATAAAATACTTCTTTTTGACTCTTTTGAATCATCTGATTCCTGGCAGAGTCTAAACTTGGCACAGTTCAGCCACAAGAATCAAAGATCTGAGTTATGGAACTCAAGAGGCAGAGCAGCGTGAGAATCACCACATAACTTATCACATGACTGATGCTGCTGCTGACTCCAGTGCAAACAAAACAACAACAGAAATGGTACACATTCACACAAACTGCCTTACCCAAAGGACTTGCGTGCTTCAAGACAGATGCAAAATCCTTTTTCTGGACTTTTGGAAGGCTTTTGATATAGTTTTTTGCCTTAAAAGAAACATGAATATTAAATTAGAATTTTGCTTCCTTTGTAATGTGCTTACTGGGTAACTTACTGATGCTTTGACAGTACCTTGCACAAATGCAATTTTTTTTTTGCTATAAGGCCTGGTTACGTTCACCTTCTTGTTGAAAGGAACAGTTTCTTTTAAATTGAACCTTAAAATTCTGATTAAGAAATTAAATGTAAAACTTTGATACCTAATCAACATTTAATATGTTGATTAGAATAAACATGTATTCATAATTTGAAAGAATGTCATTCTGAAATTTACAGAAATCTCTAAAAGTGTATATTTTACAGTAATTCTTTAGTATTTAAATTGTACAGTTCAACTAATGATTCATTTTAGGTTCTTTATCGTAGGGACTTCAGGATTCTCAAAAACATCACATGAAAATAGGAAGTCAGAGACACCTACAGAATGAATGGGTTGTCTGAAGAGCTTCAAATTTTCAGTTCCCAGCAAAGGAAGCACTGTATCAGCTCAGCTGATTAAAGTACTTAAATATATCCATTTTTTTCAGTGTCATAATCATTTTCTGTTTCCCCTTAACGTCCAGTAATTATTCTGGCTGTGATACCTCATAAGTAGGCAAAGATGTGCTATCGGGGGTCATTTCAGCAGCCAACACACATGATCTCAGGCAGCCTAAGAACTGAGAATGGCCTAAGTAAAACCAGGGCACACAAAACAATCTGACAAAGCAGAATACTCACTGCCTGACTCTTCAGTTTTTGCACAAAATCTTGACTTGGTGTACCCGTTATTTTCATTATTTCTTTGAGTTGATCCAGATCTGAATGCCAGAAATAAGGAACAAAGACTTTCACCATAGGATGAAATTTATGTGTTTCTTTGCTATTGGAGAATAAAGCAAAACCAACAATGCAACAACTGAACAGAAGATGTATAAAAGATGAGCTGTCAACATACAGAACTCAAAAACAAGTGAAGAATTCTTGCTGTATTATTTTATCACTGCACTCTACTCTCTGCTACAACTACTTGGGCCAACAAAGTATCGCCTAAGGTTGAAGTATGGCTAAATCTTAACTATTTTCTTAAATTTTCAGCAATGAAATGACATGACCAAATATTTTCTGCACATCTAAAATATTTTACTCTGTATTATTTACATGATATTTTCGACAAAAGCCTCAAAAAGCATGAAATGGACTGGCACCTGCTCCTAAGTTCATATACTACACCAGAATTTTCTGTGCTGGAGTTGTGGAACCTATTGCTACTATAAATATATATATATATATATTTACCTTTTGTATTTGTCATTGAAACTTTTAGCTGATGATTTGAGGCATCTTTCAATGGATATCCCACTCTCTATTGATAAAGTTCAGTAATACGAGTTTTAATTTGCTGATGTACACATGTGGTACAAATTTCAAATAACTAATTAAATACAAAGATGATAGCCATATCATAGCTATATTTTTCAATTTATGCTCATCAGATTTTCAGCACATTCACTGCATCACATAAGCACCTCTCATCATTTTCTGACGTTGGTTTCATTAATGCACTGAGGAAGGATACGGTCGTTTCCCCTGAACAGAGGCCTCCCCATTATCATTTCAGCCATTATACAGCCCACAGACCAGATGTCAACTGAAAAGATGATAAAGTAGCATTAAATTACTGAGTATTTGTTCATCCAAATGTAGATAAAGTTTAATTTAAAATATATTTTAAAGATGACTGAAGTTTACCTTTGTAGTCTGTTATAATATACATGGGTGCCTTGCAGACTATGATAATCAATATAGAAAAAACTACCAGCATTTCTGATTGGCAAACAGAAGATAATCTGGTATTGGGCAGAATCAGTTTCTCAGTAACAAACAGATGCATGCGGGAAGTAATTCTGCTATGCTTTCAAAAACCTCTATGGTTATTCTTGCATTACTTAAATTCCCTCATTCTGCCACTTACGCTGTCTGTAACAACAAGCACATCTTTGCAGAAAGATTAGTCAGGGAGAACATAAATATGTAGAGCAGGTTTGTTCCAATTGTTTTGGAACTTGCTGTGAATTTTAGAAAATACACACAAAAAACCCACCCCATGAACTAAACAAAAAACACACCCCCAAGTGATTACCTGCAACCTACAAGAAAGATTTTCATCAATATATTATCATTTCCACCTCCAATGTCTCACTCACTTCAGAAACACAGACTTGCCTTATTCGGTGAATGCTTCAGCTGTATTAAGACTTTTCCAAAGAGATGCTGACCTGTTTGTGTGTAATGCATCCAATTAAGGATGACCTCTGGGGCTCTGTACCACCTTGTAACCACGTAACCTGTCATCTCACTGTCTGTATGCCTGGCCATTCCAAAATCCAGGATCTGTAGTGGAAGCACAAAGTACACCCAGACAGTTATCTATTTCATACAGATTTAACAAACACAGGAAATAAAAGACTCAGAGCATCCTGCAGAGACTGAGTTATTTTTGCATCTTTTTCTCATTGAAGTGTCTATCTCTCGTTTTATGAATCAAGACAGAAGTAGCAGTGAGGTTTACAATTTTTTTGCATGTTAGATAGATACCTTTATATCAGCACTTAAAGCTGTAAAGACAGTAGAGAAAACAATAAATTATTCAATTAATGGTTAAAGAGATACCGGTCCCATTCAATCCTGGGTGTGGAACAACTACCATATCTTTTTAGAGTTAGGAGAAAAGCACCCAGCTTACATGGTGTCCACTGTTCTGACATCCAAGGTAGCGCAATTATTCAAGAGTGTGTTCCAAGAATATTCTGAAGTAAGGAGATATCATCATCTTTTTTTTTTTTTTTTTTAATGAATAACTCATAGAAGGGAAGGGAAAACTTCCTCTAGGTTATGTGAAAGTCTGGAACAAACAGAGGGAGTTACCATTATTTAGTCCCACTGATTTCCAACCTACTGCTTCAACCACAAAACAAGCCTTGGTAAGAAATGCAAGGCTAGTACAAATTTTTAAAGGATTATGTACAATTCAGCTAATTAATTTCTAAGACTCTCCTCTAAGAAAAGGAGGCTCAGGGGTGACCCTATCACTCTCTTCAACTGCCTGAGGGGAGGTTGTGGTGAGGTGGGGGTCGGCCTCTTCTCCCACATAACCAGTGATAGGATGAGAGGGAATCGCCTCAAGTTGCACCATGGGAGATTGAGGTTGGATGTTAGGAAATACTTCTTCTCTGAGAGAGTGGGCAGGTGCTGGAATGGGCTGCTCAGGAAGGTGGAGGAGTCACTGTCCCTGGAGGTGTTCAAGAAACATCTAGATGTTGTACTGAGGAACATGGTTTAGTGGGAAATACTAGTGGTAGGTGGGCAGCTGGATGATCTTAGAGATCTTTTCCAACCTTGGTGATTCTGTGATTCTAAGACCCTTTTGCTATTGCAACGCTTAGAGCAACAAGACTGAAAATAAATGTTACAGCCTTTTTTGATCTCTATGAAATTTGCTCACATAAGGGCCCACCTGCATGGACAATCAAAAGATGGTGCCAACAGATGTGGCCAACAGTCAGTTCACAGTTTATCAGGAAATCCACACTATGAACAAGAAGCAGGGGGTCTTGGCAGAGAAACCTGCTCAGATCATCCTTTGCAGATACTTGAATAGGTAGCTGTGAAGGGCCGGTACTCTCCACGTGCATCTGGCTTCATACATGTATTGACACAGCAGAAGTTTTTACTACAGCAAGAGTGATATATTTGTAATGCTTTCACTGTAGTTAAACATCTTAAATATTTCACTTTAAGCAGGACAATTTCATTATTCCCTGATGGTAATAGAAAGGAAAACTGTAATTCATCCATAGATAAAGAATATAAAACGCCAGGGTTTGTCTTTATTGCCACACTAAAAGCATTATTTCCATAACTTCCCCATAACTGTTGATTACCTACAAATTTGGAATGGATTAGGAAGCAACGGGAGAGTTTTATTCTTACCAATAAAATGCAATTGATTAAGCCCAAAGTTACCCTTCAAAACCTGTCTCAAAATATTTGCAACTGCAATACATCTTTATATACAGCTTTCAAATTTAGTGTATACAGGGAACACACACTACGTCTTCCCTTAATGCTGGGAGGGAAAGGAGGGTGAGGGAAATCAGTGCATTGTGCAGCAGGTCAAAAGCCACTGTTGGTACTGTCTGGCACAGCTTTGTTGGCCTCTTTCTTTCAAAAGGCTGTGACACTGGGTCTTGGAGAAGGGATGGAATTTGGACTTTTCTAAAGGCAGAAAATGAAAGCAAGAATTTTTATGTGTTATTCATTAACTTTACGATTTCTTTTCATTGAAACGTTCATTAGGCTCATGAATGAATGGAGCTTAGCATTAACACAGTACCAATGCAAGAACAATTTTGAAAATATTATTCTCATACTCTGCCTGATCTTCTAGTTTTATACTAGAACTTCAAAAGATATTTTCAAAGCAAGTTGAAAACCAATTTTATAATGCAGGAATTATGAAAGAGAGCAAATGCCCCACGGCTCAAGAGTAAGCTCCCTTTCTATTTAGCAAACTTAATTTTCTTCCTTGCTTCAGTAACTGTAACAAAAATAACTTGTATCTTCAAGACAACAGGATGCGCAGTGACTCCCCCTGTGGCAACCTCCACTGTCACTTCTCTGACTCCTGTGCAGCAGCTGAAAGAATCAGACAAGGCAGCCAGAAAGCACGCTCTGAGAAATAGGGCTGATTATTAACAATTATTAATTCAAGGAAGCCACACAGCTGCTAGAGCTGAGGCAAGGGAAGCTGCTGAGACACATAAGGGGGAAAAAGTGTGGGATGAGCCCTGTCAGTACTGCCTTGTGCCAGCGTACGGTGGCGTTAGATGTGCGCTCACAGGGCAAGGCGCATCCTATGCGTTACACCTGGAATGCACACGCAGTGAAAGGCAGTTCAATTGGTTCAGCGTAAGAGAGATCACAGTTAAATCCCTGCCCTCATATTTTTAATGTACATTTCTCAACATTTGATAGTTTGCTTTCCATCCATATACTGGAGTTGCCTTTGGACGACCAATATTTACTGGTTTCAAATTAGCACACTTCTGTATGCGATATCAGAACTTACCATAAAACCAGGGATAGCATAATTTTGCCCTGAGAATCGAGAAAGAAAACTTAAACTTAGTACTACATTTTCTCCTACTCATTTAACAAAACGGTGTTCTGGTATCAAACTATTTGCTTCAGCTTATGTAAAAGCTTAAAAATGTCCATGGCAACAGAAAAATAAGTTGCACTAGGTAAGGGAATAGAGCAATCATACAGTGAAAGAATGTCTTGGATCTGGACTGCGTCTCAAAATCTCACTGTACAGGTAGGGGGGGTGGAGGGAGAACATGTCCAACTGGTTTACCTAAATTGTTTTTTCCCCCATTATCATACTGGGAGTCACTCACAGTTTTGCCTCACACAAGCCAGAAAGAGACAATGGCTTTCTTTCTTAATCAGGGAAATCCTGAAAAGACATGGCCCTGAACATCCAGGTCTGCTGCACTCAGTCTCCAAAGAGCAAGAAACTGCACTGCAACATTGCATGCTGTATATAATGCAATATATAATCCATATGTTACATGCTAAAAAACTTTTTGCAGTCCTGCATCAACTTTTATTGTGTTTAATTATGGGACTGCTTTACAACCTTTGATCTTCTGTATCTCCCAGTTGTAGACTTAGACTTACTGCATTTATTCAAAGCTGGAATTCTCACATGACTGAACTGCTTCCATAAAGGCTTATATCTTTTCAGAGAGACGGCCTTGGCCAAAGGATCTAAGAGTCCTTACATATCAGGACACAAATGTCCCATTCAAACGTACTGTTCTCAAGATGTTTGTACCAGCCATGACAGCACAGGATAGAAAATGTAGCTTGGATTTGTAATTAACTAAAAAGTCCTGGTTTGCCTCTCAGACTGCTACAGCTACGAGAAGACAGGTAACAAAAACAAGTCAAGAAAATTAATAGTGATGTATTAAAATAGAATACAATAGAATACAATAGGCTGACCTGAGGACTGAAGCAGTGTGAGGCCCCTATCTCTCAGGAGAACAAACTGTATTCCTAAAATGAACAGTGCTGTGCACTACATAGTTCAGCTCGATACTGAACAATTGGCTTTCTTTAAAGCAACTCATTCTGCACAGCTCAACCAGATGCATTTTACTATTTTGGGGCACACTGTGTATCTATTTCTCAAGTACAAACATCTTCCCTAACAGGTATTGGAAGATTTGCAACACAGATAAGAAACTGAATAAAAAAATCTGAATTGTTCAGATTCAATATTTCAGTCCAATGTCCATTTTCAGTCCAACTCCATCTCAGGAGACCTGAGATGACAAATGTGCAGCAGCAGAATTACTATTCAGACAGACTCTACTAAGAACAAATCCAAGGAAGATTCAGCAGGAATGGCAACACCCACTCTTCAGGACAGGTTCTTTCCACTGTGGGTGCTACAGCCCTGTCTCCAAGTGTGCATTCCAGCTAAGCACCATTTCCATAGGGGATAGGTGTGAGTGTGCACCATCCTCACACCCACCTTTGGACAGAAGCCCAGGTAGGTAGGACAAAGGGAGGCATGGTCTATGCCAGCACTTTCTTCACTCCAGATAAGCAGCAACCAGGAAACACAGGAAATGCCATAAAGTGCACCTGTCTTACAGTGTACCAGTGAAAGTTAACAGATGAACTCTACAATGCTAAATTAGTAACCATCTCTCTTTAATGATTTTTTTCTTAGTAATTCATTTAAAAGCAAAAATCAAGAACTGATGTGTCCTTTCTATGAAGTACATGTAGTCTACATGCAATTGATGTTATTTTAATGGTGCAGAAGGAATCGCTTTCTAAGAATATGATGTTTGTGGTGAGCAGTATTTGATTCCTCACATGCTTCTCTAAAGTGATGAGCTGCAAGGTATCATAGGAACAGTTCTCCATTACAGCTCTTGTGCAACTGCAACCATGATGTGATTATTTCCCGAGAAGCCTGACTACTATAGTTATGCACACATGCTTTCACAGGCCAAAGGCTATTGCATGGACTGCCACATAAACACCAACCCACAAGAAGGTAATTTCAGCTCTCACACTGCTCTTCACCCAGCTGGAAGGACCAAAGCTATGAATAAAGCCTGTGGCACTGACCTCCTCACCAGCAATCTTCTGTACGCCCTGGAGCCAACCCTCAGCTCTCTTCTGTTAACAGTGCACCAGTTTCCCAGAGTGTCCTACATGCGTTCAGCTCTGACATCCTTGGCAACATTTCCGTTTTGTGGTACAGCCACTTCTTGTGCTTGGCTCCATAATGATTTCAGACATTTATCATCACCTCTGCCATTCACGTGAAACGTACACTGACTTCAGTTAAGGACATGCAAATAGGAAACTAATAGATTCTCAGTATTCAGGGCTTTGTTTCTTAAATAAATACACAAATACTGTCGTGGCATTAAAGTCACACAAATGGGAAAATATTTAAAAGGATCAGTCTCCAGTTCATTACCACTGTCCATCTGATCCTCTTCCTTTCTCCAAGACTCTTCTAAGCTCCTGGGCTGAAACCCCTATCTACCACTGACACCAGTTAGCACACTTACAGCTGCTGGCCCTGGTGTTTTCTGTGGCACATCTCTGATACAGATGAAAACATTTTTCAAAGAAAATATCCTACCTTCAGTTCACAGTCTTCATTTACTGCCAGGTTTCCAGGCTTTAGATCCTGTAATCAGATTTGAAATGGATATCACTTATTTATTTTACAGCAAACACAATAAAACACACTTTGCAAGTATTTATTTCATTTAGGTTACATGGTTTTCCTGCAACTACTTAACACAGTAACAAGTAAGACAATGTCATCAATATAAACCAGAAAATTAGACATAGCAAATTACAGAAGTAAAGACACAAATTTGAATTCATATGGCATTTTTCCTTGTGTTCTCTCCCTAGATGATCTTTAAGGGTCCCTTCAAATAAAAAAAAAATCTATTATTCTTATATAACATTTAAATATTTTTAAGAGTTTACTCTAATTTTTGTCTTCAAAAAGTCAGAAAAAAATCTTACCCATCTCAATTTAGGTGTTGTTTGCTCTTACGGGGACTTACAACTCAATTTCATGAAGCACTTTGAGAAATCTAAACCTAAACTGTGCTCAGTGCAACTTTGGTGGCCAGCTTACACTTGATGTAGCTACACTGTTTCTATCAAAGATATAATCAAACTTAAACATTATAAATGTAAACTCAAAAACATTTATGTCCATGCTTACATACAGTCACAGTCCCATTGTAAGAATTTAAACATATTTTACGTAGTTTCTACTTACCCTGTGAATTATACCAGATGAGTGAATATACTGAAAAAAAAAAAAAAGAAAAAAGAAAAAAGAAAGCACGTTTTAGTTAACGAGCTCATGACTCTAAGGAGCTGTCTGGGGAGCAGGCTTTTTCATGGTGCTAAAGTAATCTGAATTTTGGAAATGTTTATTTACTACACAGAAGATCTTTTTGGTGTTCAGATAATTCAATAGCATTTTACCCCATTCCTCCCCCAAAAACTACATGCCAGTAAACAAGTTCGAGTACTGTACCAGATCATACAGTTTTTCTGAATACGTGTCCACTGAAATAAATCCCTCTCTTTTATGCAGAAATTTATCAGAAATGCTCTTTTGCAGTAGACATCTCAGCTGTGCCATCACAGTTTAGATCTGCGTGCTTCAGCAGTACTGAGTTTTTAGAAATCCTTTAAGAACAGGATGAAGCCTTGCTGTATGCTTTACCACTGCCTGCATGCAAATCTAGTTTATCAGATTTATCAGCACGTTTTCATCATGCATTTAAGGGCTCTCAAAATTCAAGCCAAGAAATGGATGCTGAAGAGCAGTTCTTCAAGGAAGCTTGGAAACAAGACATCCAACCAAATACCAGTATCTACACCTGTGTCTGTCACCCAGTGCTCCCCTGAGGTACCCAATTCCTCTCACCAGGTGAATACCACCCTCAAAGAGATGTCTCATCATAGACCACGACAGGAGTCTCTGGTAATTGGTTCAGACATTGGGATCTCTTTTGCAAGTACTGAAATGCAGAAAGCGAGTTGCACGTTTGCCCGCTGTCCCGAAGTGAGGATGTACTGCCCCAGAGTGCCTTGGAACATGCTTGTGCTGTTCAGGTGCAGGGAACTGGTCTGAAAACACTGCAGGCCATGAAGACTGAGGGATCTGTATTACACAGACTAAGCAACAAGAGAACAATAAGGGCTTTTTAACAAGTCCTCTGAAATGATGGATAAAGTGGGAATCCTAAATGTCTTTACCTCAACCCACAAGTTTTATCTTTTTCCAGTTCTCTCCCTGATCCACTGGGGGAAGAATAAACAAATAGTGATGTGGTGGGGAACTGCAGAGTTAAACCACTGCAGTCCTTGTGGTGACCCGGAGAGGGCCCAAAAGGTTGAATTAATGACAGATCCAAACAGAATGTGTTGACATAAAATTCTTACAAGCATTATACTAGATTAATAATTGCTAGTCGCAATGTTGATTTATTTGCTCATGATGTTGTTTTATTTGCTCTCAAGGATCGTTTTCTTAACTCTTTTTTTCTTGTTTATCAACTCCGGTGGCAGGCCTGTATTTATGGTTTTGCCATTCTGTATGTAGCAACAGTCCCTCAGCAAAGGAATCCTCATTGTCCACCAGATGAGGGGATCAGGGAAAAGAAAGCAAATACTTCACCACCCTGGGCATCCCTCTCTCTGCGATACAGGGAAATAAAGGGAAGTAAGCTGACTAAACAAAGTATCTACAGACGGTAAGCATTTATATGTTTGTTGCTCTATTTTTCTACAGCTGGTTTCATATCACACAACAACTGAAGTTGACTGGGACTCTGCAGATTGACTCCCACCACCCACTTGCAGCAGGGTCATCCACAGCAGGTTGCCCAGGGTGGGATCAGTCAGGTTCTGATCAGCTCCAAGCATGGAGCCCTTCCAGGCAACCCATTCCAGCATGGTGGTCAGACACCAAACCTTTTTCCTCTTGTGTTCATACAGAATTTTCCATTTCACCTTGTGCCTGTTGCCTCTCATCCTGTCAATAGGCACCACTGAGAAGAGAATAGCTGTCTTCTTTACATCCTCCCATCAGATACACATAGACACTGATCAGAGCCATGCCATGCCATGTCTTCTCCAGGTAGCATGAGCCTATCTTGTACAGCCTCTACTTACATGCTCTCCACTCCAGACCCCTCAGTGCCTTGGTGTCCTCCCTCTGTCAGTGCCCTCCTTGTGCTGGGATGCCCCAAAATGAACACAGTGTTAAGTTTTGAGGAGAGGGAGAAAAATCACTTCTCTTTGCCCACAGATTACAATTTCAGCCATACAGTCAAGATGGTGACAGGGCTCTGCTGCCACAGGAGCACACTGCTGACTACCATGCCTGAGTCCCCTTCTGGAAAGCTTTCGTCCCTCTGCAGCCCAAAGCCCTAGCACTAGCACCCTCCAGCAGGTGGCACATTGCTTCCTTCTCCCTATTAGCCAAGTTTTAAAATCGCCCATAGAACTGCCAAAGCACTCCACAGGATTTCCTGGGGGCAGCCACAAGGGGTTGAGGGAACTGTTACCCAGAGCGCAGGCTGTAAAACCACTACAGCACATAAAGAGCTACGAAACGCTACTTCTGTCATGGATGTGCATGAAGTGCGTTGGAATGGAAGGAACCAGATGCAAAAAGAAGAGACCAGTCAGACATACAGAATCTGGAGAAAATATAAATACATATATATATTTAACAACATGCCTGTAAGTAGTTAGGCTCTCAACAAATGGAGAAAAGGCTGGAGTCTTCAGCCAACAGCTATCATTATCAAGGATACCACCATGACTACTTACATTCCAAATCACTTTGGTGTCTTTGTACTGAGGCCTCTTGATTTTCCAAAGCAGAGGCTAATAATATTTATAGGCTATTTTTGCTGGTATGACTGTACACAGTAAGCAAATAACTAGCAGATTCAGGAATTTCTGCACCTAAGGATGTAGCACGTAGAAACAGGAATTAAAGGTACTGCACCCTTTTGAGTTTTATTTTAAGTAAATCCACCCATTTTGATGAAGAATGTGGTTTTATTGGTGTTCTCACTCCACTGAAGATTATGACAGTTAATAGCACCAAATATCATGTCAACACTTTGGGGAGAACTCATCTATTTTCTCAATACTTCTCTTTACGTAAGACTGCTGAGATTACATGAAATAGCACTTATTCCTGGTGCTTGTGTAAATGCTAGCCCTTCTGTAAACAGAAAAACCTGTGTTGAGCTGCAGTGCTTCTTCAACAATAGTGGTATTCTGTGACTGCTTTCTATTATCTACTGGCAGGTACAGCACTGGAACTAAGCTACTCTTAGTTCAGAAAGTTTTCCATTTCAGTTCAACAGCCTTCTGAAATGGGATCCTATTCTTGCCAATTTTCTTCATTAAGTTATCCATCTGTTGTCAGATTATTCACTCTTAATGTGATAAACACACCGAGACCACAGCAGACATATACTTCACAGTGTTATTATCACTTTACTGGAACAAAATTTAATTCAAGATTCCAGTTTAATATGTGCAAAGTGCCTCTGAACACAGAAGCTCTGTGCATAATCCTAAGGATGACTTCCGATAGCATTCATAAATCCTTGAATGAAAGCTTCAGATTGTGCTAGGAAGAGATCCAACAGTTGTCTGAATTCTAAGGATTATTGTCTGCATGTGTAATATCTATACAAAGTAAAAATCTACTAAAAAGGGAATTAGAAAAGTCTAGGGGAAAAGCATTCTAGGCAGCAAGAAAAATGAAAATGAGGAGTGACTTAACAGCTAAAGAAAAACTGAAGAGGAAATGGGTGAGGGAGGAGAAAACAGTGAAGCAGAAAGAATACCACAAATATGAACAAAAGACAGTAAACAGGGCTGACTAAAGGAGAGAACTGGAGAAAATAAAAATTATCATGAATATGGCAAAAGATGCTTGAAAAGGTACTTGTACAGCCCAAGAGCTAAGTTTCAGTATTGCAAAATCAAGAAATACAATTACCAACCCCATCCTCAGACCTCTAAGAAAACAAACCCAATTCACATTCCTGCAGACAAGAAATCCAAGACTGAAGGAGCTGGAAACTCCAGTCCCGTTCCACCTGCATAAGGACATTTATTTTCAGCTTGCCTTCCATATTCTTTGACATTACATAGCTTTTCTGCCAAAAACAAAAAAATGACAAAAGCCCTTCTAAGTTGCAAGCTTAACCAAATATTTTAAATAAAAGACAAAAGCATACAGCTGTATCACCAAAATAAAAATCAAAGAATCATAGAATGGCCTGGGTTGAATAAGACCTCAATGATCATCTAGTTTCAACCCCCTGCTATGTGCAGGGTTGCCAGCCTCCAGACCAGGCTGCTCAGAGCCACATCCAGCCTGGCCTTGAATGCCTCCAGGGATGGGGCATCCACAACCTCCTTGGGCAACCTGTTCCAGTGCGTCACCACCCTCTGTGTGAAAAACTTCCTCCTGATGTCTAAACTAAACCTCAAGCACAAAACATATTTACTAAGTTTCATGATGAGAGTAGAACAATAGTTGCCCTTCTGTATCTATTAAATATGGAGCTACAAAGGAATCATGCTGATGCTCTTGTACAGGATCACCAAGATGTCCCACAATACTAATTATTTTAATAGGGCTTGGCAATATAAATACACATCTAAAGAAATCAGAATCTTGACAGATGTGACAAACTTTCCTGTATTAAAACCAGTGCTGGATTTCCACTGCATATGCATATCCCTATCAGATAAAATTCCCAGCACACTGCACTTAACCTTTGTGCTCAGAGAAAAGTCTGCCCATATGTTGTAGGACTATAAAACAAAAGCTGTACAGCGCTGGCAGCAGCCAAAGGAACCACACCAATCCTAGACAGTGCAGTTCTATGGCTTTCATGCTACACAGTGTGTCTCCTGAACAGCAAAGGGAATTAGATGGCCATCACTGCTGGAGACCTTGGACACAGCCTGCAGAGCTAGGTGAAGAGATTTGGAACAGTAATGTTACAACAGGAAGACATCACCTACATTCTGAATTCTTGTTTCTTGAATATATAAATAAGTGAAATGTGTTCTGGAGAATAACTTACCTAGTCATATTCAGCAGTGCTTTGCAGAACTGGGCTCTTAACACAGAGACTAAAGTGACATTTGTTATGGTCCCTGAACACTCAC
The DNA here is from genome assembly GCA_037305975.1 of Chrysolophus pictus. Taxonomy (NCBI): domain Eukaryota; kingdom Metazoa; phylum Chordata; class Aves; order Galliformes; family Phasianidae; genus Chrysolophus; species Chrysolophus pictus. The sequence continues at coordinate 176,027,889 of CM074576.1, read as the reverse complement.
CAAAACCAAGTGTGAGCACTGTGAGATGGTGAGGCTCAGATTTTCTCTCCAGTACAGATTTTCATTCCCCCAAATACCACACCTACAGGTTATATCCATATATATAGGCACGATATAACGACCTCAATTCTTTTCATTTTCTTGAAAAAAAAAAACCCACAAAAAACAACAAAATCCACAAAGAAAACATTGTACAAAAAAACCCAGCCCTGCCAGATAACACTGTCACGAAATAACTACTGCACAGAATGTCAATACTTGTACCAAACAAAGCAAGGTAAGCTGTATCCTGCCATCAAATGATAAGTACAGCTCTGCATAATGGTTTACTAGGAAAACAAGATTGTGAAATAGAAATAATAAAAAGTGGCAAACCTTTAAGCCTTTTAATATCTGATATACCAAGAACTGGATTCGGTCCTCAGTGAGTTTCTCATGCTTCATTATCTTACTTAAGTCTGTTCCCATAAATGGCATGACTATGTAGCTAAAACGAATTAAAAAAAAAAAAAAAAAAAAGGAAATAAAGTCAGAATAATTTTAAGTTTGTCAAATAAATTGAAACATACTTGTATGTTATAGTACATTGACAATATTACAGATCATTCTGGTTACCAAACAATTCTACTATCTTCCCTTCAGGCCCCTCTCTGTTTTTATCTGTCGTCATGAAGAGGTATCACATAACCCTGACACTGATTATGGAAAGTTGGTAGTTACCAGAAGAGTACAGATGCTGAACTAGATAAAAGGTATATACTCAACAGCCATGTGATATTTCAAAGATATCTACACAGGAAACTGGGACATTCACACACAGTAATATTTATCTCACCATCATTATCATAGGGTATGTGAACTAGCAGCAATCAAACGGCCTAGAATCAAATAGACAAGGTCAGATGTAACAAATTAACTTTTATCTAAGATCATAACTTCCTTCATCTTTAGTAACTCATACTGCTCCAGTCTCAACATTCACAGACCAATCTGTTATCCTTTGGACAGAAAAAATGCGCAATTCAATTCTGCAATCATATAAGGACATAGCAAATACTGAGAAGAGAATGAAATTTCTTCTCTCTCTCCAAGTCTCACTCAAGATGCTTCTCAACAACAGATCCAGTAACCTAGAAAACTGAGTCTGACTTCTGCTTTGTTGATGCTCTTGAATGTTAAAAGCATATTAAGTTCCCCCCTTATTCAGACTTATTAGATGGATTTTCCCAGAAGTCATGAATATTTGAAACGAACCAGAAAATGGCATTAGTTCTACAGAAAAAAAAAAAACAAAAAAACCAGAAAGAAATATCTACGTGTCTTTTACTAATGGCAGTGACCTTCAAGATTCATTAAGATTTCACTAGCCTGCCATCATCTGTACAGATCCCAGGGCTCTGGATGGATAATGATTTATGTAAATAGACAACATGAAAAACAATACGTAACCACCATCAAGCACTCTAAGACCACTTTTACATATGCAATATGCAGTTTACATTTTGATGACATAAAATCTAACAGTCAAACTGAGGAAACAAAACAGGGAAACAAAATTTAAGAAAGAGAAAACCTATTTCTAAGTTTGAAAATCCAAACTTTAGTAAGAGTTTATCAGTAACATACTGGAATGACTGGGTCAAACATTATAAGCTCACTTGAACACTTTGTCTTCTATTTAAAACTTGTCAAACTTGTTTTTATTTTAGAAATGTATTTACAGTGAGGTTAGACACTCGATTGCCAATTCACTCCAATGGAAACATGATGCCTAACACATTTAAGTTCCTTGCAAGTCCAAGATAAAACCCTACAACTTTTAGAGGGCAGCAACCTGTTCTAGATACCTGTTTTATGGTACAAGACCAGACAATGCAAAAAATGTAGTCAAAGCAGATGAAAAACAGCTGTACACAGTGGGATTTCAATTGGTAAAGACTGATTTTGTACAATATTTCCATCAGTTGAACTTCCAACTCTGACAGAAAACACGTGCAAGCAGGGAAATGACACTGACTGTTTCTTCACACAGGAAATGGGATCTTGTTTTTAGTCTTCATTACACTGACTCATGGAGTAGAGCAACAGGAAAGCAGAGCAGCAGATAGAGCAGGAACATATTTCGCTTTAAACAGGAGGGCCAGAAGTTACTTGAGAAACAAACCGAAAGTCTTGGATGACACCAGCCTGAGGGATTGGCTGGTGGTGAAACCACATGCCTCTCTTCAGCTGTTTCTGGCCACAAATCAACTTGAATTTGATCTTTACACAATCAGCGAGAGATAACATCTCACAACTAGTCAGCCAAGGGAAGACTCCCATAACTAATCCAACCTTTTGGACAGCATCCTTTTTGGCTCTGTGGTGTCTTAAATGATCAATATCAGCGCACAGTCCATGTTTTTTATACTTTGTTTCCCACATTTTCTTGTCAGATAGCTTTTTTTGTCAACATACAAATACACGGGGTTGCTTTTAAAATATAGATACATTAGAGGAAATCCAATGCAGTTCTACAAATATAACATATTATCTACATTAAGCCCAAGAGCATTTCTGACCACTGTTTTTGTAGTGACTCTAATTCACAAGAATTGCAGACGGATCCACAAGTAAAACAGACAATATCTGCAGCACTAAATAGCTGGTGTCTGAGATGCTGCCAAAAGAGAGACATCAGAGAGATGTAGATGCCTGGTGCCAGAAAATAATTTATATTACATACTGCTTGGATCATGTTGGCCTGTGAGGCTAGTAGTCAAGGGAAAGCGTAGAATACCTTCATCTGGACATAAGGGATTGCAGAATGAGCACTGGGAAACCATACAGGGAATGCAAAGAGCAGAGCTCAGATATTCACAAAAAAATTAAACAGTAACAGCAGTTTTGAATTAATCCTAGAATTAGAATGGACCACACTGGAGATGTGTCATGCAGAAGGCATTACTTTCAGACTACTTGCTTGGGTTAAGAATGGTTCCATTATCTGATCAGTCTAAGCTTTAGTGTAAGAAACAGAACATTAAAGGTGGGTTAGGGAGCCCATGAGAATGTATTTACTGAGGGCTGCAAGAAGCACACACCTTATAAAACAGGTTATCAGCTCTAACAATAATCTGAAAACCTACCAATTTCAAAGTCGCATGTAAAAGCTATTCTAAGATGGAATTCAGAAAAAGTCAGGAAGCAACAAGTTCGGAGTTCTCCATTATTAAGAAACACAAACAAATCTTTCTCCATACAAGAAACAGTCCCCTGCTCCCAAACAGAAACAACTCAAAACTCACAAGCCATTAAATTTCTCCAGTGTGACATCTGGTGTGAACACATCCAGTATTCCAATCACCTGAAAATAAGGAGAAGGGAGAGAAAGAAACCATGGGTTAATACTAGCTTAACACAAAAATTCCCGAATAGTGTAATTAGTGGAGAAATGTAATAAAAAACATTTCCATAACAAGACATTAACTACAGGCATAAAGATGGCTGAAGTAGTGCCTAACAACATTAGGATTCGCTATGTGTTCAATTTTAAAACTTTGAGGGCTACCTGTGGTAAAAAAGATGTAAGTATTAAATAAAAAGTTCTGAGGCTTGCAGTTTTATACAAGAAGACAGAACGCCTTTTAACCTGAATGACTTCAGTTTTTTAAATAAACCAGATAAATCAGTTTATAACCTGAACCAGTCATAAGTGGTCCTCGCCTAGCTGGACCTACGCTGACAACAATGAAGAATACTTCAAACACCTGCTGATTTTCCTTAGGAGGCAATTTAGGTAGAAAGATTGCAATTCCTAACTGGGAGAGCAAAAAAGAAACTGGAACTAGATTCTTCCCATAGAGAGTACATTATCAAGAGAAATAACCTCCTAGCAAAGTACATCTCCCCACCATAGCTTTTCCTAAGAAATTTAGGTTAGGCAGAAAATTTTAGGTTGGATGTCAGGGGGAAATTCTTTACAGAGAGAGTGGTGACGTGCTGGAACAGGCTGCCCTGTTGTGGATGCCCCGTCCCTGGAAGTGTTCAAGGCCAAATTGGATGGGGCCCTGGGCAGCCTGATCTAGCATTAAATGAGGAGGTTGGTGGCCCTGCATGTGGCAGGGGGCTGGAGATTCATGATCCTTGAGGTCCCTTCCAACCCTGGCCATTCTGTGATTCTGTGATTCACTCAGAGGGTGGTCAGTGGTCATGCCGTGGCACAGCTGCCCATAGAAGCCATGGGTACCCCATCTCTGGAGGTGCTCGAGGCCAGGCTGGATGGGCACTGGGCAGCCTGAGCTGGTGGGTGGCAGCCTGCCCATGGCAAGGGGTTGGAACTGGTGATCTTTGAGGTCCCTTCCAATCTAAGCCATTCTATGATTCTAGGGTGTATTTTTCAGTGCAACTACATTAACTGAATATAGACTTAATACAATCATCTCCAGTGCTTCTCTCAAGCTCATTAGTGACTAGTAAATTAAATATACAGAGCTAGATGCTTCAAAAGATGTAGCTGGCATTGTCCAAAGCCAAATCTCAGCTCAGACACTGCTTAATCCTGTAAATTCCTACACATTACAGGCATTTAGACTTGTTTCTTTTCAGCTTCCTAGAACACCTGTGGTTCAAACCTCAAACTGGAGTCCTGCAGTGAGGCACTGCTGATTCACAACAATTTCTGTTTGCTCAGAGGAAGCCCCTGAGCAGGGCCCAGAAGCCAGGCTCTGCCAGCAGCCAGCTGGTGCTCTGGGCACTGGGCTACCCGTGCCATTTCCCAGGTCCAGGCTGCCACATTGACACTAGAACATGGTATTTTGGGTTTGCAGGAACGCACACTATCTCAAACAGCAGCTTTTCAGGCTGGTTCTTTACTGATGCACATGCCTCTCTCAGCAACCTTCTGCAACACAGCTTTTAGACAGGCACGTCACAGGCTTAGGGTTATTGTGGTACTGAGTTGAAGGCCACACTGAAAAAAGGTATTTGAAACAACTGTGAGGAATGGAATGGCATTAGATCAGTAAGACAGATTATCATGCCACCCCCCCAGCTGATGCCAGGTCTGTCTGGCTCTGATGTCATCAGTGCAGACTGGCTTCTGTGCTGAGGTCTGAAATGCTTTTTTAGAAGCCAAACACTTTGACAGAAAGCACTTCTCCTATTGTCAGCAGGCCTGTGGAGTACCAACCAGTGGGGCAGAGAAAGAAAGCAACGGAAATGGAAAATGAAAGGGAATATTATTCCTAAGAGACTTGTAATCTTTATAGCCTTATTCAGACCAATCTCTATGGCTGTGCGGTTTAGGGATTACACATCAGTTTAAAACTGAAAAACTAGAAATTTCATGAAAGGAAACAGGACTAACGGCGTATTATGTTGTCAGTGTTACCGTCAAAGTACTGAAATGACTGCACAATTCACCTGGATAACAATCAGGATGGATTTGGGACATTATTAGCATATTAGCATAGCAAATTATGTGGAAGCAAAGACAAATGCAGAGAGATCAGAAATGCAAGGAAAAAATGAAAGAAAGGAAGGACAACTTCCTTTACTGAAAGCTTCAAATAAAACCAACCAGCACTGATGAAATCCTTCGTGCACCTATTTTTATCCTTTCCACATTCAAGGGATGTACCACACTTAGACTGGGTGTTATCATAACATTGCAAGGCTTAGATGAAGACAGAAAGCTCACAACCCCTCATCTTTGTAGCCAAATGTATCTTAGAAGAAATTGCTAGTAATATTTTTCTGAGGACCATTATCTGAAACTCATTCAGAATAATGTAACTACCATAAAACAGTGACTATACCCCAAAGGATTTGGTTATTCTCTGAAGTGACATCTTCAGTGTTTCTTCCCCTCCTTCCACTTTGTCAGAAGTCCTGCTTGTTCTCTCCAAGGAGGTATTTCCATGCCTTCATTCACCTAAGCTATCTGCCTTACCAACACAGAACATACTGAAGATAAACTCTGTGATGCCAGAATGCAGCAGTGAACCATGGGGGACAACCCCACAGGCAGAGCTGACGGAGCAGAAGATGAAGTGATAAGGATGCTGCACTGCTTCCATCTCTGCACAAAATGTTATCAGGCCCCCACTGTCAACACAAGAACACGTTTCAATAAAGAGAATAGCAGAACAAAAATCATTCCATGAACCACACCAAAATCTTACTTCTCCATTAAACAGTGTCCCATCGTTACTTTATGCTTCCTGAGGTACAAACTACTGATTCCAAGGCAGGCTGTAAACTTCTGGAGATGAGCTTACCGTTGGCCTGCATTGTTGCAAAGCCCGTGATGTGAGGAATACCACAGAGACCAACACGCTCCCGCCAGAGGGAATTTTAAATACTAAGACAGAAAACTCTTCTAACCTGCCAAGGGTTTCACAATGCTCCTTTTCTTGTTCTCCAAAGAAAGCTTTCTGAAAAAATCTGAAATCCACGTTAGTGCCCAATATATAAGTCATACTAATAGTTAATCAATTTAAAAATGAAAGCAAGGGGCCCAATTCCTTTTCCTCGGTGATCTTGATTGAACAGTTGTGCTTTGGGGTGATCTTCCTTCCCTGGAACAGAGTCGTTTAGTATTTCCACCCAGAACACTGCTTTCTGCAGATACGCCAAGAGCAAGGAGGCACAGAATGAAATAAGTCTTCCCAGGAAGACACATCTTCAGATACTTCTCCAGGAAAAGGAAAAGAACTGGACAGAATACAGGAAACTCCCTTTTCCATACTGTGGAAAATCCTAAGTCTGTCTAAAATTCCCTCTTCTCCCAGTTAAATATAGTATTTGCAAAAACTTTGTGGTGCTTAAAGATACTGTCCCAGCACAGAATGAAGCCACCACAAAACATGTATCACAAGAATCATCTCTTTTTCATAGCATGTTCTCTATGAAAGCTGAGGTATTGTGAAGCATTCTGCAGCTGTGTTCTTCCCCTCCGATAAGGAACAAACTCCCTGCATCCAGGGATGGCAATGAAAAGCATCTGTAGAAACTGGCAGGAGCCATGACCACATTTTTTCCCGACAAACTCTGCCAGGAGGTGATTTCAAGAATGAAGTGCCCACAAAGAATGCATTTTGATTACTTTGCCCATCTAACTGAAAAACAGTTTGGATTGCAGTACCTTCCCTGCTTGTTTTCAAAGCATGTCTAATGGACAGAGCTCGATGTGTGCCTCTCCCATCTTCCTGCAAAGCAATGCCAACCAACAGCAGAACTGCACTTCTGCTGGTCCTACTCGTTTCAGGTGTGGATGTTCATGCTCTGTACACTGCTGACTGTGTCCTTCTCCTAGGAAGCCGCTGGGGAAGCATAGCAGTGTCTCCAGCCTTATTTTTAATCTTTGTCATTCCCCTGCACAAGACATTTACACTGACCACTTCGATCAGTTTAATTATTGACAGCAAATAACAGCTGTGTTTGTAAGGTGGCTACCACCCTCCTCTTCTCAGACTATTTCCTTTTCCAAACACGATTCTACCATGAGCACACAACAGTGAGAAGCTCCTCATCCATATGCTCCCGTGCACATTCATGTATTTTCAAAGACTGTTTACTGGATTTCTGTGAAGGAAAGTTTCTGACGCAAGCAGCAGTATACAAACGAAAGACTTGATCTGCTATAAATTAATAAGTAATGCAGGCTATGTCTCTCATGCAATAAGTGCTTCTTTATCCCATAGATGTTACACATGAACACATAGTGAAGCTGAGCAGCTCTGGCACTCAAGCTGCAAGCACGTACATTTTTTAAGAGAGCCCTGCTGGGGTCTACTGAACTATATATCATACTGCATTAGATTTTCTGCAGTGTTAGCTTCAACTTCATGTTGTTGTGCTCTTCCACATCACAGGGCACCGGTGTCCTTTTGACTATGCTAAAAAGCCTCAATCTTTTTATAATTGTAACCCCCAGCACAAGGCTCACACTACAGTCACCTCCCTTCCACCCAGGGTTACCTCTGCCGCACCTCAAGGAGAGATGGAGATGGCAGCACATCCACAGATACCAGCCATGTCTCAGGAGCCACACTCCTCTAGGGACCTATACGCAACACCCAACAGACTCAAATGCTTTAGACTTACATCCTGGAGTGAGCAAAAATCTTAAAATAAGAAGGTTTCCGTTTCAGTGCTGTCCTCACCGTGTTTTACTTGACTAAGCACATCCTTCCTTCTGCTTTATTACTGTCTAAGGGTGGGTGTGAAGAAACAGGTGATGGCTGATGTTCAGCCTGGATAAAACACCTATCAGGTAGGTTTGTAAAAACAAGCCCAACGTGTGATGACTGGTATTGCCATGTTGAGTTACCAGAAGCTCCTTCTTTTAATACTCAGTGTCATGTTAGCTGCCTTGCTGTTCATACCTTTCAGCATGCAGAAAAAGTGCCATGAATGTTACTGCCCAACATTTTGACAGCAGTAAATCATACAGCCATGCCTCACTTGCAATCTATAAGCAGATTTGCCACTTTCGGACAGGATTGGAATTTGCACTTTATGGCACTTATCTCCTTAAAGTACGTGAATTTTCAGCTGATGCAGTCCTGCAGGGCTTCCTGCAGGAAATCTAATACAGTGAGCATTCACAGTGGCACCACTCATCTGTGTAAAGGCACGGCTCACCTGTAACTCCCTTCTTGGATTGACTTTGTATACTTCCTCTTCTAATGCTCACGTCAAGGTGGATGAGCTGCAAAAGTGACAGTCTGAAGATCTCCTCAGGTAGGAGCATACTTTCCCAATATTTTCCCTAAAACAATTTTGCCCCTTGGCTGATGCCAAAAGACCTCACCTTTTTTTTCATAATTAAGAATTCAAGATAATTAAGCATCAGCTAACCTGAAATGGAAGGCCTGCATCATCATCTTCAGAAGTGTAGCTGTAGAGTGAGAGCGGATTTGGTGTCTGTTGGATACCTGAGCTCCTTCCAAAAGGGGGAAAAACGCTAAATGGTTCTCCTAATATAAAACATACATTGTTCTTGAGATGTTGGAATTCACCAGAGAGTAATGTTCTCACAGAAAGATGTCTGAGAGAGTAATATAGAGTACCTTTAAACAAATACTGCAGCTGACTCTTAGTAGGTTTCCAGGAAGACATCTGTAGAATATTAACTGACTCAACTTAAAGAGATGTTTAATGGGCATCTGTCAAAAACCTTATGCCAAAAGCACATTCAGAATTTAAATTGGTACAACTGGGTCAGAATTATCACGTGTGCTTATGTTTATATATAGATACAAACGTATGCTGGCACATAGGCAGTGTTTTCATTCTCTTTCTGATTTTAAGTCAAAGCCATAATAGATCATTTTAAGGGTCCTCACTTTAAATGAACTCAAAATGAAAAAAGGCAGGGAACAAAAGCAGCACTACCCAAAAAAACTTCCTAAAGATAAGCAGCCTGGTCTTCTACATGATGCAGTAGGTGCCAAAGAAACAACCAAGATCTGTAGTGGAAGGAATACTTCGAGATAGCACGAATAAATGAAGAACAGCAAAAAACACAGTATGCTTTTCATTCTGCTTAGCTGTTTGTATTCCATGTTTTCACACCATTCCCTCTTTTCTGCCAGAGTATCTGTTTATACAGCTACAAAGTGATTCAGCAGCTTATCTTGCTGGAAGCTAACTTTCCTTTTTGGCAATATCTAAGGCAATATTTAATATCTGGGTTAAATTACTTCTTAGGCAATAGAAGTAACTTACGATGCCTGTGAAACGTCCCAGATTCTCTCAGACTATAACGCCCATCAAAAGACAGATCTGAGTGCCATCAGAGACAGGTCTCACTCCCTTGATAGATGGCTTCTACCCCATGGTCCTCAACACCACTTCCCTCATGGATTTGTTTTCTAAGGGATGAAGAGAAGTTCTATGCTACAAATTTGCATGGCTTACACAGAAATATTCCTTGTTACATTTCAGTAATGTGCTACTGGAAAGCCATTAGGGACCATAATGATTTGGCATATAAAATGAAGAGACAGTCATGTCTGCAATGTATGGGAACTGTTGAGTCACGGCCTGAGCCACTGATTGATCACAGGAGGCAAAGACTGGGTCAGCCTTGGGAGCACAGGTGAAGGTGATTCAGCTGTGTGACTAGAAGGGGTGGAACCTGGTTGCATCTCTCCTAGATCCCATTTAAGGTCTTACTGCCACAGGGGAAGGATCTCCTTTTGGAGATTGCTCCCTTTGGAGTTTTCTACTACAAGCCTAGGACATGAGTGAGCATTCTATTTATTTTTGATTATCTCTCTTCACTGCGATAATCTTTCTAATTATAAGACCTATAAAATACCATCCTAACCATGCCACTCTGCTAAGTGTGTCTTTGTGAATTGTACGTTGCAACCACAATTGCCTATTCCTGAAAATGCCTGAATAGATGAGCAAATTGACTGGGAGTTAGTTCTCCTACAAGGTAAAATACAACTTCAGTAAAATTAAGTGAGATGACTCCCATATTTACGTTCATCCTGTAGGATAACAGGACATCCTACAACACTTCCACACTAAGTAAATGAGTGTACTCTTCAAAGGATAAATAACAGAGGTAATCCAGGGTATTGAGCAGAAATTTTCTTCAGTTTTCTTCACTCAAGCAGGACACAATGAAGAACTGTAACACAGGCTTATGACGTCTCCTGTGCTCTTAATGGAGGGTCAGAGATGCCAGTTTTTACTGTGGTGTGTCAGACCATTTTCTTCTATTATTCTGAATACATCACAAGGTTAAATAAACTATGATGTGTATGTATCAATGTATTATCATAACAATCCCTAGAAAGCTATGAATGACAGACATGCTCTATCCAAAGGCAATCACAATAGACAATCACAATAGAAAGGAACAGAGCATCACACTTTTCAAGTAATCTGGCATCAGACACATCATGGTTACAGAGGTAATTTCAAAAGAAAAGTAGATTAGATGCAGAGGAGTGAATTGGATGTAATTTTAACTATCATATAAAACAGCCTTGAAACAGTTTTATTACCTGAAGTAGAAAAAAATAGCAAGATGAAGATTAGTGCGATGACAGATTAGAGCAATGTCACAACATACTTCTAATCCACAGCGGCAGTACTGCAGACTGGCTATTACACACCACCATGCATACTTTGATTACCAGCAGCCAAGGAGTGCCATCACTATTTTACTGTGGTCTCTGAAACAATTACTTCAATTTTATTCATTTTAATAGCGTTTGGATTTATAGTACAGCCAGAAGGATAGATGCTTGCTGTTATGCAGAAGTATACTGCAATGGATTAGTTCAGAGAACTAATCACTTGGAGCAGGAAAAACACGCTGGGGACTGCTGATGTAGATGGGTAGAAGGACAAGAAGACTGAAATGCTACACATTTTTGTAAATCTATCCATTGGCAGCAATATACAAAGAAAGAGGCTCTTTGACAGAATTGCAGCAGATCAAAGATTGGGGGGAGGCTTGAAAATCCTGATGAGGAGTGCTACTGCCACTCTGGTCTAACTTGGGATAGGAAGAATTTTTAAAGAGTATCCCGAGGTCAGCATGAAGGCTAGAAATTCTGAAAGGCTTTGCTGCCAGTCCTAATTCACAGTGGGTGAAATGAATGGTATGAGACTGGAATCGTGGATGGAAATCCTCATGAAGGGCTGTGATGCCCCTTATACTGGATGGGCGAGGGGTCAGTGTCTGCCTCCCCAGTGTCCACACATTCCTTGCATGATCATTTATTTGGTCACTTACCTTTAATGAGTGAATATCATAATTTGTGGCAAAACTTTTCTCCTTAGCACCTAGACCAGATTTATCCTTCTGTGGCTCAAATTGTTTTCTAAGACTCTATGTTACATATTATTCCCTTCCTCCATGTATATTGATTTGTAACTGTTGGAAGTGGCACTCACACTCACACAGTGAGCAATTCCATCTGTATTCTGTAGTTATCCAACAAGCTTGTGGTGAGGTTCCAGACTGCTGTCCTGAAGAGCCTACATGAGTGGAAAATGCAACCCAACGCATGATTTTGGGTAACGGAAGGCAGTCTGCAAACTTTGGACACAGGTAAGAGCTTTTGACTGCATGAGCAATCTGCTTCCAGATAGTCAGTGAAGAAAATGCAGAGAATATGAAAGCCCATGTATGACACAGAAGATCCCTGCAAAAAACTCTTTGATATGTACAATGGTGGTTAAAAAGCTGTTACTTCAAGTAAAATATGCTATAGGATTTAGATTAAAACATTAAGAGGCACAAAAAGCTTTAAGCCTACAACAAGGCCTTCTTCTGGACAGTCCAGATATCCCACTGATTATTCTTCAGAATGAACCTAGACAACACTGGTACCCAGACTGTTAATCCCATAATGTCAAATGACAATGACAGGTTACTATTAGCACCAGTTTCTCTCATCCTCCCTTTCCATCATGTGGCTTGCCATGAAGGCTATATGAGGGGAGAAATGCTCCAACCTTCCACATTAACCTCCCACATTATTATTTGAAAACAGACTTTGATGTATCATTTTAATAAGCCACCATCCCCAATCTTTTTTTTTTTTTTCTTTTTCCATTTTAAAGCATTTAAAGCCACTACTGTGATCCCCCAAGCCCACCATGGGAGCCTCTCCTCACGCTTCAACTCCACAAAAGTTTTCACACAGATCTGTTCAGGATAAACAATTTAATCACACTTTCAACACTTCTTCCTACAGCTGTTCTTCTTTTGTACTGTGTGGGAATCTGTGCCGAGTGCTGTGTCCTATTCTTTTATTTCCAGTAAAGCACTTTGCTTAGCTATTCCCAAAGATTCCCTGTTTCCTATTAGCACAAAACCAACACTTCCAAATACTTCGTGAAAGATAAAGAAAGCCCTACTCCCCCAAATAGGTATGCATGCATAACACGCCCACATTCAACAAGTTCTGTTTCACTTTTCAGATGCTGCTTTGTGGGATGCACAGCACAGACCCATCCTCCCGTACCTCACAGGGATGTAATGATGAGGATGGAATTTCTGGGCACTCCATCTCTCTCACTGGCCTGAAGCACAGATTCCACTGCAGTTCTAGACCTTCCCACCCAACCTTTCCTACAGGACAGCGAGATGGTGCTTCTCACAGGAGACTCCCATTTGTGTGAGCTGACGTTTGCAGATCAGGGACAGGCAGACGAAGGACAGGCCAGCAGGTCTTGTCAAAGAGCCCTGAACACTACAGCTGCACATCAGCTTGCCCAGCTCTGCCCAGTTTCTTTTCTTTTTCACATAAGCTCTGCGAGGACTGAACTCACGTTTTCGTGCTTCATGTGCTTCAGGAGGCGCAGCTCCCGGTAGGCTCTCTTGGCAAGGATCTGGGACTGAAAGGGGCGGTACAGCTTCTTAATGGCCACTTTGGTGCCGCTTCTTCCATCCACAGCGGAGCTTCAGGGGAGCAGAACAGCGCCTTGTGAGTGCGGGCGGAGCGGCACCGCCGCGCTGTGCCTGCCTCGCCCTGCCAGCGGCGTGCCCGGCAGAGAAAAAAGATCCCAACCCAGGCGTCCCGCTCCAGGGCGAAGCCCGGGATGGGGACACGCGCGGATCGGAGCGGCCGCCCAGGTGCGGGTGGGGCCGGTCCTCCTCAGCCCCCCCGAACCCGGCAGCGCAGCCCCGCTCGGAACGGCCGCCGGAAAAAGTTGGTCGGGAGGAAAGCGAAAGCGCCGCGCCCCGCCGACCCCGGGCTGTGCCCCGCCAGCCGCCATCTCCGCCGCCCCCGGCCCCGGGGTGCGCCCTCCTCCCCGGGGCAGCCGCAGCCCGCTTCCCGCTCACCAGACGGTTCCGTAGGCGCCGGAGCCCACGAGCTGCAGGTCCCGGTAGCGGTCCCGCACTTCCCAGAGGGTTTTGCTGATCTCCTGCCGGTAGAAGCCGTTCTTAGGGGAGGACATAGCGCGCAGCCCCTGCCGCCACCTCCAACAAAGAGCCCGGGGGGGAGCGCCGAGCGCCGGGCCGGGCTGAGCGAGCCGAGGGGCCGGGCTTGGCCGCGCTCCCTCCGCGCCTGCCTCCCTCCCTCTCGCCCGCCCCTGCCCCGCTCCCTGCCCCGCTCCCCCGGCAGCGCCGCGCTCCGCTGGGGGCACCGCCCGGCCCGGCGCCCTGAGCGCGGGAGGAGACGCGCGGCGCCCCGGCGGGCCGTACGCGTGGAAAGGCGGTGACCCGGCAGGTGCTGGGCACGGGAGGACCGGTGCGTGGCAGTGCTGCTGCGGGGATTTCCCTCACGCCGCCTGTGCGGCGCACGCCACGTTAGCTCTTCCAGCGGCTCAGCGCCTCCAGCACTTCTGCTTTCCGCCCCTCTCCGCGCAGCAGCGTGGCCAAAGCCGTGCGGCTGCCCGCGTGGACGGCGAGGGCAGCTCCCTCACAGCGCTGACACGGCGGGGCGAGAGGCTCGGCGAGCTGAGGTGCGGCCGTGGCCGCTCAGCCTCATCCAGCGCCGTGCAGAGAAAAAGGTGTGAGGCTTCTGCCGCACCGAGACACGCTCAAAATCCATCTGTTCCTTATGACTCGCTTTCATGCTGCCTTGTGTTTGTGGATCTGGGGGGTGATGCGTGTTTTATTGTCCTGCGAAGCTCAAGATATCTCCCCGGTTCTATGAAATCAGCCTTGGAAATGGGAGGTGGGAGTGGGAGCTGACAGGAGTGTGGATGGATGGCTCCCTGCAAGCCCAGCGCGCCGTGCTGGGTATTGTGCTGCTGGGGTAAACTGAGAATCTTTACTATGGAGCTGAGCACAAGCACACCCCAGCCTTCATCTGGGTGTGCGTACACCATGGGTTTGTTCAGCCTGGAGAAGAGAAGGCTCCAGGGAGACTTTACTGCAGCCTTCCAGAACTTGAAGGGAGCGTATAAACGGGAGGAGGAATGACATTTTACATGCTCTGATAGCAATAGGACAAGGGGAATGGCTTTAAACTACAGAAGGAGAAATTTAGGTTAGATATCAGAAGGAAATGCTTTACCCAGTGGGCAGTGAGGCACTGGAACAACTGCCTCAAGGAGCTGTGCATGCCCCATCCCTGGAGGTACTCAGGGCCGGGCTGGATGGGGCCCTGGGCAGCCTGAGCTGCTGAGTGGCACTGCCCATGGCAGGGGGTTGGCAATAGATGGTCCTTGGAATTCCCTCCAACTCATTCCGTGGTTCTGTGGTGTGGCTCTTGCAGTCTGGACTCTTGTGCCAGTGCTTTGGATGTGGTAAAACTCTGCTGACTTTTACACTAAAGTGTTAAGGGATATAAAGTAAAAAATAGAAATGGAAAGAGGAAGAAATGAGAATTACAGGCAGTGGAGAAAAACTGCCTTTGGTTATAATTGTAGAGGCCGCTAAAGTATTGTACTGCTTCAAATGATATTTACCAGTAAGCTGGAGCAGAGAAATGCGTGGTGGCTGTGACAGGGAGTGGGTGCTGCAGTCATAAGGACACAAGCAGAGGTGTCAGCAGCAGGAGCCCTGGGCATGACAGGGACAGCAGCAGGCTGTGGGCAGTTCTCCTGCCAGGCTGGGGCTGTGCGACCGCTGCTTCCTGCAGCTCTGCGTGCGCCGGGGTGTCTGCAGGCAGGAGTCAGTGGATGTGCAAGTGGTCCATGCATCTCTGGAGTGGTATGAAACAGTTCAAATAGCTGCTTAAATCTTCCACGGTGCTGTATTTTCATAGCAAATAGTCCTGGTCGGCACATTTAAGGCAAGGACATGCTTTTTAATATGTTCTATGTTTTCTCTGTGCGTATATAACTAGAATTCTTGCCCTTTGTTTGGTCTGACTTCAGCCCTGAGCAGTGTTTCTGTGGTTGGGCAATTCAGGCTTGCTGTTGCTGGAGTTCAGTTTGTGGCTTATCTGGAAAGGGGCGATCTGACCTTGCTGTGTGTCACTGCTCAGTTCGGGTGAGCAGCCCTGCCCTCTTCTCACTACTGACGTGTCGGGTACAAACTCACATCCTTCCACCACACAGGCGTTCTCCAGTACTGCTCTCTGCCGATAGGTGACCTGTTTGACTTAGCTATGTTAGTGAGAACAAAAAGCAGCCTTCTGGCACTTGGCAGGTAGTTCTGGGCTTCTGTCAGATCAATTGTACACATTGATCAACCATCCCAACCATCCCCAATTTGTTCATTAAATCTCCAACATCACTTTTTTGCAGTGTTTGATATTCAGATGATGGCTGGATATGGTATAAGCCAGGTGCGAGCTAAACAGCAGTACCTCCTACTGGGTGTTGGGCCTGTCCATTATTTAACATGTAATAGCTTGGATATCCACAACTGGCAAATCTTACAGCAGAGTCACAAAACACAGAGTCTTGGTGACCTGCAGGGCTTGGTTGGATAGAGTATATGGTATTTTCCCAAATAAATCTGTTGCAATCACACTGGTATGATAATACAGCCATATCTTATCCTAGGCAGTGTGTGCTAGGCAGGGCTAAAAAGGAATGCTCTCAGATGTGTTTGTTTTTGGCATACTTTTAATGTAAAGATTATGGAACAAAAGGTTCCTCAGACATCATGAATAAAAGGTAATAAATAATATTATGATGCAAAACACACACTTAATGCCCAACCTGTGAGGGGAACATTGGGAAGATTGTTACTGTGAAGAAATTTTTGTTTTGTTTTTTAGCACCTTTCATTGCTGGAAGGTTGCCATCAGCTGCAAAATACACAGTAAATAGGATGTGTACAGTAGTCTTTATAATCTCTCCAGGGACTAATAACTCAGTTCACACTCCAGAGTGGACCTGAGACTTCAGTGCTGGAGAAGCAGCTCTGTGAACCAGTAGTAGAGAAGCTAACCACGTCTTCCTGAGGAATTCTGCAGAGGAAGAGAAATTACACAGCCTGGTGAGGGAGCTGCATGATAGCTGCTCAGGACAAACTCTCTATTAATGGTGACAAAGTGACACAGTGTAGTTTGTCAGGGCAGAAAAGCATGGGCCAGCAGCCAGTCCTTTTTCTAAAGTAGTCTGATCTTGCCAATTTATATATGTTGCTGTGGAAGAAGCAAACCGATTTCATTTATTGCAAGGAGAAATAAAGCTGAAACAAAAATGTCAGTTTTCTTCTGACAATATTCCCGTGCTATCGTGTCCACACCCTTCCTCGTGGGGCTGTTGCCAAATGTTTTGCAACCATTCGGAGGTTGTTTCTCTGACCTCTGAACAGGGTGCCTGAGTTCCACTGTATGTGGCACAGAGGGGAGCTGGGGGCTCAGCCATGCTGTGAGAAAGCTCCACAGTAAGCTGGTAGGAATAATTAGGTACTACCTAGGTGTTTTTTGTTTTCTTTGGTTAGGCATTTCATTGGTTCAAGATGTTGAGTGAGGTGTTACAGCAGTGTTTCCTGCCCCATTTATCTCTGCATTCTGGAAGTGGGATGGAACAAGCAAAGCCAGGTGTAGAGATAGCAGATGGGTATGTATAGAACAACTGCCTGCTCTCATGACTCTGTCCTCGGATCCTGCCTAAAGGCCTCTTCTTACTGATTCCTGCCATAAACAGATGTGTGGGGAGTCTGGGTTTGTGTCTGAATTTGGGGGGTTAGAAGGAAGCAGTAGTGTTTTTAAACTATCACAGATTATCAGCCCGAGATCCTATTGTGCAGAGGAAAAATTACTCTTAAGAGTTTTCCCTCTCTGATGCAAAAGTCGTACAAAAAGGGCATTAATGGATGTAGCTGTAAGCGTAACCCATTTGTCACTACATAGTTGTGCTATCACCTGCTTGTATCACCAGAAACTTAGTGCTATTCTCACCCATGTTTTCCATCACCCTTAATGTTGAGTCCATTTGTTGCTTTTCCGTTTCAGCCTGATGAGAAGGCTGGACAGGACACGTTATGTAGTTTTTGCACAGAGTGAAACATGACTGGGGTTTGTTCTTGATTTGAGCCTTCGGGCTCTATAACAAAGTGAGTATGAAATAGGAATATATTATCTTAGTGCTAATCTAGAGGGTGTTATTCTATGCGGGGCAAGGTATGGCTCAGTGGAGGCTGCCAGTTATGGCAGGTGTAATGTCTATTTGTCTCATGGCTGCCACTGAGATTCATTATTTACCACATTCACTATCCTTTGTGATCAATCTGGAACCTAAAAGGAGCAGCTAAAACCTCTGTACAACTGCACATGTTAATTGGTGACAATAATTGAAGCTGAGGGACTATGCGAGTGCAAAATGAAGCATCTGTATGCATGGAGGATTGAAGCCTAATTGAACAGCTTTGCTCATTATGTAGAGATTTTCTGTATAATGGATTGGTTAGAAGATCGGCATTAGTGTAGGAAGCTCACAAGATATCCCCCCTTAACTTAGACCTTTTTATGCATAACAGCTCTACACTTTATACAGCAGCAGCAAGGTCGATGGCAGCTACATTAATACAGCTTTCTGACCCTCTTGATACTAGTCACATAAAATCCTCGTGCTTTTGTCTTTGCCTACTTACATGGGTCCCATTTAGTAATGCGCATAGCACTCAGAACTGAAAACCAATCAATGTCAAAGACTGATAAATGAATGCCACTTGGTAGGCACGCTTTGCAAGAGCGTGCTGATTTCCTGAGAACCAGCTTTAGGGGGCTGCACTGTATCTGCAGACACTGGCAGCACGGTTCATATGCAAGAGAAACAAGCAGCTCCTTCAAAGAGGAGCAGAGGTGCTGCCGTTAATTCTTTCCCATTGAGACTGAGCTTGCCTTGCTTGAATTCCTTTCTGTTATTAACAAAAGAGATAGTTTTATGCAACTTGTAACGTATTTCTCTTACAGCAAGAGCTAAATCTTTCCAACTGCTCACCCATCAGGGATTCCTGAGCCATTCCAGCAATTACAGATGGAGCTAAGGATGCTAGTCAAGTAATTCACTGCATTTAAGTAGTGTAATTTTTAATAGATTCAGGTTGTGAGTGTTGGAGAGGTGGATGTCTGCATGATCTTTATTATCCAGGAGCACATGTGACAGGAAGAAGGAAGGAAGTGGCTTTTGTATTGATGGCTCCCCACCTCTGCCAAATGTATTTTTTTGCCAGCATTCTGTCCTTGAAACTGCTGTCCCCCCCCATTCCTGGGGTGAGTGCTCACTCTCTGTGTCTGACCTTGCAGTGAACTGAACCACCTCCTCTTTTCCTTTCATCTTTTGTGCCAAATAAAAACATACTAAGAGCATTAATGGGAATTCTGCAACAGTGCTGTCTAATTGATAGGTCTTGACCTACTGATGCATGACATTTTTTCATACACCAGTGTTGACTACTTAGTTTTCTATTTGACCTTTTTTATATAAGTTCCTAAAACAGTAACTCTGCTGTTTCATATTTTTGTGGCCACAAGTACTGAGAGGAGGAAATTCTGTGTATTATGGCAAATGACAGCCTGTTAGGCTATGCTTTTCCCCTAACCCATCCCCAGTTTTTCTATCAGTGCATTTGTAAATTGTTAATTAAGTTGCTGAGGTATCTTAAAAATGAAGATGTAGACTTTAAAAGACATGTAGCCTACGCTTGAGCATGTCAAAAGATTGAGCTGCGTGGTATAGAATTGTTTTTCCTTTTGCAAGACCTTCTACTTCCAGTGACAAAATTACCAGACTTGGAGCTGCTCTTAACACTGATTAGACTGAGATAATAAATACTAGAGGTAATTTCAGTTCAGTAGGTAGCAAGATAACAAGCCCTAGTGACTGAGAGCTGAAATTAGGTAAATTTAGATTAGAAGTAAATTGCTAACAGTGACAGTAATTAACCAGTGAGAGCCCTCAGAGGGTTGTGATGTTTTCCTTCAGTGGAAATGCGAGTAGCTGAGGCACAGCTGTGTTGTTTAGATGTGTTTTGCTGAGAATTAATTCTGTGCTTTACAGGTCAGGGATAACGAGCACCATCAATTATAAGCAGCACCAAAGGCGAGTCCTGCCTGACCAACCTCGTGGCCTTCTGTGATGGCATAACTGCATCAGCGCACAGGGGAAGAACCGCTGATGGCATCCATCTGGACTTCAGTAAGGCCTTTGACACGCTAGCCCACAGCATCCTTCTCTCCAAATTGGAAAGATACAGATTTATGGGTTGTCTATTTGACGAATGAGGAATTGGTTTGCAAGATCATATGCAGCGATTGGTGATCAGTGGTTGATGGTCCGGCTGGATATCACTGATGAGAAGTTTCCCTCAGGTACTGATGCTCTTTAATATCTTCATGAATGACACTGAGATTGAGCGCACCCTTGGATGACACCGAGCTGTGTGGTGCAGCCAACGTGTCTGTAGGACAGGATGCCCGAGAGACCTGAACAGGCTTGAGCAGTGAGCCCAGATGAACATCATGAGGTTCAGTGAATCCAAATGCAAGGTCTTGCACCTGGATTATGGTAACCCCCACTATCAATACAGGCTTGGGGATGGAAGGATAGAGAGCACAGCCCTGCTGAAAAGGACCTGAGGGTACTGTTGAACAGCAAGCTGGACACGAGCCAGCAATGTGTCCTTGTAGCCCAGAAAGCCAACAGGATCCTGGGCTGCATCAAAAGAAGCATGGCCAGTGGGGCAAGTGAGGTGATTCTGTGCTGGTGAGACCTCACCTGAAGTGCTGTGTCCAGATGTGGAGTCCTCAGTAGAGGAAAGACACGGACCTGTTGGAGCACATTCAGAGATAAGCCACAAAAACAATTCGAGGGATGGAACAACTCCTTTATGAAGACAGGCTGAGAGAGATGGGGCTGTTCTGCCTGGAGAAGGCTCCAAGGTGACCTAATAATGTCCCTTCAGCATCTAAATGGGGGCTGTAAGAAAGAAGGGGATGGACTCTTTAGCAAGGTCTGTTGTAATTTGACAAGGGGAAATGGTTTCAAACTCAAAGAGGGGAGATTTAGACTGGATACAAGGAAAAAGTTTTTTGTGATAAGGGTGGTGAAGCACTGGAACAGGTTGCCCAGAGGAGCAGTGAAAGCCTCATCCCTGGAAACACTGAAGGCCAGGCTAGACAGGGCTCTGAGCAACCTGATCCAGCTGTAGATGTCCCTGTTTGTTGCAGGGAGGTTGGACTAGGTGGCCTTTGAAGGTCCCTTCCAACTCAAGCAGTTCTATGACCATTTATTGTGGACAATGTAGGGCACTTTCTGCAGATGTACATGAAATACATAGAGAACATACAAAATCGTGCTTATAATAAAAATGGTGTCAGGAGACTGAAAAAAAAAAAAAACAGTTAAACCTACTATAAAAAGTTCTGCAGTTAAAATTCAGGCCATGTAAACATTTCCTTTATGAAACACTTTTTATCAAAAAGCCAAAATGAAATCCTTTTTTTTTTCTTTTTTTTTTCTTTTTTTTTTTACAAACTCTTTGCATTTAGTTCTAAGTGATCATACAGCTGTGAAAGACCCTAATAGAGATATTTACCTCTCTTTCTCTGCTTCTGTTGGTGGACAGATGTTTTTTTCCATCTGTGTTCAGATGATAAGCATTATTAGTACTAAGCCTTCCCTGTTTTGGTCTCAGTAGGGTACTGCCTTTCCAATTACCCTGTCCTGCTGCTGTAAACTGATAAACTTACCACATCGCCTTCCTGCATTTCCACTAGGGAGTCTGTTACCTGTTCTAGGAAAAGTAGGTTAATTAGTGGCTTTTGAGGTCAAAGAAATGGCCTTGATTTGGGAAATGGAGGAAAAAACTGTCTTTCATACTATCATTTTTTCTTGACATTACAATGAGATAATGATTTATGAGTTTTGACAGTACTTCATTAAAAATAGCTGAGCTCCTGTTATCCATTACTGTCACCTCTGATTAGTTTGCACGTGGCTATGACTGTATTCTTCCTACATAATTTATCTTCTAGAAAAAAAAAATCACATCTGTGAATGGAAAATAGAATATAATTTTGTTTGATACTTTAACTACCCAGTTAAGGAAGACTCGGATTTGCCAGGAGAACAAATTTTGAATGTGACAAAAAAACTCTGTGTCTTTCTACTTAACTAGATATGAGAAGCAGAGATTGTCTGCTATTTGCCAGTCATGGAGTTTTACACATTCTTTTGAAACATTTGGAGCTGGAGACCCCCATAGCTAGGAGACCAGATTAAACAGATGATAGGACAAATCCCACACTAAATTCATTATCTTTTGATGCAGAGGGTTCTCATGATATTTGTTGCATCCTTCCCCTTCCAGCTGGAAAACAGTTGCAGACCAGGCAAGAAGCTCAGCATGGGATTTCAGAGAAAATAAAGCAAGGATCTATTTTTCTGTTAAGTGGTAAACAAGTAAATGAAAAAATAGATGCACAAGACATGCCTGAGTTATGATTTTCACCAGGCAGCCAGACAAATCATTTAAGGATTTATAACCTTGTCACCTATTTTAGTGTGAAATTCAGATGATTGCTGCACAACCATTACAGGCCTTATGCAGCTCCAAAGGGTGGCACTGTAATGACAGCCACACACCAATTCAAAGGACTCTCAATAAATCCATGCAAGCTTAATATGCATTGAAGAAAGCTGAATACGAATTGCTGCATTCTACTGAATGTAAGTAATAGATAATTGGCAAACATTGACAGGAGTCATAGAATCATAGAATGGCTTGGGTTGGAAGGGACCCCAAGGATCATCATGTTCCAACCCCCATACCTCAGGAAGGGCTGCCAGCCTCTAGGTCACATAGTACATCAGGTTGTCCAGGGCTCACCCAACCTGGCCTTGAACACCTCCAGGGATGGGGCATCCACAGCCTCTGTGGGCAGCCTGTTCCAGCACCTCGCCACTCTCAGTAAAGAACTTCCCTGACATGTAATCTAAATCTCCCTTTTGTTTAAAACCATTCCCCATTTCCTATCACTATCTACCAGTGTAAAGCACAAATGAGGAGCAAGTTTTTTAGGTGGAATGATGATTTCTATTTCTCAAAGAAGACAAAAGTACTACGTCAAATGTCTTTGAAAAATAAAAGTTCTTGAACTTGATTTTTTTCTATCTGTTTATTAAGAAAAAATCTTTTTACATAGAAAAGATACAGAGGAAGGTAAACAAATGCAGTAGAATTCATTATCTTATGTAATAGCTGTACAACTAGATCTTAATGACAAAAGCTGAAGAAAACCTAAGTAATATAAAAAGCCACCTCCAAAATGAGATTTTGACAGTGAGAACAAGACACAAAAAAGAACACTGAGTAGTTTGTGCAACCAAGTTTGCTAGTACGAGAAAGACAGCCATTAAATCATCAGAGGCCTTATGCCAAAGGATATTCCTGTCTTAGTATTATGCCTTCCACTGGGAAAGGAGACAATAAATTAAATTATTTAATACAACTCAGTATGCACTCTGCCCTGCAATTTATTATGTATGTTTTAATTTTCCAAGCTGGAAAGCCTTTCACATTTTGTTTGAAAAGAAAATCTGTCAAGATGGCTACTTTGTTTTTCACAAATCCGCAATCTGTTCTTAAACCTTATTTTGTCTTGTCTTCCAATGGCAGTTCGTAGACTATTTTCTCACAGATCAATTGAAGGAAAATAAGATAATGAGGAATATTGAGTTCCAAGTGTTGAACTGGACTGAGTATTCTTGCACTTTGATCTGTGACAGCCTTGGCTGATATTTGCAGAAAACCACAGAAATGTCCTGGGTGCCTTCAGGGCACCCTCCTGTATACTGTGCAAGACCAGCAGCCCTCTGGCACAGGTGTGGTTAGGAGCACCATCAGCAATTACAATGGTCTCACAAACTGGCACTGTGCAGATTAAAGATACGTACAGGGAAAATAATGAGGACAGACACTTTAATGGCAACAGAAGACAAAGATTTATTTTTTACTGACTTCCAACTGGCGCTAGATTGTTTGAGAGACATCTAGTAAATCTGTAAGACCACCACAGATAGGACTACGTGTGCATATTCTGTCTATCTTGCTACCACACCCTCTCTTCATAAAGGCACTAACTATAAATAAAATGAGAACAGACAGTTAAAATTAGGCTAATGCCAGGAAAAAAAAAAAAAAAGATTGCTTGTATGGAATTCTATGTTTATGTTTGTATACATTCATGCGTTAAATGCACAATTTTAAAATTAATTAAAAACATCACCTTCATTTTGGCAATACGACTGATAAAATGAAACATGCAGAAAACACCGTTAAACAGAACTCAGTGCATAATTTTGTCAGAACAGAGCAGTTCTTTATCACCCTTTATGAACTGGGAGTACATTCATATTACAAGGTAAGAAAACCTCGAAACAGACAACATCTGGCTTCTGTATAACGTCTCTGCTTTTCCACATCTTCTCTGATATCTTTGGATAGTGAAATCTATGTTTGAACACAGGTTAAATTGTATGATTATATTTTAACAGTCCTCATAGTGCAGCAAGGCAAAGCACAGCTGCCAGCATTCACTGTTCTATTTCCAGGCTATCCATTTTCAGGTCAGGTGGTTTAAAGCTCATCACTTCTTCATAGGTAAGTTCTGCAGAGAGGGGATAAGAGAGAGGGAAGAATTACATGATTTTCTCTAATTTCTCTTTATGAGAAAAATATTCCAGACAGAACTGTTAAATGCATGCGTGACTTGTAGCCTCATTAATCTATCGAGATCGAAACTCAGACTGCATTCACTAGTTCTGCTAACTTGGATACATTATTCTATTATGGTAAAATGTGTCTGTCCCCTTCACCTAATTACTGAAACACAACTGGCCTTGGATTGGAACCATCAGTTATGCTGTCAGATGACCTAATAAAATGATGTAATAAAAGACAAAATGTAATGCAAACTGGAATCTTTAGAAGCACCAAAACATGTTTTAAGATGTGCACTTTTAACCACAAAGAATGTTCTTTATTATCTTTCGTCAGTTGCCTACAATATAAATCATGTGCAACAATGCACTAATGCCTCTGAATCCAGGTGGTTTAGTTTTTTTTTTGTGTGTGTATTTTATTGTGATTAACTTGAAGATCCTCTGACAAAATGTTCTTTTTCTGTCTTACAAGCATGCAACAGTTCTACTTTCATCCAGAGAGGCCTAACTAGAAACACAGATTGGCTCTATTTTATGCTGCTTTTGGAAGAGCCCTTTATCTTTTCATGTTGACGTAGCAATGATGCATAGCACTGGTGGCCACCTCCTATGAATTTTCTCAAGCTAGATAACGTATTTTAAGGATCAAATCCAGTCCATACATAAATAAATGGCCAACTGTATGTTATTTCAGGATCTGACAGCTAATAAACGTAAAAGTGGACTGAGCACTACTATAAGAAGGGAGTACAAATCCTACAGTTGGGTCTTGGCTACGCTCCAGTTACACAGCATTCAGCACATCAATGAGCAGTGTGCCAGCTTTGCTAACAATTGAAGGATTCCCCTGGAAGAAATTCCAGCTACAGAGCCCTGAGGCTGAAGGATTTGCTGGGTGACTCAGTGCTCCATCTGCAGCATCTAAAGAGCACCTGGTCACAGGCAGCCAGGTATGTCAAGGAGCTGGCTGAAGTCAATAAGACAGTGCCTTCATGGATCAGGTGCCTGGGACTGTATTATAAATTGTGCTGCTGGCTGTGCACTGCATGCTTATGAAGCTCTTTCCTCTGTTCTCCTGTCACCTAGTTAGCTGAAAGTACAGATGTTATGCTGAGATATGTGAAACTGGAGCAGCAGCGAAGGAGCGATAGTGTGTAGCATTCAACTCTGAATGGCATTCTTTTGGCCTCTGCATTTTGAAATATCTTCTAACAGATTAAACATGTCAGAATAAAATCTATGAGCTTGGGCTGCAAACCTCAGCTGTGCAGCAGAGGTCAAGGAAACTCGTAAGTGCCCAACGTGTAACACAAAGTGTCTGAAATCTCATTTTGCTTTGGCTGCTCAGTGCCCCTTGGGATCAAGCACCACTTTTAATTTGAACAGAAAAAGAGAAATATGGCTCTGATGTCTGGAGAAAAATGGGTCAATATTTCATTAACAATTCAAACATTTTATGCAAATAGTGACCTTTAATGTCACCTTATTAAATGTGCCCCACATGGTACTTGAAAATATTTACTTTCCCAAGCTTTCCTCCTGTGGCCAGGAGGAAGAGCTGCACATTCCATGCCAGTATAGCTTCGAAATGGTTTTCTCCTGTATAACAAAGGAATTTCATCTGTAGTTCCCAAAGCACAGCGATGTAAAAGAACATGGTACTGCTGTAGAATACGCTGCCCTTCCTACAGAATTCACCTCCAATTCATCAGTTCAGAGTCAAGCTAAGACTGTTCTTAAGTTATTTTAACAAAGTTCCATCACAAACAGAAATCAGCTTTAATGAACTGCAAACTGTTAAACTTTCCTGTTAAGGACTCCGTCAGCTGAACAAGCAAATCATCCATTGGTAAAGAAAACTGAACACACCTCCTCACTGCCAGATTTTGCATACAGAGCATGGGTAAGGAGCAAATGATGCCATTCAATTCTCATTTTTTTCTACAGACTCTCTAGGACTCTAGAAAGCCTTTTCAGGACTCTAGGAGGAGTCCCAAGATTTATTGTAGAGAGATCCACGAACCGTTTCCTATCTTTCTGTGAGGTGTGTTTGCTTTAGTCAACCTCCTCAATGCCCAGGATAAAATGTGGCACAAAATGCAGAAAGTCAGTACAAGGACATGAGGAAGGTACGGGAGGTCAGTAATGTTCACCATAAAACTAGCTACTATGCTCCTATATTTTATTAAACTTTTCTGGAGAAAAAGTTATAGAATATATAAATGGAAACAGAAAAGCAATTATTTTATAGATTACGTACTGATGAACTTAAGCCAAGGAGAGGGCTTTATTAATAAGCAGGAAGAATTAGTTTTCTAGAACATTTCTCAATTTAAAATGTTGAATAAGGATGCTTTAGCATAACGTATCCTCATCAGACATTGATGAAATTGGACTGTGCTTTTTAGTATACTTGCAAACTTACTGTTTAGCCACATTATTTCTGTGATGCTATACTGCAATATGATCATGATGCAAGCATGAAATTAACTACTGAAAAAATACTGTTGCAGTATTTCTCAAGGATGGGTTTGGGGTTTTATCACTCCAAGGTAGGATCATCTGCTCACAGCTGAAACAGGATCAACAGCATGCTTTATCTATTCCCAATTAGCTGGCTATATCAATAAGGATTAATAAAACACATGTATACAGCAATTTTTCATTTCTGGTTCTGAAGAAAGCAAGGTCAGAATCCCAAATAGAGTCAGCTACTATAAGACTGTTACTTCAGCTGAGGATCTGGCCTAGCAGATTAAAAGGAAGATGAAATGAGTGGTTACACGGTAACTAGTGTCAGTTTTTAGCTAAGATTAAACTTGTTATAGGAAACCTAGTGAGGAGTTGTTAGAGGAATAATGGGGGGAGGGAGCAAAATACAGAGAGAAACTTCCAGCCCTTCCACCCCTCTACTCACCCGAACACACATGGACTGTCCTTACATCCCTGAAGTTTAAGAGTTAAAACCGCTCTGGTCAGAAACAGAGCAAAACTGTTTCTGAAGTCAGCTTTTGTTCTGCTGACCACATTAACACCTGCGTGCAGTTATCTGTTACCTTTCCATTCTTCTATGGTTCGCTCTTTATTCTCTATTGACTCATCATAGAGCTCAGCCTCAGGTTCGTCATCTGGATCGTGATACTGTACAAAGTATGGATGTGCAAGGGCTGCTGAGGCAGTAATTCTTTTATCACTGTCCAATATCAGCATCTTCTCAAGAAGGTCTACCGCTGCAGGAAAAAGAGAAACTAGGATCAAAACCAGAAGGGACCATCTAGAAGTGAAAGAGAAAGCATGTAAACAGTTGCCATCTGTTCTCACCTTATGCTCATTTAACATTATTGGAAAAAAAAAAAAAAAAAAAAAACCACAAAATTTAAGCAATATAACAAACACTTTTTGAAGATTTTATACTGTGAGTAGAACTTGCATAGTTGGAAGAAGCTTCTGGTTTGCTTGTGGTGGGTGCATTGGTTCATGATAATCTATCTGAAATCTGGTTCACCTCTTCAGACATTCACAGCCTTGACTCTGAAAACACCTGTGTGCCTCAAGTTAAATACCCCATGTTGTGCATCTGGTGCTTAACATGGTCCCATCAGACAAAAACTCCAAAAGAACTCTACAGGACCTACCACCAAGTAAATGGTGTTTAAAGGCAACAGCTGCAGATTATTAGAAATGAGAGAGATCTTTAAGACTGAAATTGGCTTTATATGGATAGTTTACCACAAATTATTATATAAAACGATTGTAATTGCCTTCATATATGTACTGTCATCAAGTTCCCTTTATAATATCAGTACATAGCATGTACTCATGGAACCCATGCAAACAGATTCCATTTTTGGTAAGCGTTCACAACTACTTATATATGTAAAAATAAAACTGTATTTCAAGAAATATAAATAATGCACATCTTAATTCAAAATGTTTCCCTCTATACAACTCTTGAATGTGCACTAGATGAAACAAATTAGGAAGTGTAGCAACATGTTTCAGATGACTCAAGCATCTTCTTTGCCATGTCACAATAAATGATTCATAGGAAAATCTCTTTTGCACGGGCAGATCCAATTGGTTAAACACAATAACAGCTGTGCCAGATCAGACCAACAGCCAGTCTAGCCCTATATCCTGTGTCCAACAATGGTTCATAAATTCTTAGGAAAATACTCAAGAGGAACATTCAAACAGCTCTATTTCCTGGTGTATTCTTCTCCCTGCCAGCAGTTCACAGCTCCTGGCCTTCCTGAGCCAGAAGTGATGCCTCTAGTCCAGATCCTGTGACATTTTTTATTTACTCCTGCTATATATATCTTGCTTTTGCTTTTCACCCACAGACTGTTTTCACCCACCAACTTTTCCATTAGGAGGTTCCAGTAGTCTCCAAAAACAAAAGATTTGGACTTCACAAAGGAAAAACCATCTCAGGATGAAAGGTTAAACACAATGCTCTCTTCACAGCACCAATCATCACATGGGATCACACAGCAAAGGAAATCTTTGGTTCATATGTTAGTGAGAGACATAAGCTGTATCACTCTGACTTTCTTACCTAAAGGATTGGCACCACGAAATACTGCTTTCAAATCCTGTTGAGGCATATGTGGAAGAGACTCAATGTACTTTCTTGCCTAGGAACAGATCAATATACATACCACATGCACAGAGGTTACATTTTGCCCAATATTAACAGTATCAACTCTAAAAAAAATCAGATACTCATCGCATTTCTTACACATGGGAAGCCTTCTAAACAGTCACTCATATATATGATTATCAGGCAAGAGAGTCTGAAACAGGTGTACAATTCTAGGGATTATATGTTAGTATGTAAGTTCTCATCTATGCAAAATGGTTCACTGATGTGTATCCTCAGGAAACACATGCATGGAGCTTTCAACCAAAAATCACCACCTAAATAATCTTTCAGTTACCCTCAGCAAAGTGCATCATCCAGTGTTCTTCCTTCCCTTCTCTCTCTCCACAGGTGAGCAGTAGTTTCACCAACCAAAGAACAAAGCCTGATTCTCCTAGGGCACAGATCTTCAGATGTTTAACAGAACTTACAGCTTGCCTTGTCTCCACAGATGTGAAAGGCTCATCCAAACTCCACTAGGAAGGCCTACACTCATATCTGACCCACAGATGTTGGCGTGATGCCTGACACCACATGATCCAAGGAAAGGGCTGAGCAGATAAAACAGTGTTATTCCGTGAGAAGGCTGAATGCTGATCATAAAGGCTACAGACATAACCAGGAGTTCTGAAAAAACAACAGCTAAAGAGGCAAGTTTGTTTCCTACCCAAACTGATAGAAGCCACGTCTTGGTGCTTGGGATCCCCACGTGCAGGACGCTGCACTTTCCCCTGTTGAACTTCTTGAGGTTACTCTGACACATAACCTGCACAGACCTATAGCCACATTTGGGAAACAGATCCCGTTCCTTACCTTTCTCTGCCATCTTAGTTTCTGCAGCTACTATGAGTTGATATAAAGGTTTTTTTTTTTTTAAATCATTACATTACATAGTAGAGTCTTTTTAAATGGTGCCCTAATTTAACAAGGCAGATCTTTATTTTTTTTTTCCTGCTGTTTCAAAGCTGTAGGCACATTCTATTATAATTCTAGACTACCATTAGTGACATTTCAGAATCTTAATAAGGTTCCCATCCTAATGGAAGTGAAACTTCATGACTTATGTCTCCAACATATTAAAAAAAAACATATTAGCATGTTCCCTTTTTGCTGTAGGAGCTGACAGCGAGGCTTTTTTTTTCAGCAGCAGTAGCCAGTCATCCAGAGAATGATGTTTGAAGTCTATAAAAACACAAGATTCACACCACCTCTTTTACACCCCTAAATTTCACAGAGGTAGAAAAAACATACTAGAATGTCAGAAATAAGTTCCTGGGGCATTAATTTATATACGTATATGAACAGTGCAGCAGAAGAGAGCTTTTGCACATTCTTGCATGGAAGCTATGCACTAGGCAGGGACAAGACGTACATTTATCTCATGACAAACATCTGTGGATTTGTGGATTAGTTTTTTCTATGCTGACATCAATTAACATCACTAATCCAACCATGACTGAATAAGATATGGTCAAAATTACCTCCAACCAATGCAGACCTGTCAAAGCATACTTAGCAACCATTCAGCTGCATCTATATATTTGCCACTTAAACTCAACTAATAGAATCTAGATGTTTAAATTAATCTGAAAATAATGAAGTGCTATCAGTTTAAACCTGTATTAACAACGAAAGACTGACAAAACAGCTCAGTAACTTGTGCTGAAAAATCCTGTTGATTTTTAGTTCTCATTTATTTGACACTCTACTGACAACTGAAAATAGGCTTGAGATTTCAGATAATCTCCAGCTTTGCTATTAGAGGAACAGAAAAAAATTGCTCACAAAAACTAGCTGCATTAAGTGATATCTAAACTGTAAGGACCAAAACAAAAAACAAAAAAAAAAACCCAACATGGTAAAGAATGAGAAGGAAGGAATGGAACAGACACTCCCACACACGAGACAATTACTTCCAAACAAGGTATGCATCTTCTTGGCACTGCTCCTCTACCTCGGTAGTAGCAGCCCGGAGGTGACCTGGCCGCACTCCCACTCATTAACCTGTTTTTTGTGTTCTCCCTATGCTCTATAATTAGCCCCCATGTCACAGTTTCAGAATCCCTATGGATCACCATGTCTGTTTAAACAAGAAATCTAAGACAGAACCAGATACCATCTCCAATAAGTGTTTATGTTATTTAATATTGCAAAAGTCATAGAATCTTAGTAACTTGTAAAGGCTACTCAAGTGCCTATGCTTAACACAGCACAGTACAAGACTTGATCCAATCCCCTGGCACAAGGGCTGATCCTCTTCCTGCCCCGTGGCTCACAGGCACTCAGTAGCCACAAACTCCAGGGTTGCACACTGGTGTGTGCTGATGAGGTTTCATCATACTTGGACTTTCAAGAAAGGCAGTGTTGGTTTTAGGCTCCCCTATTCTTTCTGCTTACTTAAACAACTAGCATTTTCTTTATTGAGTTCAAAGGAAACCATCAGTATACACATCATCTGAAAAACAGCCATCAGTATTAGGGTGATGTCTATATAGAAAATGTTTAAGAAAAAAGCTGCAGCTCAGCAGATATCTGTGCTGTTGTTTATCTGAATTTTTATACCCTGCCCATCACACACCTTTATCAGTCAATGCTACCTCTCATTCCTTACAGCTCAGCTGGACATTGTAATTGCGTTAAGGGAATCTTATAAGTGTAGCTTTAGCAGAGAAACAAAGTGGAAATAGTTTGTCTACTGAATAAGGGAAAAAAAATTACATGGAGAGTTAAAAATCACATTATTAACAATACAGACACCACCATTAAGACTGGACCTCACACAAGCATTCAGAGAGATGAATAAATATGAATTTCAAATTAGTGTATTATTCCAAATAAGATCACTCACACAGAACACATTATTTGATTCTGATATCTGTTCCCTCACATCAATGGAAAATGTAGAAGTGAAAGTGACATCAGATTTAATAATAACAATGTAATACTCTGAGCTGAATGTCAGTTTGAATTCTTTTATTATAAGTATAGCAAAAAAAAATCATCAGGATCAATTGCAAACTCCTTTCAAACAGGAACACGTAACAAAATGAATCCAGCTGACAGTCAAGGTATTTGGATACCTCTGAAAATAATGTTTTCTTAATGGTGCCATTGTAGCATTAAAAAAGAAAGATGATCTTAAGGCGTCTGCTCATTTCCAAATCAGATATGTCTCTCACACAGTTAAAGAAGAATGATAAAACACTGGCTAACTCAATGAAGCTGTGAACTCACATGTTCTGATGATATCTTCTTCAGAAGTTCAGAACTCGGTGTACCCACAACTTCCATTATTCTCTTTAGTTGATCAATATCTACATTATTTCAGGAAAATTAGAGGCAACGTAATAAAAGTAAATGTGAGACAGAACTGCTGGGTTAAACAATTCATGAGCTTTCATGCAGCTGGTTGTTTAAAACTATTAAGCAAGACAATTCCATTTTAGTCCATTGGATGATATAAATTCATACCTGCTTAAACCTCACTTGGAGGACCTAATTCTTTATTTCTCTACAGCACTACGTGAATCTCTGTCGGGTGAGCCCATATGTGAGAAAATTGCCTGCAAAAATATTGCTTCCCTGTCCCAGCTTCCAATTTAATAGACTCTTAAGCTTAATTTTAATAGCACATTTTTGTTTCTGAAGGACTGAAAAACAGCACTTCATGCCAAATTGGAGTAGATTACTAATCCGAGAGCTGGTAAAAGGAAAAATCTCATTTGGTAGCTTTAAACTGTTTCATATCAGTGTCAAGATTAAAAACTTTAAGATGTGCATTTTTCGTTGTCATATACAACCCATAAAACACACTACATTTTTCCCTAGAGAATGCTATTTTACAACTTTAAGTTGTAATCATGTAATTCATTACATAATTGTAATCATATGGTCATAGACAATATTTTATAACAGCAAAGTATCTTATTTCTTCAAATCTGGATGTACTGTTTTTTCATGTAGTACATAACCAGTCTGAAGCACAGTGATCATCCAGACGATGGACATCTGAACAATGCCTGTGCTTACAGTAGAGCCTAATGAGGCTGAGCATAGCAGAAGAGTCAGTGGGAAGACTTGGCCTCTCACTTCTCTTAACAGATTTATCAGGCAATTCTAACATGATGCTGTTCCACACCTGGCAATGGTTTGGTTTCAGCATAAGCACTGGCTTTTGGGGAGGTTTAGAGTAGTAAGATATGTCAATATCCAGTACAGAAGCATGTGCCTTTGTTTCTCACATTAAAAGCTTTTTTTCTCTGATGCAGTTATTTTCTCCTTCCTCATTAACATTACTGTTTTATTTTACTGCTCTCCTCAGCACCTGTTCTCTTATTTCTCCTGTCAGCACAGACAGTGCCAATGGAATCCACAGCACAGTGCTGGAGGAAAGAAAGCATTCTGTTGCCTCTGTGGCACTTCTGGAAATTCTGGCTTGTTTTGTAACAGGAAATGATATCCCTATTTATTCACTTACTATTGAAAAGTGAGTTTTTTTTGCACTTGAGGAACTTCCAGCCTTAGAGCAGTTCTATGTCTTAACACAGTATTAGCAGATCAAAAAATACTGTCATTACCCAGCTTTATTTTTAATGTCTGTCATTTATGTAAGTCACACACGTGGAAGAAAAACTGTTCTGTTGTAACCAGGCTATTATTTAAATACAGATACAACATAAGGAAGAAATGTAACTATTGTTTAGGAACATCTGCTCCTGTTTCTTTTTCTACTGGATGGTCTCATATTTAGCTGCAATATATATCAAACTGAAAGAATAACAAAAATTGTTCATAGTTTTAGAAACTTGTTACCTGAAAAGCACTATCATACATTTGATCTATTAGAAAAATGGAAGAACTGTACAGTATTTGTATAGCTGCATTTTTCTGCTTTTATTTAAGGATACAATCATCTCCTGGAAACAGGGCCTTCCCTTTCAACAGCTCTGCCATGATGCATCCAACAGACCAGATGTCAACTGTCAAAAAATAGAAGAGAGAAATGTGTAGGATGACTCAAAGACATCATTAAGTGGAGTTGTTTCCATATAGGTATACTGTAACTATATACAGCTGTAGCAAAATGAAGTCCCCATAGTCTACCTGTCTGATTGTAGTGCATCCAGTTCAACATGATTTCTGGAGCTCTGTACCATCTTGTTGCAACGTAGCCTGTCATTTCATCATCGGTTTGTCGAGCTAAACCAAAGTCTAAAATCTACAGAATGATAAAAATAAATAGAAATAGCTTTTGTTACTTTTGTTATGGGTACTGATCTTCCCCATTACCACCCCAGTGAGGGCTGGAACAAGAGGATCTTTAAGGTCTCCACCAACCCAAGCCATTCTGATGGTTCATATCTGAGCCCAAGCATCTCTCCACCAGTGAAGTAAAACTGCAATGTTGTGCATGAGCTCCTGTGCTCTCCCTGCTGTGTGCTGTCTATGGGGATTATAGAGATACTTCCACAGTGATGAGTCCGGCCCTTTGTTTTCTAAGAAAAACTTTGCCTAATGTTCAGTTTTCCTCTAACACTTGCTTTTTGAAAAAAAAAGCACTGTTGCTATAGAAATGAAACACTACCAACTGGGAACATTTGTATGAAGTGCCAACAGCAAATGCCACTGGACATAGCATTTAAAGACCATGCAAGCAAATCATAGACCCCCAGAAGTTTTGTTGTTTCCCTCTCATATTGCTCTCATCACTGATGCGCACAGGCAGCATTTGCCCAAATCAAGCAGTGTTCTGATGTCACTAGGAGGGGAACATACATCCTGCACAACAAGGTACATTTGCATCATGTGCCATCTGTTTTTGATAGAGCTCCCCCAGTGAAACAACAACAGGGCTCAGTTTAGGTACACATGTTACTCATAGGCACGATGGCAGAATGTTCCCTTCCATACGTTCTCCCTTGGTGAATTTACACTGACAGGAAATTACTTCAAATAATTTTTTCTGCTCATTTCTTTCTCTCCATTTTTTAGTTAGTCTATGTCCAACTAATTGTGGAGCTAAAAGCTATCCCACACTTTAAGAGATGCTGTTGTGAAAGGGTAATGTTCAGCTTCAGTGCTGTTTGCTATCTGACTACTCAGCATCTCTTCAAACAGAAACGTGAATAAAACCAGTCACAATCCCATTTTGAGATCCAGTGTTATCTATTAACCTGATGGCAAATCCTTTTCACTGGGAACACAAACATTTTAAGAATATAATTCAAAATTCTGCATTTATAATCCAATATAATGATATAAAAAGTCTAAAGAAAAATGCTAAAGTATAAACAACACATTAACATATTTACTTCGAATAAACATTAAGAGCATTATATATTTCTATAAAAAGATACATGAGACAAATAAGGCATGAATAAAGGTTTGAAACTTGAATACCAACGTCTCCATTATTATAAGTAAGTGTCAGTAAGATTTTTTTTAATAGTTGATGCCTTCTATCAGATGTGTACACACAAACATGTCCTGCATCTTTTTGCTTCTATTTCCTTCTTGCGTGTACTTGGAAATGTCCACTAGTTTGTTCCATTACAAAATAATTTGGTATCAGAGGAAGGAAAGTTATAAAGAAAGCAAAGAACAATGTAGCAAATGGTAGGAAGAAATGTGGACAGATAAAATAATAGAAAACAAGATTAAAAGGTTCTTACAGTACAAAAGCACGGCACACATTTGAAAGTGAATGATCAGAACCAGATGAACTATAATGTTTCACAGATGCTGAACATACATGCGTAAAAACATTAAAGGGATAATCATGAAAATTGCTGAGCATCTGCAGCTCTCACTAACCCAAACAGGAACTACAGTTTCTTACAACAGATCAGGATTAGCATGAGAACCTAAAAGCATTGCTCTTACTCAGTATTGCATTTCTCTTTTTTGTTCTCACAATATTTGGAAATTTAAATCCCTCACAGCTGGAATAAAATGATTACAGCAGAATCCCAGTCAGAGAAAGAAACGTGTCATGGAGAAATGCTAAGCTACTCATTTTCAAGCTTTAAGGCTTAGAAAGCAACTTCCCCTTTTTCCTTCAAAGCCTCGTGCCTATTAGTTAATATTGCATCACATGGATACAGAAAGATATATATTTATACAGAGATGTGAATTAACATAGTACCTGAATAGTGCGAATTATGGGTTTGTTTTGTTTTAGTGTCAATGCTGACTGCACCTGGGGATACCAGCATCTTTCATAACATTTTTATTAAATTTAACTTGAATATTCTGTAGATATAAAAATGAAAGCTGCTACATGGCCTCATCTAAACTTGGCATGTATAGACATCATAGCTTAAAAGTGCAAGAGATACCCAATTAAGTACTCTATCATGAGATGTGTCTATAGAACATGTCTATGTTCTGTCTGCGAGGAACTAGGTAGGAACGCTTTGTAAGGAGACTTGTGGTGATAATAAATTCACATCTGGGAGAAAACATGTTCATGAAAATGCTTCTATGGCCAGGAAACAATAGTAGCAAGCATACAAAATTAATGGAATCAGAGACAAAACTGGCAAATGAAAGTTTTCCTTAGAGAACTGTAACACTGAAATCTATTAAAACATTCTTCATTATAATAGAATGATTCCTCATGCACTCTTCATTACAACAGAATGATTCTTACCCTCAATTCACAGTCTTCATTTACAGCTAAGTTACTGGGCTTCAGGTCCTGTACCAGAACACAGAGAGTCAGCCAGGTACCATTTTAACCTTTTAAGGTATATTATAAATATGTCTTAATAACACATTCGACACATGGAGGGACACACTCTATTCATCTTTATTATAGCAATGAATGAACTCACCCTGTGGATGATTCCAGCTGAGTGAATATACTGTGAAACAACAAGGGGAAAAAAAAAAGGTAAAATTGGAAGTCAGAGGTTAGGAAGATGTAGGTCACTTGCTTTATCTTTTTGCTACTGGACCTGATGGTTTTATACACAGCAAAGATTTATGTCACACTACGCATTCAAGGCAGATGGGGAAATGACTAATTTCAAAACCTATCTGCTTTATCTTACCCAGAGATAGATATTTCAGAAAAAGTAACTGTAAACACTGTCGTAAGCAAAACTTGCAGTAATTCTCCATCAAAAATTTCTCATTTTGAAAATACTGAAACATATTCCAATCTTACCTAGCTGGCCATTTTGAGCAGTTGGCCACTGTCTGTACTGAGAAACCTTGGGAATAGTATGGCTGACCTAAGTAATACAAGTTATTTTTCCATACTGTGAACACTGAATGTGGGTGGCACATATTTGCTCCCCTGGACAAGATAGTGGCCAGAACAGACATACAGGCATTGCTTCAGATCCACTTTTAGGAGGGACACAAAGTGGTGTTTCAGTGGTTATTTAGTGTCTCTGCTATTTTATGTATAATACAAGATCTCAAAGACTGAGAAAAGCTTAACCTGTAACTGCCTATACCTCAACTGTTAAGACTGACTGCCAATTTATTTATATAATCTTACTGATAAGGACCAGTAGGAGCTCTGAAACATACTATTCCATTCTCTAAAGAAGAATAGGAGCGAAGATTGCACGAAAAATGTTTATATCAACTGGGCAAAAACCCAAAGAAAACAAAACTGCATTCTTTTCGTTCCAGGCCTACACACTGTTTATCACTGGGGCAGGGACACACTTAAATGCTCTTCACAATAACTATAAACAGCTGAATGCGGAGGAAACCAGAACACTGCTTGCAACAGAATTAACTGCGTACAGTGCTGCTGAGAAGGGATGCTATAGTACCACCAAGCAGCTCTACCTGCCTGCCACACAAGCCCCTCATGTGTTCCAATGGGATCTGCAGGGCTTGAAGCCTGTATTGAGTACTTCCAGACAGACGTACCCATGAGTCCAGGTACAAGGACTAAAGCTGTAATGACGGCAGCTTAGATGTAAAGAGGGAGTTATCTCTGATCAAACGTTCAGCTAATGAGATGTGAGAATTTCAATTCCAAGTAACAAGCAACCCCTCCCCTTGGAAACAGAGACAGTGCATTTCTGAAATGAGTATTCACTTTTGAGCTCAACTGTCACTTAGCTCTGACACAACACAGTCAAATTCAAAACTGTGAGTTGGATAATTAACTCTGGATTCATCTTCATTCTTAAGCTATGAACTTAAGTAAATGAGACAAAGCAATTAAGGGCTCAGTTCTGCAATTTTTCTTCACTAAAATCTGCACTTAAATTGACAGATCCCACAAGCATGAATAAGAATTATCCTCTCAGGCACCAGATGACTTCCTCAAAACCACACAGTAAATATCTCAGAGCTTTTCAACACTGCTTGCTTTCAAACACACACACACAGTTGTTTTCCATGTCAAAATTTTCAAATATTATGAAGTTTACTCAGCAGCTGAGCTCTCTCTTTTCTTTTTACATATGCCTTGAAGAAAACACTCAACACTGGCTGAGGAAACTGTTTATCATCTAGTACTGCAAAGCATTTCCTAAATCTTCTGCTGTTTATAGATACTTTCTTGTTTAATGTCAGCAAAATGAAACATATTTTAGTTCTTTAGGAAGTTTTTGCTACAATTTCATTGCCAATTGCCTACATGATTGAGTTGTATACACTTTAACAATGTGATTAAAGGAAACAATGAGTTTACAGGAAGAATAAATCCTAAGTGATCCTGTGTAACGCTGTACACTGCTAGAATAAACTACTACTTCCAAAAGTTTCCCAATAAATCCATCACCTCACTTATTTCCCCACCCATGAGATGCTCTCTACAAATATCAGGACTGTATTTTTTTTCAAAGTGGCTCAGGTCTTTCAAAGCACAAATGTGAATTAATTGCAATGTTAAGCTTTAACAATTTCACATTCTCCATAAGTTTTGTTTTTCATTACTTTCCCTTGACAGAGAAAATGTCTGAAGCACACAATGCGTGCTACTAAACACCTTCACTTGAGAGACCATGTAACAAATGAATCTCCTTCAATAATAGCTTGAATAGACCGACTGGAAGTCAGTGTTTGATGGAAATATTCCATGTGCACTGCACATGTCACCATTTGCAGGCATAGGGGTTTATTTTTGGTGAGTAAAATAATCAAAAATTCTGAAATATTTGCTGCTATCTGAGCTCTCCCAACACAAACTGAAGTGTTCCGAGTACTGAACCAGTCATTACCACAACATCTTGGTTGCTCTCTCATATATATCCTTATATTGAGCCAATACCTTAAGTCCTCGAAGTAACTGATATATAAGAAACTGTATATGGTCATCTGTTAACTTCTGGCACTTCACAATGTTATTTAGGTCAGCACCCATTAAATTTGTCACAAGATACCTGTGGAAATAAAACAGACCTCACAGAAGAAAACAAATAAACATTCCCCATTTGAGACTGGCAGAATGTAAAAGAAGTACAACTAATGAGTAAACTACACACTCCTGTTTAGATTCCTTTTCCAATTTCTACTCATGTATGGCTTATGTCCCTCCAGTCAGCTATAAGCTCTAATAAAGGAATCACAGCTATGAGATTTAATACGGGGAAAAAGAAAAATCCTTATGGCACATTCAAAGCTTTTATCTGCTTTTCTCTCCATGAAATACTAGAGCAGTTCAATCAGGGGAGAAGGCATCATGCCTCAAGATGAATAGGGATTCTGACCAACATAGAAGTGGGAGCTTGGGGCCTCTAAAGTACAGTTCCTGTGTGGAATATCTGATGATGGAAATCAACGTCAAATTGTTTAAAAATAAGAGTGCTTTGCGTGTTTTGTGTAATTTCTTTCCCTACCTCCACTGGATTTTATTTTTTTCATAATTCTTGTAGAAATATTCTGAAGGAAAAAAAAAAAAAAAAGCGTTGGGATAAAAGTATGCATCTGTCATTCTTAGTTCTTGTTTGCATAATTTTGCCCCAGAGGAGTCTGACCACTAATTTTCATGGAGCAAAAAAATGTTTGTTAGTATTTCCTTGTCTAAACTGTTTTTGTAATTGCTTATAGCACATGTAAGCCAAGAGCAACTCAGTATATATGGTGTGCTTGAGTAACACCAAATTACAGCTAGCTCTCGGTTATCCAGGTATCTAATTTACCTTGTCTAAGGTAGCCAACAGAATACTTTCCTGCATTCCTGAATGATCCCATCTGCCTTTGAACAAAACAATCTATAGATAACAAATAATTGAACTGAATATGCTTTAAGTTGCATTTATGCAACACCAAAACATTTATGAGATACCTGCAGTCTTATAAACCATCATTCACAAAGTACTACAATAAGGCCTGTCACCTTGCTTTTCTTTTTATGGAATTTTTTTTTTAGTTGTTGTGTTTCTTCATACAGAGCCAAATTTGGCTTCAAATCTACTACAAAAGTATGTGCTTCCTTTCTACAAACAGTACTACTTGGTTACTTACTAATTAGTCAGAATTATTTTAAAATGTTACTTACACTTCATTAAAATTTTCTATTGATGTTGCAGGTGTAAAAACATCCAGCAATCCTATAACCTGAAAGACAAGAGAATTTACATTTTATTTTTAGAAAGATGGAAAGAAACACACAATTACTATTGCCAGTGCTTAGAATTTTTGTCAGGAAGCTTACAAACACATGGCATGTGTTCATCTTGAAGACTCAATGTAACCTGCAAAATTTGGCAGGCAGTTTGTGCAGGTAGAGACTCAACTATCTCCATGACCAATTAAAAAAATCTATTAATTGCAAAAGGTAGAGTGGGACTGTAGACAATCAGAGAAAGTCAGGAAACGTAATGTCACATTACAGAAAAGCTTCCATCAGATTCCATTAGCTGAATCTCCAAGACCAAAGTAGATCATTTTGCAGTAAAAAGGCAGTATTATACTGGAAGTCTTTACAGTCCACTGACTTCATTATAGGTGAGGTACTCATGTTCAGGTATCTTGTGTAGCCAGAAAGAGTTGTTCACACTTTTTCTAATAAGATTGTACCTAATAGAAATTATGCCTATATGACAAACTTGTGTCATAAAAAATCTGAAGGGATAGCACTCTCTCTTCACTTACATTCTCATGCTTCATGTGCTTCAGCAACCTGAGCTCTCGGTAGGTCCTCCTTGCGTGTATAAGTGATTGGAAAGGTCTTGAAAGCTTTTTTACTGCCACCTTCTGTCTTGTTTTGGTATCATAAGCTGAACTACAAGAAAAAGAAAGTCCACGTTGAAAGCACACTTCCTTTCAAAGCTCTCTCCTTGCTCACCGGGTTTTACTGGAGAAACTTCTGCTCTACCAGGGATTCTCACTCCTTTGTCTTCTTTTACCTTCCACACATGGGTTGCGAGGGGGAGAAGCTAGGCAGCAGTAACCACGATGCAAAGAGAATTCTCATAACGTTTCCTCAGGCAATACCAGTAATAAATGAACAACAGGTACATCCTGAACTTCACAGCTCTTGCTGACCATGTGTGCTTAACTTCAGACATGTGGAGATATCCCACTGAGGAAGACACTAAACACACAGGGACAAAAGGGAGACCCACTGCTTGCTGTGTGTTAAATGATACAAGTGCAATATAGCACAGTTAAATACCGTCTGTTACAGAGAACAAGAATTGAAATGATCCCTTTATATTTTACTTTGTGACATCAAACAGTGTGATTACAAAAAAATTCAGTTTGCTACTTTCTGTTGTTAAGAAAAACATTGCCTTAATTTGCTATTTATTCAATTAATTAAGAAGTTCTTCAAACAAAATACTTTGAAATTCTCAATTAAAATGTGAACAACCCTATCTGCAATTGCTAGCAGCAAATTAACAAGCACAGACCTCAATACATTCATCTTACTGAACTTATTTTTGAATTACAAAGCACTAAAAATTAAGTGACATGAAAAATCACTGTGCAGGATGACAAGAGGCAATAGCCACACTAGATGCTACTAGGTCCTTGCAATCAGTCTTTAAAACACTCCTGACAGTTTTGAAGCACTGAAGGCCATGCTGGATGAGGCCCTGGGCAGCCTGGTCTGGTGAGTGGCATTCCTGAGAATCAGAGGAAACAGATTTAATCAACTAGTTTCTTGCAAGCACCATGGAAGGAGTGAATCACTCACAAGATCAATGAAAGAGATAAGCAGATTACTTAGTTACTTTCTCGCCAGCATCACAGCATCGGATCTTCAGGGAAGTTTTAAAGGTTGTGCCTTTGCAGAGCACCTCAGGAAGGGCATTCCCTGAGCATAGAAAGAAGAAGAAAGCATAGGAAGTAGGAGAAAACCTGTTTCACTTGGAGGAGTGAAAGAATACCATAAAGACGCTTGTTCTAACACAGTTATTCAGGATATGAAGACACTGCGTTGCTCAAATATGTGGAGAAGCTCAGAGAACGAATGGTGCAAGAGCTGACAGTAGAGACACCCTAAATTCCACAAGATTGGTCATAGACACAATACGAAGGCTGCAAAAGTAAATCTGAAGAAATAAAAAGGAAGCCACTACTTTGCTGTTAGTATAACAAAAATGCGGTATAATTGCAATGACCGTAATCCTGGTCAGTGAAGTCAGTGGAAAGCAGCACAAACCCAGAAATACGTACTTGCTATATCCTCTCTAACGTTTTACAGTGTAAAAAAAGAAATGTTTATACAGATAAATAGATAACATTGCCCAAAGCAGCAATCTGTGTTTAACATCTCTTCTGGCAATTCGCAAGCCTCCCCAGTCAGGCTTGTACTAGTTTTTGAAATATCATATACATTATACACAGCTAGGAAGAATTAAGTTTGAAATCCCATTAGTGTGACCAACACCCCACTCCTCCCTATTTTAAAGTTAAATGTGGGTTTTAGTAGTTTAAAAACCGCAGATCTTTAAGATAGGTTGCATTTTACCCTGCGTATCATTCAGATGGTATGAAGAACTACTTCTCTGTTTTAGTAATTCTTATAACAGCTGCTTTTTAGACCCAGGATGGAAATCCGCAGGAAGAGAGAAAG
This sequence comes from Chrysolophus pictus, assembly GCA_037305975.1. Taxonomy (NCBI): domain Eukaryota; kingdom Metazoa; phylum Chordata; class Aves; order Galliformes; family Phasianidae; genus Chrysolophus; species Chrysolophus pictus. The sequence continues at coordinate 175,984,711 of CM074576.1, read as the reverse complement.
AAAAAACAAATAGCTTGAGTTTTGGGACCTTCAGTGGGAAAGCATGAATTGAAGCTAAACAAGCCAGGAGCTGTCTTGGTTTAAAAGCATTCCCCCACAGTCAAGAAACCATGGAGAACAGTAACTGGAGCTAATGCTTTCAAGCCTTTTCCTTTCCTGGTTTACCATTATAATTCAAGCTATAAACACTGGAGCACTCAAAATGATAGATTTCACTTTGTTAGAACATTTTGTTTGTCAGATTCAAGGATGCCTTGCATCTATGACCTCTGATCACTGTTTCTAAGCAGCAGGCCACACTCCCACTGCTCCCCATCTCTGATTTTCAGACTGAGTCTTTCCCTCTCCCCAGTGCATCACCACAGTTGTGATCTGAGTCATCCCCAGATTCCCTTGCAGCCCCTCGGGCAGACTGTTAGCAGCAGGAGTAGCCATTTCCCTTCTGTGCTGCTCTCTCACAGCACTGGGCTTTCAGCCTGTCAGCAGGCAGCCATGCAGCACTGTGCGCCCACCTGGCCGGCACCTGCAGGAATCCTCTGTGGCTGTCACCAGCTGCTGATCAAAGAGATTCAAAATGGCTCTCCAAAACAAGTGTGTCCTTAACAGTCCAAAGGCCTGCTCCTATTTAAAAAAAAAGGGCTACAGGCCCTCATCTTCCCTTATAATGCATTACACCCTTCACATACCCCTGCATTTCACCCTATCCCTGCATTTCAACTAGGGAGGCCTACTCTGTCAGCCTCTTGGTATCTGCAGTATCTCATAAAGAGCTGACAGCAACTCAGAGCTCTCTTCTTTTGCAAGGCATTTTCTACTGATGCAGGTCCTTCAGAGCACAGGCTTCAGCTCTGGTAAACCAGCTCTGAAACAATTGCTTGATGGCAAAAACAATCATCCTTCCAATGATTCAACTGCTGTGTCCTTGGTTTCTTTCCATTTACTTATCCTGAGCTGATTATTTATATTGCTTTATGTAGCTGGTCACAATAATGCTATGGAAATAAACTCTGATACTTGTAAAGAGATATCATCTACCACCTCTAAACTGTTCTTTACTTTTAGCATTTCATTTGTTGAAAGCAATGAAAATGAGTTTTTAATTGCATAGTTTCAGTGAGCCTGCTAACATTACCACAGAGCAATATGCTCTCACACCTCTGCAGTATATGGGAAAAAAGAAACTCAAGTCTAACTGTTTTCTATTTTTCAAGAAACAACATTTTACTCATCTTAGTAATACCTTTTTTAGATATGATTGTTCTTGACCCAGAACCCCTGGCAGTTATGCCAAACATTTTTTGCTGTCCTTTCTCAGATCAAGGATATAAAAGAGTCATCATTTTCTTTGAAGGGATGGCATCATTGTGACACAGATAAGAGACTTTTGCTTGGTGCAACTTTCAATCACTGCTTAAAATAGACACAACTTTCCAGTGTTGTCAGCTGCCGTATCTAATATTTTGGTTGATGTTCCACCAGATGAAAGAACAATCTCTATTTATATGCATGTTTTCACTTCCTAAGGCTTCAGAGAAAAGTTTGGACATAAAAAGCTAAAGTAGCTCAAAAATTCAGAAGGCAAAAAGTCCAAGATTTTAAAACGGTTTCAAGCTAACTTCATGACTTTGTCGGTATGGATGTTTAGTGCTGAAGTTTATAAATATTGACTATACATATAGTCATTTCTACAGTATCCATGGTTCATTTATCCTCTGTGGTTGCAGACCGGTAATACTGGACAAACTACTCCTCTGCAGCCTGCCCACATCCCTCAGGGCTTTCTCGATTAGGAGCACAACATTCAGCTATGGCAGTTTGAGACTTGGAAATCGCATTTGTTCCAACTGGAGGGCTGCTTGCGGGAGCCCAAACTACCAAGCCATGCATGGGGCCAACTTGTTCCTATTTAGTAAACTCCAGTATGCAATGCAGGAAGGACTGTTCCTGGGCTCAACAGGTCCCATTCCTGAACTTAATAAATGCCTTGGGCTCTGAGAGGGCTTATTAGCTGGTGCAATACTGTAAAAAGTGTCTGGAAACAGCCCATCTTGAATGAAGTGAGTGAGTTCTCCTTATTTCAGCAGTCAGCTGGGATCTAAGTGATGCACAATGAAGGCATGTCCCAAGCTGACTGTGTGGTGCCAGTATGGTGCATCTGCAGCAAACTCCCAATTTTCCCCGTTATCCCTATCAGCTGATACTCCATACCCCATCACTGCAGACAACCATAAGGCTTTGGTAGACTGAAAAGCGTGATTTTATGTTTGTAGAACCATCATATCCATAAAACTAATTGTTCTAAGAGATTAACTTAGGATTAAGTGCAAAACAAACAAACAAAAACCCAACACACACACAGAAGACTAACACTTCCAATTTAATTTATGCAACTCAGTGTTCCAGCTTGTGAGGCTGTTATCCCTGCATCACCATACGTTTGACAGCTGGTTGGACACTATGGACACTATATACCATACCTGGAGAGAACATGATGCACAAGTCAATCCTTAAATTTGTTGTGACAATGATATGAGGTTTGGCAATTCACAATGCAGTGCTCATCCTCTAGCACAGCACTACACAGGAGTTCCTTTCCTTCACTAGCCAACCCAGGAGAGACACTTCCCAGAATGAGTATTCCCCACTAAATATATACATGTAAATGCATGTAAATGTAAAAGGAAAAATTAAAGAAAACAAAATGCAATTCACGCTTGAAACACAGATTCACATGAGCAGAATCTTAATAATTTTGGTAAGAAATAAATTAACATCCAGAAAACAAAACGGAAAGTACATAGAATTTCTGCCACATATTAAGCATAGCCACACCTTGAGATCTTGTCCACAGACCTTAGCACCCTTTCGCATCCCCACGGACTCTTCCCATTGCAGAAGATATGAATCTTTATAGCCAAATGTCCCTTGCAGAACACTTATGAAGACCAAGCAGTGGATGTAAGCACAGCAAGGCGGTGGGTGTGCATTTCAGCAGTGCTGACAGCAACTGTGGGTCACCTCTGGTACAGATTTTCATGAGCACAGCATGCAGGATGTTGCTCACTGCTGGCAAAAATGCACAGCTAATGGTGGTGATAATGTTGAAAATGAGTGCTCTGTAGCTGAGAATTTGCTCCATCAAAGTGTCATTGTGCTCTTTGTATAGTATGTGAGCACATACATATAGTATGGTTCGGAGTTTTGACTGCAAGGTTTAGTTGATGATTTTTGTCTTCTGGGTTTTCTCTAGGATCTTGTTCTTTTTTTTTTTTTAAAAAGCCAGACTACTTCTTACTGATGGCAGAATATGTCAACAGGTATATATAAACATACCTGAAGATCTGAAGATAGAGTTAGGCTCTTCTCAGTGGTGCCCAGTGCCAGGCCAAGAGGTGAGAAGCATAAATCAGAACACAGGAGGCTCCATCTGGGCATGAGGAAGCACTGCTGTGCAGGTGACAGAACAATGACACACATTGCCCACAGAGGCTCTGGAGATCCCTAGGGATATTAAAAAGCTGCCAGGACATGCAGCTGGGCACCCTGCTCTGGGTGTCCCTACTTGAGCAGGGATTGGGCCAGGTGGACCCACAGATCAATGTTAACCTCAGTCATTCAGTGATTATGTGAACAGTCCTGAAAAAAGCATAGACAGCACCTATCCAGCACCTGGAAATGGACTGCGGCAGCCACTGGTAATATAGCAGAACAAGGCCACCCATGGTAAGATCAAGCCAGGCAGCTAAGTAAATTCAGGGTTTGGATCATTTGTTTCTTCTTTGTAAATGATTTGTTACTTTGCACAAATTCAAATTGGTGACTTCCCCCCATTAAGAGGTAGAGTTTGTATTTGTTAATAAATCACACCAATCACAACATATACATTGGAAGGAACCCATGGAAAAAAAATGAGACAGTAACAAGACAAAGGGTGGGAGGATGAGCAATGGGCAGCTCTGAAACAACACATTAATCTATTCATTAGAGAAAAAGAACTTCCTTAATGATGACAGGTTATTCATTGTAAAATTACATCCTATCACTTGGATGTTATTCCTACACACTATGGTAAGCACTGGCATCAATTGTTCTGGCTTTAGTTCAATCACTGTCAATTACCTCAGATTAATTTACCACTAGCACTAAACATAAAAGTAGGAAATATCTATTACATACACAGTATAACTGCTCCTTAACCAACATAAGAATAAATACATACTTTTAAGCAGACCTTGCAAAAGCAATAATAATTCCTACGCATGTGCTTACATGAATGCATTACCTATTTTTCTTTTAATGATAATATGTATCATTATGCTGTATCAGCCTCTGCATCTACAAGCTCATTTTCCTCTGCTGGTCTGTCTTTTATGTCTCTACGGTGACTTAAATTTTCAAATAACTTTACGGAGGAGCAGCCACACTTTTCTAGGTGAGTTATAGATAGTATAGCTTACATCAGTGGGAGTGATGCATTTAAAAATACCCTTGTGAGAGAAACAAACAAAAGGTTGGGGTTAAAAGCTGTTAGCTTCTCTGCACCTGCAGCCAACTCATGGATACTAAAATAATAATGTGTTTTAGACAGTCTATAAGCCCAATGCCAGTATTTAAGCAAGAAAAATCAGTCAATTGCCACAAAGCCAATACAATGCTAATGACAAACGTGTTCTATCCAGCATTTTGTTAGAGAAGATGCAGGCAGCTACAAACTGCAGGCTCAGAACCTAATGCCAGAAACACTCCCAGTGAAACCCAATATTAAGCTTAATATGAAGAATATTAGTGCTTTCAAACACATTACATAAACCTAAACAGACAAAATCCAACTGACACTTCTGTCCTTCTTTTTTCTATTCCTCCCCCACTGCTCCTTCACATTTCCTGTTTTCTCTCTGCATGCTGCCCAAAAAATTAAATGATAGCCCTTTGTTCTCAGGTCATGTAGGGGTTTTGAAACGCCCCTCCTTCCTGCAACTGTACACACAGAGCAAAGATGGGGCCTCTTTGGCACCCAATGGCTAATAGTTGATTATGAAATTGCAGACAGCTCTCTGGGAATCTGTGTGGAAGTTATCAGGCTGTAGGACTCTGGACCAGGGATCATGCATCCTAGGCCATTGCAATCCCAGTATCTGTGATGATGAAAGCTGTTAGCTATGCCATTGTTCAATTGTGTGGTCAGGAAGGTGCATATTATAGCAAACTATACTGAAGTAGGGACAGAGGAGACCCTCTACAGAGACTTTTTATTCTGCTGATGTATTCCTACAGCCATATAGAAGGCCATAGTTCTGTATTTCTGTCTTTCTGCCACAACACGCTCATCTTGTGCTCCTCACATCTCATATAGCCCTGCTCCTTAAGAAAGCTCTCATTAACTCCTCCTAGAAGAAAACCAGCAAAACACAAGGAGGACTTCCATGCTTCTTGAGTTTGCATTTTTTCACCCATCCTATTCCACCACACTCCTCATGCATGTTTCTTATCTGCTCTCTAACTACTCCTGTGGCTTAGCGAGAGCGTCCTACCTACAATGTTATTTGCAGCCCTTCTTATCCCTCTCTGCAAACACTTCCTTCCTGATTCAATATCTTTCACTGAATACACTCTTAGACACTTTTATTTGAAATATGAACCTCAACTCTACTGAGTACCACTTCCCTTTCCTTTCCAAAGTCAGTATCTACACTGTTCGAGTAACTGGAAAACCCGCTGAATGAAACAGAACAGAAGGAATGACATACCTTCTGCACCCCACCCTGTACTCCAACAAAGTCACTTTTACCCAACTCAAGTATTTGCCTCCCTGGCCAATGCTCATTAACGGTGCCCTGCCTTCTTCCTTCCCTGATCCACCTTTTGAAGCACAAATACCAACAATGTTAATGTGTTAATTTTTTAAAAAATGTTTCCAGTAAAATACAATCATATTTAGGATTAATCTCAGCCCTTGCACATACACTGGAAACAAAAGATCTAATCCACATGAGAAGCAACCCAAAGTGAGTCCACTGAAATCAGTTAGCTCTGATGTGCCTGGGATCCTGCCTCAACCTGTCGAGATCTTTGGTTTCCATCTGCATTTACACAGCAGCTGTGTGTTATTAGAGCACTAAAAGCTTATCTAAGCACACACTATTTGAACAAACATGAAGCGTTACAAGGACACATATCGTAATGCCAGTAAGGTGAGTTTATAGTTGAAATCTCACACTCAGTCCCTTTAGAAACATTATCATAGCATATCATATCATAAGTCATCAAGAACAACCTTGGATGAAGTAATTTCTTGCTTTGGTAGTCAATTTATATCAGTTATTTTTTGTTTGTTTTTAATTTGCATGGGTGGTTCAGCACCTGTTTAGAGACCATTGATGGAGAAAGGATAGTCTCAGTGATCTTACGTTCCAGTCTCGCAAGGTACTGCCCTCAGCACATCAGAGTGACAGCCTAACCAGCAATCACAGGACTGGGTGGATGGGGGCAAAAGCAGTTAAACTTCAGGATTCAAGTCTTCCACTTCTATTTTTCCACTTGTACTTCCTCAAAGCAAAACAGAAGCCTAAGCTACCCCCAGCTGTTCAGGAGATAAGCCAGGACAAAAACGTAATGGATCTTAAGCGTGCCCTTCATGTGAGCAGGGTGGAGGGACCTGTTTAAGTGCTGTGCTATGCGCACAACTTCAGGGAGACTCTGCTCACCCACTTCCCGATCTGAGGCCTATGTCATCACACTCAGACTTAGCAGCCTACTTTCTAAAACGTATTTTGCAACCTGGGTTTGTGCTGGGCATTGCATGCTGTTGAAACTAAAGGAGACTGACTGCATGAGAAAAGGCAAAACGTACGGAAAGGACAGCACAAAGAAAGTACTGCTGATAGCAAAGGCCTTTGAGGAAACGGTAGATGTTTCTGTTTGGGAAGAAGTCCTTCACATGCTTCTGTTGAGAGGGCAAGGTCTGTTCTTTCCTGAGAAGGCAGAAAGCAACGTTTTCAATATGCTAATGGAAAATAACCTGTTGGGGAGATCAGAGACAACACACCACAGAGGGCCGTCTGCACCTCCCTGGCAGAGATGAAATTAAGTAGGTTGAAAGACAGTGTGCAAAACCTGGCATGAAAAGAGGCATACAAGCTTTAAAAAGACCCCACACAAATAGTCTGTGTTATGTAACTTAGGGCATAACAAAACGTCGTTCAAAGATGAAGAAGCTCTTATCAGACAAGTGATAATGCTGATGCCCAGAGCAAAACCTGGACTAATAAATTGTCAATAAACTGGGCCAAAACATTCTGGTATTCTGGCTCAAATTCTTCTACTGATTTTTCAGCTGCAAGCAAATGGAGGATAAGCAGAAGTTAGCTTAAATTCAAGTATCTACATTATACTTCTTATTACCAAATATTGCTTTGGTTGCACAAGTATCCTGATTTGCAGATAAGTTACTGTACAAGAGGAAAGGGAAGGACCAAAAACAGAGCGTCACTGAGGTAGAAAACAGGAAGTTTGTTCTTGTCCTAAATCCAGTGTTTAGAGTTCAGGACTTTGGCTTCTTTTCAGCACAGCACTTAAGAATTTGTTTAATTCCAGTGGTTTCTGTAAGACTTAAACACGCTTTGTGACATCTTCCTGAATAGGAATACGATTATTCACAGAAGCAGCATAGCTATTTCTCAGGGGAATGGTTGTGCCTCATGGGTCTCCTGGGTAAAACACGAGCTGATAGAGGGAAAAAAATCAATTTCAATAGGGACTAAAAATAAATGGCTTTTTTGAGACATGAGTCTTTTCCTCACATTCAGGACCTGTTTGGGCTTGTACCTCATCAATGTTAACAAGACTATTAATGTACAGTAATACTTCATTACTGCACTCAGTGCTTAAACAGGTATTTTAGAGTGAACCTTTCCTACACCATCCTCATTTCCTATAGCACCCTTCTCTTCATATGTCAGTTCCTGGGCATCTCCATTGACAAAATACTACGATTTGCTTCACAGGCAGAAAAAAAAAAAATACCATAAATTAACAACACTAACCCTGTTAAAAACAGCCACAACAAAACTCCAGCTGTGCTGCGAGCAAACCACCACATGTTTTCATTTCCGCCGCAATCTCTCAAGCCCTGACATCTCATTACAAAAACCAGCAGCGTGGGTTTTCCCCCCGCAGGAAAAGTAATCAGAAACACGAGTTTAATTGGAAAATGACTGTAGTTACTGTTGTATGGCATATCCAGCTTCTCCTTAGTAAAATCTTGGAGAAAAGGAAGATGTTTGTGATCTAAATTAAACCACATCCTTGTGAAAATATTCCCAAGAACCAGATGGCTCCAGGACTGCACAGCGGCAGGTAGCACCCCGTGGCGCTGGCCCAGCTTTCTCCTGTGCAAGCATCAAACCAAAATAATGAAGAATTAAGAGAGAATTCTCAAGCCCTGGGTGCTACTGCTGGTTGGAGGGGGGTTCTTACATAAATGTTCCTACTTTACGTGTGGGGCATTTTACAGAGCTAGAGGAGGAAGCAGTAAATAACAAACTGCACGAATGTTCTCTGGCATCCGACTGGAGAGAGGGAAAAGTTTTGCGAACTGCAAAAGGCGGAGTTCTACAGAACCTTTTTTTGTGCAGCACATTTACTTAAAGGCCCGCTATGGATGGGTTTTCACGTAATTCCACTTGGCTTACAAAAGCGACACGATCCTTCCTCACAAACTCTTTAAACATCACTGTTCTTTCCAAAACCTGGCTCAGGGTTAAAAGACAGCTCAGCGCATCAGATACACCCAGCCCTGCGCTGGGACCGCAAACGCGGTATTGTAATAAAACACAGGAGCGCCGTGCGATAAGCGACGCGACGAACCCGTACACGACACAAAGACTCCCGAGCACCCAACCCCGGGCAGCAGCGCTCCCTCCCCGGGACCGGCGGTTCCGGGCTGGGCAGGGGCGGAGGGCAGCAACAGGCAGCGCGCCGTCCGCCTCCCTCCCGCGCGCACCGTGACTGTGCAAGATGCCCGCCCGCGGGGCAGGTGTCACCCAGCGCGAGTGGCGCCGAGGGTCGGAGCTCAGCGCAGCGCAGCGCAGCGCTCGGGGCAGTGCGCACGGCGGGGGGCTCCGTTCGGCGGGCTCCGCTCGGCGGGCGCGGTTGCCCGGGTTACGGCGAGGCACGGCCCGGCCCCGGGGCGCCGCCGGCCGTGGGGGAGGGCGCCGCGCGCCGCAAGGAAAGCGCCGGCCGCCGCCCCCCGCCTCCCCGGGCCGCTCCCCGCCGCCGCTCGGCCCCCTCCGCGCGTTCCCCCCTCGGCCGCGGCCTTCGCTGCGGCATCGCGTCCCCGGCCGGGCGGCTCCGAGGAACGCGGCCCGGGGCGGCCGCCCCGCTCCCGGCACCTGCCGGCCTCCGCCCGCCGCCCCGCACCTACCACACGGAGCCGTAGGCGCCCGAGCCCACGGGCGTGAGGTTCTGGTAGCGCTGCGGCACCTCCCACACCGTCTTGTTCAGCTCCTGCCGGTAGAAGCCGCCGCGCTCGGACATTTTAGCGGAGCCGCCGCCGGCGAAGGCAGCAGCAGCGGCGGTCGCCCCTCAGCCGGGGCGGGGAGCGAGGCGGGCACGGCCGGCGCCGGCGGGAGGAGGGACCGCGAGGGGAAGGGGAGGGGAAGGCGGCGGGCCGGGCCGGGCCGGGGGCAGTGCCGGGTCGGGGAGCCCGGAGGGGAGGGGCCGCAGCGCAGTCCCGGGGCGCGGGCCGGGCACGGTGTGGTGCTCGGGGGACGGGGCGGGGCGGGAGGAGCTGCGGGCCGCTCTGCCGGAGCTCCTGCAGGTACCGGAGTCCCCCCGACAGCACTGAGTCCGTGCGCTCACCGGAACGCTGTTCGTCGGGGAAGACTGAAGTGATGAAGATTACGGGACGAGTCTTGAAAACGTTAGATGCCCCAAACGCAGCAGTTAAATTAAAGTGTTCTGTGGTTTGTGTATTGGTTCACGTTTTCAGAACACACTTTGTATCAGCGACTTGCGGAATCAGCAATGTAACCACCGCGTACAATTTCATCTCGCAACTTCCTATGCTGCCTTCGGCACCCGTACCCTACCCGCACGCAGCCTGCTTGTACCGGGGCGGTGTGCGGGCATCGCTCTGCTTCTGCCTCTGAATCAGCAGTGGATGCAGATCCTCTCCTTTCAGAACCTCACTGAAGTCTGCTCTGTTCCTATACCATGAGTCGCTGGTTGCCCAAGTTCCAACTCTGAAGCCCCAGACCACGTTACATTACAGGGCTTCTGTAACGAGGCTGCCCAAGTGAACAGTACCAGCAACTTTAGTGCTTGCTTAGTGCATTTCAGGTTAAAAACGAAATGGCTGACATTAGTGAAGCCTTTTGGAACCACCCACTCGGGAGGCACTCAGTGCTCCTACTGCCACTGTTTGTCCTCGCTTCCCCCTGCTACAGTGCAACAAACATCTCTGGCCTTCCGCAGAGCCCACTCCTTGGTCTCACCTGAATTTCTGTGCTGAGGGCATAGAGTGAAATAACACATCTGTGTGACTTAGCTTTCTCAGTACCATCATTTCGAATTTTAAAATTAGAATAACAGTAACTCTATACCAAGCCAGGAAGAAGTGCTTCCTTCCTGCCCTCCTAAAGAAGGCCAAAATCTTTCACAATGCCCAAAATGAAGCAAATAACCCTGCTTGCTGACTTCAATCTGTCTCTTGCAGCATGTCAGCCTCTGGCCTTCACCCACTCACCACGTGTTAGATTGCTTCTTGCTAACTCCAGCAATCATTTGTGGAGCTTGGATCTATCCATATCTGCCCAAGCTTCTAATCATGCAGTTCCCACAGGAGTCAATTTTCCGTCTGCTTGATATTTACAGTCTCTCTCAATTTCCTGTCTTCTATGAAATTCTGTCAGATATTTGTACTGCAGTCATTACAGGGAGATTGCATTTGATTATCTTGTGTTATTGGATACTACATATATGATGTTCTTTTCCACGTAACAAGGGAGATATTAGAAAACATACTCACAGAATGAACCACCTTTATAGCACAGTAAGCACCTGCTCGTCCTCCCTAGTGAGTTACACTGACATTTCTATTCAGTAAGATGAACTAACTAGTTCCTTTTAACCAAGACTTCATGAAATCCACTAGCTAAAATCTATATGTGATAAAAACAGTCCACATTCAGAGACCCCAGAGGACAGCACACGTGAGCAGCTCCGGAACCAGACAGGTGTGGGTATCAGAACACCCCCTGTAAGGCCAGCCCTGTCCCTTCCTGCCTGCGGCAGGAGGAAGAAGAGGCAGCCTTCTTGGTGAGCCCAGTTCTTTGCTTTTGGATACTGTTCTGCTGACTGGCCAGTTCTTTGTGTGTGTAACTCTGCAACATTGACACAAACAATAAACACAGAAACTCATCAAGAAGAAAGAATGCTACCTAAGTATTGAAAGCATGTCATGTTCTGGTGGGAGATAGAATCCTGGTACTGCAAAACCAGGACTTTGGAAAACACAAGACATCAGCAGAACAGGGCTCTGACTTCTCTCCCTGTAACTGCTGTAAACACTGGGTAAAGCTAACAGCAGATTTACAAAGCATCGATGAAGCTTCAGGATGAACTGCCTTGGTTCTGCAGTGGATCTCTTACAGACTTAGTATTGAGCTTGGAGATGTCCACCAATAAAACTGAGATGAAGATCTTTTCTATCCTGATTCTTTTGAAAATGTAATTAATAAGTGACATGTTAAGAAACAAAATATTGATTGAGGAATGTTATATACATTACACTGAACAATAAAACATTGGGGTAATCACCTACAATGCTGGCTTTATTTTCAGGTTCTTGTGAACTTCTGAAACCATGTCTACAAACATGCAATTATACCATGGAAAAGCTGTCACTATTTATAATGACATAAAGATGAAATACAGGCAGCAGGAGAGGCTTAATGGAGCTCTCTGTAGATAGCAAGTCAGTCATTAGCTGGTCCCAATACATCTGTTTGTGTGAGATTGCTTTGCAAGAGATTGTATATCTTTTTATTGAAATATAAGACACTTGTTGCATTTGCCTGCCAGGTTGTATCAACCTTATTTCTATTAACACCAGTTTGACTTGCCCTTTGCCACAAAATACCTATTTGGTAACCTTACCTACCACCCAAGTTGATTCACCGCTGTACCATGGCACAGCTTAGATATTTAACCTGGAGCTCACGTTGCTAGCAGAGTAAGGGCCTTGCTTCAAAGAAATCTGTTGAAACGTAACTGCTCATTTTGGACCTCAAGTTAGATCATGGGAAATCCAGATCTCCTATGAGAAAGTACAAAACCTGCTGAGGAATCCTGCCATGAACTGAAGATTAAAAAAAATCCGGATTATATCATAATAACGGTACGTCAGGCATAGGTTTTTGTTATTTCTGAGCAGACAGATTCTACTTAGATGTTAGCACCGGGGCTTTGTTTCTGTCTCCCGCATTTTCTGTGTTAAATTGGCTCGATCTCTTGGTACCTCAGTGCCACCTTTCCATTTATGAACTGAAACTCAGACTGTTTTCCTACCTTAAAAATAAATACATGTAATATTGATATTGCCTCAGATAATAATAGCACTCATGCTATCTATGATTATTTTTTGCAGACACTGATAACAATATTTTTCAAATATTGCTTTCATGCTGCTGTGGACACAGGGTGGGAAATTTTTCTCATATCCGTTTGAATGAATGTAAGCAGAAAAAAATCAAGCAGCCTCCTTTACCTAACCCTAATAGCAAACCACATCTCAGCCTCCTGCAGCTTGCCAGTACATGGTGGCAGTGTTTTCTTCACCCAGGAGCAACATATGGGTATTAATCTAAGCTCATGCTGATATTGGATTTTCAATGCGATTGGGACAGCGAACATGTTAGCAATTGGCATCACGAGTCTCCAAAGTGAATTTAATCAAATACAATATCCTGCTCAGTCATGTCAACAAGGGCAACAAGGGCTTCTCAGTGTATGTATCTTCAGAACAAAGTTGTAATTGTAAAAAAACCAAACACATTTAACTTTTAAATAATTCCTAATTTAGTAAACCAAGATCCAGATATAATGAGGCAAGACTGAGATGGGCCATTAGTATATGGTGTGTGTTTTGCTTTGTCTCTCTTGCAGTTCATGTAATTATGCTGTCTTGTGTCTCACAACTCCATGATACTTTATTCTTATGCATAATACAGCATAATTCAAATGCAGCCCAATATTGACATGCATAATCAGTAGTTGCAGAGAACCCAGCACTGTTCCCATTCAAGTCAGAGACAAATTTCATTACGTGAATGGGAACAAGAACACATTGTTCCAAAAACATTAATTTGGGTTTATGCCTTGGATAAGCATCAGCTATAAATTTCACCTGCTTGACTCCAAAGAGACTCCAAAGATAAAAACAGATCTGTGTGTAAGAGCCGACAGAATCTAGGCTTTCTGCTTTTCTGATACATATAGGAAATCACATTTGAGGAGAGCTGCTTAGATGACCGTTGTCTTGTCTCCTTGGGCTCTGAAGAAAATACCATGGGACTCTTAAAATGGCTGCACACTCCTAATTATGAATTCTTCTAACCACAATCAGAAATATTTATGATTTGGACCAGTTGTATTAATCAGTCTTCCTTTTACCTAAAATTGTGTTCTTTCCACACAACAAGCCCTGTGAAAAGAATGCATTACTCACAGGGCTTCTCAACCATTGCGGATGCATGTGTGTACAAACTTGCATGTGAGAGCTACGTCTGCTTTGGCCTATTCCTGTGAGATTTAGTGCTACAAAATGTGGTAAGCATTAATGAAATTGCAGCTAAGAGAGGACAATTTGTGAATTCTCATTCATCTTTAACTCTTTGTGAATGGCTAAAAGAAACAGTTATCAATGCTAAAACCTGTAAAAACAGAAGAAAAATCATTAATAAAGTATCAGCCTGGCTTAATATGGGATGCACGTATTCACATGCCTTCATTTGCCATCTGCTACTCATCTACAGAATTTTGTGCTTCAATCTGGAGCTGTTCATTTCCCATAAAGCAGCTATGCTCACCCTTGTCATACGGAAACTACCACATCATTCCCTATTGCTGTATCTTTCAGTCACTGTTAGAGGTATTGTGAGGATGCAGCTCTCTGGCTATCTCAGAAAAATTGTACAAATTCAGTTGTCCTACAATATATGAACCTCACCAACCTATCTGCAGGTGTTTGGGTTTTTTCCACCAGCATGAGTCCATTGTACAGTGTGCTATTCCACTAAGGTGGAAAGTGGATTTTCTACTTCAGTAACAAACAAGATCCTCCTCATTGATTCTGTAATGTCACCTTCTCAGTTTCAGCTTTAGATCCTGGCAGTGGACCCTGCTGAACAGAATTCTGGTTGCTCAGAACGAGTGTGTCAGCAGGACTCCAAATAATGGCTGTAATGTGACAAATTGCATGGCAGATGTTGAGCAGCAAAGGCAATGACAAACCCTATGGAGGCATGCCCTCTGCTGAGTATTCACAGGAGCTTGATAAACCCAGTGGAACTGCTGTTGCATGGCTTGGCACACTGTGCATTTACCGGGCACACTTGGACCCATGACATACTTTTCTTGCTAAATATCTGGATCCAACTTTCAACTAATATTATTATGGCAGGATGGTAAGACAGTAATGTGATGTGCTTCAAATAATTTTAAACAGCCATTTGGATTAAAACCGTGATCCACATGATACACATTCTGTTCAAAAACTGCCACCAGTAAAGGCAATAGTTTTCAAAATTTCATCCTCATTCAGGATGTATTTGATACATATGGGATCCTTAAGGCTATTGAGACTGTGTATCTGCTGCAGTCTCATCATATTTCTCTCAATGAACCCACTAAACTGTTGCGAGAGAGTAATTGGTTAGTCCTCTGTCTTCTTGTACTACGTAAGTTCTGCCATAGATCAAAAAATCTTGTGTGTGTATTGTCCTCTTAAAGCAAATAGTCATAAATCTTTATATATAGGGCTGTGGTGACATACGACAGATACATAGTAATAGCTCAGAAGTAAAAATCAGTTGGCACCACTGTCTACCTGTTCTATATCATTGTATGTAACTGTACACAGTTAAAAGAAATGAATAAAAGCAATGACAGAGATAAGGCTCTTTTGAGAAACAGTTGGAGGCCTTGAACTTCAGATATTAAGTCTTTTAATATCTTTATAAACCAGAACTTAACAAAGGGAATACTAAATCTCCATAAGATCAGAGGGCCTGGAAGGGAGTGGGATTATCAGCTACTGCAAGAAATATGCAAAGCAGATCCTTGCTGCAGCAAGTGTGCAGCCAGGCAAAGAGGTGAAGAGACCGAGGTTGGATAGAGCATCCAAGGAGAGGCTGCAGGGTATATGGGGCTGGAGGCAGCCACCCAGATCGGTGCATTACAGGTGTTACTTTCACCCTACTACATGCCAATTTAAAAATTATTGATTTCTGTTCCTCTGATCAGAAAGGAGTTCTAATCCTATCTTACCTTACCCTATCCTACCCTGTTCTATCCTACCTTATCCTATCCTATCCTACCCTATCTTGGGTATCCTGCAGACTGGATATCCTGCAGACTGCTAAAGTGGCAACATTTCTACAGTATTTCAGTACCACAGCATATTTCTTTGAAGAAAAGGCTTACCTTTTCCTTTGACTCTGAGAAGCAAAAACTGTAAAAACTTGCATGAAGGAGATTATTTTATAAAAAAATGTTTTATGTCATGGTTCTTGTGGCCACAGGGAAGCTTATGAGCTAGTCCATTTTTGTATTATATTATATCATTGATAGAGAATTATCTGTTCTCAGTTTTCTTCATGTTTTGCTCAGCCTGTAGCAAAACACACCAACTTTCCTTGTTGCTTGCTTACTGTTATTTCCTGATAATGATGAAACTACGAGCAGGCTGCATTTTCTTGCTGATTGAAACCGAACATAAATGGCATAGCGGTGAGCTTTCAAAAGTGATGATCATGGTCTTCTCTGAGTGGACATGTCCGTGACCGGACAGTGACCTGTGATAAAACCTATTACATCCCCAGAGCCTGTTTGGGGCTTTGCTCTCAATATGAGCATAATTAAGCTTGGCAGAGATAGAGACCTACAAGCAAAGGCAAGAGGCACTTCAATGTAATTTTTCATTGCGTGTGAAGTTACAGTTTTTGCCAGAGAAAGGAGAACCTGCGCAGGACATCTTTACTGGCAGAGATTCACTTTGTTGTAGGAACTGGCCTCTTTTACACTAACAACCTTGGTAAGTTAGTGTTTCTTAACACCAGTTTCAAATTTATGTAGAATTACACTTAAGGAAATTCTTATCACTAGTTAATAAGGCAAGTATATCCTTCCATGTAGATAACAGATAGTGATTTTTATGTCATGCTAGTAGTTCCCTGTAAATCACCACAGAGATGAGTCTGAGTCTGTCCTTCATTGCAGCCACAGGAACATGCTCCATCTCACCCCACTTACCTGCCAATATACTTTCAGAGATCTGCCTCTCTTTTGCAGTACTGCAAAACAGTGGATGAGCTTTTAAGCAGCATCTTCTCCAAGCATGATTTTCTATTTCATTCATTCCAGTATGTTCTTGCTTCCTGTTGAAAGACATCAGCAAAATGCCTCTTCCAGCAGTTTCCATAATTTTTGCTTTGGCATAGAGCCCAATATTTTCGTCAAAACCTCAGATTGATTGTAAATAGGACCATTGAAACTAATTCTCTTTGCCAGTCTTTATCTCTCCATTTGAAAACAGAGAGCTTTAGCAAATATTGCATCAGCTGTAGCCAATCATCCTTCTAGAAAGCTCTGCAGGATTTCCCCAGTAGGCATATTAGAAGCTCCCAGTATTCTGAAACTTTTCCTTTTACAGGTTTTCACAACTTTTCCTATTTTGGAATATGGAAGGAATAAACCTTGAACCAAGGTGTTTTTTTTCTTTTGTATTCAAAAATTCTAGTTGTTTACTCTCTTTTGAAAATAATGAGTGTCTTTGAACAGTGCCCATTTACTTCTTCCATTTGATCTGTGTCTTGTCTATCTGTGTGATGACACTGCATCTACCTAGCACATTTGCCACTTCTCTCTCCCTAACTCAACAATTACCAGCATATTTTTGAGGCCCAAATCAACGTTTGGGGTTGCTTCAGTTTGTGTACAACAAACTAGCAAATCTTTTTGAAATGAGAGTTAGCAACATTTCAAGGGTCCTGTGCTTTTTATCTCCAGTGTAGACAACAAACACGTTAGTAGTAGCTCAGTGAAGTGGTAGTATTTAGTCTGTATACAAATAGAGGCTGCTGGTAATCTCACTGGGTTTTGTACTCAGTGAAATTCAAGCATCAGTGAGATCCATGGCTGTTCCAAAGAGGACACGTGCCATCACTGCTACTTCTGCAGTTTGCAGCCCCTTGCTTTGGTTGCTGAACTCATGATGGCTCTTAATTTATCCGCGTACTGAGAAAATTTTATCCTTCCTATTTGGCTCTGCTATGAGAGCAAAGGAGTCATTCATGCAAAGTCATTCAGTTTCAGTGCTATTTTGTGTGCTGACTTACAAAAATTCTAGCTTTAGAGTAACTCCTTTATTCTCAGATGATCAATAAATTATGTTACTATCTGTTAGAAACTCCTCCTGTTAGAAACTCCTCATGCAGGTGGAGCAGTAGATTTTTTTGCAAGCATCCAGACCTTTGGAGCTTTCTGCCTCCTGGACAAGTGGTTTCCTTGCATTGCAACAGATGCAAGTTGATGAGTCCTTTTAGTTTCACTCAGCTGGCTTCTTCCTTTCCTTCACTTCCAGTTTAGGGTTGCAGCTTACTTGCAAATTGGCAGGACTCTAATTCCTCAAACAATAACCATTTGTTAAGTTTGGGCCCCATCAAGGCATTCATACTGCACAGTATTGCACCAACTGTGATCACTGTAATATTTGATGAAAACAGGAGCCTGGCCTTAACCTGTGAGATTCCTTCCAAGTGCTGTGGCCTTTCTATTTCAAGTCATACAAACAAAAGACAAAATGACAAAGAGAAAGAAAAGCTAGATCACAACATATGGATAAGAAACAGCACAAGAAAGACTTCTCTGGGGAGGCCCAGTCCTCTGACTCATTTAGTTTGACCAGTGGCCCATCATAGCTCAAAATCACGCTGAACCACAAGACTTAATTACAACAGAGTACAGGTATTCATGATGGCATGAAATCTGGGTACACCAAAAAACATCTTTTTGGTTTAAAATTAAAGATGAAAAGTCAGGATTCTGCTTCAGGTGTACCCAATATTCAGATATTTCATTCTGTAGTCACACAAGCTTTGATATCAGCATTTCTGGTTTATTAATGAGAAGAGCTTTCTCTAAATATTCCTAGACATTCCATTCCTAGATGTTCACTTCAGTAGTGTGAATGTTTTCTCATTGCTTCCTTTCTTTCTTTCTTTCTTTCCTATTTGTCTTTGACTAAAACAAGACACTTCCAGCAGTCCCACATGGCAGAAAAGACAGAAAAATGGCAGGCAGATGGACTGTAGCCCCCACTGCTGTGCTGACCACACACATTCTCTCTCCTGAGCTTTCCCAGAAGGACAAGGTTTGACCTACTGCTGCTGCTGGATTCTGCTCTCTTCATTGCCTTATGTCTACTTTTTGCCCTTCTCCTGAGAGATCCGGGCTGCATGGCAGGAGGGATCTGCCCAGCAGGGAACTATCTGTCTGCAGAGAGCAAGCCACAGATAGTGTGGAAATGTGAATAGCCTGAAAGGATCACTGCTAAGAGAGCATAAGTAACAAAATTACTGAGTTCAGGCTCACTGACCTTCTCCTTTCTATTCATGAGTTCCGTATTAGGCATAACTCAATCTCAACTAATAATATCAATGCAATATTTAATCAACAATCAAAAACAATGAAAGCTTAATCAAGGTTTGAGTTTGCTTTCTCAGATACAAATTAGTAGGTCTAGATTAGAGATGAATACATTCCATTAGATCCTCAGATGTAGGTGATTGTCCTTAGCACAATATGACAGATGATGCTTTGAGAAAAACTGGCTACAGAGGGGGATACTCAGACTGTAAACGTAGCTTTCCTTTTTTATGTAATGAAATAGTTGTAATCACTGAAAGGAAACCACACAAATGTTTCACACATATGGCAATCTCCAGCAGTCAATCAAATAATTTCCCCAACACAATGAACACAATCTTTCCAGTTCTAGGCCTTTGCCACACAGCTAATAGCTCTACTGTTCCAGAAAGCAATCACATGCCCCATGCCTTTCCCTGCGTGTGCAGCTTTCCCGGTCAAACGAACCATAAACATGGCATTTTTTCACTCCCTTGAACAGGAGTAGGTTGTAATCCTGCAACCGGGAAATGCTGTGATTAGGAGTTATTATGATGAATTTTCTGAACTGAATGCAAAGGCGCACAGGAAATATCTTTCTGTGATTTTAAATCCTTTATACAGGAGCTACTGGATTCTCAGAAACAGCAACCAGTGACTGAAGCCAAAGGGTTGGTTATCTATTCTTTCCCCCTTTCTTTTCTCCCATTGATGCAGGAAACGGAACTAAAGAAAAATCTGATTTTAAGAGATAGGAATACATTTTTACTATAAATAAATCTTGGGCAAACACAGAATGGGCAACAGCAATGTTGTTTCCCTTTTTGAATGGGACGCTTGGCATTAAGAAGTAAAATATCTCCTACCTCTGTAAATAATTTGTTAAAACAGCAGCTGTCCCACTTTCAGTCATAAGAAGGCAGTTAAAGGCCTAGCTGTGGCTATAGGTAAGCAGACAGGCATCAGCACAACTTGAATCCTGTCCCTTTTGCTGTTGCTTACCAGTAGCCATGCACTACCCTTGGCCTTCCATGAAGCGACAGACAGATCTGCTATCAGCCAGAGAGGGGAAGTCCCTGAGAAATGCAAGGTTTAGTTCTTGTATTCAAACACACATACTATGAGATTTTGTGCAAATCATTGCATTTGGCTGGTCCAGATACTTAAAAAAAACCTTACTTTTAAGTTTTTTTCCTAAGGCTTAAAACATTCAAGTGTTCATCCTCTAAAGAGGAATACACCCAAGAGTAAGATGCACAGGTATTCAGTATCTACCAAGTGTTAGAGGAAGGTTCACTCCTTTCTTCTAAACCTGGGAGAAACCGGCATCTTGCTTGTACAAGACTTCAGTAGCAGAAAAACTCATCTGGGAGTGAGAAGTATGATTTTAATTCTTCCTCCAAACTTACTCTCCTGAACCTCATATTTCTGCCCATTGCCTATGGCTGTACAAGCCCTCAGGTTCAAAGACATGTAGGAAGGATGAGAAGAAAGGCAAGAGCCTTTAAATCAAGGTGGGATGGGAGGGAGAATCTGTTTCTCCTAGAGAAAGTGTAGGGTTTTGTACAGATGGAATTTAAAGACTCAACAAGCAGGATGGCAAGTAAGATGCTCCTTTGTTGGGTAACATATCTGGATTCCAGTCACTGCTTTAATTCAGTCATCAAGAACAATTTTTTAATTTAATTTAATTTAATTTATTATTATTATTTTTTACATTTAAAGTAATTATATATCTTTTTCTAAGGGAATATTTAATTGTTTACAAAATGGAGCTGCTACAAACAACAAAATTAAGAACACTGCTATACTTGCATAACACAAGTTCTCAACGTCCTGGTGGATGAAGGAAAAGAGAGCAAGGAGAGAAAAGAGCAGTTCTCACTCTGTATGGGCATAAGGAAGCGCAGAATCCAGCCACTCTTTTCCTAAGTACCCTAACCATCTGGAGTGTAACTTTGAGAGAACAAGCTCAGTGGATACACCGCAAGAAAGCCTAAGGTTTAGATCTTAGTCAGCTCGGGTATGGGAGATAAGAGCTGTTAGGCCTGAAGAGATGGAGGCTATTCCATTTATTTAAAAAAGTAAAACTATAGGCAGAGGGCCTTTAGTGTTAAAACCCAAGTATCTGTGGACTTAGGCTCTAGGAGTATAAGGCTGAGTGCTGAAGTTCATGGTGTTAGAATTCTGTGTCTAACTGTTGTATACAAACTGATATGGACATCAAAGCTGACTTTCTGGATTTGATCTTCTATACTTTTTTTTCACTATTTCTTATGCAACAGTAATAAATGTTACATTTTTTTTTTCCTGAGGCTTTTTTGGAGGATAAAAGCCCTGAAAAGTTTTAGGTGTTCACCCTGTGTGGGAGCAACAGTCTCTCTAAAAGGCTGTGTATCTAGTGGAGCGAACACATGACTGGTAGAATATGCAAGCACACATATTTCCATCTGGGTGACAGCACAACCGGAGCATCAAATGAGCATCGGTGGATGCAGTGGAGTACTAAGAGCATGAGGACATTAAGCATGGGGGTTTGGAGCATCAGAACAGGCCAGAAAACAGGCCTGGAGAGACTTTAGATTCTTCCAGTGAAAGAGCAGACAGCCCAGTAAAATGAGCATGCAAAACTAAGAGATGAACACCACTCCTGCATCAGCTTACACTTAAGGACATTCCACCACCACCTTACATTACCTACAACAATAAATCCTTCACCCTGTGCCACTTATGTCCTCCCAGTGCTGGCTCCTGCACAGTGTTGCAGCTTGGCCTTGCATCCTCACAACCTGGGAAGGTTGAGAAGAAGATAGAGGCTTCAGGGGAGGGGCCCAACAAACAAGATTGTGACAGTGAGCAAGTTTTTGTTACCTTCATATTTCTGGTTGTGCCCACTTTGGTTGCTAGCATGTGCTAAGGACTGGGCTCTTAAAGCATCATAAGCATTATTACCAACTTGAGATAAAATCACACTTTCATTTTGCTGTGTGCACTCATCCTGAGGGGCACAACCCTGCTGCACACTGTGTATGGAGCAAAGGCGGCCAAGCTAGTGTTAAAGGAAAGGTGGGGTTACTTATCAGATCGCAGCTTTGTGCTGCTGTGGCTTATTCAGAAGGAGCTGAGATATTCACAGGTAGCAGAGTTGTGCTGAGCAGACACTTCAGTACAGGAATGGGTAATATTTTTCAAGTAAATATACTTGGCAAGAGCTGCTATACAAAAATAATCAATTTTCAGTCAGTAAATAATAATCACTCAGAACTGATGCCATTGACTCCCTGTGCCTTGATGATGTTTTAAATATTGCTGACTGCTGCTGTGTTGATACAAGTAATGCAAATCCACGCACTTTCTGACAGGGAAAGCACAGGAAAACAGAGGCTCCAGGGCTAAACAGCCTTTTGCAACAGGAAGTATTTTCAGAACAAAAAGTGATGGGGTCATGCATAAGTTTTGCTCTAGCTGCTATTCTGGCAGCTGAACAGTCTGCTGGGGAAGGCAGGCAGTTCAGCTCCCTTGACCTAAAGAGTTTCTTTTCTTTATTAATTGGCTGTTTTGACATGCTGCCTTTGGTACCTATGCTTTGTTTACTTTTTTGTTTTCTTCTTCATTTTCATTTTCTTTTTTTAAGAAAAGAAGGAGATATGGCAGAAGAGGCCACAGGAATCTGGGCAGAAATGCTTCTCTTTTGGCAATGTCTGATTTTCAGTAACCTTGGCATACAATATACAGATGGGCCTGGAGATAAATCCCAATCCAGCCATGGGTCACTGTTATTATGACAATCCATCTAGCTTTGTGCTGAATTCTGTCATACAGAAAACTTTTAACAAGCAAACATCTCGTAGGAGGGGGGTGCATCAATCCAACTTCCATTCTAGTTTCAGGGACTTTCCCTTTTGAAGCCTAAATCACTGAAATGAGAACAGTGCCAAGTTAACAAGAGTATGTCTGACACCACACTGCCCACAAAATGTCTCTAAACAGAACATAATATGTGATTGATGGTGACATGAACTCCCCAGATGCTTGCACAGCCGAGATTAGTATTATGGTATGGTATGTTGTGATTAAACAAAATAGTTTTGGCACTGTCTTTTGACAAGCTTTTTGTATAAACCAGTTGTGTCAAGCTACACATCTGAATCTCTAATTTAATCTCTAATTAATCCCATGACTGAGTGTCCCATCACCGAGTGAAAGAAGCTTTTTCTCCTTTCACTTCCTTGCTTCTCTGATAAGAAACAGCTCACAACATCATTGTAGCACCAGAACATACAGGACACATCCAGGCAGACTCGCCTAACCTGCAGGTGGCTCCCAGCAAGTGAGGAAGACCTCAATGGAGAGGTGCAAGGACAGTGCAGTCACTCTGCTGGGAGCTTGTGGAATCATGCTGGCTCTTGAAGGTGATGTGACTGCTTTTGAAGCATGTCTTTGATACTTGGAGCATGGGGTGAGAGTCCAGAAATGACTGAGAATGAATGAGAATAGCCAGGATCAGACAAGCTTACTAGCTCAGCTTCTGTGCTGGTTTTGAGGAAAAAAGGTTCTGGATGAGCAGGAGTAAGGAATCATAGAATAACTAAGGTTGGAAAAGAGCACTAAGATAATCTAGTCCAACTGCGAACCCATCACCACCATGCCCAAGGAAGACAAATGTGGGCAGAGAGTGAGGCTTGTGCCAGGAAGGACAGCCCTGGTGCTGCTGGGGAGATGGTTGGCACTGCTCCCTGTCCCTGTGCTCAGAGGTCTGACCCACATGGGAAGGCGATAACAACTGCAGCAGACCAGTTGAGCCTCCTCACTTACCCCACAAAATTATATAGCAGACAATGTGGCCATGTGGAGGGACAGGGCAAATTGATGCTGCAACTGTTGGAATCAGAAATGAATGAGATGGCTTTTGCTGCAAACCAGTAGGTGCATCTTGGTAGGACATCCCAAATGTGACTGGTTGAAGTGATTACGATCCCATAAGCATGTCCATCAGCTGAGAAATTGGCTGTCACTGGAATTCTACCATGAATGAACTGCTGATGAGTTCAGCAGCCCAAGAGAGGTATGAAATCTGATTAGAGTAACTATGGCTCAGGCCTTTCACTGGACAGTGTCACCAATACTGACTTTTCTTACGCTTTAATTTTTTAAACTTTTAAGATCTGCAGCATGAAGTATATAAATTATTTATAAGGTATTACATGAATTCAATCTACTCACAACTCTTCTTTAAACTATGTCACATACTAGTCTGTTTACTTTGAGTGAACTGTGAGTAAGGCAGAGAGTGCAAGACCAAAGCAAGCAGGAAACTTCCAGTGTGGCCAGACTTGTAAAGGTATCATCCTTGCGTTGTGTTTGTGTAATCATTCATATCATGGTTATCAGACAGAACCTGATTGTGAACACTGCAGTTCACCAGCAGTAGAGGGAGTGCTGCAGCTACAGGAAACAACATGCACCAGCACAGCAGGGCAGTTAACTTCCAGCAAGAGCCAGGTCTCTGCTATTCATGCTGATCTTCATGTGCAATTTTTCAAGTGTTTCATGCCATATTTTAGACAAGATTTATTTTAACTAATGTCATTTATGGCTCTAATATAGTATGTAGGTCACCACAAAAGTAATGCCTCCTATTTCCACAGAAACTACAACAGATACAAAGTGCACAATAATACTATTCAGTAGAGCAAATTCTCAGCTACAAAACACGTTTCAATAGAGTCATTACCAATAGCTATACATTTTTTCTCAGCACTGGACCAACATAATAAAGTAGGAGGCATTACTTTTGGAGCAGCCCTATATACTGGGCTTTTACCAATATGTTCAAAACTACCTTTCCTTCGCATCTCTAAAGACCACCATATTATTATTTGTGTTTTAATGCTTCTGTCAATGTAAAATCCTGGTGCACTGAGATCTGCGCAGCATTTAAGACAGACACTTCATCAAACAGTGTGCAGGCATGTAAATTCGGGCACCATCTCGAAAAGAACAAATTTTGTCTCATTTGTGAGACAGCAAAGGCAAGGATAAAATAGTTAAAAGTACCCACTGCATTGTTTTTATTGTTGTGAATATATTTTCTGTCCTTGAATAACAATTCGGAACTTCAAGCACTGTATAAAAATCAAGTATTGAAGAGCAATTTTTTTTTTTTTTTGGAAACAGTCACTCAGCATGAACTGCCTAAGGAGTTAGTATAAGCTGTTATTCAGTCATACAGTAAAAGATCTCAGAAGAAAGAGACTTTCCCTGTTGCACTCAACTTGAGGAAATTTTCACGTAAGCCTGGCAGGCCCTTGTTAAACCAAAATATATGCTGAGGCTTCACACCTTCTCAGGTGTCGTGATCAAGTTTCATCAGAACAATGCTGCATCTTGGCCATAGCTTTCTGAGAAGAGAGCATGGTGCAAGCATTGTGAAAAGGGCAATCTGTGCCCAAGAAAAAACTCTGGAGGACAGAGAAAGAGTATAAAATTTCCCCATCCTTGCAGCAGCTTGCCTTGTTTCCCTTTCCTACCTCTACTCTCCAATAAATACTGATCAGCAGACATTGCAAGTCCTCTTGCTTGACCTAGAAGGTACTGGTCTGTTGTCCAGAGCTGAGCTGGTATCTGCATAAAACTGACTTTGCCCTCATTGGCACTAATTGTGATAGGGGCACATAGCATGTACGTTAGAGAACTAGATATTAACATTGCATATGTATGTGTAACTCTTTTCTCCACTTCTCTCTCCACTGTCCTCTCTTTTTCTGTCCGTATTCTCTGTTCTCCATGGGGCTGGAGCAATAGCACTGCAGCAGCTGTGATGCTTTAAAAGCTGAGGTTGGTGGGAAGAAGAATTAGCCTATATTAGGCCTGCTGATTTCAGCTTCATAAGCATTTCTTGACTTCCACATTTGAAGTCAAGAGTTGATCTTAAATTCTGACATTGATTGTAGACCAAAAAATTCCTCTCAATCTGTGCAAATTCACTTACCTTCAATGTGGTCAGTGGTCAACTACTTGTGACACATGAGGATATTTTGAATGACCCATAGTACAGTTTAAGATTATGCTGAGAATTCATCTATGGAGCACAAAAGTCTTATTTCCACTCGATTTGTGAAATCCATTGAATTCAGAGAACACAGTCCCTGCTCCTCAGAATCAAGGTGCTGCCAATGAGTTCATTTGCATCATCTTGCCTCTGTGAGGCAGCATCCCTTAGCTCCTACTGAGCTTCTACCAGAGCTTTCCAATTCTACACTGAGAAATAATACACAGTTTGGCACGTGCTCCTAAAAACTTGCTTCTCCAGCTTTAAAGCTCGCTCATCTTTGAGAATGCTCCATTTATTTGGACTGGAATGTAATATTTAATTGAAGCTGCTCCAGGCTCCAGGCTGAACAGTGCTTTTAAAATGTGGTGCATCTCCTATGAATCACATCATATCCTGGGATCTGTATTGTATCAAGTTGCCTTTTTACAGCTCTAGGCTGAAAACTTGAAAGCAAAGCAGTTTGAAAAGGCTGTATGAAAGCAAGCAAGCACAAAGAGGTTTGTTTGCCTCACAGCCAGGCCAAGGTTGCTATCTGGGGAATACTCTGAAGCACAAGCCACAAAATATGAACACTTGCCATATTATCAGTTATTTTTAGCAGAGTGAAAAGAATGAACTTAGTTTTAAGAAACACATTAAAGATTAAAGATGTGTCCTTAAATTAACTCAGGTTTTCTTTAGTTTGTTGAACCATTAGCATTGAACACTGATAGCATTTCATATATCCGCTGTAGAAGCCTATTCTGCATACAAATTCAAAATGCACCATGAAGTAAGATTGAGTACACAACTATGTAGTTAAACATGAAAAGGAGAGTTAGAATCATTTGGAGAAAGACAGTTCTACACATCTAGAAGGCCACACATTTCTATACCTCAAGTGCCAGCTTGCCTGATGTTTTAATAATGTTTCAGAGAGCTCATATTCAGAGTTCTATTTATTAAAATTACACCTTCTGAGGTTGTTATACATAACGTATTTCTTGCCTCTGGCCCCAGTTCAGGTGGTATCTTTACTCTTTCCAAGCACTATAGTTATTAATCTTGTACGTGCTTTAGACTTCAATGGATCTCAAGTTCTGATGGCACTTAAGCAGATATTGATATGCTTATGTGAGGAACCATAAGCACAAACTTAAAGCCATGTCTTAAATAAAGGTTCTAGAAACTAATTTTTCTGTGAACTACAGAAGCAGACCTAATCCTGTACCACATATGTGGCCAAGTCACAGTGAGATGAGAGCTGCAGTCTTTCTAACCTTCTCTAAAGCAGCAGCCCGTAGCTACTTTGCCTCCTTGCAAAGGAAGCCAACACAGCCAGGAATCTGCAGCCAATGTCTGATTTTAATTAATTACTCCATTATTAAAGAAAGTTATTAACTGTCATTGAACTTAGTGTCATCAGCTTGCTGCAGAGGAAAATCTCTCCTGCTACACAGTTCTAAAAGCCCTCCTAGTCTGATTGTAAACTGGTAGTTTCAGACAAGTCATATCACACTGTTCAGGATGTTACCTTTTATCAAAATGGACTTTTCTCCTGTAAAACAAAGGAAAGAGAAACTGATGAGGGACTAACATCTACCTCAGGCAAAGTACCTGTTCTGTAAAATCAAGGAAATAGTTCTGATACAAACACTGACACCTGATCGCTGAAGTTTTTCTCATTATAGAGACATTGATAGTAGAAGGACTGGGCAGCCACTCCGGTGCTTATACACGAGATGCATTTCATCATAGAATCAGAACAGCTTGGGTTGGAAAGAAACTCAGAGCTCATCTAGATCCAAGCCCCTGCCATGGGCAGGCTGTTCCCCCAGCAGCTCAGGCTGCCCAGGGCCCCATCCAACCTGGCCTTGAGTGCCTCCAGAGATGGGGCATCCACAGCTTCTCTGGGCAGCTGTGCCAGGGCCTCACCATTCTCTGAGTGAAAAATTTCTTCCTAGTATCTAACCTAAATCTTCCCTCTTTTAGTTTGAAGCTAGCTTTCTTCACTATCTGTCCACTGCTTTCTGTCACTATCAGACCATGAAAGGAGTTGGTCTCCCTCCTGTTTAGAAGATTCCTTTAAGTACTGGAAGGCCTCAATGATGTCTCACCAGAGCCTTTTCTTCTATGGGCTGAACAAGTCCAGCTCCCTCAGTCTTCTTTGTAGGAGAGGTGCTCCAGCCCTCTGATCTTCTTAGTGGCCCTCCTCTGGAATCCACTCCAAGAGCTCCACGTCCTTCCTGTACTGGGGGCCCCAGGCCTGGATGCAGTACTGCAGATAAGGCCTCACAGGAGCAGAGTAGAGGGGGACAATCAGCTCCCTCTCCCTGCTGGCCATTCCTCTGTTGATGCAGCTTCGGATACCATTGGCCATCCAGGCTGCAAGCACACACTGCTGGCCCAAGTCCATCTTTTCATCCCTCAGGACTCCTAAGTCCTTCTCCACAGGGCTGCTCTGAAGTTCTCCTTCTCCCAGCCTGTACACATACTTAGGATTTTCCCAACCTAATGCAGCACCTTACTAACATTTGCTAGTAACTACAAATAGAAAAGAGGACGGAGGGGAACAGGAATGTACAGTTTTCTCTTTTTTTTTTTGAAATTCAAACTACTTACTACCTCAGTACTGAACAGATGAGTACTTGTGTGCATGCAGGTGATTTACAAGGACCCACTGGAAAATATAGAACCACATCCTTCATTTCTGCGTCTTTTTTTCTCCTGGAATCTGAGAATAATTGAACTGAAGTAGGGAGGAGAATCACATCTGAGGTTTTGATTTCTCTCTCTCTCTCTTTTTAATTAAGCTTTTCTTGCAGGCTATCACTTGCACAGAATGCAAGATGTCCGCTTGCAGAAACCTAACATGCTGTTTGGCAGAAATGTTCCAGTTTAATTAAACCTTTGAAAGAGGTTACTACTTTTAATGTGGGAGGAGGGCTACTCTCATGGTTTGCTACAGCAGAAATATCTTCCTCCAACAGAAATTAAATAGCTAGGGAAAAAGAAGCCAGTGGCCGGATACAGTGCAAATGAGGATTAAATGACAACAAAAAACAAGAACAAGGAATAGATCAGCAATAAGGGAAATGAAGACAGAATGAGTAACTGTATGAGGAAACAGTATGAGTAACAGTTTTAAAGGAAATTACTTTTTATGCTAAAGAGCCATGAAAATGCTGGACTATTTTTACTGCATAAGGAAGTAGTGATCACAGCGTGAAATTATGATTTAGAAACTGGAAAATGGAAAGCCCCATCTTAATATGCAATCCACCTCATTAAAAAGTCTGAGGGTTCATAAAAAAGCTTTTTTTTATAGATTCGATTATAGATGGAGAGAATGAAGGAACTGTATATGAAGAAAAGTACAGAAGACATAAGAAAAATAAAAAGCTAATATCCAAAACATTTATTTATGATTCTGAAAGCAGTCTGAATGCAGGGAAAGCCTCAAATAAATTGGTGAACGATTTCTGGTGCTAAATGTTACATTTCTGCACTTTGCAGTGAATGACTATGGATGCATCACAAAAAATCGTGTTGGAAGAGAGAAAAACTGAAGGAGAGAGGAGAAAAACACAGTGAAAGGAGAAAGGATGAAAAGAAGATCAGTGAACTCATCTAAGAAAGAGGAAGGGTGCATGAAAAAGCAGCTTCTTTGTAGAGAAAGGGTATGGTGGGAAAAATGATAGTTCAGAAGTACAGTTGTTGATGAGGATCTTCTTTGGTATCTTTGTCCTGCTTCAGGGATGATGGGAGGTCAGAACCCCACTCAGATTAGTTCAGGATCAGAGACTCCCGAAATCTGCACAAAGATAATTTTCTTTCTGATGCGGTTTGGCATATATCTCAGGTAGTCCCAGGTTTACAACAAGAGAGAAAGAAACGGAATGAAGAGACTGAGAAGGAGAAAGAACATAAACAGGGAGAATTTAGTTGCTTTTTTTTTTTTTCCAGTGCAGTGTTGAACTGGTGAAATGTAATTAATATTGATCCTCTGTGATTCAGAAACTGTCTGTAGCAGCTTCTTTGAATACAGATGACACTTACAAAGCTCCTTTTGGTTTTAAAGGAGCAAAGAGCTGCATCTAGCACCAAAAAATGTGGAAGGAAAAAGGCAACACTGGGCATTAGTGTGATGGGGGATCTCAATAAGAGGCAGAGCTTTTAGCAAGGACAATTAAAAATCTGTATATCACAGCAGTGCTTGAAATGCATTGCACTGTTAGAGACTGCTGAGGGCACTCATGAAGACGTTGCTGCAGTTGCTAATGTGTAACGACCACGTCTGGGAGCACTGCCATAGGCAGAACGTATCATAAATGCTGTGAGCTGTGACAGATCATCATGAAGTTCATCATCTATGTCACATTCATGCACCCTCATGTAAAACTTCCTAGAATACCTGTGTCCTGGGAAAATGGACGCCCGAACAGCAGATCCTGTGGGCTGCCAAAGGGCTGTTGCTGATATATTTCTGCCAATCCATTTTCATGACAAAGTTGCTTCTCTTCTTCCCAGCCACAGTAAGGCCTTGCTTGTCACAGCCTCCCAGCCCATCTGTCCTATCAAATTGGCTTTTCTCCCTCTGGCTGTTTTGTGTTTCCCTGGTGTAAGCAGGTTTTAATCCCTCCATCTGATTAGTTAGGAGAAAAAACCACGCTTAATCTGATAACAGCAGGATAATGTAGCACTGCAAAGATGGTATGATTTAATTATGTAAAAATATTTATTTATTTATTTACTTATTTATGGGCTCTTCAGCAGAATGCAATGGCTTTTGTTTCCAAGAAACTAAATATTCCCCTAAAAGCATATTGGATTTAAGAACACTTTATAAAATATCAATATTCCCCACTAAGAAAACATTTCTCTGAGTTCATTTTGGTAGCACGTTTTGAATTGCTGATGTTCCTAATAGGCTTATACTGTCCTGTGTATTCTCAGCTCAATTTGCCCACTCTGGGAATTTTGTACATTCACAAAAATCAACTAGCAAACACTCTCTCCTTAGAAAAAGTCGCTGCCTTCCAAAGAAATCTCATTATAATGATTTCCACAATGACACAGCTGAAATAACTTGCAGATTTAAATGCTTAAATTGACAACTTATTAAATGTTTTTATTTAAACTAAGTAACTTACCCAGGCCTGAACACTTTAGTTCTTGGCACGTCTCAGGCAGACTAGCTGTTGAATTTGGAAACCCCTGCCTCATACTGTCTATGTCAGGTTATTAGTCCTGAAAATGGTGTTTAACAAACCTCCTCCTTGCAGGAACGTGTGACACACGGCTGGCTGACACAGCCAGGCATACATCTGGCTCAGGAAAAGCAAAGGCACACCTGGCACTTGGGGTTACGTGGTGGCAGAGTGCCTCCCAAGTGCACAAAAACCTCTCCAGAGCTCTGGATGGGACCTTCTACTCCAATATCCCTCCTGATGACCACTCAATGGTGCTCTAATCTCACATGATTCTACTGATGTCGAGAGGCTTGAGAGGACATGCACACGGAGGAGCAGCATGTCCAGAACGTGGAGGGCCTGAGGCAGAGCCCAACGAACTCAGATCAGCAGCTGAGCTAAGTCAGACACACAGAAGGATCACTGCCATTGACCTCAGGCAGAGAATGACCACCCCTTTCCCATAACAAGCTATGGTAGTTAAGCTGCATCACCTTGTAGGTGAATCTAAACTTCTCAGGGTGGCTGTAGGCTGACTTCTGGTCATATCAACCCATGGCATCTCCTCCAGGCTGGAGTTCTCTGTGCTAAGATGTTTGCTCTTTAGGAACCAGTTCCATCCAGCAGTCCCCAATCTGTTCCCAACTAGCTCCTGCACATCCACACGAGACAGTTCATTGGGCATGGACACAGCCTCCATCCTATTGATTTGACGACACTGAGCAAGCCTGGCTGAGAGCAGTGAATATAGTCTATGAAGGTCTAAGAATTATTTTCGCCCTTCCAGGACATTGGTGTGTGTGCATCTTGTGAATGCTGAAAGGCGAATTAACCCAGTCTGCTTTCCTGAGGACAAAGAGCTCCTGTGATCTTCCTACAGCATGTGGCTTTTGTTCCACATTCTTAGTTTTATTTTGTGTTTTAAACTAATGTACTACTAGATCTTATCTTCAGCAATACCCAGTGGACCAGGAAAGTGTCACCAGGAAATATGCTCCTGTTTTGTGTGTAGCCAAATGAGACCTGATTTCTACAGTCCTTGACAAAGTTTCCTTAGAAAACAACATAATAATTATAATGAGAAATGAGCCTAGAACATGGGTGGTTTTTTTTTGCTCAGAAAAATGAAATGGCAATATGATTCAGGTCTCTTACTAATGGATGTTTCTGGCAGAACAAAATATGGGAGGACATTTTTTATCACTGGCATTGTGATTTTAGCTACAGTGAGTTATTATCAACATCTAAAAGGCAAGATCTTCAAAGCTGAAATTTAAAAAAAAATGTAATGTAAAAGAATGTATCTATCATATTTGTCATGGATTGAAAGTACAGGGCAGGAGAGGTGAATAGTCATTGAATTTACACAGGATGACTCTAAGTGCAGTGCTCTTTTTTGGAAGCTTATGACTAATATTGGATCCTACTGTAACCTTTTGTTAACAAGAATTTAAGTGCCCTTCCTGCATAAATGAGATTATTTTACTTAGAGTATACAGTCTGTTATTAATATGGTCTCAAACACTTCATCATATTTATAGTCTTACCAAATGTTAATGGTTTATTTGAAGTTTCTTTTCTGCTTTGCACTGATTTTCTAGTTAAAAAATATCCAACACAATTCACCTGTTTCTAAAAAAGGATTGGGTAAAGTATATTGTTCTATTTATGTTAACTTGTATGAGTTTTTACATCAACATTTTCATTATTCTTTGACTTAAAAGAGGAGCTTGCATGCTAGCCTTAGTGTGGAATGTGCCTTTTTGCTTATTTCTGATCTTGAATCTGCCCAAGCAATTGCAACCCAGTTGCAATTGCCAAAAAACAGTTTGCAGGAACAAACACTGGCTTCAAATCTAAAGAGTCACTGCAAACTAACTAATAGCAACAACAAAAAACCTACCTCATCATCTTTAGCCCATATCCAAAGACCTGGAGAAATTTTACTAACATTTCTGGTATTTAATGAGTTAATTTTCTGCTGATTCAAACATGTTACAGATAATGCTTTTATTGAAAAACGAAAAAGAAAACTGACAAGATAGATAAGCAGGGTAATAGTATTTAAATATTGAAGTATTAAAGTGTAAAAGGACTATTAACAATTTACTGCAGTATCCTCTGGAGAATCAACTGCTGAACCAGCTATTTGCTTCTCACCTCTTGCAGTTCCCTTCATTCTCTCTTTTAAGATTTTTAAGTGCTGCTCAATAGCAAGGCCTCCTCAAGCTCATTTAATTTGTTATCGTGCTTCCTTTCTTCCAGCTGCTTTTGGATCTGCTGTGCCCTTCTCACAGGCAGCCTCTGTCCTGGGTGCGCTGGGCTGGTCAGGCTGAGCCCTGCAGATCTGATGACACTGTTGTTCTGCTCTCGCGTGAACCTGTGTGACACTAAGAACTGAACATGCTCTCACCTCTCACATGGGACATTTAAGTATCTTCTGTGCTTCCTGAACTCAGAGATTTCAACAGCCTTCTATTTCTTATACCTTCTGCCATTCTGGTCTCTTCTCTGTAGGTTCTTACCTTCGCACCCTGGTGCCTACGTTTTGGATGGCAGTCACCCTGGTGGGCAGCCTGTAGGCTATTGCAGTGTGATTCCTGAAGAAGGGTCTCTTCATACAGCTGGTACTAGAGCTGTGCTGGACGGGAGGCTGTATCCTTGGGATGGCAGGGCTGGCTGCTAAGCTCAGACCAACTAGGATCCTGCTTGGTCCCAGACATGTCAGGTCACTGCTGTTAGGATGCTCCTGCAAACTCAATAATGGGCTTTTGAGCTGGAACACAGCAGGCTGTTTTGCCACATTCACCTTTCTTCCATTGCTGTACTGACCAAAGCAGGCAGCAACAAGCTTTAGTGCTGTGCCGCTGTCGGGATACAGGCTTTGATGACCCAGAAGTAGGTATTACTTATGAAGATAAAGCAGTGAAGACTTTTTGACTCTTACCTTAAGAATTCTGCACTGCAGAAATACAGTGAAAATAGATTCCTAACTATTTTGAAGAAACACTGTCTAACAGTTATTTTTATTAAAATAGCGTTAAGCCTACTTCTGTCAGTATGGTAGCTAGCAGCAGGGGCTTATTATTGAATTGTGGGCTTTTCTTGCTTCATCCAAGAAAGCTGGCACTTCCAATGTTTGGACAAACTGTAGTAATGTTTTTCGGCAGCGCTCTGTATGCCTCTTTCCAAGCATTAATGCACAAAATTCAGAAAGACCCAAAATGGTGAAGAAACCACCTGCTCCCCGAGTAGATGATTCCAGGAATTAATTATGCTCGCTGTGAGAAACGTGGTTCTTATTTTTATTCTGGTATTATTTGGCTTAGCTTCCTTTTCCATCAGCTTCTACTACTAGAAATCTTCTAAACAAATACTTTGATTAAACCAACTCTGAACTTTCTCTTAAAAAAAGTAAATAGTTTGAGGGTCTTTTGTCCCTGTTACTGGGTTTCTTGGGCTTCACGTTATTCTTCTATATCCTTTTGGAAATCTTTTCACGTTTTTCATAGTTCTTCAAATAATGTAATAATTACTCCTGTGAAGCATACCACGTATCAGCTGTGGTGCAAATGTGCTTTGAGGTGTGCTGGGCATTCTTGGGCTTCTAACAACGCAAAAGATGAAGCCACACTGGCCACAAGTCTGTGGTTGCCTGAATGACTGAGAAACACAAAATGTATCATTATGGCTTCTTTAGACTTCCACAGACCATCGCGGACCTCTGTAAACCTCCTCATGTATTTCTGAAAGGCCACATACATTTTTAATAATAAAAAACCTGCTTCGTGTGAAGAATTTCAGTTCATTTCTGGAGAAAAGAACAAAAAGGATTATCAGAAATCTACCTTTCATAATTTACTTTCAAGCCAGATGCCTATATTTGCTAGAATGTTAATTCTGCTTTGCATTCAGTAAGACAGTTTCAGTTTGTTTAGGGCTGGTTTCATCGGTCTC
The DNA here is from genome assembly GCA_037305975.1 of Chrysolophus pictus. Taxonomy (NCBI): domain Eukaryota; kingdom Metazoa; phylum Chordata; class Aves; order Galliformes; family Phasianidae; genus Chrysolophus; species Chrysolophus pictus. The sequence continues at coordinate 175,949,626 of CM074576.1, read as the reverse complement.
TGTCTCTAACACTCAGCATATTCCGCAAGGATGATGCATTAATCTGGTTAAGAAACTATAACAGGTATTTCTAGACTAGGGAGGTTTCACTCACTGAACCCCAAGGGAATTTTACTCTGCTATTGTGGATTGAATTTATGGCTTTTTATTTCAATTGAATCAGAATTGTTATGCCAGGGATAAATTTGTCCCGGCTTGTTTACTGGCTTATTTGAATGATTACACAATTGTCACACTCTAGGAAATCATTCTGCTATTCAAAGCGTAAGGCTAATCAGAATTTTCTCCTTGGAAATAAAAGATTATGGGTAAACAACATAAAGGAGAACAAGGCTATATTATATCATGAAAGCAATCAAACACTAATCCATTTAAGTGCTCAGTTCTGAAGTGGAATAGCACTGTGCATGGTATAGAATTAGGAATCAAGTATACAAGATACAAAGAGATCAGTCTGTACAACTGGAGAGACAAAGTAATTAGACAAATCATTCTCCAGTTTCTGTAAGAAATGCTTCTTCTTCCTATTATTTGTATGCTGAATTACTGTTTGCACAGCTTTTTGTGATTTTCTGTTAATACTGCAAGAGACAGTGTAATTATATTTGGTTTAGAAGTACTGTTACTATGTCAACACTAGTATTCTGTTACCTAATTATCACTTTGAATCACTCTACAGGAACATTGCTAGATTTCATAGTTTGGTTAGGTGATTCAGTTGAATATTGCAGGCATTTGCTTCAATTGAAAAATGCCCAAGAAGGGACATTGGACTGTACTTGGCTACATTAGATTGCATTCAAGAACATGAAGAAGAGCTGTCTGGAGGTCTTTAGTACATCATCAGTCATACAAAGTTTGCTGTCATTTCTTGTAGTTGCCCAGCAACAAAACATCCAAGCCCATATGTTTTAATGAATGACTCGGGAAACAGACAACATAAAGATAGGAGACTTCAAAAGTCAAGTCTTGAAAATCTCATATGTTCAACACATTGAGCTGAATTTTATCCTAGGAAAATTGTCCTTTCTCTAGTAATATTTAAATAAATGCATTGTAAGTCTATTGACATTTAAGCTGTGAATTAAATGCTTCTACAGAGAATGACTTTATATCATAATCAACCTCTAGGTGACATATGTTCTACCTAAACAAGTTGAAGAAATGGTTTTGCCAAGAAACACATTCTCACTTTACAAACCATACAGACAAAATGCCCTTAACATATATGTTGCCTCATGAGGTGGAATTGCCAAGACATTAAAGTACATCTTCATTTTTCTGCTCTTTCACCACGCTGGGTTTATATAACTTAATTGCTCCCCAGCCATGCAGTGCTGTTTCAGTAAAATGTTCACAACTACTCAAGTCTGTTATTCAGAACACAGAGCTTAAGAGTTGTAAAACAGTTTCTAGGGAAGCCGTGCCTGCCTAAATATAGGTCACAGTAATGAGGTTGCAATTTTGCTAGAAAAAGTTTGTCAAAAATGATCATAAGCTGAATGCAGCCCTGGATGGTGGTGCAGGATTCATCAGCACTTGGTGCATAACAGCTGTATCATTCAGGTGAACATGAAACCAAGTAGAAACATTCCAGCTTGTCACTTGCGAAGTTTATTGCTCATGAAAAGAAGAGATTGTAGAATTAACCTCTCTCACACCATATAGGCACTGTGACCTCACAGCTGAAGTCAGTGCCAGCACAGCAGGTGTGAGGGTACGCGTCGTCTCATGAAGTAATTACAGTAGCTCATCTCTTTCTGTTCAGAGGGTGCAAACTCAGACAGACAAATGTCTTTGAGATCCTGTTCATAACTCAAGATACAGCTGCAGGGCTGGCTTTGGCCCATGGGAGCCTGTGGGGATGTGGCTGGAAGAAGGCTGACAGTGCCCCGTCCTCGCTAAATGGTGCTTGGTGTTTTCTAAAGGGCAGTTGAAGGCAGCCGCAGCCCTTCCCGGCCAACGAGGGACGAGGTGATGAATGCCCTGATGTATTACAGGCGCTTCCTCTGCGCGTACCGGAGCAACAGGAGCCACAACAGGTCACAGCAGCCCGTTCTGAGAAAACACAGCTAATTAGAGGAATTCTGGGAACCGGAATCCGTGACCTTTAATAATCTTTACTGACGTTAGCCAACCGCCTGACGCGGGCTCAGGCAGCGCCAGGCGGCTCAGCACGAGGGGAAGCGCCGGGAAGCGGCGCGCTCCGCCCGCCCGGCCTCAGGGCCCCTCCTGCGGGCGCGGGGAGCGAGGCGGCCGTTGTGCCGAAGCCAGGCGTCGCCGCCGCTAGGGGGCTCTCGGCGCCCGCGGAAGGGCCCGGCTCCGCCCGGTCTGCGGTGCCTGTTTTCCCCCTCTTAAATGAGGCCGGGAGGTTGCTGTTCTTCTATTTTTAAGTACGCGTTTATGCTTCTGACACATGGAGAAGCGCCTGAACGCGCTGGGGGCGAGGAATCCTAACCAGGGGTGTGCTTAATATTTGCGCAGACTGCGTGCGACTCGGTGGAGAAAACAGCGAAACCCACAGCGCTCTGAATGAGTGCAGCAAGAGGAGGGAAAGCGGCACTGGCTTGCTTTTGGACCAAGATCAAAAGGAGAAACTGGAAAGTAATAACAATGTAGAAACGTTCCCAAATTTAGCAGCTTTATTTTTAAAAAGCGTTCAGCTAGGGCTTCGGGGAGCTGACGCAGCCTTTCTGATAAAAGTGATTTAATAGCAGAAATCTGAGATAAAACCGGGTTTGCGTGGGAGGGAAGGAGATGGGGGTTTAGATGAAGAACAGTCCTTGTAAATCAGGACAAGTGAGCAGAATGGAGGCGAGGACCCACTTCTTATAGCTGTGGCTCTTCCACAAAACCAAGCTTTTTTTCCTTCTGCAAAGGAAAAACATCCTAATTAATTAGATTTATTTACAGCAACTGGATTTGGGATCAAAATAATTGCCTTGAGACCAAAGTGCAGCTGCAGTGTGCATTCCAGATGTGAGATGAAGCAGCGTGTTTCAGATGATTTTATTTTTTAATTTTAAACTCCGAATTGGTCAGGATCAGATAAATTAATAGATTCATAGCATCATCTGCATTCATCCAACACAAAGGTGCTCTCACACTGCCCAAATAATCAGATGCATTGCAGGGACAAGCAGGAGAGCAACTTCCTGTCAAATAAAAGAAAAAAAAAAAAAAATCACCCTGAGAATGGTTCTGGGATGTAGGGAACTGCTGCATGGCCCACAAGATATTAATTTGTGTCGTGGTTTGAAACTCAACTGAGCAACAGGTTACCACCTCACTTGTGGTGTGGATGACCACTGTGATCTCCAGGTAAGCAAATCTGCCAGGAACCCTTCTGCTCCTGGGGACCCCAGCCAAGCTCCCACTGCCTCCTGCTGCACTTCTCTTACAGGGGACACATGGTTCTTTCCATGTTTCAGGCAAAAAAATAAAAAAGGAAGAGTACCTTTAAAAGATTAACTTTGCCATTTTCTTCAGGTACCCCATGAGACCTCAATCTTGCAGGAGCATCAAACATTCTGTGACTCATTTAGCTTCTTTTCCAGCAGATGGTGATGACGAGTATTTATTTTCCTCAGTATTTTTTTTTTTTAAAGGAAATATGTGCTAAATGGATATGCTGTCCCATGTCCACTGATTTCTTCAGACTATCAGTCAATCTAAGTAAATTGATGTATGTCATTTTGCTTTCCCTTTGTTATTCTTTCTTCCATATAGCTGTACAGAAGAATCACAGACACGTGTTGTACATCCCCAGTCTACTAAGATTGTTTTAGCCATCAGAAGTGACTTTCTTTAAGCATTAAAAGCAGTTGCAGTTTTAAGTGTTTTGCAGCTTTTTACCTCCATTTTGGATGACTGATGAAGAGATGACTGGTCCAGGTTTTCAAAGGCCAGATAGTCTGAGTCCTCATAGAGAAAAAGGCAAGCCCCTTTGTGGAGCCATACAAGCAAGTTCATTGCTTTTTGTTGTAGAAGGCAACCTGGGCTTATGCACACAATACATAAAGTCTTTTGCAGTTCATTAGGTTAATGAGAATGAACTATAGGAAAAATTCAAAGTTTAATTATGATGTGCTTTATTTCCTCAAAACTTGTGCTAGCAGATGCCAAACGTTCTCATGAAAAGACCTCTTCTGCAGTGGGTCTCCCTTCTTTAAGAACGTCAGTGCTGCCTTCACATCATCCAGTGCTTGGAGGAACAGGCCTTGCTATGCCCAGGGCATTGACATTCAGCAACAGACTCAGTAGTAAATAATCTGAGAGCCTATAGTGCCTAGGAGGGAAAAAAAATTGAGCCATTTTGAGCATCAGCTAACAAGTGATCCTTCAGAAAGAGAATAAAGAATACCTACAAGAACTAGACCAGGTCCCCACACTATCTACTGCAGGTTATGATATCTTTGGGAGTAGAAATGTCAAACAAGTTTGAACGTTCACTTAGGTAGTTTTAAGTGTTAACTTACTGGAAGAAGCCTTAGCTGGGTTGTATGGTGTTGGGTACTACTAGACAACCAATCACATTTCATACAGAGGTAGAAAAGGATGTTATGGAAAGGAATGGCAGTGTTTACCCTTGAATAAACAAACTTTTTAGTTTTCTCCTTAATGTGACAGGAACAGCTGCTATTCCTCTCTGTGAGTCTGAACTCTGAAACAAGGACATATTGGGGACATAATAAGTTTCAGAAAATGGCATAGGAAAAGTAGCACAATGAAAGAAAGCTAAATATAGACTAGCAAGAGAAAGTGTGAAGTGTTATTGTTCTGTTTGAGATAAGGCAATTGCCTTGGTAAACCCATTTTTAAAATATGGATGTTCTATCATTGCAGAAACTTTATAGGGAGCATTTAAATTAATGCTGCTTGTGTAATGCTTTTGCACATATAGATACAGTTGTAGGGCATGTATATTCAAATAGCAAAATGAGTTTATCCAATAGTAACACTGGAGAGTTGGCATGGTGCCCACATCCTATGTGTCTCTCTTTATCCTGTATCTGTGTTGTGAGTTGTGTAAATACCTGATATTCTCAGCCAAAAAAATAAAACAGTTAACATCAGGCTGAGAACTTTAGTATTGCTAGACAGATGTTAGCCCAATAGCTTGACTGTGACAGGGACTGCAGCACTTCAAAAGCAATGCTCAGAGAAAGCACAAGGGAGAGTGTGTGCACAGTGAGCTACCCTTGCCTGTTTTCCTGAGCCAGAGTTGCATTGAGTCTGATTTCTTTTTTTTTCCCCCCCCCCCGTTTCTTAAATTTTTACTGGTGGCCCAGTCCTCCCTGAATTTCTGTAATGATTTTTTGAGTTTGTCTACGCTTTTGGCCTGCACAGCAGCCTGTGACAGTATAATTATGTATTACACAAAGAAATACCTGCTCTCTCCCCTTAATTTGACACCTGATAATTTCAGTGGATACCCTGTAGTTTCTGTGTGGGGAATCATCATTACCTCATCACCTTTTCAACACCATCCATTGTTTGAGGCCTTCCTTGTTAACCTTTTTCCAGGCATTAGACTGATCAGTATTCCATTGTAGAAACTGTTCCCTGCCTTGGACCATCCTCACTTCCTTCATCTCTGTTTTTCAACTTTGGCCCTCTGGGAGGTGGAAGGACCAGCCTGCATGCAAAAGGCTTATCCAACATGGGCAGGTTTAGTTGAAACAAACCATGAGAGTGGATTACATCCTTGTGCAGATTTGTTTCTGAATAGGCTTGATAAAAATCAAAGGTTCTGAGTCACAAATGGAGAAGTGGTAGTCATCTCTCTATATCAGTTCTCATAACGGCATTAGGTAGTGAAAGGAATGAAATCTGAGCTCACATCTACTCATTTTTGATAAGAGAACTGAATCAGTGCCTGAGCTACAGGCTGATCTGGACTATGTATCTCTAGTTCCAGCTGCTCAGTTTTTCTTTTCAGAGCTCTTTTAAAGCTGCTGGAGTAGGAATGAACCCAACTCACTTTCCAGACACATCCTTTTAGCACTCAGTAAGGGAAACTGTTCCTTCCTCATGCTTGTCTCTCTGTGTGCATTTTCTATGAATAGCAAACTACTGGGTGCACTTAGTAGCTACCGCTTTACTTCTTTGAATAAGTCAGAGCTTACATCCTTGAAATGTGATGGAAGGTGTAGCAATGACAACAGAGCAACAAGGTCCCAAGCCACAGCAAGTAAGAATTTGCTCAAGCACAGCAGCAACAGAAATAAGGGAAAGAAGCTGCTTACCTTCAGAAGACCTCAGGTATACAGAGATCTCCAGTCAGATATCCTTGGCTCCACTGCCAACCCTTAAATGAGGTCTGGGAAGGGGTGGATCCTGGGTAGCACCTGAGCTCCCCTGAGTTGGTCCTGCCTTCCCATCAGGTGTTCAATCACTGGTTCAAGCCCTGACTTAGCATTTCTACTACAGTCCTCCAGGACATGAGGTCAGAATCCTAGTGCGTCAGGGCTGTTTTATCAAAAAAGTGCAGTTGCTGATGATGTAGTTTCTAATTGCTTATCTGTTCCTGCATCCTCATAGGCAGTGGCTGCAGAAGCCTTGCTAGTTGTTGCTCAGGAAAGGAGTGTTTTTTTGTTTTTTGTTTTTTGTTTTTTTTTTGTGGCAAAATGCTTGTGGCTCCACTCTGACTACTCAGAAACATTTAGAAGTTGGGAAGGAGATATTTCTGAGCTCAGTACAGCCACCCATGTACTCCTACCAGGAAAAGTGCTTTAATTGGTCAAAGGAAGGGCAGAGGTTTGTAAGACAACACTTAGACAACAAAGAGCTTGTCAGCTTGGAGCTTTCTGTTCATCTTGGAAGCTAATTATATAATTTCTGCTGTGCATATAGTCCAGCAGCTTCTGATCCAAACAACACACAGCTTCTGTAATAAATCATGCCTCAGTGCTTAGCCCTCTCTACCTTGCTCCTCTAGGCCCTTTCCAGCCAGGCCTTTGGAAACAGCCATAGCAATCTCTTGCAGTGAAGAAGGAAAACAACCTTTTTACTAATTGCCTTCCTGCACTTAAGACAAAAAAGGGACATATTTTGACTTTACAAACATTTTAGGTAAATGTAATTAGGGACAGTGTTGTTGGCCTTCAGTAAGGCATGATGTTGGTGCTGATTGGCCAGCAGTCCTCACTCTGGCCAGCACCTCTCCCATGGGGCTCTTCTTGTCTTGGAAATAGTCAGGGTATTTAGCAGCAACAAAAGTGCTGCTTTCCCACCAGTTTTAGATCCAAAGGTTTTCATAAAATGCCCGTGCCTGATTGCCATTTACCTTCAACAAGGTGCTGTTTCTGAACTAGAATGCCTGGATGATTTCTCTTTAAGCCTGCATAGAAAATGCTTTGTCTTTCAGTTCCAGTTCTGCTTGTCTTCACACTGGACTTTAAAAACACACAGAAATCAGTGCTCACAGTATAAAAAATGAAAAAAAACAAAAGCCAACTTGTTGACAGGTACCTTTCTGTTTTGGGGAGAGTTTGCATTTGCTTTTAAAACCACAACTTTTTCTGCAGTCTCAACAACCAATGAGATGTTGCAGATTGCTTGGGGACACAACATTTGACCTGCACATGACTCAGAGTTCATCTCTGCAAGAAGAGCTAGCAGAGGTTTGCACATCTCCCTACCACGTACCCTCTGGACGTAGAGATTCATATCTCTGCATCTGTTTTATCATTCCTAGCTTGGCAGATGAAACCAAACAATCTTGCAAGGTGTATGGTAGTCTTTTCCTTTCCTAAGAAAATCCTTGGCAAGATATGAGGATATAGATGGCATGAACATGAGCAGCATTAACTGCTCCAAAATCAGTGCTCCTTCAAAACACCTGAAAGGCATTATGCTGATCTTGTGAAGATTACTTCCGTTGTCCTCTTTCATTATTAATAAAAGCCCAGGCTCGGCTGCTCCAGACATTTGAAAAGTATTCCTTTCCACGTGATCTGTTTCAAAAAAAAGAAACTGAAACAAGAGCACTTCAGGGATAAGACTGATAGCTCAAGCATAACTGAGGCAAAACCAGGTTGCCTGCTACAGCATACTGCTATAGGATTATAAGATCATTCAGATTGGAGAAGAACTTCAAGATCATCAAGCCCAACTGTCAATCTGATCTACTGAGTCCCGTCACTAACCATGTCCCTTAGTGCACACAGAACTTCCTCAGACTGGAATTTAGCCAATTCTGCTGCACCATTCCAAATTGGAAAGTGAAATAAAAAGATGCCAAGTGCACACTGTTAGAAAAGCATCCTCAACCTCCCAGGCTCTTCTCTTTTAAGACAGCAACATCTTTTACTCATCTCAGGTGCCTAGAAGCCTCATAGGAATATAGCTGGCAAAAGCTCCTGCTTTGATAAAAGAGGAGGAGTCAAAACAAGTCAGGTAGTTCTTGAGTTGAATCACTCTGAATATGCCTGGTTTTCTCGGTTGATTATATTTTTAGAAAAAGAAGCGAAGCTTTGCTCCTCATGTAGTTGCCCTGGGGAAGTGGCCAGGGTCCTGCTGGTGGAGCAAGCCTTGCACTGAAGCAACACCGAAAGCACTCAGAGAAACATAACATTTAAACAGAAAGAAAACAAAATAAAGCAGTAATCATTTAAGATGACATATCAGTTTGCCTGCATGCAACACCAAGCCCTGTGTAAGAGATAAAGTGGGCGATATGGTGTTGCTCAGTGTGGAATAAAATCATTCCCACGGTAGTAGCTTATCTCCCCGTTTATACAATGCCACAGAAACAAGCTGTGAAAACCTGGCACTCTGATGAACCCCAGAGCCGTAGTGAAGGATGGAGCAGGGCTGCAGTGCTGAAGAAAAGAAGGCAGAGAGGGAAGAAACAATGCAGAAGAGGAGCAACGTGGCAAGGAGAAGGGAAAAAAAAGTTTTCCACCTTTCAACAGTGATGAGCCTTTGATTCAGGTTGTTCATATCACAAAATTGTACCCAAAAGGACCCTAACTGAGATGTCTTTACTTTTTGTCATTTTGAGCTCATGGTGAACACTCATAGGATATTTTTTCAAAGGAACAGAATGGAGAACAGAATGATTTTTATTGATCCAGAAAGTCAAACTACACAGGACATGAAAAAGTGTAGTAACAAAAGTTTAAAATCTCTTCTGAGAGCATCTCATTCTCTGTTTTGTTTTATTTGTCCTGATACTGTAGCTCTTTTCTGATATTTGTTGTCAATTTTCTCATTCAGAAAATAAAATACAGCAGTCTGCAGAAACTCAGGAGATTGCAGTGCATTGATGAAAGCTCACCAGATGGAGGAAAACAGATTCTACCCTTGCTTTTCCTAATATTTCCAGGTCTACTTGATTTTGTTCTTAGCAAGACTATTTTCCCATAGCTATAATCCTAATAATAATAATAATTATCTGATAAATAATAGAAGAATTATTAGCTATGTGAATGCATTGCAAAAGGAAGTATACAATATTTTTTTACCTGACAGTATTGCATTCAAGAATGTAAATGCTGCACCAGAGAGATGGCAGGAACATTGTTTCTGATTGTTTGCTAAGGCAAATTGTACTTGAGGTTAGGAAATACCTCACCATATCAATTTTAAATGCCTGAATTAAATTTAGCTGTGGAGAGGGAAGGAGAGTTCAGGATTATATGATCGGGGACAACTGTGCTATGGAAAGCATCTTTCTTCATCTCTTAGCCTTCAGATTAGAATTTAGCCCTGCAGGTGATGAATTTCTGAAATGACTAAAAATCCTGATGTAAATAACTCAGTGAAAATGGGAACACAGGACTATTTATATAAAAGGAGAATGCAGCAAGCCTGGGAAGCAGAAGCATCTGCATATAACCTGATAATAGCATTACCTTTGGGATAGTTACATGTGCAAGTACTCCTTTACACCAGTAATTCAACTGTTACCTTGTAGCAATGTAATTACCCTTTGAAGACAGGCTACAGTTCCAATTCATTTACATTCTAAAGAAATTTAATTATTTCTTTTAATAATAAAAGCCTTTTCCATTTCTTAGTAGGTCTGAAGATCTTGGTTTTGACTGGACACTTGCAGACTGCTGGGGAGCAGCATCCCATCATCAGCAACTGGTAACGAACTCTGCTGGCTGCTGTAGATTGGAGATAAGAGCTCTGCCTTCCCTTAGCAGATCACTACGAATCCAACACAGGACTTGGTGGTTTCTTCCCTCAAAAATACCAACAGATCTGAAAAAAAAGAACATGGAAGACACAACTCAGTAGGGATTTGGATGGTCATAAAGACTGCAAGGAATATGTTTTCTGAATGGATTAGCGAATCCATGTTGAGTAGGAAGCTGTTCAGTGGATGCTGTGCACTGCTGGACACAGGGTAGTGTGTGAAAAAAGGCAGATGTAAGATTAATGAAATGTGTCTATCAATAGTTGCAAAAGGGCTGTATGCAAAAGCTGCAAATCTTTTTGTCTAATTTGAGCTGTACTGAAACTGCTGTCTTAATCTAATTTCTTATCCCCCTATGGAGCTCTGTCACCTCATCTGGACATGCCAATCCTCCCTTGCAATTTTAGGAGTGCAGAAGAGTAAATGAGGCTGGAGAGCAACTTTTAGATAGCTCAGATTAGGTGAGATGAATTAGAACTACATCCCAGGGGTCAAATTAATGCTGTTATGGCTCATCTGAATTCTGATATTTCCCAAGATTGCTGTATCCTTCAAGAGATTTTCTGGATGCATATGGAAGGGATCCATCAATTCCCAGATTGCATCAAAATTATTTACACCCAGGCTGCACAGAAAGCTGAACTCTCTAGAGATCAGAGAACTGCTAAAACGTTCAAGTTCTTAATAAAGCATTTCCAGGTGAAAAAATAAGACATGTCCCTGCAGACTTGATAACCTCAGTGGCCCAACTGTTTGAGCCGTTCTCATTGAAGGTGTTTGTTCTTTTAATAAAGATTTTTCACATTAGCAGAGGTGTTGCAAGTATGATGTGGAAAGAGCTTGCAATATATGATTTTGAATGGTGTCTTTCATTGCCTAGGGGCCTTAAAAGCAGGCCCCTCTGTGTCCGCTTCTGGAATTTGTATTGAAGTGGAGATAATTTTACCTAAGTAACAAAATAAATAAAATCTAGACAAGAATGTTGTTGCTGAGGCTGAATTATATTTAGCACTAACTCCTTGCAGGCTCTATTTTCACTCTGTCAATAACAGATGTGCTGTTTGCTGGGTATGGCTGAACAAATCTATTTTCAAATGTCTCCTTGACTCCTTCACAATCTGCTGCATTCCACTGATAGTACACTAAGCTGCTCAGTTGGGAGAAGAAATATGGGAGATGTGAACAAATTTGAATGCATCCTTTTTGGAAAAGAAAAAGAAAAGAAGAAAGCTGTTTGAGTTCTTTTTATTTATTTATGAATAAGTTGAATCAGGAAATCTAGCTTTGTGACTTCTAGCTCCAGGAACAGTGATAGGAACAATGATAATAAATATTAGCTCTTATTAGTGGAGAAATCTCTTCTGATTACTTACAGCTACTTATTTGCATACACCGTTTGTTTAAGTTGTACCCATGCCAGGAGAACCTCTTTATGCAAGCACATACGGTCTTTCTCAAGGCATTGCAAGTCAACATGTGAAATTATATACTGCAAATATGTGCATTAATTCTCACTCAGGATAATTATAATAAATCAACTTTTTTTACTTTTAAAATAAAGCAACAGATTTTAAGTTGATAATTTAATGACTCAGTGAGGTTAATGATCAGAAACAGCATGCAGTTCTTGGAGAAACAGGAAGTATTTTTTTGCACAGGAACATTAAAATTCAGAGGCAAGTTTATCTTCAAGAAATATCTGTGCCTTATTTGACTGAGGGTAAATGATTGTCCCTTCAGTGCCACCTTATGTTGTCATGAAAATCTTCTGTGAGGACTTTTAGAGAGTGATGGGAACTTCTGAAGTGCAGCACGAAGGCTGGATTCTTGGATACTTTCAGTTGGCCTATATCGCCCAACCCAGGTACTTCAGTGTTCTGGTCAAGACTCAAAACTCAGGAAACAAGCTAAAATTATACTTATCGAGATGTAAAACATGAAGGTTTTCTTTCAATTAGCTCTTCAGCGTTGGCACTGATTTGCAGTAAGGTACTTAGAAAAGAATACAGAAATTCCACCCAAATAAATAGGGCTAAATCAACATTACTTTCAGCTAAATATGTTAGTTAATACTAGGTGAGGATGTAGCAAGCTTTATTAATTCTATAAATGCAAATACATGTATGTTCATGTAGACTAGTTCCTGAAGGCAGTGAGGGTGTGCTATTGCTAGCAAACTCCATGCACAGGGTCAGTGACCAACTTGGAGTTTGTCTGGCACAAAACAGGCGATATCCATGCCATTAAACTCTCTTATCTGCCAAAATACGCAGTTTGTCTCTTGGGAGTGGTATGTTGATGCATGAACTGTGGCCAAGAATGATGTGGGGGAGTGTTTCTTGGTCTGGACTAGTGTGTTCTTTAGAATTTAGTTTGTGAGTGTAGACTGAGCCCACGTTCCCTTAGCAGTATATACTGAACATTATGCTGGGCTTCTCAGGAAAGAGCAAGGAGGAAAAGGGGACAGTTGGACCTTGTCTTGATTCCCTCCAAATATGCAGAGTGGCTCTGCAGGGCCAAGAGGGGAGCCTGGTGTTTTAGAGCAGGATACAGAGCTGGGATGGTCTGTTTCACCAGGAGCCCACACCCAGCTATTTTTGCCACTTGTTCTGGGGAGTTTATCAGATTTTTGATGTCAGCCAAATATTTGGCTTGGGTGGCTCCCTTCTCTTCCACATGGCCCAGCTACATGCGGATTTACAGAGTGCAGCTAGTTCCCTAGCTTTCCTTTCTGACACTTGATACATAATAGTCAAAACATGTGTGGTGGGTTGGCCCCAGCTAGCAGCCAAAGCCCCTTGTGGCTGCTCAGCCCACCCTGCTTCAAGCAGGATGGAGAGAGGAGAAAATAAGAAAAGCAAGAGGGGGAAATCCTCATCAATTACTGTTACAGGCAAAGTAGATTCAACTTTAGGGAATACAGCTTAATTTATTGACAGCTAAAATAGATATTTAATTACTGATTGGGGAAGTGGGAAGCAAAAGAAGAAATAATCATGTACACACAGAAAAGACCTTTCCTCCCTCCTTGCTAAGTATCTCTCTCGTCTCCTCCAGTGAATGACAAGTGTCCTGGGGGCTTGTACTGGGGATGTAAATATTTCTCTCCACTCTTCCTTCCATCTCACTCTGTGCTCTGCTGTGGGTTTCTCAATATCTGCTCTGTCATGTTTACTCCATGGACCACAGGGAGTATCTGCTCAGCCATGAAGCACCTCGTTTTCCTCATCCTCTGACTTCAGATCCCCCTTTGCTGTTTCTCACACTTTTTTTCTTCCCCACTCTGTTTGTCCAGTGCTTTCTTCCCTTTCTCAACTGTGTTTCCCAGCGGTGCCACCAGCTTGGCAGAGGTGCTCAGCTGTGCTGAATCACAAGGAGCTCATCTGGAAATGGCTGTGCCTGACATGGAGCACAGAAGTAACCCCTGCAGCCTGCCCCCAATCACAACATTGCCATGACATCCTGTGCAATGATAGTTTGTTTCAATGGCTATGCACTTGCTTGTTCAAACCTGTTTGTGTTTGACCTACCGTCATCCCTTCTTTCCTCCCATCCTCTTTTTCCCTTCTTTCATTTTATTTCTTTCATCACTGTTCTAGGTAGGCTTTTCAATGCTAAAACTAAAACCTGTGTTACTATTCAGTACTTTCTTCCTTTGAAAGTGCTTAGGTAATGTTCCTTGGTCTTCATTTCAGGTAAACTAAGAGAGATTTCGTTAATCCTTGTCACTCCAGCTCTCCAAAAGTTTAGTTTCTTTATCTTCTCCACTTTGTCAGAAACTTTTATTAAAAATGGGCCCCAAGCCACATACAGTACTTCAGTCTTAAATCACCTGTACCTGTAGCACTTCGTTGGTTTTGTAATTCTCTTCAGCCCTTCCCTAGCTCATGCATTAACCTGTTTTTTGTGGCTATAGTTTTGGTCTGGGATGCTTATAATGCCTAATGTATCCTCACCTTCTTTCATTCTGTCCTTTATTTGATAAGTATAGTTTTCCCTTCATCTTTTTTGAAAGGAAGAATATCCTTTGGCTATCCCAGTTTCTCTGGAGAGGCTCAGATTACCGTGCAATCTAGACGCTTTGCTCTGGTTTACATTACTGTTTGCCACTTCTTCAGTCTTTGTCTCTGGAATTACAATTTACTCCTTGATCACATATGAAAGCAGACGAAGTCACAATTAGTGAAACTTTTTCACAATCACTGATGACAGTCTAGTGACAATGATGTTTTCCACAAATAGAGTTAGGTTCCTCTGTTATTTCAGTTGTTATATAGTGGCATTTTTTAGATCAGCGTAATGTTGCATTAATTCAGCAGCTTTATGAAAGTTTAACTGTGGAGCTATGACACACTTAATCAAAGTTGTAATATCATTTTAGAAGTAATTCAGGTTTATTTGACAAGAGCTATTTTCCTAAAACCAAGCTGATGAGGTTTTATTACATTCCAATCCTCTAAATCTTTTAAAAGTTGAACCAATGAAAAATGGAGTTTAGTAATTCCATAGGGAAGACAAAAGAAGCTTGTTACAGCCAAGGCTTGTTGAGTTTATAGTCTAATCTATATCACAAAAAGAGCTAGGTGGCTGCATGTGGTACAGGGTGAGGGCAAAATGGCACTGATTGATTGGTTGGGATGGGAAATGTAACAATGCTTTTGCAGTAACCTCCATTCTGGTTCTTGTTGCTGCCTTCAAGAAGGTCTGAACTCTGCAGATCACTTTGAGTAGATGAGATGTACTGACGTGAGGTGCTTGTTCTAAGTCCAAAAAAAAAAAAAAAAGCAGAATCATTTGAAAAAAATATGGACTGGAAGGAGCAGGCCTTGCTGTGATAACTACTGCGTTCCACCTCTAGGATTATGGGACCCATGGGGACATCCCTTTGCCTTTAGGAGCCCAGAGGCGTCACCAGCTCAGACAGCCATGGAGGAACCTGACTAGGTCACATTCACTTTGCCTTTCCCAAATATCACCTTTTGTTTCTTCCCTGTCTCCTTTCTTCTCTGCTCTTATCTGGTTGTTTGTGCTTTCTCTTGTGTGAGTCTCATTTATCAGATTAAGCCTGCATGCTTTGCAATTTTATACTAAGCCTATGGCCAAATAGGCAACTAAAAGAAAAACTACGAGCAAGCTGCTGTTTGTGTTCATCTGTGACTGATAAGGCTACGCATTTATCTGCCATTCTTTAGCAGAGTTAGCACCAGAAACAGAGGAGACATTTATTAGCCCTTGCTTTTATTTGACTTTCTGTGATTTGTATTCAGAGTCTAGCATTTGAAAAGCAACAACTGATCTCAGTTATCCCTAAGATTTTTTCTTCTCTTTCTCTTCCTCACTCCTTCCCATTTCCTAACAATGGTTCTTAACTTTAACACCATCTCAGTTGCTGACAAGTGATGGAAAAAGGGTTAGTTCTTTATATACTTTTTTGAAATCAAAAGAAAGGCTAGAAGGAGCAGTTCTCAAATGAAAATCGCTATTGATGATTTTAAGTGCTCAATTGGGTAGTCTTTTTTTCTTTTTTTTTTTTTCCTTTTCTTTTTCTTAGTTTAAAAGTTTTAATTGTGGTGTTCTGTCAGAGGGAAAAGTCCTCAGGAAACCTCTGTGCTTAAAACTTCAGGGATCATCTGTTTGTTTATCTCTGTACAGTATGTTTGTACACTGGATCAGTTAAGACTCAGGAAATGAACATGGCTTATTTTCTTTGAGAGCCCTCCAGCTTGTTACCTGGGAGGTTGAAATACTTTTTTATAAATGTTGACATTTTTCTCAGAAGCTTATTAACTGCTCTTGTCCCTCAGACCTGGGTCACATAGGATATTTTAGCCTCCAAAATACCACACCTAGGCCTGTCAGCGAACCATTGTAGAATGCAGCTCTCAGGTGCAACTCATCTTTTCCTTCTCATGCATTAAGCTGGAGAATATGGGAGGAGAAAAGGACATCTGCACAAAACAAAAAAGCATGGAAATGTGAGGAAGTTCCTTTCTGAATAGAATTTTCTGGTGGGCCCCTGGTTGTGTGAAAGCTCCAAGTCAAGGAGAAAGTGCCAGTCTAAAGAATTCATGCTCCACCAATCAATCAGCAAGGCTTATGGTGATCTACTAGGAAGATCTCTCCTGCTCCACTGCAGTCTGATCCCTTCCCTCTCTAAAGAAGGACAACAGACACCGCCACCATGAGACCCATCTGCTGGGATCACTAAGCATCATCGTACTTCTTCACAACTGTCACTATGGTCCACTGGTATCATTACGTGAACACACAACAAAAAGCTGGTTCTTAATCCAACCTTCTTGAACAGTCAGGAGATTTCCCTTCTCATTTACTATTCTCTGATGTAAAATATCCACAACCACAATTGCATACTAACCTTTAAGTACCACAGTCTGGAGGCAAACATTAAAGTGCTTCTGAGCACGTGCACTTTGTAGAAAGGCAGATTGTGAGGAAAAATACAGCCTAGGCAAGAACACAGCAGGCCCAGCACTGTAAGTGGCATAAGTAGCTGAGAGTAGTAATGAGAGAGGGCAAGTAGTGCTGAGAAATAGGACATGCAGAGTGGGCACAGTGCCATGCTGCATGCAGGTTTGAACCAGTGCCACCAAATGATTCACCTCTGTGGGGACTGCTGGTTCTACTCAAAAGAGCAACCTGTGTTTGGATCCTAGACCATACAGGTGCTCATGCCAGAGGTTTTCTTTGTAACAATTTGGAGTACTAGATAATTGAAGAAGTATTTTACCCATGAAAATGTGACATATGTGGAATGTACCTCCAGCTTCGAGCTCTTGGTAAAGCTTGTCCTTTAGGTGTAATTGATGCCCTCATCAAAAAAAGTGAGGGCCGGAGTCAACTTAGAGAACAGAAGCAATCAGCTTTTGAAGTTAATCTCCATGTGTGAAACCACTATTGTGATTTCAAAGTCTCATTAAGTAGTAAATATAGAGCATGCCAAAAGTGATTTTGCAGTTAATAATAATGTTCTTCCATTTAAATAATCAGACTGTAGCCTCATTACAGCTGTATTGCATGAAACACTATTTGTAGAGAAGAGATCTTAATCATCCACTTCAGTAAAATTTACAGGGAAACCAGCTTCAGTGAGTGAGTTAATTTCAAAGAATAACATGTTTGGTCTTGGACTATTCTTTCACAGCTGAAAAGAAAATCAAAGTGTTTTGAAAATTGTTCTGAAAGAACAGAAAATTATAAACAACACAGAGTGAATGACTTCTAAGTGCCCCTTTGCAAAAAGGAAAAGAGAAGACTCACGAAACAGATCCTGCCTCCAGTAAGAGAAATTGATGTACGGACGGCCCCCAACACAGGAATCGGACACCAAAGACTTCAAGGAACAAAAAAACCCAGAGATTTTCAAACCTTCCAGATGGAAGATTTTGCTCTCTTACCCCAAGATCCTTTTGCTAAAGAGGCAGTGTTGACATTGCTAATGAGGGATGACAAATGTCTTTTTAACTCTCACTGTGGTCTTCTTTTCTGTTGTAAACAATGTACCTAATAACAGAGGAAATGGTCTTTTGATGCTGTTACTGGCTGGGGGGGAATTTAAGATGACTGATGTAACATGTCAGTAACAGATCCTTGTGCTTTAATATCTATAGATTTGTAGACTTTAAAATAAATATTTTGATTTTCCAAGCAGAGCAGGCCAGGGAGTGCCATCAAAACAAAACGATGTGTTCTGCTGGCCAGAGGCTCATCCTGGGAGCTCATGACAAGGGTGTTTGCCCACAGTTCAAATTCCCTTCCTGGTGTAGCATACGGCACATATTGCTATATCAGTTAGAAGCTTGTTTACTGTGTGATAAACTCTTAAGCTACCAATTACTCTGTTAACTCAGTGGTTTAAGGCTGTGTTTCTTGGGGCTGAAAATATCAGGTTCTTTCCCACTGATGATAATAGCATGTAAGGGGCAAAATTTTAAAGTCCTAGCTTTGTCACAGCTTTCCTAACTTCCTTCTTATAGTATCAGCATGTAAAAGGCATGCACTGGACTTGGAAGTCAATAGGAAGTCTCTTGGGAACCTCATTCCTAAAATTATTGTCAGCAGTACAACAGCTAACTAAAGGAGTCTGATCCCTTCTGGAAGTCCCTTCCAGCTTGAATTATCCCATGACCCTATGAAACTAATGATAGCTAGCATGAGCAGGAGACATGAGGTAATAAGGATATGTGAATGAAATTTGTATGAGAGTAGGTGGGCTGTGAAGGGTGACTGGGATGGGAAGGGAAGAAAAGATGAGAGCTGTTATGGGAGAAAAATGGATGAGGAAAGAAGGGAGAGGTCACAGTAAACAGTGCTGGCAAAACTCACCTTGAGAAGTTCAGTAAAGCTACTGGGGGTCCAAGTCAGGAATCCTGGTTATGCTAGAAATCAGGATAATGTTCTGCAGGTGGAGCTGTTGAAGAGATTAACCTCAGAAGGAAGTTTGTGAAATAGAACCGGTTGATTTTAGGGCACAACAAGAAGCTACTTCTTTCAGGCACTGAGTTGGTTTTCTATTCAAACAGCTGAACTGCTGCTTTTTTAACAGTGTTTCTTGAAAAAATTCCCCTTGCTTTGCCAACTGTTTTGGGCAAATGCCTTTTCAGCCTCATCTTGCAGATGCATCTACATATGTCCCATCAGAGAGCATCAACAAAAGGTTCTGAGATCATTCTCATCCAAACAGTGCAGACAAACTTTAGTTCAATGTGAAATTTAGGGTGGGAAACTGACCCCAGTTGTACTGAGCTACCTGTCTGTGTGTGCCTGGACATCACACAGCTGCACCTTTGCTGGGCATGAGGAAGGACCGAAACAGCAGAATAAGGATATGTGTGTTGGATATAGGCTGTCTAGCTGCTGGCACCAAAGGGTCTGCGTGCTTTGCTTCCTTTCAGGGTATATTGCTGTTATGTGTAAATAGATGTTCAATTCTAGGAAATTTGTATATCTAAACAGTGACTGCTGAAGACAGAAGCTAGTGTAAAAAGCCTACGACCACACTAAGAGAGAATTATACCTCTTACTCCCCAAAGCATTTATGAGCTTGCTCACAAATATTCATGGATTTTACTGTCTTCTCTGCAATAACACTAAGTCTACATTTGCTTCTGAAACATATTCTAGATGCGTAGAGTGAAGGTTAAATTTTAACAGAGATCTTTCATGATGTAACTGTTCCCTTTTTCATTTATGTCCTGAATAAGTGTTGATAAATGTTCACATTTGCAGTAAAATTCAGAAGCTAAAAGGGTTTCATCTTGGCTTTGCAGTGACCGTATGTGATCAAGGGACTATTAATATTGATCATCACAATCTAATTCAAAGAGCAAAACTCAGGGAGTTAAAGCCTTGGGTAAAACTTGTAATTTACTGTTATGGGGAAAACTTTATGGCTAGCTTTTGGGTTAAAAATCCCTGAGAGTTTTCTGCAGGAAAGTTTTATTAAAGATGCATCAAGTTTAATGCAGCTATACAACACCTCTGCTTACATATATAGATATGTATATATTTATGTATCTGCAAAATGAAATTTCTTTGCTTATGTTACATGAGATTTTAGACTACTTAGGGGGAATAATCTTGAAAATATCGTAATTCTTATTCTTCAGGTCTCTTATTTCTAGTATCTTTTAGCTCATTCATCTCAGCCAAGTTATTTCTTCCCCCCTGAAAAATCCCCAAAGCCCAGACCAAAGGACCAGCCAGAACCCCTGGGATGACTCGTTCCTGCCATCATTCCTTAGGCTGACACAGGTTTGCTTTGTGGAGCAATGCATCTTCTCAGGGCACTAAACCTGACCTTTGGGGATCCTTCGTGGTTTTTCTTTCCCAACCTTGTATTAGGATTCTTTTTCTTTACAGAACCACAGAAAATGTTGAGCTTGGGGATAGCAGTATGGCTGGATGAGTTTTCATCATGCAGAGCACTGCCAGCAGATTACAGGTAGGAGCCAAGATCCAGAATCTTCAGTTTTATTCCCAGCTGTGCATTGACTTGCTCTCTTACCTTAGGTGAGTGATTTTTATTAATTAACAACTTTATGTATTTATTGCATCAGCAGAAAGAAGATCCTACCTCACAGGGCATAATTAATGTTTGTAAAACACTTGAGGGTGCCTTGGTGAAGACAGTAATGGTTCCAGAGAGCAATCCTAATTCCTAATGGCCAGGCCCATGGCGCTCCAGCCCTGACACTGCAGAGCAGGCATAAGGATAATGTTATCAATCTGAAGCATCATACATTTCATTCTATTCTCTGTCTACCTTAGCTTTCAGTTTCCTCCTTCTCATGCTGATCGTGTTAAAGCACAAAATGTATTGATTTTAGAGCAAGTTGCCTAGAGAAGCTGTGGGTGCCCCATCCCTGGAGGCATTCAAGACCAGGTTGGATGGGCCCTGGGCAGCCTGAGCTGCTGGGTGGCAGCCTGCCCAGAGCAAGGGGTTGGGAGTGGATAGGGTTAAAGCCCCTTCGAACAGAAACCATTCTATGCTTCTATGATAATTAATTTTAGAGTAAATCTGAAGACTGTGGGAGAGATCCAGAGTCCGATCACTTGAGGTTTTCCATGTGCTTGGATGGATCTGGAGAAAACAGCGACAACGTTTGCAATACAGGAATAACTAGAGAGTGCTCAGATCAGTACTCTAGCTATATTAATGCATAAAGCCATGTTGAAAAGATAAGGGAGTGCAGATGGGCCTGATCCGATCCATTCGTCAGCTTCTTCATTGTAGGCATGGTGAGATGGCTGTTAGACACAAGTCAGATTATTTGTGAATACCACAGCCACATTCACACAGCACAATTTGACTACTCCATTTTGAACAGTAGAGATGAAAAAATTTGTGTTGCTAGTTCTATAATGTATAATGGTGAAATGTTTTAAGTGAACTTTACAAAAACATTAGCCTAGTTTCCCACCAAATAAAGTAGATTTCTAGCCTAATAGTGTCTAAAACTTCACTGTGCCTAATTCCTGGGCCTTAGATCCAAGGAAAACACCTCTAATGAGGTCAGAAATCAACCCATTAGCAAAAGTGAAATATGCAGGCTTGTAGGCTAACATTCCCTTGCTAAAAGAATTTCCTTCATTAAAAAGAAATCCTGATTAAAACAAACAAAAAGCAAACAAAAACAATTAATCAGAGAGAATTTCCACTGAGAATTTGAAGTATCTGGGTTTGTTACTAAGAACTGCATGTGTGATTTCTGTAATGCATACATAGCAGCTGTGCCAAGCACATGGCCAGCCGTGCAGATGCGGTTTTGCTGTTTCATGGCTGGAACAGACTCATGGAGCCATGCTGCCCACATGGTGCAGGTCATCCCAGCCTCAGATTCTTGGCAATGAAAAGGGGATGGAGTTTGCAACCTAATGGATGTCCCACCTGAGATCCTTTCCTTTGGCTTCCTACATGTCAGCAGAGCAAAATGGTGCCTTCACTGAAGTCTTGGTGGAGTATAGAAGTCCTGGGGGAAAATCTGGCAGCAGCCATAACTTGGAATGGCTCCTTCTGCCCATGATGTCTCTGAGATGCAGCCCTCTCCTCCCTCCAGGCTTTTATTTCCTGCTCATAGTCTTTGCTCATCATGACCCCAGTGTACTGCCTGTCCATCTACCCTTGGGTTTGTTGATGAAGGGCTACAACTAGCATGCCTTCCTGGCAGATAGCTGAGACACGGCTGTAGGTCATCAGCGGTGGATATTTTCTGATGGCTCTGCCAACCACCACCAACCAGAGGTAAGTTTGTTAAGCGGAAGGTCGCCATGTCTGTCCTGCAATGTGCTGGGCTCTGCCAGTCCCCAGAGGTCATCAGCTGTGAGCACAAAAAGCCCATAGGCATGACAACTTCACATAGGGCAGCACTGCTGGCTGCGGGCAGGGAACTTCTTCAGGACTGCAATGAGAAGTTGTTTAAGAGTTTAGGATGAATAATTCAGCGCTCCTTTAATTTGGGAGTTTTAACAACGGCAGTGTGTGTGTCCTGCCACATTACTTCAACCTTGCAATGAAGTACAAATAGATGTGATTCAGACTCTAAATATTTAAAGCAAGAATCTAATCTTAGCTACATTCTGTATGCTGTCATCTCCAAAAGCTGATAAAAAGAGACAATGACGGACAGCAGAAATTGAAATTAAATTCAAGCTTTGTATTAAAGATCTCGCACCGCTAATTCACATGAATGATTAACCACAGAGAGACTCGAGTCTGCACGCTACGGCACTGCCAAAGTGCTCTTTGTTGTCAGAGCCAGAGAACAGCCAAGGGAAGGAGGAGCCCATTGGACAGCCACTCAGTGCCCTAAGGGCCCCATGTCTCACCCTGCATCATTCTAGCAGGGAGTTAGAGGTATTCTGGGGTGCTGCCCGCATGTGGTTTCCTCATGGGCTCTTCTAAGGCATTTGCTGTTGACCACTATCAGAGAAAGCTCCAGACTTCAGGTAGAGCTTGAACCAGCTCCAAAGGTCTGTTTGTGCTTCAGATGTCAATAGCACTGTATGTAACCAGGGGGATTTTATTAGCAAAACAAACATGGCTTAGTTTAGACAGATGGAAATATTTTGTGTTTCAGTAAGACTGACTGCTCCAGCATAAAAATCCACTTCTATCGTTCCGCAGTGAGCTGAGCATGGGAGGGCTGGGTGCCCGCAGGGGCACTTCGAGAATGAAAAGCGCGTGGATAATCCAGGCAGTGATTGTTTCCTTCCTTGGGCTTTCAGTGGAATGCTGAGCTGTGTTCCAGCGAGAGCCACTGGAGCACAAGGTAAAGACCCTCATGAAGCAGGATCACGTGAAGGAGGATGAGGAAACCAGCCAGGCCCTCAACAATGAAAAACCGAGTAATGTCCTTGAGGCAGTTTTACTATTGTGAGCATTGCCATGGACCCACATGCAACTGCAGGAAACATGGACTTTGGTTTGTTTCTCATCCCATGGATTGGCATCCGGGCCCTGCAACCAGCAAGTATGATCTCTTACTGAATAGGAGCAGAGCCGCAGGAGAGGAAAGATTAAGGGTATCACAGGAATACATTTTTCATTTCACTCCTTTCTTATTACAGTAGATTAAAAGGAGAAAAAAAAAGAGTTTTGTTCAACATTCAATTTTGCAGAGAATTAAATAAGCCAAAAACATTGTTCAGAATTAGAGCACTGAATAAAGGATTTCAAAAACACAGTGTGTGGTTCGTGGTGGGATTTTTATTTCTTTTTAAGACAAGCCATATACAGCTGTACCAGAGCTATTGTACTTTGTCCCACCAAAGAAACATTTTCTTTCTAAAGTGTTCAATCCACTGAGACACGTAGATGCTTTGAAAACTCAAAAAAGAAGAAGGAAACCACTCAAACTCTCTTCTGGTTCAAATGGCAATTATCTGAAAAGCGGCAAAGAATCAGGAATACGTGGATAAATTAAGCAGCTTTTGATTGCCTGACTATGAACCGTAGTGGGATTTTTGTCTTCTTTGGGAATGATACCCTGCAGCAAGCAGTGTGCACAGACAAGATGGAAGTCTGTGCACCACCCAAAGGAGTGGTGCGAGGGCACTGATCTCTCGTAGCCCAGATGGCCATTACAAGCCTGCGTAGGAGAAGCCACTTTCATTTCTTGTTGATGGAGAGATATTCCTTGCCATTGAACCTCAAGGGGCCACAATTTGAAGAAACAGAAAAAAAATTAAGAATGTTCTGATTCCTGTGGGTCAAGAGAGTCCCTCTTCCTTCTGTTCTGCAGGGACTGTCAAACAAACAGCAAGACTTCCATCACCACTTTCAAGCTTCACCAAGACCAATGCTAGTAAAAGCAGATGGCCAAAAGATGGAACCTCATTTACAAGTGTACCTTTCAAATTCCTCGTTATCAATGGCAGAAGAGTTCTTGAAATAAAAAAGACAAAAACACAACCTGGACAAGTACAGAAGGGACAGAAGGTCTGACCATTTTAGCTTCTGTGTGCTGTTGTCTTTCATTCTCCAGAGAATTGCATGCTCCAGACAGAGCTGAAGAGCAGAGGACTTGTGTTGTGGGGAGCCTGGAAAGCTTCAGGATCTGAGTGTGACTGTGCTGAGTGTGCTGAGCTGGGAGTGAGGATGAAAGCAAGTCACAAGGCCCTCGGTGCTGACATCTCCAGTGCAACAACTCCAGTGACTCACACTGCCAAACTGCAGCCCAACTGAGTGTTAACCAGATTACCAGAGGACTCTGCCGAATTCAGCAGTGGGACTCAGAGCTGGTAGAATAATGGCAGCAGACATCTTCCTTTTGACGTCTGCAAAGTTGGCTACCTCATGGCTCTGGCAGATTGTCCACAGATAGAAGAAGAAACAAAGAGCCAACCTAAAAAACCCAAACCTATAATTTTTTTTTTTTTCCGAAGAGAATACGATAGACTTGGGCAAAGTCTGAAGACAGGGCTATCTTTCCTCACAATAACGTTTTTTAGAAAGGAAGTTCTCATTCCAACATGAGCCTAGGTATACATGGGAAACCTGGCTTGAGCCTTAAAGCTGTGCAGTAAATGGAGGTGCTGCGGCTGCAGGAAGTGTGCGAAAGGAAGATTTCTGGATCACTTTCAGAGATTTTAGGCCAAGTGAGCCCATAGTGCCAGGGCATAATATGACTGAAAATGGTTTTGTTAATAACACTGCTTGAGCAGCTGCAACAGCAAAGGGCCGACCACAAAAATCTCATCAGTGCTGGTGAGTCCAGGGCAGCTGAAATTCAAGCTCGGAGCCATTTCAAATTGTTACACAGCTGGCTAAAAAATAATCTCCCATGTAACAAGAGTTTGGGAATTTGGGAATGGATGAACTTCAGTTTGAGTTCCCGAATTCCCCATGCAATTTTTTTGTTGTTTATAGTGATGGCTCCAGCAATCTTCAGGCTGCCAGAAAATCTGGTTTTAGAGAGTGCAAGTGGACACAGCTCAGCCTGAGCGGGCTGACCACGCACCCAGCACAGCCGTCTGCAGGATGGGAGGCTCACATCTGGCAGTGTGACAGAGCAGTGACAAAAACCATCCCTTGAAGCGTGGTGCCTGGGGGCCGAGGGTTCTCTGCCCATAACCACATGTTCATAAATACATAAAAGACGCAGCATTGGAAGAAGATCTAGGAATGTGTCAGAGGGAAACCTGGCACCCAGGATTAGCAAGTAAACTGATCAAGTTACTGAGCGGAAGCATGGACCTTGTTCCATCAGCTGAGATCTCTACCTGCTTGTTTGCAGGCAGGGAGCAAGCAGCACAGCCCCATGGCTTTGGAGATGCCGAACTCAGCAGTAGGATTCAGAGCTGGGGGAGGTGTTGGCAGTCCCTGCCCTGCACCAGGGTGGGTGGGTGTCCCAGCAGGACAGCTTTGTCCCCAGCTGCCACTGTGGCTCCCATTGTGCAGAGAGAAGGTTCCTGGGCCCAAAGAAGAGCTCCTCAGAGGGGCTGCAGAGGGGATGAAAAGGAAGGAGACCCCCAGTGGGCTTTTTTCTTTTATCTTGCAGATGAGCCAGATGGCAGGAGCAGCAGAAATCAGAGGAGGAGCATGAAACGTTTAAGAATCAGATTGCTAAAATGCAGGGAAAACTGAAGCCAAAAACTAGGCCTGGACAAAACAGGGCACCAGAGTGGAAAAACAAGCACGGGAGAAATGTAGCCAAAAGGCAAAAGAATAAAATATAACAGCTCGGATCCATTCAAATTCCGACTCTGTGCTTTCAGGAGAGGAGACTTACAGAAACCAAAGTCCCCTTTTTAGCTGCAGCTGCATACAGTTATTGGCCCCTACGCTCCCTGTGCTTTAGTACCCAATGCCTGCAAATTTCTCTCATGATGTGAAAAAAGGGCAAAAGACACAGAGTGACCGGAGGGTCCGCCTCGCATCTTGCACGCAGCAGCAGCAGGCAAACACTTGGCTCATCTCACAGGTGGGAATGATTGGCAGCATTGCCACTGCCCAGGGCAGCTCCTGCCCACCCACAGCTGCTCTGCATCAGGCCCGTGATGGTGGGGGCACATGGCACTCCCCCCACAAGCCCTCCTTCCTTCCAGGGCTTCCTGCTCCCTCTGGAGGGATGCCCCTGAGCTGCATTTCAGGTGACTTTCGGATAGGGTTGCTGTCAGGCAGGAAGACGCCTTGCTACGAGGTGCTGGAACCATCCTCTCTTCTCAAGAGGACTCTCATTTTTCAGAGCAAATGCCCATACGAGGGGCGTGACGTCAGCCACACCATCTGCGGGACATGCCGTGCTCATCCATTACCAACCGCAGACTGACGGGCGCTGCTGCTCCATCAGCCCCAGAGGAAGCATTACAAACCCAGCAGCCGCCCCCCA
Source organism: Chrysolophus pictus (assembly GCA_037305975.1). Taxonomy (NCBI): domain Eukaryota; kingdom Metazoa; phylum Chordata; class Aves; order Galliformes; family Phasianidae; genus Chrysolophus; species Chrysolophus pictus. The sequence continues at coordinate 175,923,127 of CM074576.1, read as the reverse complement.
GTTTCAGTAATGATCCCGTGACACTTTGTGGAAAAAAAACCAACATTGTATTTGATTTACAATTAACAGGATTTACAAATAATGACAAAGAAACAGATTAGCCATGAAATTAAGATGCTTTTGTTGATGAAGAAGTAGCTGGCAAAGCAGCTTTATGTAGCAGTCATGTACCTCAGTCCTACACAGTGTACAATAACTTACAGCCCAGGCAAGGTCAGGAACAGTAATACGCAAATGCAACAAGTCGAGTACAAAACAAAACAAAACAAAACAAAAGCCCTCTCAGCCCGCTGGACTGGCATTGGTGAGGCTTCCCATTTCTGTAGCTGGTGGGAAGATTCACTGACAAATACCAGGAAGCTTTCCGAAAAGAAAAAAAACAAATCAGCCAACGGTAGAGCCGACCTTATGGCCATGCAGCAGCCTGGGTCAGCGGCCGAGGCTGGTGGTGGGCGCTGGGCAGGGCAGGGAGTGAACTCACACTGATGGCAGCGCTTCCCTAAAATGCTACTTCACTGCCAACGCTGGCGAGACAAAAGGGAACGAAGATCTCTGATGTGCAATACAGCAATTGAAGAAGGCGTACCGAGCTTTTGGATTTGTACGTAGCTTACATACGTTGTAAGCGCACACTTTCCACTAGTGATTTCAACTGTCTTTGCTATGGGTTGATGGTGTTTTTGATCAGACGCAGAATTCCAAGGCTCAAAACTGAGTGGTTTTCAACACGTGGGCATACAGGTTTTCCAATATCGTACTAGTATTTTACATCACAAATACAATAAAAACAAGTGATGGTAATTCTAGGACAGTTCCAAATAAAAAAAATCATCAGAACCATTCTAAAATAAGATATTATACATAATCAGATCATGTTAAACAACACACTCTCGGCAAGCAGCTAATTACAAGCATTCTGCTGGTCATGGTTTTCACACAAAAAGTCATTCAATAGCACATAAATATTTCTTTTTCTGATCTGCTTCTTTTTACAAAACCATTCATCAGATTCACAGAATTAGTACAAGTAAGGCACATTAGCATATATCATTAAACTCACATTGATAACAAAGGGTTGTGAAGATTTAAGAACTAATTCTCCTTTGCGGTGATTTCTGAACCAAAAGAGACCCTCTATCAGAAGAACCCTCCTCACAGCCACGGCATCACTGTCACCTCCATTGCAGCCAACCGTGCTGGGCGCAGTACTGTGCTTTACTGTGGGCATAAATAATTAACCTAAGAACTGTGTGTGACAGCAAAACCCATTGGCAGATCTCACAGAGAAATTGGACACGTTGTTTACTACGTTCATTATGGGCACAGACGAAGTCTTGGAGCTACGTGGAAGTCAATTTCCAGTTATCAAAATAAAAGGGGATATTGCATGGTTCTCTGAATATGTTGTTATTTTCCTAGTACAAATATTGCTTAAAATATAAAGGATGCTATAATATTGAGTTTACTTGCATAATGAATTCTAAATGCTGATGTCTTAGATTCTATGCAATTAACTGAACTACAGACTCGCCTTCCTCCACCCCCCACCCTGCCCCCAGCCAAAGGACTCTCCTTCCCACAGAAGATTCATTTACACACAACACAGCTTTTAATTAGAAGCATAATTTACAGTAAAAATTTTTTACATTACACCTCTGCTATCAAAAAAACATGAAATCTTTCATTTAAAGTTGTAATTACACATTAAAAAATAGAACACTATTTCCTTAACAGGAAGAATGAATTTGAACATCTTCAGATCAGATTTCTTTATTGCGGCTTTCGAGTCAAAGGTCAGTCACTTTATTCTCTAATGCAGCTGCTATTTGCTGTAAACGGAAGGCGAGCTGCATTTTTTGTGCAGCTGGATCCTCTTCAAGTGCATTTATAATCTGGAAGAAGTAAACACAGAATGTTTAGAATCCTTTAGCTTAAAATATATGATGCCGTTCCCAGACCAAGTGTTTGACACTGCTTTGGTTTCCAAGCCTTTTGCATTCACCTGGTGCTGAAGATAAGGTCCTTCTATGGGTCCCACATTCTGTTTTACACACGAAGACAGTAAAAGTGTCAGCCTCCGGTATTTTATCTAAGTTACCACAATGTTTTGCATTATGCTGGGATCCAAGAAAATTAATAGATAGCACTTTATCTTTTGAAATACTGGATTGCAAGGAGCGGGCAGTGGGAGAAACATCAGAAACACTGCCTTTACAGCCAGGTAAGAGTTTTACTTGCAGAGCACCCTACAAGGCTTGAGGGTCATTTACCAGCAGTAATTAAAGCTCTCTCCCATTGACTTTGGCTATGAGTAGCTCCTGGGTAGCACAGGTGAGGGCAATACCAAGCGTTGGCAGTCTGTAAGCAGTGAGATGAAGGAGATGGGCCGTCACAGTGCTGTGGAGCTGCCAGCCCCCCCTTTGCTTCTCCAGGTAGAGCTGAGCAGCACACGGCTCAGAAAGCACAGAGCCCATCTGAGCGGCGGCCCTCACACAGCCCCGCCGTACCGAGTGTGTGCAGAAGGGTATGTGCAGAAGGGTATGTGCAGGAAGGGTATGTGCAGGAAGGCCTGACACCAAGACACGAGGGATTTCAAAACGAGAGCTCGAAAAGGTCAGCTGTTATGAGAAGGTTTTTCTTCAAATAGAGTTTTTAAGGGCTTCTCGAGATCAAATTTCAAAGGTTTTGAAAGGTTTTCATTCCTACCATCCTTTAGGGAAACTCTTCCACCAACTATTAGATTTCTCCATTAGGGGAATGCACGGTATGGCAAAACTGTTCTTTTTCTACAGCTGGCTTTATTAATAAAAGTCAGCCGCTGTCAGCAAGCAGACACCTTTAGCTGTGTTTAAATACTACCTAAGTTGGCAAATATAAGGGCTGGAGAAATAGAGTCTGCTTGTCACTACCTGCGGTTCCTGCTGCTCCGTGTGCTTTATTGACAATGGAGATTAATGCAGTCAGTTTCAATCCAGCTAATAATTTCCCTTTTGAGGACTGGTATGGCATTAGGGTTTCAAATGCTGGAGCAAATTTGTTTAGAAATCATTATTTTAATGGATTTGTTTTCAAAGCGTGAAAACATTTTTACAAGACAGAGTTAATAAACTCTTATTACGGTATTTAAATAGGGCCTAATTTAATTTGATATTGTTCCCCTAATTTAAACATTTACACCTAGCTGTAACGCCTCAAATCGAGACTAAATAATTCATGATTATCTCTGCTGGTGAATATAACCTTCACATAAATGTGGACAATTAGAGCTTACCCACTTAGTCACTGTCAAGCCCTGCAGAGATGCACAGGGTGCAGCGTGTGCTGCAGCCGCTGCTTCAGCAACAAAGATAAGGGCCGTCGCAAAATGTTCCAATTTATGCAAATTAAAGCATTTTTATGGAAAATAAATAAGCTCAATTAATTTTCCTGAATAGTTCTTGACGTATTATCTCCCTAACTCTGAATTAGCAGCCTTTTGATCAGAGGCATCTTGTTGTTGTACAGTGATGCATGCAAAAGAAAGGGCTGCAGCTCTGCTTTGTTGTTTGCTGCCTCGCCCCTGATAACCTCCAACTAATGGCTGAGCAGAGAGCAGGCGCCATCTGTGCCAGCCTCCAAAATGGAGAATCCCAAAACCGTGGCAGGGAGCAGGGACAAGGGAGTGTGGGAGAAGCAGGGCTTTATGGTTCATCTGTCACACAGGTTCTTTGGGTGTTTCCATAACAGATCAGGCCACAGAGATCATAGAATGACTTGGGTTGGAAGGACCTCAAAGCCCACCCAGCCTCAGCCCCTGCCATGGGCAGCTGCCACCCACCAGCTCAGGCTGCCCAGGGCCCCATCCAACCTGGTGTGGAACACCTCCAGGGATGGGACACTCACAGCTTCTCTAGGCAACTTGTGCCGGTGCCTCACCACCCTCTGAGTAAAGAATTTCTTCCTGATACCTAATCTAAACCTCTTTTAATTTAAAATCACTACCCCTTCTCCTCTCATACACTTCCTGGAGGAGCCTCCTTCAGGCACCAAAAGGCTGCTATTGGGACGCCCTGAAGCCTGCTCTTCTCCAAGCCAAATGATCCCAACTCTCTCAGTCTGCTTTCATGGAAGAGATGCTCCAGTCTCTGATCATCTTTCTGGCCCTCTTCTGGACCTACTCCAACAGGTCTATATCCTTATATTAGGGTCCCCAAAGCCGACCGCAGTACTGCAGGTGGGCTTTTATGACGGCAGAGCACAGGAGCAGAATCACCTCCCTTTCCCTGCTGGCCACTACTCTTCTGATGCAGCCCAGTCCGCTTTTTCCAGATATTCTGGAATATGTTGAAAATAAGTTTACGCAGTTCTGGGGATATGTAAATCAAAGCCATTAAGTTTGCCAGTGAATCTCCAAACACTTTTCCTACTAACCCCATTGCAAGATGTCTCAAGATGAGCTGGTTCTCCTTGCTTATGTCTGTTTTAAAGCTGTAGGAAGCAGCTGCAGTGAAGCTGGGTATGAGACTCGCTGCCTTTAGTGCTATATTTAAGTGAAAACAAGAACTGTGCTGAGGTGCAAGACAAACTGAAGCGAACTCACATGTGCTGCGCTCTTTTTTTTTGATTCAGCATCTGTTCTTACTCGCTTTGATTTAATTCTAAGAGTTTTCTGGAGGCATTCATTTCCATGGAAACCTTTGGATAAAAGTTTCCTTCTCTCTTTTTGTTTTCAGATTAAATTTGGAGAGCCATAGCCACAGCCCAGCGACACTGGGATATTCTTTGTTCCCCTTTCCTCAGGGCCTGAAGAATCCAAGAAACACTGGACTGAATCTGTGAGCCTCCTTTTGAATCTGACTATTCTCAGCAGTTGTTCTGCTGCGGTTTACCTTGGGCAGGCACTTCATTTGGCAAGGCAAATTGGGGGCAACAGCACACATGGAGGTTCTAAGTGCATCTTAACTAATGAAACAGGCACTGTCCCATTCCTAGAAACAAAACGAGTTTAATGGATTGTTCCTAATAGAAAAAAACTAATGGCTTAAAACCTGACAAAGGCTCTTACAACTGCTTTTTGCTTGGTGACCTTCTTATTTCCTAATTCTTGGAATTTGGATGGTAGAACAGAAGAGAAAGGATTTTTAAATCTATTTTTCTTTCAGATCTCATTAAGCAATCACTGACAAAATTGGATACCCCATAGTGAAACTTCATTTCTAAGAACATACCCTTGAGCAGTATAATTTCCAAGGAATGTATCTAACCACAGAGTTAGAGCTTTCTGTTCAACATTGCTTTTACCTCATTATCCAGTGAAAGTTAGTCTTTGTAACTTTTTATTGTTATTATATATAAAAGAAAAGAAACCCCACCTCTTACCTCATCATAGTATTTGTTAGTGTACTGGTAGAGTTGGTGTAGAGCCACAAGCGTATTTAAGGAATCAGTATGTGCCTGTTAAACAACACACATGAGCAGCAAATGTCAAAATTGCATCACAGACAGTTGAAAGTTATGCAAACACATGACTGTTGGATACAGCAGAAAGTCCCATTTTCAAATTCAAGTTCTGCATCTTTTACCTCCTGCTAAGTGGAGGAAAAAGGAGTGAAAAAACTTTTGTCTGGTGATTTGGAGATCGAGATTTTCCCACTGTTGTTTTTCCAGCCTGTCTGCAGCTCCAACACAGGATGTGGAAAATATTTTGAACTTTGTCAAACCACAGATTACAGCTGTAACATCTGTTAAGAGCATGGGTATGTGTAACTAAGGTGTTCGGTAATCTACGTACTGCTGAAATACCACACATTGGTTTTGTCACCGCTGTGTTTGTTTGAAATCATTTCTTCAGCTCTTTACAACTGTTTGTAGTAGTTCATACCTCACTACAAGAAAGGTGTAACTCATCAAGAGAGCAAATGCATGTACATTTGAGTCTTGAAGATGGAATGAAGAGAGACAGAAAGGTAAAGAAAAAGGGACTTTAGAATGAAGCAAGAATTATCTCTTCCATTACCTCTCCCTTCATTACCCTCATGACATTTAACTACACGGTGACTGCACTCTGCCTGTTCTAAACAGATGCTTTTCATCCACATGTATAGAATTCAAGTCTCTTGAATTGTAGAGACTTTAGATTTTTAAACTAGTTAAGAAAATAAAGAATGGCAAAAAAGCTTCTGGCATAAATGAGTATCCAAGCCGTAAAACAGCAGAGAAACATCCATCTTTTCTTATCCTACAAAGTCACTTCCAGAGCTGGTCAAAATTTGCAATGTTCTGTCAGTCTTTTCACACCTACTTTTATCATAATTTATAGTGTAATTAGAAATGATCAACATATTATGCTGATTTTAAAACATTCTTCTGAAGTTACTTTTAATTATCATTTTTTAAATAAATAAAATGAACTGGAAAATGAAATGTCACCACATGTGAGCTTTGCAGTAACTGACAGAAAATAGAAACATTCTCCTGAGGATGATCTGCAAAATGCTAGGTCCTAAGGGCATTGAAATAAACCACAAGAATCCCCACATTTCTTTATACGTAGGACTCTTGAAATAACATAAGCAAGTAAACAAACCAGTCACTGTGTACAGTATTTCTTTCAGATTGGCAAGGGCTTCTGCAGGTTCTATGAGTTGAATCAAGTGCTTTGAAAGCATGGGCCTGGTCTAGCTAAGCTGAGCAACACAGCAGACAGGCTTTTGCAAGAATGAAACAGATTTTGCTCCCTAAATTTCCAATTGGAGCCTGCAGCTAGCAACCAACCTCCTCTGCTCTCCTCCATTACAGGTAGCACCAGAGAGCCTATACTGTGAAAAGAAAAAGTGCAAATCAAGCAAGCTCATGATGAGCTTCTTGTGTGAAAGTAAAAATATTGCTTTCATATAGACAGCACTAAAATGTGCTGTACTTAACGTATGTGAATTCCCTTTCATTTCTGGAGTCAAATTCTTGATGTGGTAGCACTCTGAACCCAGTCACTACTTGTTATGTACTTGTTTTCAGTATAGTCAATGCTAAAAATCACCCATGTGCTGCAAAGAGAAAATACCTTTCAACAGTGTTGTAATTTTTCCACAACAGATGGGAAAAAATCCAAATGCTCTGCACTGACATCTACATCACTCAAAGAGATTTGTGATGATAACCATTCTTGATTCCATTCACTAATCAACACTTCAAAAAGCCCAAATGTACTACACCAAGCAGGAGTTTTTCAAAGAGATATGAAGTAGCTCATTTGATGCTTAAATACACAAAAACCCCACTTGTGGAGTTAGAACGAGAAGACAAAAACAGTGCTATACTTGGCTTCAATTTCAAGACAAGGAAACTTAATTCATTCTTACCCTAGAGATTTCTGCTAGATGGGTATTCATATCTTGGTCACTAACCGGTACCATCTGACGAATACCTTTGTAGTAACTGCAACAAATGAAAACAAACTTTCACTTAGATGAAATACACTGTGGTTTCCTGGTAATTTTGTATTTTGATTTCACAATTACTTTAAACAGCTTTCCTAATTGTGCAGATGTTCTACCACAACAGACCAGTGACTCACTTAGTTCCTCAATCTCCCAGCAGTCATTAGTACTTGATACCTCTGCAAGAAAGGCAGATTGCACCTGCTTGCACAGGGCCGTAGCACAGGACAGGAATCTACTTATTACCCCGATGATGATTATTTCAGGTCTTAAAACTTCTGAAGTAACTAGTTAGTAAGAGTCATGTCCTGCAGCAGAACTTCGGCAGTATAGATAGAAATAACGCTTTTGTGAAAATGTTTTCAGGATTTGATTCCTACTCAGTTATGGAAGTGCAGCACTGGTTAGACAGATCAGTGGGTAAGAACAGTCATCATGGAGAAAAGCACTGTGTTCTCCCCAAATAACTCTATCCATCTGTTGCACTGGGTCACAATGACACTTCATTTCAATGCTGTGAACACTGCTGCCAAGGGAACGTTTTAACATTCAGGTGTAAAATTTTTAACATTTGACTGCTGACTTTGCCTCAGCATTCACTTTTCCTGTTACTGAGTGTATTTGCAAAGCTTAAAATTCTAACAACTCCGCATCAACATGAAAAGTCTCTTTATACTTACTCTTCCACCATTTTCTTATAATTAGAGATCTCTTTTGCATAAAGTAATTTATTACTTGGAGAATCCTGAAAAAAATCATAATAGAAACTTGGTTGATTTATGAACCACTCTGAGAGGCAACATGAAGTCAAGAACCTAAGGTCAAGCCTTTCTAATCATATGCACTTGAGCTTTGCAGATTTTAACATTCCAATGCTTATTATTAACATGATTATCATTATGAACATTTACTTTGATACAAGGGAAAGACTGTCTTTAAATACAGCATTATTGTTGGGTTTGACAAATATATCACTGGAAGATGATTTTAAATTATGGTGGACATGTAATAATCAGTTCTTAAACTTGCTTTTTTTAAAAGGAGTTGATATTTTCTGCTTTTTAGGACTATCAGTTGGCAGACTACACAGTAACAATGACAGGCTCACCAACCTGCTAAGTGGTGAAATGCTAACTTCATCATAAAACTAGAAGGAAACTCACTGCTGTATCTTCTCAGAGAATTGGTATTGTCTAGGACAATGCCCTGTGTCTTGTCAGGCATGAATGTAGTCAGGATGTAGAATGCAAATTACTTACTCTGCTTAATTTGTGCTCTGTTCTTGTGCAAGCATCCATGAAAGTCTGTGCAATGACTGACAAGGAAGCATCCACTACTTCATGAACGTGAACATCAAAGATGAAGTGGGGATTCTTCAGTATGTTTACCCAGAATCTAAGAGGCAAGCTGTGAAGAAAGGAAAAAGGTAAAAAAAAATCTTCTGCACAATAAATGTTCTGCAACAAACAAGTCACATGGAAGTAAATATGGGTTTTGCATTTTGATCTTCTCACTACTCTGAAACTTAATTTTATATTTCAACAATTACACATGCTGTCTTTGGTCTATTTTCCATGCCTGGAAACAAAGCCTTTACGACTCTGGCAGAAAAATAAGAAAAGCTTGTTGGAGAAGAATCCTCAGTACCCCAGTACCTCTTGCCAGAACAGCAAGAGGAGAAGCCTATGTGGTTAGAGAAACTACCTGACCAACGTTTTCTTAGATTTTGTGCGCTGACGGGCAACTCTGGTCCCTTCTGCCTACTACTCTCCTGTAGGTAGGTGACTTTCATTTTTGCAACTTGTAGACAGGGAATCCTTTTGATCATATTATCTCAATTAAAATGATTCTGAGAATTACAAATGAGATTTACTTTGATTTGTGGTGATAGTGCCAGCACATACTTGTCAATTACACTCCCATTTCCCTACTGTGTTCATACCTGTTTGTTTTCCAGATGTGAATGGTATCTTCATCCTTGATGTCATGTTTTTCTGCTTGCTCATCAAGAAAGTCAAAGAAGTATTTCACAGCTGGTGGCACTACATGGTTTGAGTTGAGCACACTATGAAAGAAGTCATCCACAAACTGCTGAAGTGTTCCCTTAAAGTGAATAAAAACAAATTTTGCATTACAGGCCTCAGCGCCATCCTTTAATGCAGTTGCAGTTACTGAAGGCTCTCAATTCTGAGTACTGATGCTGTCCAATGACAAAAACTCCTTAATGCAATGAACTTGCAAACAGCTCAAACAGTAAAGACCTTCTAGAGAACAATTTTACGCTGTAGTCGAAAGGCTAACACAGAAAGCTGTGCTTTCTGCCTGACAGAAATATAGCAGAACCCAGTAGCTAAGTACACAAAAGATATACAATTCAAGGTCATTGTACACGTAAAAATAGTTACCAATTTTCTAATTGTTTTGCAGCTTCCCACCTCCATTTTCTCAGACTCCAGAGCATCATGTACCAGTAAAACAATTTTAGATACAGACTGGGAGGAAAAAGTACCTTTTGTCTTGCTATGGAAAGCACTTGGATCTCATCAGATGTCCAGCTTTACAAGCTCTACCAAGTGTGAGGGGTGAAGCATCCCTAGAGGGCTGCACTTCTGACTGGATCCTTCCACCTGCCTGGCCCTTACAGACTATCACTTCTGAGACTGTCCCTGTGTTTTAGAGAAGACCTTGTTGAGGCCACATGTAGTTTCTTCTCAGTGAGCCAGTTGGCCCTAGAGACATGGAAGAAGGGCTGCATCCTCTCTTTTTTCATCACTCCAGCTGCCACACCCAGGGCAGGGCAGGGCAGGGATAAAGGGCGTGATGAGCTCTAAAGCCTCATGCTGGCCATGCAGGCAGGAAAACCACATCAACAGTCCTGGGGCTGCACCGGCATCTGTGATCCCAACCACTCACCATCTCTGTGGGAGTCAGCAAAACTCCAGACTGGCAACAATCTACAAAACTGGCTGTTGAGAATAGAAAAGGGGTGACCACAAAGTGTTTGTTAACAGAACAGAGGGATACAGGCATTTTGCTGGCCCCAAGTCACCGTCATCCATATACTCCATAGACTTTCCATCATGTTCACTTTGCCACTTGGTCAAATGGCCTTAGTTGGAGTCAGGTTACTCTCATTTTCACAAAGAATTTGGTTTAGGAGTCATTAAATATGTTATCCTAAGTTCCTTCAGTAGGGAGGAATGCTTAGTTCAATTATTTTGGTTGTGATCCATTCTGTAATATAAGCACTACAAACAGTCTAAAAGGACTATTGCTATTTGAAAAGCTTTTTTTACTATTTTTTCTAGATTAAACTGCAGCACTGGAAATAAAAAAAAACAGGGAAACAAATGGCTCTGGAGCAGTACATAAAGCATTTTGTTCAAAATAAAATCCAGCAGAATATTGTCTAGACAGGTGGCAAAGAAGAGAATATCCATCTTTGTCTTGCAAGAAAAATTCTCATTTAACTAACACAGAATTATAGTTCTCAGCTTTCACATGGAGTTAAATTTTTTCCCAGTAATGTTCTTGAGGGCATATTAATCACTCGAAGCTCTGAACACAGCCTGTATGTACATGACACGGATATTGAAAATTTCAGCTGAAAGCATGACTAATACTTGCATCACTTTCTTCAGCAGTACATCAAAATCTCTAGAAACACGGTGTAACAGTGCAACATCTGACCCTTACCTTCACAGAGAGAAGTCTTGTCAGGTAGATTTCTGTAATAGCTTTGGTTCTCTCCTTTTCTTTCACACTGCCTCTCTTCGATTTGCTTTCATCAATTTCATCTACTGGCCGGACGAGGTGCCAGACCTTATTTTCATCTTCCAGAAGCGCATGCCCTAGAAACAGTAATTGCAATAATTACAAGAAAATCTCCCTCAGAAATAATTCTGAAAATAGTCATGCACATCAGTAATTGTAAGATCCTTGCACTCCATTCTTGGCTTACCTTTCTTTTTGCCAAGAGGATCCAGATTACTTGGTTCCCCTCTAACAGTCCAAGTACTAAATTTTCAGTAATACATAACTGAAAGAGTAACACTGAAGTAGGAGAGCATGACCTCAAGCAGGCAGAAGTAACAACTGCAGGCAGCAAATTCAAAATCCATTAGAATAAGATTTTTTTAAATGTGTTTGTCACATCAAGTCTGCTGCCATATGTAAGAAACAGGAATAAGCACCTGGATGCTTATGACATATCCATGGCTTGGCCATGCATATGGACCTTAAGTACAGTTCAATTACCAACAGGATGTGTGAATATTCAGATAACCTCCTTCTGCTTGAGAATCTTCTGTTGAGAGTGAGATACAGTACCAACTGCGAGTTTAAACTTGCAATTAATAGTCCTTGAACAAAGATTCAGCGTCACAAACTTAGCTTCAAATCTCCTGTTTTTACTTGTCCTTCCTTTAAATCCTGAACTTTGAGTTAATATTTCTGCATGGTGTAGAACCAAAAATCAATGGTGCTTTTCCAGTGGAGGTTACTGAATCAGTACATTTTAAATCATTGGTATCTTAGAAATGTGAAAGTTATTTTTCCCATAAAAACAGTGATTCAGCCCTGTTACACAAACTATTTTGCAATACTGCCAAGTTTTATGCTTTAATATATGTGTATAATGTAAATGAATTACAGTTACAGCAGAAAATATCAGTTTCTAATTGCATTATTTTTGTCCTTTCAAACTGTTGGCAATAATAGTTTTTAACTAAGTTCTGCAACAACTACATTAAATTTATCAGATGTATCTTAAATGAATGTTAAATATTTTATATCAGAGAGAAAATGAAATTAATATGTAATCTGGCAAAGCCAACGCTTCTACTTGAATCCTAGCATCTATTTTATATATTATCATGAACAGTATTAGCTACGCAGCCTCTTTATGACCAGGTGGATCTTTTAGCCAAGTGAAAATTGGACAGTTAATACTGTTGTCCTTTGGAAGTTCATAATTAGTTATTTCATAGGAAAGTAGGGCTTAAAGAGAACACTGCTCAACTGGATGAACTTCTGCAATGCAAAGATCCCACTTCATTGCTAAAAATAGCAGCCAGAAAGAGGAAGAGAAATGCAAAACAGGGGCAACGAGACATATTAGCAGTATGGTTGCTAAGAGGAGATCACACTTCTGGGAGATAACACTTTCCCTACTGGAAAGCTAGGAGGTGAAGAAAGTGAAACAGAGGGGGGAACACTGTCTTTTTTGGTTGTAGCAGCCTTGTGATGCAACAAGCCATAAGCCAGGAGAGGACTGTGCCCGCAGGGTCAACTGCCTTTCCCCCTGAAGGCTTCTTCTTGGCCCTTGTGAATTCTTTGGCCAATACAGAATGGAATGAATCTGATGGAGAGCTGGTGGAGGCAAGCAAGCCACTGACAGCCAGCGCAGCCTCCCCCTACTGCACGACTCACAGTGAGCTCGCCCCATCCTCTCCTGGGAATGCAACACTCCAAGGAAGGGCTGGCCTACACACATCTGCTCATCAGCATTTCTGATCTGCAGCCCTCTGGCTATTCTAAAGCGGAATAACAGAAAAAAAAAGAACCCTAAAACACCCAACCACCAAAAAACACAAAACAGTCCCCACAGTAAGTTTTCAACAGAACACTCTGTTTTGGCTTATAGCTCTGTACAGAAATTCTAGCACAAAATCATCAGAACCATTCTCCATCTTGATACAAATTAGTAATTGCATTTATTATGTCCAGCAGCAAAGAATTCTGCATTCAATTTGTCAAAACCACCAGCTTCCAGTGTCTTCCCGCTAGAAGCTGTGAATCAAAAGCAGCATGGAAGCAATGCCAGGTTTTAGAGGAACATCTCTGAACATGGTTTTACATTTTCGTTCTGTGCAAAGCCTTTTGCTTTGGCAGACAGTCAATGGCTTCAGCTGACATTGCTCAATGCAAAAGGTGCAAGTTAATGAGACTGGATAAAAGGAAAACCACATCGTCACAAGGCTTATTCATAGAGCAGGGATAGGATTTCTATTTATTCCAACCCTGTAAATCCCTGACTGTGCCATATAAATGTGTGTGTGTGGGATGGCAAGCCTCTGATCCTCTCCTCTGTGTTTTATACACTTAGCATCTCACAAGTCACTGTCGCTGTCAGCGTCTCTCCCTTTGCACTAGTTGTATAATGAGAGAACAAGTTGGCACCAGCTAGCTCTGAAGACCCTTAGGGACTAATGAAAATAGGCTAGCCTAGCATGAAATGCTATCTTCCCAAATTTGTACATCACCACTGCACGAGACAGGGTGCGGAGAAGAAACAAGGTGGAAGCTGTCTTCATTCCATGCTTTGGGATCTTAGCTGTCTCAACATATTTTTTCTCTCATGTATGAAAGCCCTTATGTGACAGCATTGTCCCCAGAAGCCTGCTTCTCCTTTACAATTTAGAACAGTACATGTACAACTAAGGAGTCCACCCTGGAATACTGATTGTGTGTGTACAAAGAGCTTCACGGTACTGAATCATAGCTGAAGACATAATTGTAGATAAAGAGAAAAGAGGAAGGGGGGAAGGCTGGAAAGGAGGAAGAGAGGAAGGAAAAGAAAAACACTTGGTCTGGTCCTTAGCTGTTTGCCATAAAGATGTGGGGAGGATGGAAGACTAGGAACCCAGAGTTGTAGACTGAACACGTCTCAGCATTAAGAAAGCAAAGCAAGCTGAGCACACACACACTGTCTCCATTCACTAGTCTACTCCACTTCTTCAGAGTGGAGGTGATTACTGCCTCAGCAGTTACCTCAGCAATCAGTGCAACTAAACTGAAGAGGGACTAGGATTGTTCTCCTTGGCTTGCTGCACTTCATCACCCTTTGTATGAAACTGATGTTTTATAGAACGAATACCAGCAGAGGTATTGGAAGAACGTTTATAGCAGTGGAGGTATTGGAAGAACATTCAAGGATGCTGGATAAAGTCTCAACAGGAACTATCCAGGAGGAAAGAGCAAAAGGTAAGTGGCAAGTAATTCTGCTTGTTCTGCTCTCTTGGTCAACACTGAACACTAATGAAATGGAAGTTGGCACACTTTTGTTAAATAGCAATAATACACGTCGAGCCATCAACTGAGAGTCGTCTTGAAAAATGTATGTTCCTGGTATATTATTTCCAACCTGTCTGATTGCCAAATTGCTGCAAGCCACGAAATCTAAGATCACTACATTTGTGTAAAGGTATGAAACTGTTAGGTGAAGCAATGGCTTTTAAAATCAGTGCTAGACTGAAAAGTGTATCAAATAGTTTCACGGAAGGAATAATGACCTCAACAATTATCACTCCATAAATCTAACACACAACTCGTGTACAGTAACTGAATATAAGGATAAAAATAAGAGAAACAGAACATCTGAAATATAAAAGAGTCACATGACAAAGAATATTAACTCACAAGTAAATACTTCCATTAATATCACAGCGCATTTTAGGCTAGAGTGGATGTTGTCTGTCAAGAAGTTTAGAAATAAAGGAAATTGGTCTAGAGAACATACCCATACAGGAAGGTAAAAGCTTTAGAAGATGGGTTCCAAGCAACCACATAATCTCTCACACAGAGAAGTCCAACATACTGTATCAGGCAGCACATTAGAATTAACTTTATGTAACATGCATTATTGCATATGTAACTGTATAAATAACATGAAAGAGAGGAAAATTTAAAAGGTAAGTCCTGACAGTAGCTGACAACGGACTGCAATCCTTGAAACAAAGGAGTGATAGAAATTTTAAGAGATAGTACGTAGGAATTAACAAAATCAGCCAACACATTCTGGAAAAGCCAAGTGAACATAGCTGGTGAAATATCACTTGCCCTGGTAGAGAAATACAAACTATGAATGTATAGAGACTAGTCTGCAAGGCAAAACAGTTGTAAGAAATGCAATACAGAAATTATATCAGATCTGTTGTATCATGGAGCAGAGGAGCTGGTCTCTCCTGTGGTTCATCTATAAAGATGCATTCATGCATTCAATTCTCAGTTCAGTAAGTGGAAGAAATTTTGAAAGTATGAAGAAAGAAGGAGAATCTTTTTCTTAAA
The DNA here is from genome assembly GCA_037305975.1 of Chrysolophus pictus. NCBI lineage: Eukaryota > Metazoa > Chordata > Aves > Galliformes > Phasianidae > Chrysolophus > Chrysolophus pictus. The sequence goes on along the minus strand of CM074576.1, from coordinate 175,907,645 downwards.
AAATTGAAACGTTTTGGCTGCAGATGTAATGGCATTAAGAAACAAAATGGAAATGTTTGCTAAGAGCACTTTCTATTAAGCTGGGATATAATCTTACACTAATTATAATTAAAGCTCCATTATTTCAGGCTTTTATAACTAGGATGAAGGAAACCACTGCAAGTGTATAGAAAGTAGCACAAAACAAATAAGCCCTATATAGTCTGGTGGGGAATATAAGGATGTGCCACCTGGGAAGAATACAGGGATACTGTTCAAACATGCAGAGATGGGATCAGGAAAGCCAATGCACAAATGGAACTGAACTTGGAGATGGATGTTAAAACAACAAGAAGGATTCTAAAGGTACATTGGCCAGAAGAGACAGACCAAAGAGAGCGTGTCATATCAGATAAACAAGAACTGGATACAACAGATATAGAGAAGGTTGAGGTACTCAATGAGCTCTTTGTCTCAGCCTTCACTGGCAGCCAGGATTCTCCTATTTCTCACATCCCTGAATCTCACATCCTTGAACCTGTTGGTGGGAACTGGGGGAGTAAATTCCTCCCCACTGTGAGAGCAGAGCAAATCTGAAACTGCCTAATGAGACTGAACATGTACAAGTTCATGGGGCTGGATGACATGCATTTCAGGGTCTAGAGGGATCTGGCTGATGTGGTTGCCAAGCCACTCTCCATCATATTTGAAAAATATGAAGGGAGTGAAGCCCCTACTGACTGGAAAAAGGGAAACATCACTCCCATTTACAAGAAAAGGAAGATGGATGAACTACAGGCAGTGAATCTCACCTCTGTGTCTGGGAAGATCATTCAACAGATCCTCGTAGAAGACATGTTAAGGCATGTGGGATGAGCAGGTAATCTGAAACATTCAACATGGCTTCACCAAGGAAAGATCATGCCTGATCAATCTAGTGGCCTTCTATGATGGAGTGATGGCGTTGGTGGACATAGGGAAGGCAATTGATGGTCTTGTGCAAGGCCTTTGACATGGTCCCTCACTACATCCTTATCTCTAAACTGGAGAGATACGGATTTGAAGGGTGGACTAATCAGTGGATAAAGAATTAGTTGGAAGGTTGCAGCCAGAGGGTTGTAGTCAATGGCTCTAAGTCCAGGTGGAGGCCGATGACAAGCAGGGGTCTGTCTTGGGATGATCAGAGGGCTGGAGCACCTCTCCTATGGGTTGAAACTTAATAATTCTTGAGGTCCCTTCCAACTCAAGCTATTCTATGATTCCACAATCTTGCTCCATATACACTCAATAAACACTACCAAGATCACCATCACCATCTCTGTGTAGGTTTGGCTTCCAAACATTTTGGGAGTTAGAGCCCCAAAATACTTACTTTCCCCTGGAACATCTTGCTGACTATCCTCTGGCTGCTGGGAAATTCCCATTTTCGATAAGATGAGTGTGGCACCATCTCGGACCTTTAAAGATACAAACATAGGGTTGTTATGCAAAAGAATAAAACAAGGCTGAACTTTTTTCTTAACAGATAAACTGTGGTTTCTGTAATCTTTTGTTAGAAATCTGGACCTGACTTCTATCAAAAGAAATCTGATAAATGCTGCCCTACAAAGGCTTATTGGGCAACTGGATCTGTCATTCAGAGCAGACTGCCCTCCAGCTTGTTGCATAATAGATTGCATCAACACGTCCTCAGATTAATCAAAATGCTAGAAGCACACCCAAGACTTCAGTGGTTCATCTGTCCAATGTGAAGGCCCTTTGTGCAAAAAAAGATTTTATTGTGAAGAATCACACCTGGATAGAAAACTAAACTTCTAGCTTTCCTAAACAGGATACCTGTTGTTACAAGAGGACAAATAAAATACAAATGAAAGATAAGTGGATTGCAAGTGTTAGTGTGCCCAGCACAAAACCTAACAGACTGTACAGAACATCAACATCTGCTCTCTTGACTAGGCTATTGAACAAAACAGATCAACCCAAAATCTATTTATCAGAAGAGCAAGAACAAGGATAATTCTCAAGGGTAGGAAGTTGTAAAGGAAATAAAAGAAAACATGAATACAAGACCCAGCAAAAGCACAGGAAGCTTTGGAGTGTTGAAAGGAGAATTTAGGCAATATGTCTAGATCTGGTCTTTCATGCTTTCAGGTTTTTACAGCCTAGACCCAGAGGTAGTTTTTCTTTTGATTCTTTACACAGAACAGAAGTTCCTCTACAAACAAATAAAGATTTTATTTATTACTAGAGAACAATTAACAGATGTGAACAACTGCTCTGAAACACCTCCTTACATTATAATGCATCAGTGTGTTGATACGTTTCCATCTGCCATCTCTTTGGGATGTTAAATCCAAGTCTGAGAGGATCTGTGCAGTAGAACCTGGACGCCACTCTAAGGTGTAATTAAAATGAGAAAAAAAAAAAACTGTTTTAACCACATGAAAATATAACTACTCCAAGAATGTTTAAATTTAGAGAACCTCTGACGCATTGTGGAATATTAAAAGAGGTAATTTGACACATCATGATGTGCATTATTTATTGCTTTCTAGTTTGGACTTCATTAGAGAAGCTTGCACAATTAATTCCCAACCATGCACATAATTTCTGATTATTTTCCATGGAAAGTCAGAGAATCACAGAATGCCAGGGAGTGGAAGGGACCTCGAAAAATCATCTAGTCCAGTCCCACTGCCAGAGCAGTAACACCTAGATTAGGTCAAATTCCTCTGCATAGAATACTACTAACATATATAATAAGAACCACTGTCAGTTCAAAATAGAGGAGTAAGACCTTCTGTGGATTGGAAAAACCATTCTTAATTAATTTACCAGTATTTTCTCAAGAGTAAAAATTGCATCCTCTACTTTCAAATTAAGGCAGTAATGAGGATATCGCAAAACTTCTTAAATAGAGCTTCTACTATGAGATTATTAGGCCTTTTAGGTCAGACTTCTTTTTTTCCTTCAGAAGAGAGGAGCAATTCTGAAAGCCTTCAAAGATGATGATTTTCATAGGTTGGGTGGCTCATCATCTTTTAAAAGTGAAATTTCTCTAAGTTATAATTTTTTTGAACAATCATAAGATCAAAATTGGTACCAGTTTCTGAAACTGCATCATTACTTTTCCATCAGTTAATTGTCCATGCTGTCATTATCACATTAATTAGTACCTGCGATACTGTCAGACATGAATACATTTGTGCTAACAGTCATTAACAGGCTCTTTACACACTAATGACAGTAGACAAAAACTTTAAGAATCATGAAAAAGAAACTCTATAAGAAAGCATTAATTTTAAATGCATATTAAGATTGTGGTAAAATGTGGTATATTTGCATCCAGCTGAACATAAATTCAACTTTTTCTTCATGTTGCTTTTGTAGGAATTTTTGGCAATGTGGAAAAGTCAAAATCACAAAGCATGTTTCATCAACTTTATATAGGATCACAAGCAGCAACCTACCAAGAGCTACACTCTCAGCTTTTGGCCACTGAGAACATGGCAGATTTCGATAGACTTGGTCTATTATCTTTTCCTTTACTTGTGATATGGTATCACAGTTCAGCACTTTAACAGGTGTAGAATCAGTTCCTCCATCTTGTACATACACATTTACTGTCTGTGAAAGAAAGAATGTATACAGTTATTATGACAAATCAGTGCTTAAATTACCTGTAAATCTGGATTACTAGATAGTTTAAATGCAAACAATATTTAAATAAAATAAATTCAAATAAAAATTTATTGTTCAATGATTACTGCACAATAATACATATTTGCAATGAGACCACAGATTATTTCAGTCAGCAGCTCTTTTAAAACTCCAGCTAATTCTTCCCACTATGATAAAATAAGAAAGCTCCAGAATAGATTTGCTTATGTGCAATATGATACCATTATCAAATCCTGGGAAATTAATTTTTTAAATAAAGGGGAGGCACAAGAACAAAGCAGCTGGAGCACTGGCTAGCTACAGGCTTCTCTTGTGGCCTGATAACTTGGGACACAAGAAGCACAAGTAACACAGTCCCTAAACTTAACGCGTTACCAATAACCACCTGAACTGCACTTTTCTGAACTCCTAGAATACAGCACACCTTTGTCTTCCTTTATGCTATCTTCACAGATCAGGTTTTACCTCTCAAGCTGAGCAGCCTAAGCCAGTACATATGTGATCTAACATGGCTCAGATGATGAGTAGTGATTTGTCCATTCCCATAACTTTATCTCCTGTGACCAGCTGCTCACTAGACATATATAAATACACAGACACATATATCTGTATATATAAAAGCCATATACAACAGCTCTGATGTTCCAAGACTTTATTTATTGCTCACTATTGTCACAATAACCATAATAGCTCCAGGAAGTATACCTAAGTAGTTTATAATAGTTCTAAAATATTACTGTTTTCTGATAGTACTGACAGGTTTTTTTTTAATGTTAAAGCGAATCTCTTGAAAGCCTGTAATTTGTTAAATCTAGGGGGATTTTTTTAGAAGTATCTTCATTATACACGTCAGTTTCAACACGGATAGAAGCAAATGAGAAAATGATGACCAGTAAGCCTCCGTGGGAGGAAAAAATACCCAAAACAAACAGACGTTGTAGCAAACCTCTTTCTTTCAGTATCCAAATCAGTACAACACCACGTCTTCGTGGAGCTTTTGCTGGTCAGGGAGCTTTGGAAGCCAGGCATGTCACAAGACCAGTCAGTGATCCTAAGCATCTCATCTGGTTTTGCCAACCACGACACCTAAATTTATCACCATGAGCCTCAGAAATGAACTTGCATGGTTGGTATTTTTTATTGCGCGAAAAAAAACTATGCCATACGGCAGTGAAATTAAACATGATTGCACTGTCCCTTGGCAGAACTCTCAAACTAATCATGAGATTTCACCTTCCTTTTCCTATTAGCTTTATGGTAATTAGACATGATTTGCTGCTGGTTCAGTATGCAGCATGTCAGCGTAACCAGTGATGCAAAACAGACTCAGCTTTTAAATAAGAACAATCAGAGCACAGACAACTGCTCTGTACCGTACTCTCCCACCACATCTCACTTTCCAGCAGAAGTGAACTAATTAACTCATGCTTTAACTGACCTCGGTGGATGAGTGCTCCCTAACTGTTCTCTGTTACCACAGCATCGTCATCATCATGCCGAAGATCCCAATAATTTAAAGCAGTGCTTCACAGTCTTTTATCACACATATATCTGTATATATCTCATTATCTTACATGTGCACACACACAAGATAATTGTTTTATGTGAAATTTGTGATTCTGGACCAAATACTGCTACTATACAATGTCATAGTGTTTAACATCTAAATATGCTTGTTCTGCCCACATCTGATTGATTACACACACATATTTTCTGCTGTTGCACTGCATTCATTTAGCTTAATTATAGACATCAGATTTTTATGAAAAGAAACTGACTGAATAACAAATTGCTGCTATGAAGTCTTGCCTGATGCACAGTGCAAATACATTTTCTTCACCATACACAAGAGAAAATGGAAACAGCACTGTCACTTAGTGCAGTTCTCTGAGTGAGACTTTCAGCTCAGATATGAACACAAAAACACCGCTAATGCCCAACATAACAACTGAACTTAAAATATTCATTCTTGGTCAGCACTCCCTTTTCCTCCAGGCAGTCTAGGTAACAGTCGAGTGATTCTGTGAGTGAAAGTCCTACGGCAATCTCCTCACATCAGCCCTCCCATCAGCATCCCTTCAGAATACGCAAAACAGACTTAATAAAGCTTTTGGTTAAGTTTCTCTTTTGACACTGCAGATATGTCACTGCGTCTTTCTCAGTTGGAGACAACCACAAATGACTGCTAACATGTCAATAAAAGGGGAATCGGAGACGAAAAAATTTTTTCTGACAAGATGAAATCAAAAGCAAGAGAAACAACCTGAAGTTCAAGCACAATGTTAGTGAAAGAATTTAACAAAATCAATCACAAGTTAATTTAGATGGAAAAAGGGAAGGAGGTAAACACCACAGCCACTTCAGGCAGACCTTGAAAAATATGGAAGGGATTTACTGAAGTGAATTCCATAGTGGTAGGACTGGAATTTGACACTTAGAAAATAGATTATAACTCTACTTTCCTGCTTGGAGACTTGCAGACCATCTACAGTATTGCCTCTGATCAGGATTTCTGTGCAGATCATAGTAGTTCAGAAAGTATGTACAGTCTTAACAGTGCACATCTTCATTATAATAGGAAAGTACTTTTATAACATATTAACCATGCTCTGCTTACCAACTGTGTATATTCTACATCATCTCCTAGTAAGCCTGTGTCATTCAGTGTATACTTGGCTTTCTTCAGTACAGCATCCACTGGACCTTTTTCTACCTGGTGTTTGATGGCTTTGAACAATTTGTAAAGAGGCTCCCCAGCATTGTCCTGTTAAAAGGAAATAAAGCAAAATAAACAAAAAGGAAATATATATTCAACGCAGTATGTTTAAGTATTACTGATGAAAAAACCCCAAAGGCAACAGACTTCAGCTCTTACCTTGAGGTACTGATATAAACAAATAGACATCCAGTTAGACAACATTCTCTCAACAACTGTTTCAGATCTAAAAAAAATACAATGCCAAGTAAGTTAACGGCACTTAATGACAAAGTTTTAAAGAAAAATGTTGCTTGAAGTATAATATTTTTTACATGCTTAACTGCAGGCACTCTCCTAATGCAATGATTTCCCTATAGAGTCTTGAGAGCATGTACTTGCTTTATGATAAGTGCTTTGTATTGCTCATCATTCCCGAGTACCTTCAGCTCATTACTAAAAAGTACAGTCTTTATGCAAAATCTTAAACTGTGTCTATGCTGTAAGAAGAGCTAAAAAATTAACCCAGAAGTGCACATACTGGGAAAGCAACTCTACAGATTACAAAGCACATGTGCACAGCAAGGCCTTCTGTAATGGACTGAGATAACAGGAGGGTTAAAAACGTTAGTGCAAGCCTTCATCGAATACATAATGAAAGCTGATTATGTGTGCTCATTACGGAGATGACGTGTGGTATAAATGCTAGATAATTTGGAATAAAATCAGATTAAAAAGTAAATGAAATGTTCATTATTGTATTTTGAAGTAAGGTAGATGCTTCAGTAATCTTGATACAGATTCTATGTCACAGCAATTTGAATAAGGAAATCTATTGCCAACAGTCCGGCTTTTGCCTTCCACAGCTATTTCTGGTGAAGTTGTCTTCCTAATATGCTTGGGTGAGGGTGTTTTTGACTTTCACAGATAGTTGGTGTTTTAATGCTGTCATGTTGCAAAAGAAGTACATTTTCAAGAAAATAGAGACCTAAAGAATAATATAACAATCATTCAAACCTTCTTAGCATCAGCTTTGGGTTTTTGGCCACCACGTACTGCTCCATCAGTTCTAAGAACAGCGTCCTCATGATGTCAGTATAGTATTCTAGTTTTCCATGTAAAGCGACCGTCAGTAAAGATGCAAAATACACTTTAGCTCGAGCAGAGAACTCCCTTTGGTTTTCCAGCGTGTGAATAAACTGAAATAGAAAACAAATGGAAAATCAGGTAAGTTGACATTTTTGTGAAGAACCTCAACACTTGTCTGCATTAAGAAGATGAGGAATATTATTTTAACAGTAACCTAAACACAACATGGAAAAGTTTTCAGAAGTTTGAAAAAACTTCTGGCAAGAATATGTTCCCTATCATTTGGTTTTAGATACACAGTCTGCTAATCCAAGGAATGCTAATATATTTTAACTGAGGCCTTAAGCAAAAAGGATGCTTTAATTAGAAAGAAAGAGAGAGAGAAAGAAAGAAAGAAAGAAAGAAAGAAAGAAAGAAAGAAAGAAAGAAAGAAAGAAAGAAAGAAAGAAAGAAAGAAAGAAAGAGAGAAAGAAAGAAAGAAAGAGAGAAAGAAAGAGAGAAAGAGAGAAAGAAAGAGAGAAAAAAAGAAAGAAAGAGAGAAAGAGAGAAAAAAAGAAAAGAAAGAAAGAAAGAAGGAAGGAAGGAAGGAAGGAAGGAAGGAAGGAAGGAAGGAAGGAAGGAAGGAAGGAAGGAAGGAAGGAAGGAAGGAAGAAAAAAGAAAAAGAAAGAAAGAGAAAGAAAGAAAGAAACAAACAAACAAAAAGAAAGAAAGAAAGAAAGAAAGAAAGAAAGAAAGAAAGAAAGAAAGAAAGAAAGAAAGAAAGGAAGGAAGGAAGGAAGGAGGAAAGAAAGAAAAAAGAAAGAAAAAGGAAAGAAAAGGGAAAGAAGGGAAGAAGGGAAGAAAGAAGGAAAGAAAGAAAGAAGGAAGAAAGAAAGAAGGGAAGAAAGAAAGAAGGGAAGAAAGAAGAAAAGAAGGAAGGAAAGAAGGAAAGAAAGAAAGAAAGAAAGAAAGATAGAAAGAAAGAAAGAAAGAAAGAGAGAGAGAGAGAAAGAGAGAAAGAAAAGAAGAGAGAAAGGAAGAAAGGAAGAAAGGAAGAAAAATAATGTGTTCTGTGACAATTTTTTAAACAGGAAAATCAACTCTCCTCTTTCCCAAATTCCCAGTCCTTTCACATCGTATTATAAAGCCACTAATCTAAGTAAGTGCACCTGGGAATGCATTCTGTTCTGCCAGCAACCATAATGTTACCATTAACTAGCTCAACACTGGAGCCTCATTAAAGAATAAGAAGTAGGTAGCAGCCTAAATCTATATTTAGGTGTCTGACAATCAGCTCAGTTTTTGAGAGTGAGCAATTAGATATCTTTTTGGAGGAGCTGAGTATTCATCAATCATTTTTATGAATAGGGCACTTGTTTCTGGAGGAGCCTATGTCTTGGGCTGTCTGCGAGAGAAATCCAGGTGACAGCTTCCAGCAGGTAACTGGGAACCACAGCACCTAGCTGAACCAAGAGGGAATCACCATTCCCTTGGCCACGTTTCTTAAAAAGATAAACATACACTAACATGTAACAGCAGCTTTTATGGCAGGTAATATCTGTTTTCCTGCAACCGCTGTAATGATGACTAAGGCTATGCAACATGCTATGGCTGGTTCTACAGAAATGCCTATCTGTAACTCCAGGAAGTTCTGGCTGCAGTGCCACAGATTTGGCTTTGGTTAGTATGAAACCAGAGTCTTAAGAAAATAGCTTATTTCTATGGACCTCATTTCACTTGTACTTGCAAACCTACTGTGTTGAATGCCAAGGTATGCCAAGCTAAGAGACAAAGTGAATCTACTTCAATACTCACATTAATGAGAAATGATTTGCTATTGAGGAGGTTGGAGAACTGGTTCAGAGCCTGCTCCACAGTCTGCCGCCGAGCCTCTGGAATATCCAGCTTTCCTGTAATCATCACATCCTTCTCCCCATCTTTGGAGGGCAAGAAGAAGACTCTGTCCGTGTACGTTTTGTAGTCCAGAACTGGGATTCCAGCTTCATTTACATCATTTGTCTGATCCTCCATCTCTATCATTAGATCTATAACACAGTTGAACAGTTGATTTAAAAAAAACCTGCATCTTTTTTTTTTTTGGTAGCACAATCTCTTCTCTTTGGGTACCACGCAACATAGAAGTAACTCATCACTGAAAACTCCATCTCAACTCATATTTTCTCTTGTTACTTTTGCCAATTATCCTGTTAACTATGACCACAGCTAATCCTCTGGTGACTTGCGCATCTGTCTCTAGCACAGATGGTTTCCTTGTTTACATCTATTGAAAGAGAGCCTTAATGGATGTCTGAGTGAGTTCATACATATGAACCTGGGGTTGTTGCAAAGAGCAAAAAACAGACACAGCAATACTGTTTTTTCAGTTTTTTCAAAGTATGTTCTATTTTCTCTGAATCCATGCAATAATGAAAGTTATTTTTAAAAACACATAGCAATGCAGGAAAAGTACAGTTTAAAGCATAAAGAACACTAATTTAATTGAGAGGAAGGGGATGGCAGGAAGGAAGAAGGTTAAATGTCTTGCTGAAATTGACGGAGACATTTCTGTGGGACTCAGAAGCTTTAAATTTCTTAAAAGGACAACAACTAGGGAATCATCTTTCGGAAGAGCTACTTTAACTGTAGGATTTCCAATTACCCAGTATTGTTGATTGACTAGAATACCATGTTAATTAATATAGTGACCTCGTGTTTCTGCAATTTTATTGCTCATACGCATTCATTTACCCCTTTATTTTAGAGCAGTCAGCAAACCCTAAGAGAGAAAGCATCTTGTGGTTTCCAGCTCTTTGGTATTTGCGCTTCCTCCCTGATGGCTCCTTCCTTGACTATTATTGGTCCTACGTATTTCAGACTGTCTGTATTTCATGCTGCTGTCATTATAGCTTTATACTGTGGCTCCAAAACGTGTTTTGCCTTCAGTATTTCACTCTACTGTCAGCCAAGGTGGATGCAGTTTGGAAACTGGATTGCTCCTTGCAGATGCTTTCTGTTTCCTCAGTGTTTGTGCTTAATGGAGCAAGGAAAAAACCTTCAACCCACCAAACACCAGGAGTCTGTAGCACCTCCAGGGAGGGTCAGCAAGAGAAAGGCACCTTCTCCTTTCAGAAATGAGTATGAGGTTGCATTGGGGAGGCAGTGGGAGAGCGCTGTTAACCTTGATTAAACTTTTCACATTTCAAAATGCAGTTTGAAATTAAGCTTCTCTAGGAACAGTTTTTGATTCAAAGATTTGCTTCTGGGTTGTATCTAGAACATGGATAGAGTTAGCATTCCAGAGAAAGAAAGCTGACAAAGGAAAGAATCACAGAATCACAGAATCACAGAATTGTAGGGGTTGGAAGGGACCTCCAGAGATCATCGAGTCCAACCCCCCTGCCAAAGCAGGTTCCCTACACCAGGCTGCACAAGTACGCATCCAGGCGGGTCTTGAATATCTCCAGAGAAGGAGACTCCACAACCTCCCTTGGCAGCCTGTTCCAGTGCTCCGTCACCCTCACTGTAAAGAAGTTCTTGCGCACATTGGTGCGGAACTTCCTATGCTCCAGTTTTCGGCCATTTCTCCTTGTCCTGTCTCCGCACACTGCTGAAAAGAGTCTGACCTCGCCACTCTGCCCCCACACCTTAGATATTGATAGACCTGGATCAGGTCTCCTCTCAGCCTTCTCTTCTCAATGCTAAACAAACCCAGCTCACTCAGCCTTTCCTCATAGGAGAGATGCTCCAGGCCCTTCACCATCTTTGTGGCTCTCCGCTGGACTCTTTCCAAGAGATCCCTGTCTTTTTTGTACTGGGGAGCCCAGAACTGGACATAGTACTCCAGATGAGGCCTTACCAGGGCAGAGTAGAGGGGGAGGATCACCTCCCTCGACCTGCTGGCCATGCTCTTTTTAATGCACCCCAGAATGCCATTGGCCTTTTTGGCCACAAGGGCACACTGCTGACTCATGGCCAACCTGTTGTCCACCAGGACACCCAGGTTCCTCTCTGCAGAGCTCCTCTCCAGCAGGTCATCCCCCAACCTGTACTGGTGCATGCAATTATTCCTCCCCAGATGCAAGACTCTACACTTGCTTTTGTTAAACCTCATCTGGTTTCTTACTGCCCAGCTCTCCAGCCTGTTCAGGTCTCGCTGAATGGCAGCACAGCCTTCAGGCATGTCAGCCAATCCTCCCAACTTCGTATCATCAGCAAACTTGCTGAGGGTGGCCACTATCCCCTCATCAAGGTCATTGATGAAGATGTTGAACAAGACCGGACCCAGCACCGACCCCTGGGGAACACCGCTGGTTACAGGCCTCCAACCAGACTCTGCACCGCCAACAACAACCCTCTGCGCTCTGCCAGTCAGCCAGTTCTCAACCCACCTCACTGTCCACTCATCTATCCCACACTTCCTCAGCTTTGTTATAAGGATGTCGTGGGAGACAGTATCAAATGCCTTGCTGAAATCAAGGTAGACCACATCCATTGCTTTCCCCCCATCCACCCAGCCAGTGACAACATCATAGAAGGCTACCAGTTTGGTCAAGCATGACCTCCCCCTGGTGAACCCATGCTGACTACTCCTGATAACCTCCTTTTCTTCCAGTTTTCTGGAGATGGAATCCAGCACAAGCTGCTCCATTACCTTTCCAGGGACAGAGGTGAGGCTGACTGGCCTATAATTGCCTGGATCTTCCTTCTTGCCCTTTTTGAAGACCAGAGTGACATTGGCTATCCTCCAGTCCTCAGGCACCTCCCCCATTCTCCAAGAGCTTTCAAAGATGACAGAGAGCGGTTCAGCAATCACCCCTGCCAGTTCCCTCAGCACCCGTGGATGCATCCCATCGGGTCCCATGGATTTGTGAACACTGGTGTTGCCCAGGTGCTCTCGAACCGCCTCTTCCCTGACTAAAAGGAAGTCTTCCATTACCCAGACCCTTTCACTAACCTCCAGGGTCTCAGATTCCCGAAGAACATTCTGTCTCCAACATTTCTGGAAAACAAGACTTGGAGAGGCTTCAAGTATGGCAGAAGTCACTGAGATACTCAAGCTCCTAACATTAGTTTCAAACTCTAACCTCAAATTGGTGTTTAATTCAATCCTTCTTGTTAGCTGCTGTCAACATGAAGTAATATACTTCTCTCTAGAATAAAACCTGTGGCTTTTTTACTAGGGATTATTTCAACACGACCCAACAGCAAGTCTAATTAGATAATGAGGTGACATTTCATGGTAATCATTTAGGCCAATATTTGCAATGTTTGCATTCAGATGCTTAATTTAAGCATTGCAATGAGTGGTTCAACATGTAGAAATACTGAGCCTACACACCTCCTGCTGTCCTCCCTGGGATGATGCTTCTACATTTATACAAAACAATTACCTAGCTTCTCAAATCAAGCATAGAGTCTTGCCATGATAAACAGTAGAACATGCTATTTCTTTCCTGCATGCTTGCCAATTATCCCTTTGCAGACTAATTGCTGAAAATACATTTTGCAGGTCTGAAAATCATTTTTTCATGTACATACTTGGCATATATTGCCATTGTGCTAAATACTAAGTGGACAGTTAGACACTGCGAACCTCTCTTTTCTCTGTGTCAATCCACTCACATTAATAATGTATGCGTATAAATAACTATAAATAACCCCTATCTCAACTATTTTTATTTTATAATAGAAAACTGTGCTTCCTTTAGACTAAAACTGTCCATTTCCTTTAAGAACCTCAACTCCATATTTTACTTAATTTATGATTTTTATATGTAATAGCAAAATGTTTGCTGTGTGTCAATACCTGTAATCAAAACTACTGAGGTCTACTTTGAATTATTTGTTCTCAAGAGACAGTTTTAGCAAGATAGCATCACAGGTTTTCTGATTGCTCAAGAGGACTCACAGCAGTGCAAATATCTGTCATACCTGTGAATTCCTTCTTGCATCGGTCTCTGACACTCTCCTCTAGGCCTTCAAGTTGAGATTTAATTTTTTCATACTCTCGTTCTGCTTGCTGGCTCTTCCGTCTTTATGGAATAGAAATAAGATTTACAAAAGTTACAAATTGTAAAAGCTAATAATTTGCAACAGGGAGTGACTGGAGGACTGTTCTTGGCTTAGATTTCCTTTTGAACACTAGTGACAGATAAAGAAAGGGAGAACAGCATCAGTAGCTCAAATTTAGTGCCAATCACCCTGGCACCACCACAGGCCTGCTACTTGAAAGCGTGCTGGGGCAGAGATTTGAAATCCAACAAGCACTAGCTACAAATATTTATACATACAGGCCCTATATATTCAGTACAGAAGCTTAATTTGTATGTACCAAACAAAGACTAATTGCAATCTGTTCTACACTAGCTATGAGGCATCCAGGGTATGCAACAATAAGTGAACCAAGGAGGCTACAGGACATCTGCACTGCTGATACACACCATTGGAATGAAATCCACCTACTCTTAAGGTCTGTGCATGAGGTCAGTATTACTAACCTCAAAATTATGCTAAGTAGATCTCAAGTGAAGTACAGACATTGTTCTGGCCCTTTGTGAAGTTTGAACTTAATCATGAAATTTGTGTGTGGGTAACACTTATCTCAGCTTGAAAGACCAAAATGACCCCTTAGCCAAATACATCCAGCTTAGAGCTACAGTGCTGACTGAGACAGCATAAATGTGGATGGATATGTATGCAGAATAGGTTATATCCTTCAGGGGAGGCACATTAGCAGCCATTTCAAGAATGTTATATGTGCCACTTTGCAGTTGCGCACTAGGCAAACCTTGGACCAATGGCTTACAGACCATGCTGATTGACACCAGATAATTTGGTGTGCATGAGAGGAATAAACTGGTGCTCAGACATATTTCTGCTAACTGCTTTTCTTAAACCTACAGCTCTTAAAATTTATAAAGATATTTTGTTGGTTAAGCTCAGAACAATCAGGTATTACCTTCTAAACTTAAGGACATAGGACAACAAAAAGACATAATTAAAGGAACTTCTTACCTGTAGCAGATGATAGAAATGATGATGATTGCTATCATAGGAATAAGTACCAGCGGCAAAATAAGATTCAGTGGGATGTCACTCACACGTGTATCATACTCCACCCTTCCGAGGACCCATTCACGGAGTCCAAATTTCACCTAATTAGTTAAGCACAGACATTTGCCTCAAGAACTGCAAATTGACAGTGGTTCACTTTTCAGTTGTGCTCTAAATTCTTAGTAATTCTCACTAAGTGAATTTCTAGCTCAATTTGTCAAACAAATAAACATTCCTGAATATTTTATACAAAATTTAGGTCAGTAGCACTTTATTCTATGAAACAATTTTACTTTACTTTGCAGAGGAAGACAAATTCCCAGCTTGCCTAGCTAGAATTTTACACTCCATGTAAAGAATGTACAGCTCAGCAGCTTGGAAACACTCTTTACGTGTGACATCTTCTAGACAGGAAGCAGAAACTGGAGGAAAAAAGAACTGCAAGGAGTTTCTTTATGGTATACATTATATTGAAAAGGTAACCTACAATGAATTCTGGAAGGTTATTGATCATATCCCTCTTCTGCCTTTTCTTTGGCTGTGGCTGTACTTCAGGCGGCTCACAATATAAGTCGGTTTCGGTCAGTGTTTTTATGTTGCAAGGCTCATCACCTACAAAAGCCTGGGCCTCATCTATGGTCATGGCTTTGTTCAGGTTACTGCCCTAGACAGAAAATAAAAGGGTAAGTCATTAAGGCAAAGTCTTGGGATATGAGAAATCCCAAGTTGATAATTTCTATTTGGATCATTTTGAGCAGCAGATGTGAGTCATACTGTAGTGTACAGAAGAGCAGAATGGAGGGGAATTATACAATTCCTTCTCCTTTTCTTCTTGACGCAAGAAGAAAAGTTCCCTCCAGTCCTTGAGAGCTCTCTGGGAGAAGAAATTTCCAAAGGCCAGACTCAACAGTAGTGGAGTCCTGGGGAAACCCAAAGTATGGCAAAAAGGCCTCTGAGAAGGGCAGGGGAGGGAAAGGAGAGACAATATTTATTATCTAGCAGGGGTAAGGCATTCTAGAATTTTAAATATTATACCAAACAGCTGTTCATTATAGGTTAAGGGTTTTTGAAAGAAAGGAAAAATCCCACACTTATCAAGGACAAAGTGAGTAACCATAATGTCTTAATAAATTTACCTTTGCATTTATAAGTTTGTTGACTTGCTTTTTGATGCCATCTGTGAAATTTTCAAAGGTCGGGTCTGCAACATATGTAAATGAATGGCTCTCATTTTTTACAACCAACTGATAATGATCCATCTGAATAATAGTGGTAATGTTATAGTTTTCTGGATCTTCCAATATTGGTAGAGAAGAAAAAACCACTGTGGTTTCATTAAGTCTCATAACACAGTTTCCAACAAACTGTAAGAAACAAGAGAAGAACATGAACATATTAAAGTTTGATTGGTTCTTATACATAAATGTTGATAACTTCACACTTCAGAAATAAAAACACTGGAGTTACATCCTCTTCATATAGCAAAAATAACACAGTATGTGGTACTTGCTAAAAAGAAAAGTAATAATGATGGGAAGAAATTGTTGATTCATTATGTTCTAGCAGCTGTCCCCAGAAAAAGAAACAGCTCACTTTCCATTGCCTCCAAATTCTGTGGCTCTGGACAATTGGGATAGCAGTAAATTACTCTAAGATCAAGAGGTTTACATGGGAAGTTTAATCCAGATCATCTTCTGAACCATTAAGCATCTCAGGTTCTTTTTACTGACACTGTAGAATACCTTGCTGAAATTCAAGACTATTACAAAGTCAATTTCTGAATAAAATTTACTAATTGTTACTAATTGATAACAACTCCATTGATCTGCCCCTCACCTCACTCTCAGTTACATAAATATTCTTATCCTACGAACTCCTTCAGCCATTCAGTTACACAAACCACAGCCAACAACATTAACACGCACAGCCAACAGCACTAACATGAACCCTCAGAACTTCCTCTACTAACACCTTAGTTTCTCACAGAAATCAAATGCCACTTGATAGATTCTCCCCTGAATATTGATATTGCTACAGAAACGGAAGCAAAACAAAAGATCAAAAAAGATTAAAAAGCGTAGTAAGTAAGTGAAGTAAGTGAAGTGTATGTAATGTAGACTTCAGCTAAAAAGTTGAGGAGATGCTAAGCATACATGAGGAGGGGCAGAAAGACACATGGGTAAATAATGACAAGAATGCTAAATAGTTTAAGATTGTCCTAGGATTTAAGGTAAGCAAGATAATTATACTTCACAGTTTATTGACTGTGAAATGCAGTTTTCCTCTTAAAATTCTTAAAGGATAGGACCTAAAATCCAGCTGGCTTTGGCATACTCTAAAAATTGAACCACACATAAAACACTAGAAATGCAGATTAGCAACTCTATAATTATTTTTGAAATTGAGCCACACTACAGCCTTAAATTGAAAAGCTAGCCTTAAAAAAAAGCCTTAAAACACATTCTTACTGGAAGATTGTTTTTTAAGCTCTCTATCTTTGTATTAAATTGCAATCTTCATGAGAAGAGGGGGAAATTGAGACCTACAGATAATGTCAGTTCTTAACATTACAAGCAAGATGTTTGTTTTCTTTTTTAACTTTATTTATTGTTCATGTCTTTTTTTTAGGAACATGCTATAAGTGGAATATGCTTGAAGAAAGAAAGAGAAGATTTTTTTCTTGAGCACTGACTGTGCAAGCCAAGAATGCAATACTGTAGGACTTTTAGGCAAATTAGTGAAGTTTGCAAGGAAGGAGAAAGACAAAAACAAATTACACCGCTTTCAAGTTCTGAAATATATCCAGTTTACCATCCAAAGCTTAATTCTTATATCCTTATTCATTTTGAATTAAAATAATTTTAAAGCAGAAGATTACAAGATCCAAGTAAATGTAAGTGAAGATGGCAGGAGTGGGCTTTTCTCAGGCTGAGATCCAGAATAGACCCAGAAGCCTTTTCAATCAACACTCCACCTCAAGCCCAATGAATTCAAGTGGGCAAACTCATGCATTTTTTTAAATAGATTATGTGTTATGCACCCAGTGTGATGCCTTGTGGGGGAAAAAGAAAATTACCGTTTTGGAGCTCAGTTTGCCTACTTCTGGACGCTCTGCATGTACCATCAGTGAGAAACTCTGGATCAGTTCAAACCCAGTTCCAGTTACTGTAATATTTCTCCCTCCACTGAAAGACAAAATTAATAGAGAAGTCAAGTAATTGGCAAAATACTACAACTATAGATTGCTTTATCCTACAGCACTACTACTTCCACTAAAAACAGTTATGTAATTGCTATAAGTCACATAGATATTCTACACAAAGAATTTCTGTTAAAGCTATTGATCACAACATCATTTAAAAACAGCAATGTCAACTTAAAACTAATTTTAAAATAGCAAAATAGAAAAGTGCAAGTCATTTTGTCGGTAGCTTTTCACTGATGCCTATTTTTGTATGCTTTACTTCTGCAATGTTTTTGTTCAAATCTGTCCACCTACCACACACTGAGATAAAGGTGAGTGTATTTTCCAAAGATCTGCAGGGAACTGGCTTCCCTATTCCTTTTCATTTGCAACATATTTTTTAGAAGAGAATGTATTCACATAAGAAAAAGAATGCATACAAGTGGCCAGTGGGAACCAAAGTCTTCTCAGTAACAGAGATTGAGAAGGATAGCAATCCTCAGAGCAATCCATTAAAATAAGGTTCAGTTCACAAGGAGGAAAAAAGAAGTCTTTTAAATACCCTGGAGTAAATCACTAGTGATCTACCAAAGAACCCCTGAGGCCTCCAAACCACCCAAACAAAAATCAAAAGCAAGTATGAAAAACACATCAAATTTTACATAAGCAATTACTCCCTATACATGCAGGAAGGTACCGATTTATCTGAGAGAAGTCATGGTTGATTTTATTTTTATCATCTTATTTTTAAGATCATGATCTTACACTTCTTCCTGAAAGAAAAACTTTACTTGATTCCTCTTTCTGTCAACTGTGCCCAATAGGCAGAACAGTCAGAGTACAAGTTTGAGACTATGGTAGTTTTTATTTCAAACAGTTCTATATGGAGAAAAAGCTACAACATATTCTAACCCAATTGTAAATGAAGTAATGACAAACATTTCATTACCTGCTGAAGCTATTTACAGGCTTGAACTTGGTGACAGTAGGATTCTCACTGTATGAAAATTGCACTGGTACATCAATTTTTGTTTCCCCATAGCGCATTGTGACTCCAACAGCTTCAACCTTGCTATTACGTCCTGTAATGCAAACAATCTCATCTCCAAATTCAGTGCTAGATTGCAGAAGATAAAGAAAAGGAAACATCTTTAGTTACTAACATTACTGTGATCTGTATTCTTTACTATAGTACTTCATAATAACAACAACAAAAAACTCTATTTTTCCTAAGCATTAGGAAATTACATGAGTAGGTAATTTAACATCTTCTCCAGATCATTTAGAGTTTTTAAGCAGATATGAAAAGGAATACTGTACAAACACAATGTGATGCCAGCACATTTCATCTCACTCCATTTCTGGGGGGAGAGAAGGGCAGCATTTAATAAAAAGATCATGAACTGAGAGGAACGAGTCAAGGGGCACAACGGGATTAAAAGCGTATATGTATATGGAACCACTGAGGAAATGTTGAGTGAGAGCATGGCCAGATTTGGAGCAGCCAGTCAATCAGAGTGAGCTGAAACTACAAAATTCTTTGCATAACTGAGTTCTTCAGCTTTGGTGATTTTTGCAGCTACCTATTCCAGCTGAAGCCTCTGAGTGAGTTTGTGTCTGAACATTATGTGCAGAACCACATTGCACAGCATGAGTCACTACCACTAAGAGATATACAAAAGATTTGTGTAATTTCTAAAGGCCAGAAAAGGTTGGTTCTTTGTTAGGATACAACTCTGTATTCTTTGTTACCCAGGGTACGTACACATTGCAAGGCTGGCTACCGAGAAAAACACGAACATCCTTCTTGGAACCAGTTGCCAGGTTCATACCAGTGATGGTAAGGGTGGTTCCACCTGCTTGTGGACCACTTTGAGGTCTTATTCCTGTAGGTTGAGGGTCCTGGAAAGAGAAAGCGATCAAACTACTTCAGAAAATTAAAATAAAATTGACACCAGTGTTAACTAGTATAGGAGATAATAGTAGTTCAATATTATTACCTGAAAAATAAGAAGATAAAAATAATGAATGACAAGTCTTCTCAAATAAAAGTCTATCATTATTCATGTGAGCAAAGGAAGATGTAACGTGATGTGAATGTATTGATGTTTCCTTCATACTTTACTTGATATGGCTTTATATGAACTTAAATTTCCTGTTTGCAATATTTAGAGTTAACTGCCATTAAATCTGCATGGGTTTTGTGTTGATTTTCTTGTTTTCACATTTAATATTTCTCTCTTCCTTATGGCTGAATCTACCTTCACCTTTCCTTACCCTTTCCTACATTCCACATCAATGAGAGGTGAGACAGAACAAATTTTACAGAACCGATACTAAAAAACAAAAAGAACATTAAGATCCCATTTATGTAGGACTTTTAATTGCAGTAAAAGAGTATTATCTCATTCTTGACTAATGAGCTCACAGGAAAAAAAAAAATTAGGAAACACTAAACTTTTCTTTATACGCCTAAAAGCTTGGAAAGGATTTCTTAAAATCAATTGAAACAAGCTTCAAATTGCCATGAAATTTTTCAGAAATAAAAATTTCTCAAGTAAGTTCACTCCTTTTGTTCTCAATTCATTCTTTGTTTCTGTGACTGCATTCCCAGAGATATGACAAATACTATAAATTAACAGTGAAGGCTTTTCATGAGAAATGCAATTTAATTACTTCATTCCTAAGTAGTTCCTACTCCCAGTTGAGAAAATCATTGCTATTCAGGACAACTCTGAATTAAGAGTGTGAGTGAAGCCATGTAAGTGGCTTGAGATCATTCGGCCTGGCTTCAGCACACTCTGCCTACCAACTTGCTAAAATGAGTGGATGATGGTGAAGTCCAGCCTTAGGGCAGTGCTCTGTGTAGCATTTACAAGATGGTCAACCGTGAGGGGACCTGGCAGCTCACACTGATGGTTGGACTTGGTGGTCTTGAAGGTCTTTTTCAAACTAGATGATTCTAGTTGATTCTAGATGATTGTGGTTGGCGACTCTGCACACAGCAGGGGAGTTGAAACTTTTCTATGAAACATTCTACGATTTCTATAATTCTAAGAATAAAGGAAGAGCAAAGTCATTTGAGGACTTTGTTCTCTGATTAGGGTTTACCTAATCACCATCACACTGCATAGATGCTCACTCAGAGGACTGGCCATGCTCAGAGGGGGAAAGTGGACAGAAAGTTTTGCTGACTAGTCACACAGCAAAAAGCTTTCACTTGCGTTATTTTACTCATGAAAAGACTGCTATCTCTGTGTCAGCTTGCAGCTACAAACACAATGGTTCGTGAGTGGCTGGTGGAAGAGGGGATGATGTACTGGAGTTTGGCTGAAAGCTCAGCGAATCATTGATAGGTATTTAACTAATAGCAGGAATTTGTAAAAATGCATTCAGTTGACCTTGTGATTACTTGACAAATTTGCTTTATTGAAGCACTGATATTATAGAAACATAGAGAACTTGTACTTGCTGTGCTTGTTATATACTTTCATGTCTGAGCAACTTCCCTCTGAAGGAACGTATCACGGTTCAGCACACTTCACAAATCCACAATGACAACTGTAATTTGCTCTCAAGTCATTGAGCTTTAGGAATATGCTTTAACACTAATTGGGTGTCAATTGCTTTTCTTCCCTAAGAGAAATCTGTTTGTAAACCCTTCACTCCTCAAGATGTACGATGATACAGCACATGACTGCTCTCATGAACTAACCTCTGATTTCTTTTTAATTTAATACATCACTTGAGTTACAACATTTTATGTGAGGAATTGACTCAAAGTAATTTTTAAGCATAGTTTAAATAAAAGGGAACATTGATTCAACATAATGGAGTTGACTGAAACTGCTTACTTAGATCTATACAGCCCTCTCTGTGCATACTCTTCTTCAGATTTAATTGCTTGCTGATTTAACCTAAATTGAGATTACACAAGGGTAAATAAAAGATTTGAGTAGGCCAGTTTTAAAAGTCACATCTGAAGCTTAAATTAACATGTCTTGATCTGCTCTTCACAAAAAAGCTCATCGGTGGCTTTTTGAAACTCAATTTTGTTGATTAAAAATACTCTAATTGAAGTTGTATTGCTCATAAAAACTTACTAAACCCCTTACATTTAACCTTAGCAGACAAAAAACCATGCTTTTTATTAACTTCAAATTAAGTTTTGATTGCTACAAAGTGTTAAGTATATTGGACTAGTACATTATAACCAGTAAAAATTCACAGCAACAGATAGATGGATGTGGAAGGGACAGCTTCCAGAAGTCAATACTCCCCAAAAACTACCAAAAAATTAGTGGACAAATTCTTTACCCCTCAACCTCAGAAAAAAACTATGTAGACTGTGTAGCCTTTTTTCTAAACTCTATTTGTCAAACTTTTATACAAAGATAAATAATTACACCATTAAAGCTCAGTTGGGGTATCTGATCCATAACTTAGGCAGCACAACAGTTGGTTCAGTAGCTAACAATCAGCAAATACCAAGCAAGTAATGAACTCGAAGCAGAACCACTGAGAACCATTTTCTGTGGGACCTTTTATTGGCAGCCTACATGAAAACCCTCTATGAATAACAACAGCAATGCGGATGTGAAACAAGTACCTGTTCCATTTTCTCCAGAATTTCCTTTTTTTATTAGAAAGACTCTGGCTCTGCTAATAGTTAAAGAGCTAAAAGGAGATGGATCCAGGCTTTTTACAGTGGTGCCCAGGGACAATTTCAAGAGGCAAATGGAATCTGCTCTGGGCAACGCAGCTTGAGGAAGAGCTGCACCATTTGGCTTCCAGAGACCCCCGCCAACCCCATCCATTCCGTGATTCTGATCATTTTGTGAAAACTCAGCAATGCCAAAAAAGAGAACATGCTACCCACACCTCACCCCACTTCCACAACACAGCTGCAACATGGAGCCAGCACATCTCAGCTTCATTTCAGGTTGATGAAAAGCTGAGGCCAAGAATTGCTATGGTAGCTACTGCACGTAGCAGCTGAGGAAGTGGAATAGTTACGTTTAACCCTTATTTTCTCTTTAATCACCATTTTTGCAGTAATCCCTCAAAGGGCTATTTTAAAACAGCTTAATCCAAAGTACTCATATTTAACCTATTTAAACTGATTTTGAAAATACCAAGAGCACTCCAGGGAACAAATAACGTGGACATCTAGTAAAGGCCTAATAAGGAGAAGCTGAACTAGGCTCTGTGTGCAGAGGAGTTTTTCAGGATGACTACTAAAACAAAGCATCATAAAGTAACAGCTTGTTACCACAGACTTGTCAGGAAAATAATTTCAATAATTCTAATTTGCTGTTTTCTGTTTCACAGTCTTTTCCTTTTCCTTTTCCTTTTTCTTCCCAGGGCCTTTCAGAAAAATAAGTAGCTTAAATAAATTATTAAGAATTTTAACCATTTTATTGCAAAACCAATGCACTATCAGCAAGATTTAGTGCTCTTCTAAAATCTTCACAGATGGCTCAAAACACAAAGCTGCAGCAGCCCACCTGGTGATAGTCTTAGAGTACCAACAGAGGAAAAGTGTAGCTCACCCAAATGCTTAGCCAGAAAGCATTTTTCAGAAATGCAAGATCAGCAGGAGAAGAAATTTTTCTGAATACTATGATAATTTTAAAAAAGCCTTTCAGCAATGGTACGAGGCTTTGAGAAGAATCGTGTTACCTCAGGAGGAGGCAGCCCTTTCCCATATGTCACATCATGCTCACTCACATGCGAAGAGGTTCAGACGTTCGCAAGCTACTAGGCTGAGCCTCACTGTACCAATTCTAGCAAGGCTGCGAGAAACCCATCCACACCTCTACACTGCTGAGCACAGCCCTCCACGAGATTCCTTCTTGCAGAAGAAGGCAAAGTGGTAAATCCTTCACTGCTAACCTGGTTTGGATGATATAAAAATTGCTACTTTTACCAAGAAACAAGCCTCTTTCATCTGGGCTAAATCCTGGGCAGTGCTAAAAATTCAACCACTACAACCTACACTGATCAGCCCAGGACCCCAAGTGCTGTGAGATCAGCAATAATACATTTTCAAAATCCCCTCAAGGACTGATTTCCTTTCTCCTAGTTTCTTCCCTATTCTCCTTTCAGTTCCTGAATCAAAAGCTCTCCTGCACTCATAACAGATACTCTGCTTCCATTTTCATTCCTCTGCATCTCCATATCTGTTTGCTCAGTCAGAACGTGCCTGGGGGACGTCACACTTTCTGCAACATTGCACCACAGTGCTTGCTGCAATTACGATGTTAAGCAGAACATTTGATTATGTGTCCTATATGGAATTTATAGCAGCCTTGTAATAATTCTTCTGGAAAACATCAGCTCTTGTGAGGGCTTGGCAGTACTTCATTTCTCATGGACGCAGTAACATTTAAACAACCCTACCAACATTAATTTAACTCTTGTTTTATAGTTCCTTCAAGCATAGAAAATCAAAGTTCACATACATTGCAGTCCCTTTCTCATGTTGCTTGAAAGAGGAAGATAACTCTTTCAAATTGCAGTGGTCTAAGCATTGGACATATTTGATCACTGGGCAAACACTGTTCGTACCTTCTGCGTACACTGTGTCTGAATGAGCACAAATCTCCTTTGCAGTAACAGGTTCCCTCATGCCTGGGCTTTCTGACTGCCTGGCTTTCCAAAGCCTGCTCCAATGCCTGCCAGTTGCTCAGTGGCCTGTCAAGGCATGTAGGTCATCTCTCAGCAGAAGAACTTCTCATGACCCTACCCTTCTACCCTTTCATGACTAGGTCCTGTGCTTGAAGGATGTGGATTTGCAGTTTTGATATGTGCATCCTCAGCTGTGCTATTTGAAGAAGGATCTCTTCTCAACAGGTGCAGCTTGCTCCCAACAGGTGTAGAATGATTTATCCTGAAGAAACAATTTGCTCTCAACAGGATTTCTTGCTTGTAGGTCAGCGCAGATTTTAGCTTGTCAGCCATGGGAAATTTGAGCATTTGTATCTCTTACATTCCAACTTTCCTTAAATCCTTGGTAGAGATAATAATGCCAAGTGAGAGGTCTCAAAATACACCTGCGACCTCTCTCTCCCATGCTGTACCAGACTGCTGGATGAGTACTCTGAGCTGATGAGCAGGTTTCCAGGGCTTTGATAACCACTAGGTAGCTTTGGTGAAGAATAATAATAATGCTGTGAATAGGTTACCTCTTCTGCCTTGATGACTGTAGTCAGTGCTGGTCCTGTTGATATAGCTTACCTGAAAGCAGTGGTTATCTACTCCAATTGGAAGCAGTGAGGCGATGATAATATCTAAGCAGAATCCTTGCACATTGCTTATGGTATATAACATTTAAACAGTGTGACATTCTTTTGTAGCAAAAGAGTTTATTCACGGACTGCCCTGAGCTTTACAAATTGTATTTTTGGGTTGTGCCTCACAGTCATATCATATTCTTGTAACAATCTGTCTCTGAGATACACTGTGCTTCGTCAGCACACAGGTATGAGGGGAAAATAAAGTCCTGGCAGAAATACTAGCACTGGCCCAAGCATGCATATGACTTCATGTCCAGGCCACTTTCCAGTGTCCTGTTTTCTTTGGTGCAGCCAGAAACCTTTCCTTGCTTTCTGCTTGCATCCTCCACCTCATACTTGCAAATTTGTTCACAGAAATGCTTATATATTATTTGTCGTAGTTTCATGCTTTCTGCATGCTGGAGGGTAAATTATCTCCATGTCTGTTCCACTTATAATCACATTTAGCAGCAAACTTACTTATTAGCAACGTACATGACTGCTGCTCCTGATAGAGCTACTTCAGCCCCTCTGAGCACTTGCATCTGAGCTCTTATATTTTTCATTTTGTTTATTAATCTAGAATGAACGTTTTCATCTTTTATATTTTATTGCTTGCAGTCAGTCTTTTTGCACAGGTAGGAAGGTGATTTGTTATTTCTTTAGGTTTCTGATTACAATGCTATTAAAAGATAGTTTTTACAGTGCTCTTAGTGTTTTAGGAGTCTGTGGTCTGCTGGTGTCCAATTGAAGCACAGCTTTTATCTGGCTAACAGCAGGGTTACTTTTTTTCTCCTTTTCTTCCTGCTATCCAGCTTCTTTGCAACTTTTCCATTAAGGATACACAGGTGCAACACAGAACCCTTCCCCCCAGCTTCCTTTTCACTCCCCTGACTTGCACTTGGGATTTGATCTGCCACGCCAACTAATGCTCTTTTTCACTCGTTATGTTTATTTGTTTTTTCAGCTCTCTTGGTTTACATAGTTGTGCCGAGCCAACTCACTTCTGGTCTCACACAGCATCCATGAACAAGAGGACTGCAGTCCTATGGAGCATCACTTAGGTTCCATAGATTTTCTTTTCCAATTTCTCTGCTTTTTCTAATATTCTACCATCAAGCACAACCTGAACTTTTTATATTCTGCTGTGTGACTCTGTAAATAAGGATAGTAACTGCTGTGTTACTGAGCTTTGATAGGAAATTTCTAGCCCAAGAGCTGCACCACTGAGACAAAAGTGGTCACCTTTTGTCCTTCACTAATACAGAAAATGGGGGAAAAACCAGCCACCAAAGAGGCCGCTGTTGAAACGCTGGCCAGAAATTCAAAACAGTTGGAAAGCAACAGAGGATGGGAGACCAACAGAGATGTAAAGAGACCTTGCACAATGTCTGTGCTTCAAGGGGGGATGCTGGAGAAAAAGCAACCTTTCCAGACCACAAGCAGAGACACGTGGGAAGGGTAAAGAGGACGGTGGCAGAATATATCCCCATGATGCTGTGGGAGCTGCCAGCTGCAGCACGAGGGGAAGCCAGCAACAGATGGATGTGTCAAGTGGGCATAGCAGGCAGCAAATGGCAAAACTGCCTGAGCTCCCTCCTGCCAGCTTCTACTTCAGCAACCTCTGTCCTGGGCTTTGCCTTTAGTGGGACTGCACACCCACAAGCACGGTGTGCTCCTGCGCTTCCACACATGGAAGGCATGGGGTGCTGTGCTGGGGGCCCGAGGAGGATGAACACGTACATGTGGGCAACACTCTCACCAGTGTACAGAGCGTGTTATTACTCTGCATTTATCTCATCTGTCCTGTCTCCAGCAAGTATCCTTTCTCTTTTCTCATCCTGATCCCAGCTGCAGTCAGCTCTGGCTGCTGAAGCAGGTCCGTAAAACAACTCATTTGTTACCAAAATTATCCCCCCTGCCCCACTCAGTGCTGAATTGTTCTGCCAACCCTTGCGCACAAAAATTAAACACATTAAAGGCATAGTCCATGAAGTGCTGGAGGCACTCACCGCCTTCACGAAGGTCAAAGTGTAATTTCATGGACTGCAAAGGTAACCACAGGAGCTGAATTAAGCTTCTGAACAGGGCATACGAGCAGCTCCTTCCCCCTCCCTTTGTCAGACACAAAGACCTGTTTCCCCAGACATGCCACCCACTCACAGGACGGCGGGCGGACAATTTCCATTGAGCACACTGGCAGCCACTCCCTGAGCTGGCCTGTCTCATAGGCCTGCAGGGACAGCGCGGCCAGGCCTCGCTCCTGGCTTACAGCAATGCAGGCCGGTGAGCCAACCCCTGCTCTCCTGGGGCTGCTGTGTGTGAACCCGCAGCTTGCCTGAATGTTTCCAGGTGTGTAGGCAGAGTGTATGCCAAGTGATACAAACTGCCTGCTGTGGGTGGGAGGCTTACACGCAGGGCTGATATCCTAAACAATGGATGGTTTGGACTGTAGGCAGCATCTTTTTGTCCTGAGGCAGAGACCACATCATTTTCTGAACAGACCACAGAGCCCTTCGGGCAGCTCTGATGGAGAAATGGAAGCACGTTGGCTGGAACACCTGCCTATCATGTACCAGTGTTCACTAGCAGCCTTCAAGCAGAACCCACAAGCAAATAAATGGAAGGATATATTTTTAAGTGATGTCTCAGATGACAGACATTAGGTTTAATAATATCCATGTGAGGAAGGGCAGCTTCCCAAAACCTCCGAGCTACCCAGCTCTCCTGGCCCCTGTGCAAGCTGACACACAGCCAAGATGTGCTCCAGAACTTTTATTACTATGCAGAAGGATAATACGTAGCCATTGTCCTCTGGCAGCAGTTCCCAACTGCTGTGGGTGTCTGGTTTATTAGCATCAATCATAATGGCAACGAGCCATGTAAACTGCCCTTCTCCCCCAAACTATAGTGCAAAATGGATGTGCCATGGTGAAGACTTGTGGAGAAGAATTAAGGAGGGAGCCCTGGAGCCCTGTGGCACTGATGGCACTGTGGCAGTGAGATCCCCCAGTGACTGCTTCTAATGTCAGGAAGGAAACCAGAGGATGAATGAAGATAAGAGAAAAATACTGATTTGCAAGAACATTACGGTGAAA